>OY757317.1:35961087-36611543 GCA_963583905.1 Stenurella melanura | reverse complement strand
GATGGGGTGGTGGGGGGTTGAAAAATATTATAAAAAAATATGAGTCCATAACTTCTAGTACATACACCGAATTTCAAGTTTCTGTATTCTTACAAGCTTGCTTTACTTATTTTCCCCTATTTACCCCTATTTAACCCCCAACCCTTCACCGGATATCTTCAAAAAACAATCCAGTTCGAGATCTCGTTATAATATATACGTGTACAAAATTTCAAGTCAATATCTTAAACCGTTCCGGAGAAAGCGTGCGGACAAAAAAAGTTACAGACACACAGACAGACCGACAGACAGAAAATTTTTTTTCGCTCAAATTTAAAATCTCGACGTTTCATGACATTCTAAACCTATTTCACGAATAAAAATTTTTGAAATTTTTTTTGCGATTACTATACTTCCAATCCACTACGTGGATGTGGAAGTAATAAGATAAAAATACCTTTCAGTGAGTCTTTAAACCAATTTAAATCACTTACAGCACATTTAAAACCGAACGCGCTTTGAATTTTATACATACAACTGAGGCAAGTATAAAGAGGTAAATAATTCGTTTTCTCTTCGTGTACAATTGCAAGCAAATAATGGCCACAGAGGTTTAAACAGAGCATTTCTTTACATGTGTGTTTTTTAATTTGGAACGAAATATTGGATTGTTTATAATTTAGAAAATTTAAATGTGGTTTATTAACATTTGTAACATAAATGAGTGTCCTGGATTAAAGGCTTACTACCTACCTAAATGATTCAAAATCTCTGCATCTGCATCAATACACAGTTCGGTACTTCGAATTAAGGACATACGCACTTCGTTCAACACTAAACATTAAACTATCAACTAACGTTGTCAATAAAGAAAAATTAAATGAAAACTTGGTACAAAAGCCAAAAAGGAATACAAAAAGAACGAACAAGTAAGTTCTGTCTGTACGTAAGCAAGAATTTGACAACTTGAACGGTGAGTCAATCAAATATATCTTAACTATAAATACACAATGACGCGAAATTCAAAAATAACAAAAACAACGAACGGCGGGTTGGACGTGTGTACATAACGAAACACCCACAGTAACTAAAATATTGCACAAGGGAGAGTATAAGGCAAAGACACGCGCGACGATCTAAACCTACCTCAATATTCCAGCAGTTCTCAAAAGATTTTATTGAAAATTTGCGAAATTTTTGTTTATTTTTTTCTCCAAAACTCTGAGCTTTAGACCCCACGTTATATAAGGTTTTTTTGTTTGTCTTGTCGTTCCCTACCACCAGTTTTTTTTAATGGCATGAAACTAATTACACCTTGTATATCTGGGCTATATACTTTCAGATTTTGTGTTAACGTGCCTGAACTATCAAAGTTATCAGCTTTGATCTATCCAAACCAGCGAATATTAAATTCACTGGTTTACGATGCATGTTTCAAGTGACGGAAAATTATTACACCGACTAGAAGCAAAGAGAATGATTAATGGATTCCTGCGCATCATATGTCCCTTTACACAATCTAATTTACATCTGACGATAGCCTGTTTATGCTTGATATTTTTAATCGAATTTTTAAAAAACACGTATATTTTTTATGTTTATCAAATACTTCTTTACAAACTATAGTGTTAGAAAAATAGCGGCGACGGTACAGATCTTCAGATCATAAGTCATTTTCACCCACAACAGTTAATTAAATTCGATTTTACCACGTTATAAAATTTATTAATTTCAATACAAATGCACAATTATTAATAATTGCCAACGTGTAATTACTCAAAATTCTATGAATTAATAAAAATGACCTGTAAAAATTATTAAAATCTGATGACTATGCCTAAGTCCTTCATTGTTTATTTTATTAAGAAGTCTCTGTCATTTGGATGATCTGGGGGTTTCTACGGGGTGAACCGCTAATAATAGGATGTGATTGGTCGGCGATAGTTCCATCGTAGCTTTTTTCATCAAGCTTGCCAGTTTACGTACAGTGGGCCAGACTATCATAAACAAGAAAAAATTGACGCGATATCGGTAAAACATTAAAATTAGTAGTTAGGTATTTTCGGAACAGCTGATACTAAATTTGATATGAAACTACGAAAATTCAAAACGGTGAATCTAATATGGCTGCCATAATTGGAGATTTGTTTATGATATGATGTTAAAGCGTAAAAATTCAAAAAACGAAGTTTTTTTTTGTTATGTAGAACAGGGTGGTCCTTATTGTTCAACTTTTAAAATTTCATCGTCCTACCATCTCAAATTATTGTGATATAAAATAAAAAAATATATACCAAAATTATTCCTTAATTGATTGTCTATGAAAATAGTCTAATGCAATTTTATTGTAGGATGTGCGGATACGCGAGGAATTGCATACACGTACATTTAGATCCAAACGTTACATTTAGGTCGCTTGTTCTTAAAAACGCATAATCAATTATTTTATTTAGCATACATACCACAAATTTCACCAGATGTTAATAGAGTTGCTAATTATTACAATGATACTAAATAAGCTATAACCTCAAATCTTATATTTAAAACTGTCACAGAATTAGAAATTTCCAAACATGTACTAACAATTAAATCTAAGTCAATAGACCCCGATGATGAGCACGTAAGTTTTATCATATTATGTTGTCCCTTCATTCTAGAATATATTTGTCATATTGTAATTTTATTCTTTAGTAATTCAGTTTTTCCTCAAGCGTGGAAAGCACGTGTTGTTTCTCTACCTAAAACTGAAAATTTTATTTTTTTCACTCTGCGATTTGACTTTTGGCATCATATTCTAATATTTTTGATAGAACTTATCGGCCTCAAGTCTTTAAAATGCAGCGTGCATGTTAAAGACTTCAGGTCGATAAGTTTTATCAAAAATATTAGAATATGAGGTCAAAAGTCAAATCACAGAGCACAGTGAAAAAAATAGAATTTTACCAGAATCACAATCTGGTTTTAGGAGAAGACATAGCTGTGCAACTACCCTTTTAAATGTTACAGATCATACTTTTAGATCCCTCGATTCTGGAATGTGTACTATGCCAGTGTTGATTGATTATTCTAAAGCTTTCGATACTATAGAATCACTAAATTCTGTTATTAAGAGTGAACACCACACCACGTAAGGCTAGTGGGGACGGGGATAAAGCGCCAAATGAGAAGGTATCTCCCTAATAACAGAAAATCAGTGTAAGTTGTACATAAATAAATGCTACAGGATTGTTGAAGGCTATTTTTGGCTAAAATTTGATTATTAGGGAGATCCCCCTCCCCACTAGCCTTACGTGGTGTTCACTCTTAATCTTAAAATATGTAGGCTTTGGTACAACTAAGGTAACTTTTATTGCGAATTATTACTTACAAGGAAGAAAGCAGAGTCGTCTTAAATGGGAAGGTTTCAGAGTGCACAGCTGTCGTGCGGGGTACCACCAATTTTATTTATAGTATGCACATCTTTTTTGCCAGCGCTGTCCGAAAAATGTAGCATTCAGATGTACGCAGACGACACACAACTGTTTTATTCATTTGAGCCTAGTAGTTTTCACAGCAGTTGTGAAATTGCTAGTCGTGAACTTAAAAAAAAATCTGAAACATCGCTAGAACACTGTCTTCGTTTAAATCCCAGTAAGTGTGCAGTAATGCTTTTCAGTCGTCAGGTTGATAGGATTAACCTAACCCCAAATATTAGCTTAAAGATTACTAACGTAACAATATCTATAAAAAAAATCGGTAAAAGTGTTTACACAGAACTTTCCTCTTTATTTGTACAGGGCGATCACTCTAAAAAATTATTAATTACGAAACCACAAATGAGAATAGTAATCGGAAGGTATTATTACAAAGAAAACCTGATAACTTTAGGTCAAGGGAAAGAGCAAAATAAATCCTACAGGGCTCAAATTAAACTTTGAGAGATTTTTAAAAGATAAAACAACTCTGTTATTGCTCAGCTTTTATATTGTATGTTTTTTTTACGAATTATGTATTATTCTGTAGCGTATTTGGAAGAATTTAGGAAATTGTTCTACAAGACCTTGTAATAATTAAAATACCAACACCAGAAAACGAAAATATTCATAGGTCTTACCCACAGGACACAATCGTCATGGGATTTTCATTAAAAAATAAATTTTATTATGAAATATATTTAGAATGTCATGAAACGTGGAAAATTAAAATTTAGGCAAAAAAAATTTCCCATCTTCCCCAGTTTTGAATTTTTTTTTCTGAAACGTCGTGAAACGTGGAAATTTTAAATTTGAGCGAAAAAAAATTCCACCATTTATTCTTGGTATAGTGGTTAAAAAAATTTTCAAAAAATGTTTGCTTTTGAAATTTTTTTTCCTGAATTAAGTTTAGAATGTCATGAAACATGGAAATTTTAAATTTGAACAAAAAAATTCTTCCATCATATATTCTGTTAGTAAAAATATATTTTAAAATATTTTAAAAATATTTCTTTGACAAAATGTCCAAATTTTTCTTTTTGAAAAATTTGTTTTATGAAATAGAATGTCATAAAATGTGGAAAATTTAAATTTGGGCAAAAAAAAATTCCTTCTTTCCATTTAAAAAAAAATTTACAATATTGAACATTTTTCTTTTTCTGAAATAGATTGAGAATGTCATTTTTTCCACCATTTATTCTTGATACTTACACCTAGTAATAAAAAAAATTTTTGCATTTGATTTTTTTTTCTGAGATAAGTCCAGAATGTCATGAAACATGGAAATTTTAAATTTGAGCAAGAAATTTTTTCATCATGTTGTATTAGTAAATAATATATTAAAGTATTTTAACAATTTTTCTTTGACAAAATTTTCTAATTTTTCTTCTTGAATATTTTTTTTATGAAATAAAAGTTAGAATATCATGAAACGTGGAAATATTAAATTTCAGCAAAAACATTTTTTCGTTTTTCTACTGGTAAAAAAATTTAAAAATGTTTTGAAATTTTGTTTTTTCTGAAATAGATTTAGAATGTCACGAAACGTGAAAATTTTAAATTTGAGGAAAAAAAAAAATTTCCTTATTTATTCCCTGTATATTTTCCAGTGAAAGTTTAACCATTTCTTCGCTGGTAGTAATGTCAGCTACCTACCAAATTTGACTACTCTCCCTCAAGTGGTTTTTTTTAGATAATGCCCCAACAGACAGACAGACAGACAGACAGACGGAATTGAGAAACCTACACTTTCGTAATCTACGTGATCTGAAACGTGTATACCCGAAAAAATCTCGGAGGGTGATTTCTTCTCGAATACAATACTTCCCTTCGGTATGCGAGGGAAGTAACAATATAAAAACCGCTGCCTAAGGAATCACTACTTCCACATCCAGATTATTCGTCCAAGTCACTTTAAAGGAAACACATTGACTATATTTGCACTCTAGTATGTGGAAATTATTGGTCATAGAATTTTAATAATATTTGGGGTAGATGTCATAGAAAAGTTTGAGGAGTTGGTTTCTACCATATACGTTAAAAATGAAGTTTCTAGTTTACCGTACCTACTTATTTTCCACTATTTACAACCTACCACCTTAATGGAGTCATCTCAATCAGATGTCACTACAATACATACGTGTACTAACTTTCAAGTTAATATCTCAATTTGATGTTATCAATCCCATTAATAATGAAGCGGAGATGGTAGAGTTTGAAAAATATTATAAATAATCTGAGACCTTGGCTTCTGGTACATACACCGAATTTCAAGTTTCTGTAGTCTTACCAGCTTGCTTTACTTATTTTCCCCTATTTACCCCTATTTAACCCCCAACCCTTCAACGGAATTATCTCAAAATATAATCTAGTTCCAGATGTCGTTATAATACATACGTGTAGAAAATTTCAAATGAATATCTCAATTTTATTTTACCAACCCTTTTCAAATTGGAGTAGGGGTGGTGGGGGTTGAAAAATATTATTAAAAAATCTGACGCTTTGGCTTCTAGTACATACACCGAATTTCAAGTTTCTGTACTCTTACCAACTTGTTTTACTTATATTCCTCTATTTACCCCAAATTAACCCCCAACCCTTCAACGGAATCATCCCAAAATATAATCTAATTCTAGACATCGTTATAATACATACGTGTACGAAATTTCAAATGAATATCTCAACTTTATTTTATCAACCCCATTAATGGGGTAGGGGAGGTGGGGGGTTGAAAAATATTATAAAAAAATCTGAGGCCTTAACTTCTAGTACATACACCGAATTTCAAGTTTCTGTACTCTTACAAGCTTGCTTTACTTATTATTTCCCCCTATTTACCCCTATTTAACCACCAACCCTTCACCGGATTTCCTCAAAAAACAATCCAGTTCCAGATCTCGTTATAATATATACGTGTACAAAATTTCAGGTGAATATCTTAAACCGTTCCGGAGAAAGCGTGCGGACAAAAAAAGTTACAGACAGACCGACAGACCGACAGACAGACAGAAAATTTTTTTTGCTCAAATTCAAAATCTCGACGTTTCATGACATTCTAAACCTATTTCACGAATAAAAATTTTTGAAAATTTTTTTGCGATTACTATACTTCCAATCCACTACGTGGATGTGGAAGTAAAATTTAGGACTTATACTAGATACCGGCCTCAGATTTCAAGAACATGTATCGAACTGTATTAGAAAAGTCACATGTAGAACAAAATTACTTTATAATTCCAGACATGTCTTTAACAAACAGTTTAAACTACTTTTGTGTGATTCCTTGGTTCTCTCTGTTTTTAAATATTGTGATAGTGTTAATGAGCACTGTTTGACAGCAATTTCTTCTCAACGCATACAACAAATTCAGAACCATTGTTTAAAATTCGTATATGGAATCAGAAAGCGCGAGCCAGTCAGTTACAAATTAACAGAAGTGGATCATTTTCTCAAACTATTTCTACCCTTTAAAAATGATTTATTATTTGTTTGCTTATAATTGTATTGAAACATTCTTTATAGGATTTTGCAAACAGCAGAAAAATTAACTATCTATAAAAGAAAAACTTTGAGTAGAAATATTAATGAAATCTTTGCATTCTTTCGATAACCTGAATTCTGGTTATGCTAGCAAATTAAAATCCTAAAATGAATTTGTCTAATTTCTTATTTGACAATTCTCATTCTAACACTAGCATCCACACAGTCCCCTACGGCCATGCAGATTAAACTAGTATCCACATAACCCCCTACGATTATGAAGATTCAGTTAAAAATGAGAACAGAGACCTAAAATGAATTTATTTATCTATCTTGTCTTAAAAAATTTTTCATTCCAATGGATTACATTTTCATGAAATCTATCATTCTGTTTCCTGGAAATGCTTAGCCTTTGAAACGTTTTTCGCCCTTATTCTGGAGCTCATCAGAAAGACATAAAGCCATTCATAAAGATGTTTCATGCAAAACCAAGACAATTTCTATGAATAAGTGTGAAATGATTATATTTGATATTGACTGATAAAAACAACCTCACCTATCTATTAGCTAACTAGTATTGGAGCCTATATACTCTATGCATGTTTAAAAATGATTTATTATTTGTTTGCTTATAATTGTATTGAAACATTCTTTATAGGATTTTGCAAACAGCAGAAAAATTAACTATCTATAAAAGAAAAACTTTGAGTAGAAATATTAA
This sequence comes from Stenurella melanura, assembly GCA_963583905.1. Classification (NCBI taxonomy): domain Eukaryota; kingdom Metazoa; phylum Arthropoda; class Insecta; order Coleoptera; family Cerambycidae; genus Stenurella; species Stenurella melanura. The sequence continues at coordinate 36,603,911 of OY757317.1, read as the reverse complement.
TGAAATCTTTGCATTCTTTCGATAACCTGAATTCTGGTTATGCTAGCAAATTAAAATCCTAAAATGAATTTGTCTAATTTCTTATTTGACAATTCTCATTCTAACACTAGCATCCACACAGTCCCCTACGGCCATGCAGATTAAACTAGTATTGTCAAATAAGAAATTAGACAAATTCATTTTAGGATTTTAATTTGCTAGCATAACCAGAATTCAGGTTATCGAAAGAATGCAAAGATTTCATTAATATTTCTACTCAAAGTTTTTCTTTTATAGATAGTTAATTTTTCTGCTGTTTGCAAAATCCTATAAAGAATGTTTCAATACAATTATAAGCAAACAAATAATAAATCATTTTTAAACATGCATAGAGTATATAGGCTCCAATACTAGTTAGCTAATAGATAGGTGAGGTTGTTTTTATCAGTCAATATCAAATATAATCATTTCACACTTATTCATAGAAATTGTCTTGGTTTTGCATGAAACATCTTTATGAATGGCTTTATGTCTTTCTGATGAGCTCCAGAATAAGGGCGAAAAACGTTTCAAAGGCTAAGCATTTCCAGGAAACAGAATGATAGATTTCATGAAAATGTAATCCATTGGAATGAAAAATTTTTTAAGACAAGATAGATAAATAAATTCATTTTAGGTCTCTGTTCTCATTTTTAACTGAATCTTCATAATCGTAGGGGGTTATGTGGATACTAGTTTAATCTGCATGGCCGTAGGGGACTGTGTGGATGCTAGTGTTAGAATGAGAATTGTCAAATAAGAAATTAGACAAATTCATTTTAGGATTTTAATTTGCTAGCATAACCAGAATTCAGGTTATCGAAAGAATGCAAAGATTTCATTAATATTTCTACTCAAAGTTTTTCTTTTATAGATAGTTAATTTTTCTGCTGTTTGCAAAATCCTATAAAGAATGTTTCAATACAATTATAAGCAAACAAATAATAAATCATTTTTAAACATGCATAGAGTATATAGGCTCCAATACTAGTTAGCTAATAGATAGGTGAGGTTGTTTTTATCAGTCAATATCAAATATAATCATTTCACACTTATTCATAGAAATTGTCTTGGTTTTGCATGAAACATCTTTATGAATGGCTTTATGTCTTTCTGATGAGCTCCAGAATAAGGGCGAAAAACGTTTCAAAGGCTAAGCATTTCCAGGAAACAGAATGATAGATTTCATGAAAATGTAATCCATTGGAATGAAAAATTTTTTAAGACAAGATAGATAAATAAATTCATTTTAGGTCTCTGTTCTCATTTTTAACTGAATCTTCATAATCGTAGGGGGTTATGTGGATACTAGTTTAATCTGCATGGCCGTAGGGGACTGTGTGGATGCTAGTGTTAGAATGAGAATTGTCAAATAAGAAATTAGACAAATTCATTTTAGGATTTTAATTTGCTAGCATAACCAGAATTCAGGTTATCGAAAGAATGCAAAGATTTCATTAATATTTCTACTCAAAGTTTTTCTTTTATAGATAGTTAATTTTTCTGCTGTTTGCAAAATCCTATAAAGAATGTTTCAATACAATTATAAGCAAACAAATAATAAATCATTTTTAAACATGCATAGAGTATATAGGCTCCAATACTAGTTAGCTAATAGATAGGTGAGGTTGTTTTTATCAGTCAATATCAAATATAATCATTTCACACTTATTCATAGAAATTGTCTTGGTTTTGCATGAAACATCTTTATGAATGGCTTTATGTCTTTCTGATGAGCTCCAGAATAAGGGCGAAAAACGTTTCAAAGGCTAAGCATTTCCAGGAAACAGAATGATAGATTTCATGAAAATGTAATCCATTGGAATGAAAAATTTTTTAAGACAAGATAGATAAATAAATTCATTTTAGGTCTCTGTTCTCATTTTTAACTGAATCTTCATAATCGTAGGGGGTTATGTGGATACTAGTTTAATCTGCATGGCCGTAGGGGACTGTGTGGATGCTAGTGTTAGAATGAGAATTGTCAAATAAGAAATTAGACAAATTCATTTTAGGATTTTAATTTGCTAGCATAACCAGAATTCAGGTTATCGAAAGAATGCAAAGATTTCATTAATATTTCTACTCAAAGTTTTTCTTTTATAGATAGTTAATTTTTCTGCTGTTTGCAAAATCCTATAAAGAATGTTTCAATATTTCTACCCTATATAACTCCATCCCCTCTGCAGTTAAGTTTCTCTGTTTCATCTTTACCCAAACATTTCAGACGAACTTGCCTATCATAAAGCTTTTCCATCTTATCAAGAATACAAGAAAATTTCAAAAAAGGTACAACTAAGAACCTAATTAAAAAGAAAAAAATCGTTAAAGGTATTTATTTTTGCATGGCGGTCACTCTAAAAAATTTATAATTACGAAATGACATTGAAAATAATAACCGGGAATATAGTTATCACTATTATTACAAAGAAAACCTGATAACTTTTGGTCAAAAAAATATACAGAGTGGTCGTCCGACAGCAAAAGTTCAATACTAACTAACAGGTGACAAATTTAATATGGGCTTGTGCAAATACCTTTATAAATGTCCACCATGACTGAATTATTTCTTGGGATGACCACCCTGTACATTTTTCAATAAAAGTATAATAGGTGCATATGCCAAATATTATTGCCATCTTCACATTTTCAATCCACATTCACGTAGTGGAGTGAAAGTATAGTGGTGGTTAAAAAATTTCATTTTTTTGTGAAATTTTTCAAAAATGTTGGTAAAAAAATTTTCAAAATTTTTTTCGTTTGAAATATTTTTAGAATGCCATGAAACGTGAAAATTTTAAATTTGAGCAAAGAAAAAAAAGGTTCCATCTATTTTAGTGGTAAAAATTTTTTCAAAAAAGTGGTGAAGAAAATTTTCAAAATTTTATTTTCTGAAATAGGTTTAGAATGTTATGAAACGTGAAAATTTTGAATTTAAGCAAAAAAATTTTTCCATCTATTCTAGTGGTAAAGTTTTTTTCCAAAATGGTAAAAAAATATTGCAATTTTTTTTTTCCGAAATGGCTTTGGAATGTTATGAAACGTGGAAATTTTAAACATGAGCAAAAAAAATTCATCTATTCTATAGTAAGTAGTGATAAATAGATATAATTATTTTCAGAAAAATTTTCAAATTTTTCAAAAAACTTTTTTAATTTGTTTGAATAGGTTTAGAATGTCATGGAAACCTGGAAATTTTAATTTAACAAACAAATAAAAATTTTCGTATATTTTAGCGATAAAATTTTTTCAAAATTTGTAAAAAGAATTTCAAATTTTTTTTTCTTAGATTTAGAACGCTATGAAACGTGGAAATTTTAAATTTGAAAAAGGAAAAATAAATTTACATCTATTTTGGTGGTAAAAAATTTTTCAATGTTGGTGAAAAAATTTTCAATTTTTTTTTTTTCTGGAATAAGTTTAGCTTGTCAAGAAACGTGTAAATTTTAAATTTGAGCGAAACAAATTTTTTTCATTATTTATTCCCTTTAGACGGTTCACCCTGTATATTTTCCAGTGAAAGCTTAACCATTTCTTCGCTGACAGTAACATCAACTAACAACCAAATTTCACTGCTGTCCATCAAGCAGTTTTTTTAGTTAATGCAACAACAGACAGACAGACAGACAGTCAAACTGGCGGAATTGAAAAACCTATATTTTCGTAATCTACGTGCGAGGGAAGCAAAATTTTCAGTGTTGGTGCAAAAAAATTAAAAAAAAAAATTATTTTTAAATAGGTAAAAACGTTTCATCTGTATTAGTGATAAAAATTTTTTCAAAAATGTCTGAAAAAAATTTCTAAATTTTTTTGGTTTATAGTGTCATGAAACGTAAATTTTAAATTTGAGAAAAAAAAATTTTTCATTATTTATTCCTTTTAGACGGTCCACCCTGTATATTCTCCAGTGAAAGTTCAACCATTTCTTCGTTGACAGTAGCGCCAACTACCTACCAAATTTGACTGCTCTCCGTAGTACATTACTACGTTCTAAATTAGCTGCCTCTTTTTTTGGGTTAAGTGGAAGATCAGCTTTTACAGCGTCTGCGTTTGTGCTGTACTAAGCTGAACTTCGCTCTTGTCATAATTGAATGAAGTGTATTTTTATTATTATTATTAATTAGCTGAAATTTAGGGCTTGAAATATTCTACAAAAACCAAATATACGGACAATTTTGTATCAATAGGTAAATTTTATAAAAAGAGGAAAACGTAAAAAAAACTTTCAGAAACAATGAAATGTGCTATAGTTTGATGTCACTCTGAACCTGAAAGGTTCAGAGTGACATCAAGAGAATTTCCACAAATATGAAATAATTAGACATTATACTTGACATTGACTGATAAAAACAACAGAATGATAAATGATCTATCCTTCAAGAAAATGTAATCCATTAGAATGAAAATTCTTAAAAGCAGGTAAGTAAATAAATTCAGTTTAGGTTTTTGCTCTCATTTTCGAATTTTAATTGCTATCATAACCAGAATTCAGGATATCGAAGGAATGCAAAGATTTCATTGATATTTTTACAGATCGTTTTTCTTCTTAGTTCTCATATATAGCTTTTTCTGCTGATTGCAGAATAGGGTTGAAAAATATTAGAAAGAAATTTGAGGCTTTGGTTTCTATTATATACACCAAATCCCAAGTTTCTGTACTCTTGCTAGTTTATTTTACTTACATTTTCATATTTACCCCTACTTTCTCCCCACTCCTTCAACGGAATCATGTCAAAATATAACCTAGTTTCAGATGTCGATATAATACATATGTGTACCAAATTTCTACTGAAAATCTCAATTTAATTTTATCAACTATTTTAATAAGGGAGTGTGGGCGGTAGGGGGATGGAAAATATTATAAAAACCTGAGGCCTTTGCTTCTAGTATAAACACCAAATCCCAAATTTCTGTACTCTTCTCAGCTTGCTTTACTTATTTTCCCCTATTTAACCCACAACTCTTCAACGGAACTATTTCAAAATATAGTCTCGTTCCAGATTTCTGTATAATATATACGTGTACCAAATTTAAAGTCAATCTCAATCTCAATTTGAATTTATCAACTCCTTTAATAATGGTGGGGGGGAGTGGTGGGGGGATGTAAGATATAAAAAATTTTGAGCCCCTGGCTTCTGGTACATACACCAAATTTCAAGTTTCTGTACTCTTATTATCTTGCTTTACTTATTTCCCCCTATTTACCCCCTAACCCTTCACCGGATATGTTAAAAAATCCAGTTCCGATCTGGGCTTGTTATAATATATATGTGTAGAAAATTTCAAGTCAATATCTTAAACCGTTCAGAAGAAAACGTGCGGACAAAAAAGTTACAGGCAGACAGGCAGATAGACCGATAGACAGGCAGAACATTTTTCTGGGCTCAAGTTTAAAATCTCGACGTTCCATGACATTCTAAACCCATTTCAATGAAAAAAATTTACAATTACTGTACTTCCAATCCACTACGTGGATGTGAAAGTAATATAGGGATTAACATCTTGCATTCGCAAAGTATGTGTTCTGCAGTCTCTGTTGCAGTATCACATTATCTGGTTTTATCATTTTGTACCTTGCCCATATTTTTAAAATGATATCTTGAGGATCAACGGCCTGTTAGAAGACCTATCATCAGTCTTAGGTCAAACTTTTCGAGTTCTAGAAGTCTTGTGATAATCTTTGTCGAATAAATTTTGATGTTTTTCGCTTACTTTTCACCTGAAATATATATTGGTTAGATAATTTGCAAGTTCCATTAGCAAACTCTTAATCAACAATATTAAATACCTAACTTATTAAAATAAAAGAGGCGGTACTGTTACAGATTTATAGGAAAGTGTAGTTGTTTAAATAAATCATAATTGTTTAAAGAATTTTAAAAACATTGAAATATTAATACGAAATGTAGTGTAACTAATAAGTAATAGCAATTGTACGAAAAAATCTCAAATAGACGAAAGTAAGTGTCAGAATTACACCATGCTTTACTTTTGCCCTTATGGGGTCACTTTGGGGTCCTAGAGTCTTGTGCGGGATTAATTAAAAATATAATGATTAAGTCGTATTCTCTGGACAATTCTGAAAAGAAGACGTGTGTGATTTTCTTTTCACAATATTCTAACGATTCTATTAGTCTAGGCATAAGAGCCAGAAGAAGTATGACCTAATTCAACATGTGCTTAGTAAAATGGATGAAAACCACTTCGTAGTAGCTGTCCTGTTTGATCTCACTAGGGCGTTTGATAGCATAGACAAAACCTTTGTATGTGAAAAAATGTATGATATGGGTCTACGTGGACCTATAAATAAGTGGATAAAATCTTTTTTATCGCAAAGAAAAATAATTGTTAAGATGAAAGATGCTGTGTCTGATATGTACTATATAAATATTGGATCTCCCCAGGGGAGCGTATTGGGACCATTCATTTTTCTGTTATTCGTAAACGATCTTCCTAATTATATAATTATATAATGTAAATATATGTAATTATATAATGGGAAAGTATTTATGTATGCGGATGACACTACGATTGTAGTGTCTGATACTGTGGCGTCGTTTTGGAAGGTTTTCACTCGATGTTAAAATATTGCCCAAGTGTTCAAGTGTGGGCCACCCTACGAGCGACGTGGTTAGCGTCACTGGTGTAACCTGGCTAGCACAGTAAAGATACGGAGAGCAAAAGGGCGTCGAGTTCAAGGCTTGGGCGCCATTGATTACTTAGGGTAATCAAAGAAAATTAAAGATAAAGATAAACATAAACAAAAGACAAATGTTACATATGTACAATAGAACTATATTACAAGATATTATATTACAAAAAAATGAGCTATCACAGCATCAACGATACTGTATAGCAAAATACCAGACAGAAATATGTACAACAGAAACTATATTACAAAATTTACTATATTACAAGATACTCTATATTACAATGTGCACAACGGCAAGGCAAATCTGAGGCGTGTACGAGAACCAAAATATATTACAAAAGATACGTCTTGTAACTTTCACCTCAATACTAAAATTCATATATTACAACAAAACTAGGAACTTGAGATTCTTTACGAGAGACAAAATAACTATATTACAAAAGATATGTCTCGTAACCTTATCTCAAAGTTCATAAACTTAAACACTCTCGTTACAACAAAAATTGAACCACGACTTACGATATCACTAACAAACGTGCATTATAGTACTACAATAAGATATTAATCATGAGGAATCACGACAAAAGCAACTACGAAACAATACTACGGCGAAGTATTTGCGACAACGAATTTAAGATATAAGCAAATACGAATTAATATACAACAATGGATTTAATTATAACAACGGATTTAAAATGTAATCTAACCAAAAATATAATACATTTAGCTTGAATCTAATATTTTAAATTTAGACACTTTTAACTCTTATAACTCAACGATCATGTGAAAATAATCCCTTTTATTGGTAACAATTAAAAGTACTTATCTTTTATTTTGTTATCCTGATGGAGAGAAATCCTAGATACGGTCCTGTTCTCCGATGATCATGGGTTTAAAAGTTGTTTCACATGTGGTTGCTTTAATCCCATTGTGAGGTTATGAAATCGTGGAAGATTGTCGCCAAGACAAAATGAAGAAAATCTCTACGCCCAGAATGTTTTCATATATTCCAATTCAAAATGTAGTATAGCAAGGTTGACTTCATATGAGAATTGCTCGCTTAGTGGAAAACGTAGTAGGTATCGCAATTTGAATGTGCATAATCTTAAATCTTGCCTAAAGCAAATAATATAACGTTGAAAGGCTTCTACGTTAAATGCATTAGACGGAACTCAATTTGATTATAAGAAAAACTTATAATTATGAGAAAAACTCTATGAAAAAGTTACGTATATTTATAATTATGATTATGAGAAAAATTACGTATTTTTATAATTATGATTAGGAGAAAAACTATGAGAAAACTATGAGAAAAACTATGAGAAAAACCTAAAACAATATTTCAAATGTTAGACGGTATTTGCCGGTATAATAATTAAAACCTTACCTCATGTGATCATCACGAGGTTTTTCAAATTCTATTATCCCCTTTACAGGTCAAACGAAATTATAAATACGTCTTATTATGGTTCAACGAGAAAGAGTTTCACCCGGCGTTATTTAGTTGAAATATCATTCCTAAAGCGATATCTAGTATTCGCAAGCGTTAACTCTGACAGATGCCGTACGTTCATCATGGTATAAGAAGTAAGTGCACTCTATTTGTACTAAGGTTTGTGGGAATAATATTTCCGATAACTTGTAACTTTTCTAATAAATATTAACAGTGTAACGAAGGATGCTATCGAGCATTCCGCATGTTACAATACAAATCCTGTAATTCTTAAGAATAAAATTAATGAACTCTTAAAAGAATTCAGCGACTGGTGTAATAAACATCGTCTAGTAATTAACTATGCTAAAACTATTTGCATTGAATTTAAAAACCGGCACAGAATTTCGGACAACAATTACACATTTTCATTTAATAATCATGTTATCAAAACTGCAAACTCACCCTGCTTTCTGGGTATAACCTATACAGCCGTGCCTATGCAGAGGCCGTGAACAAGAAGACGAGACTGTCCAACACGTACTCCGTGGGCGCCCGGCAGTCTCCTCTAGCAAATAATCTATTTTAGGAGAACGTTGGCCTACTTTGTCCGACTTGAGGGATATTCCTCTAGGCAGCATCACCACCTTCTTCACAAGATTAGGATGGTTGGAGACCTAGGTGAAGTCCTGTATCCCTCGGGAGGATGTACAAGGGGCCCATTGGGCCCTAGGTGCTGCGGTCACTCTTTGTGACTGCCCTCCCACAAACTCCAACTCCAACTGGGTATTACTTTAGATGGTAATTTAAATTGGAGTCACCACATCGAAATACTATCTGCAATACTTAATAAAAGCTTTTATGTAATAAGTTCTATAAAAAACTCTTTACATAGTCATGTTTTTTTAAACGTATACTCTCCTATTACATACAACATTTTAGTGTGGGGTCAGTGCAGTTACATCGGCAGGATATTCATACTCCAAAAAAAGATACTTCGGCTTATATTTAATGTCGGGTATAATCAATCATGCCGTGAAGTATTTAAAAAGTACAAAATTCTTACTGTGACATCTATATATCTGTTAAAATTGTTGACAGATATTCATGCAAATAAAAACAAATTTATGCATAATGGAGATTTCCACAATTATCCCACTAGAGGACGAAATTTCATTTATTTATGTAAACATAAACATGATTTTTTTTAAAAGTCGCCCATTAACTCTGGTTATCGTATTTATAATCTTCTTCCAAACGAAATAAAAGATCGCGTATCTGTACCCAGTTTTAAAAACAGTTTAAAAAAACTTTTGACAGATAAATCATTTTATTCTATAAATGAATTCATACTTTCTTTACAGACGAAACTCACCTGACTTCTCGACTAATAATTTAAATATTTGTTATCTATTTTTATTCTCTTTTTATATATGTACATATCATCATGTACCCATATACTATGTTTTTATTGTATCGTTCTCTTTTTGTGGTACCCTGTACGTTAATGTATTTACATTTTTAATTTATGTTTTTTTCTTTAAGCCATTGATATGGCATTCTATTGACATGTCTTATCTATAACTATGTATTACAGTCAAAGGCCCAATAAAGATATTTATTTATTTATTATTTATTATTTATTTATGTTTAAAAAAATTCCAACCGAGGTTTATCAGCGCAAATATGTACCTCTCAGTACGTATTATACCCGAAATTCAATAGCTGAAAACTAGTGCATCTATGTTAAATTAACAAGTACAGTTACGGAAAACAAGTTTTTGGCTTGTTTAAATTTATCTTTAGATGTTACGAAAGTACGTCCATTGAAATTATTTTCAAAAACGTAACTTTTTAGTAAACAAATACTTTTTTGCAAAAATTATACAAGTGCATATTTACAGAAAAAGGGACCACTTATTCTACATAGCAAAACCTATAATCTATCAAAGTTTGTTGCGTCTGCGTTCATAATTTTTTAATTTGAAAATGAATTAAGAAACAGATGTTTTTAGCAGTATTTTGCATTTTGTTTAAAAAGTAATCAACCGATTTTAATGCGGTTGACTCATTTCGTAGACATCTTTAATACCTACAACTTCTTCCACGAGCGTATTTTCGTAAAACCTGAAAATAATACAAGCCAAAAACTTGTTTTCTGAAACTTCACGTGATAATTAAACATAGACACACTAATTTTCTGCTGTTGTATTTTAGGTGTAGTAGTTATACATACTGAGGGTACACATTTCCACTGAAAAACCCAAGTTTTCATTTCTTTTTCTAAAACTCCTTTTTGCCTAGGCTATATCGCACATTTACGAAAAAAATTATTTTGCCCATAAGAAATACATAGAAAAATTCACCCCTTTTGAGGCATGGGAATGGATTGAATTAACCACTCAAAATTCTTATATTAGAACACAATGAAAGGGTGAAAAAAAAATCCCACACCTATGGCTTAGGCCACCCTAAAATAGAGGCTAGATAAGAAGCCAGTGAAAGTAAGTACAACCCCAATGAAATTTTTGTTTCCTTGTTTGTCATTAAAATATGATATGAGCCTTCACTTACGTACCTTCAAACAATGCAGAATTGTAAAAAGTACTTAAAGAACCATTGTATACCAATATCTCAAACATTCATTAGTGCGTCAAGTACCGCAAGGTTTGTTTTCAACCCGACCCCTCACAAAAAGTGGATTGTTATATAGTAATTAACTCTATATTCTAATGTACCAGTCATTAATCATCTTTTTTCACCATAAGATACTCCCTGCATATAGCCTCTAACTGGTCTGGAACATGCAACTGTGATGCATACATATCTAGAAGGAAGTAATGCATGGCAGTGGCGCTCATTGTATCGAAAATGTTTTATTTCTAATATTGCAAAATGTTCATTTTTGAGACTATTGAACACCCTATTCTTTATCCTTATTCTTTATTTGCCGGTATTGTCTATAATTGTTTATTTGTGATATATTCAAATTTTCTTACTTTTTAATGGGTATTTTGCCTGTGAAAAATATTTAAACATTTAATTAAAGATACCTCTGCACCAAATGGATTAAACAGAAGCTGGCCTTGATTAACTTGATTATTATAAAATATCTCACATCTAAAAATATATATACAAGAACAAAGGTATAAGGTTTTTATTTTCAGTTTTTGTTTTATAATAATAATAATAATAATAATAATAATAATAATAATAATAATAAACGACTTTATTGAAACAAAGAAATATACAATGTTTCATGGGCGAAGCTTAGCGTGGCAGAATAGCCTATGCTAAGCTTCGCCCATGAAACATTGTATATTTCTTTGTTTCAATAAAGTCGTTTATTATTATTATTATTATTATTATTATTATAAAACAAAAACTGAAAATAAAAACCGCTGCCTAAGGAATCACTACTTCCACATCCACATTTTCCATCCAAAGGAAAACATCTTGACTATATTTGCACTCTAGTATGTGGAAATAATTGATCATAGAATTTTATTAAAAAGGAGTTGCAGAAGGCCAGCTAAGCCTGCAGAACTTCCACGCGCTGCCGAATACCAAGACAATTTGCGGACATTTACGAATCCATATATACAGGGTGTCCCAGAATTGAGTTCCCGGACGGGAACCTGTGCTTCCTGGATTCATATTCGGTCCGCATAACCCAACTTATCTTAGTCCAAAAATGCATCCCCGAGGAAGTACATTCTCTTAAAGTGAGACAGAAAAATTGTTTTCCAATGATTCTCAACTTTTCATAGGACCTGTATCTCCATCAGTACTCTATGTTAACTTGATAACAACTAAATATCTTTTGTTTCTCAAGCGCAACAGGTTTTCTGTTTCACAAGCACCTTATGACCTACAGAGACAACGATAATTCTTGATTTTTCGTTGATATTTCACAAAATATTAAAAGTATTAATTTGTGTACTGAAACAGGTGGACGGCATGTGGAGCGTTTGTTATTAATGTATTTTTTGGAATAAACTGTAATTTTCTATTATTACAACACTTTATTTTAGAATTGTAAATAAATATTAAACACAGATGGAGGAAAAAACGATAATTTCTTGTATTTTGATTAATATTACAACAAATTGCCACCTCCTTGTGTTCTAGAACCTTCTCCACCTTCTGAATTAGGTGGTGAAGTGCTGTTTCTGTGGACATGCCTGCATACAGACAGGCTTTGATGTAGTGGACTTCTAACCAGAACATCATTCCTAATATGTCTGTAGAGATTTTTTTCCATCGTCTTAAGTTGAAATGACATAAGGTGGGTGACAGAGACTTGTCTTGGGTGTACGAGTTGCGCCCAGTCTTTGGTATAAATACCACCCTAACTGGTTTCCACCTTATTGGTATGTATCCCAGTGCTAGGTTGGCTCTGTATGGCGTGCAGAATCCTTATTAGGACGGCATTGAATCCACATCCGGACGCTACCGAATACCAAGGTAACTTCTGGGCGCTACTGAATCTATATTTGGGTGCTGCATAATCCTTATTCGGGTGCCGCCAAACACAGAAGCAACTTTCGGGCGTTACCGAATCCGTACCAGGACGCTGCCGAATCCATATTCGGGTACTGTCGAATTCCAAGGTAACTTCCGGGCGTTGCCGAATACATATTTAAGAAAATCTGAGGACTTGGTTTCTAGTATATACGCCAAATCACAAGATTCTCTATTCTTACCAGCTTGTTACTACATTTTGAAAAAAAATGTAGTATACGTTTAGCATTTTTCCGGTGCACCATCGAAACCCGAAAAAAACGTCGGATCGATTTGAAAGTCATATCTATCGATTCGAGAGCGAATTTAGAAAATTCCGTCCGTCGGCCAGTCGGTCTGTCTGTCGGTCTGTCGGTCTGTCCGTCACGCCCAGCCCCCTTAATCCGTTTTCGGATTGCGATGAAACTTGGGTGATTAATAGGAGGTCTTTAGAAAACCTTAACGCCGGAAGCTCAGCTCCGTTCGGAAACCGGAAGTACCCGATATAGACGTTTCGAGTTTTTCGGGAAAAATTGAATAACTCGATAACGGGTAGTCGGATCGAGACGTTTCAAAAATGAAATGGTGCCGCTGGCAAAGCTCTACAAATAAGTATACCAGAGGCTATGTCGAAAAACAAATGAAAATTAATTCTTTTTGCAAAAAACTGGTTTTCTCGAAATCGGGCTAGGAAGCACGATAACTGTCCAGAATATTGATCGATTTCGATGAGACTTGGTGGGATCAAAGGTACCCGGCCACAAATCAAGCCTATTGCTGGCGGCCCGAATCCGTTGACCGCAAGTATGTTTTCCAGGGCCGCGTATGATTTTCCAAAGAAATTAATAACTCCCGAACCGAAGGTCCGATTTTGATTTTCAAAAATGGTAATTGTAGGACTCAATTAGGTCTATTAGCTGATGTTTGTGAGAAATTTAAGAAAACAAAAGCGAATCTACAAATTTTGAAAAACTTGATTTTTTTGATAAATTCTACAAATTCCAAACAGTTTCCTAATAAAAATCGAAAATTAACTATTCCGTCGATCGATCTCTATAACCAGTATAAGGCACGGACCTTTTTGGACAAAAAATATAAAATAGAGTTTTTTAGAAAAACTTAAAATAAACGAGTTATTTACGAATATGCATTCCATAGAATTATTTAAAAAAATATTACAAAGTGATAAATTCTCTGTATGATATAGGTGCAAACAAATAATGTAATGTTATATTTAAAATATCATCGTTAATTTCCTTATTTTCATTTACTAAATAAAAATAGAACCGATGCCCTTTCCGTGTTTCAAAATGTAGTTAGCTCTTACTTTAGTCAATGCAAAAGGAAAAAAAAAGAAAAATAAAACATGTCAAAACACTGAGTCATCTTGCGACCCTCTGCTGAAAATGTAATGAATCATCCCAACAAACTGAATAAAAACCATATCAAAATGTAGTTTTTTTCACTTGTTACTACATTTTGAAAAAAAATGTAGTATACGTTTAGCATTTTTCCGGTGCACCATCGAAACCCGAAAAAAAACGTCGGATCGATGTGAAAGTCATATCTATCGATTCGAGAGCGAATTTAGAAAATTCCGTCCGTCGGTCAGTCGGTCTGTCTGTCTGTCTGTCTGTCTGTCTGTCGGTCTGTCCGTCACGCCCAGCCCCCTTAATCCGTTTTCGGATTGCGATGAAACTTGGGTGATTAATAGGAGGTCTTTAGAAAACCTTAACGCCGGAAGCTCGGCTCCGTTCGGAAACCGGAAGTACCCGATCTAGACGTTTCGAGTTTTTCGGGAGAAATTGAATAACTCGATAACGGGTAGTCGGATCGAGACATTTCAAGAAAGGAATGGTGCCGCTCGCAAAGCTCTACAAATAAGTATACCAGTGGCTATGTGGAAAAATAAACGAAAATTGATTTTATTTGCAAAAAACTGGTTTTCTCGAAATCGGGCTAGGAAGCAAGATAACTGTCCAGAATATTGATCGATTTCGATGAGACTTGGTGGGATCAAAGGTACCCAGCCACAAATCAAGCCTATTGCTGGCGGCCCGAATCCGTTGACCGCGAGTATGTTTTCCAGGGCCGAGTATGATTTTTCAGAGAAGTTAATAACTCCCGAACCGAAGGTCCGATTTTGATTTTCAAAAATGGCAATTGTAGGGCTCGATTAGGTCTATTAGCTGACGTTTGTGAGAAATTTGAGAAAACAAAAGCGAATCTACAAATCCTGGAAAACTTGATTTTTTTGATAAATTCTACAAATTCCGAACAGTTTCCTAATAAAAATCGAAAATTAACTATTCCGTCGATCGATCTCTATAACCAGTATAAGGCATGGACCTTTTTGGACAAAAAATCTGAAATAGAGTTTTTTCAAAAATCTTGAAATAAACGAGTTATTTACGAAAATGCATTCCATAGAATTATTAAAAAAATATTACAAATTGATGAATTCTCCGTGCGATAGAGGTGCAAACAAATAATGTAATGTTATATTTAAAATATCATTCATTTCCTTATTTTCATTTACTAAATAAAAATAGAACCGATGCCCTTTCCGTGTTTCAAAATGTAGTTAGCTTTTACTTTAGTCAATGCAAAAAAAAGAAAAATAAAACATGTCAAAGCACTCTGCTGAAAATGTAATGAATCCCAACAAATTGAATAAAAAGCATATCAAAATGTAGTTTTTTTCACTTGTTACTACATTTTGAAAAAAAATGTAGTATACGTTTAGCATTTTTCCGGTGCACCATCGAAACCCGAAAAAAACGTCGGATCGATTTGAAAGTCATATCTATCGATTCGAGAGCGAATTTAGAAAATTCCGTCCGTCGGTCAGTCGGTCTGTCTGTCGGTCTGTCTGTCTGTCTGTCTGTCTGTCTGTCTGTCTGTCTGTCGGTCTGTCTGTCACGCCCAGCCCCCTTAATCCGTTTTCGGATTGCGATGAAATTTGGGTGGTTAATAGGAGGTCTTTAGAAAACCTTAACGCCGGAAGCTCGGCTCCGTTCGGAAACCGGAAGTACCCGATATAGATGTTTCGAGTTTTTCGGGAGAAATTGAATAACTCGATAACGGGTAGTCGGATCGAGACATTTCAAAAAAGAAATGGTGCCGCTGGCAAAGCTCTACAAATAAGTATACCAGAGGTCATGTCGAAAAACAAATGAAAATTGATTTTTTTTGCAAAAAACTAGTTTTCTCGAAATCGGACTAGGAAGCACGATAACTGTCCAGAATATTGATCGATTTTGATAAGACTAGGTGGGATCAAAAGTACCCGGCCACCAATCAAGCCTATTGCTGGCGGCCCGAATCCGTTGACCGCAAGTATGTTTTCCAGGGCCGCCTATGATTTTTCAAAGAAATTAATAACTCCCGAACCGAAGGTCCGATTTTGATTTTCAAAAATGGTAATTGTAGGTCTTGATTAGTTCTATTAGTTGACGTTTGTGAGAAATTTGAGAAAACAAAAGCGAATCCACAAATCCTGGAAAACTTAATTTTTTTGATAAATTCTACAAATTCCGAACAGTTTCCTAATAAAAATCGAAAATTAACCATTCCGTCGATCGATCTCTATAACCAGTATAAGGCATGGACCTTTTTGGACAAAAAATATTAAATAGAGTTTTTTAGAGAAACTTAAAATAAACGAGTTATTTACGAAAATGCATTCCAACGAATTATTTAAAAAAATATTACAAATTGATAAGTGATAATGTTATATTTAAAATATCATCATTCATTTAGTTATTTTCATTTACTAAATAAAAATAGAACCGATGCCCTTTCCGTGTTTCAAAATGTAGTTAGCTTTTACTTTAGTCAATGCAAAAAGAAAAAAAAAAGAAAAATAAAACATGTCAAAACACTGAGTCATCTTGCGACCCTCTGCTGAAAATGTAATGAATCATCCACCAAATTGAATAAAAAGCATATCAAAATGTAGTTTTTTTTCACTTGTTTTACTTATTTTCTCCTATTTACACCAACTTACTACACATCTTAAACGGAATTATCTCAGCAAATAATCTAGTTCCAAATGTCCTTATACATGGTGTAGTAAATAAGCCAGAAAATATGGAAAAGTGGTGGAGTAGAATCGATTTGAAAAATTCCTTTTTTCACGTGTTCCCTAGACCCCTAGGAATATTCGTCAGCGTCCCCTGCATCGCCTCCAAAAATGAGAACATTAGAGGGTTTGAGTGCCCCAAAAAGTAGCATCATAAAAAAAATTATAAAATTAATATTTCGCCTCGAAAATGGGCTCTAGGAGGATTTTTGTGTCGCTGATTATGAATTCGAGGTCCAAATTGAGGAATTACATATTCCACTATGGAATTCGTGAAACTTTTGATAAAAACTCCACTTTATCGGGCAGAAATTTAAATATGAATATATTGCTGCGGAAGAGTGTTCTAGGGGTTTTTTTGGTCGCTGATCACGATTTTGAGGTTCAAATTTGAGAATATCGTATTCTTGATTGGAATACGTGCCATGAAAAATTTAATTTTTTTAGAAAAAATTTAAACATGAACGTGTTTCCAAGAACATGTGCTCCAGGGAGTTTTCTTGGTCGCTGATCACTAATTCGAGGTCAAAATTGAGGAATTCCGTATTCTATAATGGAATACGTCAGAATTTTTTCATAAGTTTCTGAAGTAAATTTTATTTTTTTGTTAAAATATCAAATTATTTTTTGCACCATAAAATTCTGATAAAATTCTGACGTGTTCTTTGTAAAAAAATAAATAACTCTTTTCCCTGAAAATTGTTTCTTAAAGTCCATCGATTTGCCGAAAAAAATTTTTGGAACGCCAAAAATCAATTTTGTCACGGAATAATTACGAGGCACCTGGAGCTGCAGACGTAACAGGAAACGATTCGATTTGTGTGGCTGAAATAACGGATGAGCAGGAAGACGAAAGTGACACTGAGGAAGAACCAACTAGTCCTGAATTACCAGTTCTCGAACATGATTCAGATTATGATTGAGGTAAATGGTGTAAATTATATAAAAAAATAATGATAAATTATAACTGTTTTATCACACAGAATACCCCCTTTTGCACCAATATAATAAATTCTATATTTTTTATAAAAATTGCACGTATTCCAGTCTGGAATATGGAATTCTTAAATTTGGACCTCGAAATCATAATCAGCGACCAAGAGCACATTTTTGTAGAAAGGCGATAATATTTAAATTTTTCCTAAAAAAATGGAATTTTCCATGGCACGTACTCCGATCTGTAATATGGAATTTTTAAATTTGGACCTCAACATCGTGATCAGCGACAAAAAAAATCCCCTAGAACACTTTTCCGCAGCAATATATTCATATTTAAATTTCCGCCCGAAAAATAAAAATTTCATCAAAAAATGGCACGAATTCCATACTGGAATATGAAATTCCCAACCTCCCCCTAATTTTTTCATTTTTGGAGGCGATGCGGTCAATGCTAGTAAATATTTCGGGGGTCCAGGGAACACGTGAAAAAAGGAATTTTTCAAATTGGTGCTACTCCACCACTTTTCCACATTTTGCAATTTTTTCCCGATTAATTACTGGATTAACATACGTATACCAAATTTAAAGTGAATATCTCAATATTATTTAATTAGGCATTTTAATAATGGAGTAAGGGTTGTGGGGGTGGGGAGGGTGCTGTGAACAATATTGTAAAAAAATCTGAGACCTTGGCTTCTAATATGTATACCAGATCCCAAGTCTTGTACTCTTACCAGCTTGCTTTACTTATTTTCCTCTATTTATGCCCCGACACTTCAAAAGAAATCATCTCAAAATAAAATCTAGTTCCACATGTCGTTATAGTACATATGTGTACCAAATTTCACGTGAACATCTCATTTCATTTTATTAAACCCTTTCATAAGATAAGAGAGAAGGTGTTGGGAGGGGGGGGGGGGGGCGAGTTGAAAATATTATTAAGAAGCCTGAGGTTGAGGTATCGGCTTCTAGTATTTACCAAATTACTGTACTCTTACCAGCTTGCTTTACTTATCTGCCCTTATTTACCTCTATTTAACCCCCAATTCTCGCAAAATATAATTAAGTTCCAGATCTAGTCATGGTACATAGGTGTACCAAACCTCAAGTCAATATATTAAACCGTTGCTGGGAAACATAGTCACAAGAAAAGTTACAAACAGACCGGCAAACCGACTAACAGACAGACAGACTTTTTCTTTCGGCCAAATTTAAAATCTCGACGTTTTATGACATTCTAAGGGCCGGTTTCTCAATGTCCAGTTAAATAGCTTAACTGTCAGATAAAATTTGTCTGGCAGATAAACTGTTTTCAATGTGCAGGTAAAATTTACCGGTGGGTTAAACTCACTATCTGAAAGTAAATTTAGCAGAGTTGAAAGTGCCAGTTAAGGATTTATTCTACTGTTAGTGAATTTGCACATGCGCATTTGGTTCAATTTCTGATAATTCTAAAACATTCTAGCCTAAAACCCAATGTGATTGATTGATATGTTCGTTTTCAATTTGTGATTTATATTAAATATACTGTTGTCAATAATGAATAATAATAATAATATTCTGGATATGAGTGATGATGACGATGATATTATACAATTTATAAAGAATAAAAGGAGACCCTATACAATAAGGGAACAAGAAAATAATTTTGAGAATTATGATGGTAAAGATTTTTTAATAAGATTTCGACTGCGTGAAGAAACTGTTTTACATATCGTTGAGATGATAGAGGACGTTGCAGGAATAATTCTGTTTCTCCATTCACTTAAAGTGTAGTTAGCACCTTTTTTCCTTTTACGCTTTCTATTCCAATTTTTGCTGATACACAAACGCACAAAATTAAGAACAGAACATCAATCAACATGCTAGACAACGCAATGAATTTTGAGGTTAAATTAGATAAACTAAGACGCGCGCGCAATTTGAATTAAACCAACTGAAAGAAACTTCAGGTAGAATCAGTAGTGCCAACATAGCTAAGAAATAATTCAACTCATGAATACGTAGCTGGCAGTTAAATTACTGTTAATAAACACTACCATAGACATAACTGCCAGCTAAGCGTAACTAGCAGCTACTTATCTGGCACTTTTAACTGAACATTGAAAAACCGGCCCTTAGCCTATTAAAAAAAAGGATTTTTTTTTACAATTGCTATACTTCCACTCCAGTATGTAAAACTAGCAAAACAAGTAAAGGCTAAATACGTTAATTGCCATTACTTTATACTTGTGCAAATTACAGCCTTTAATATGTATTTTAACCGGAGTTATGAATTTTTGAAAAGACGTGCAGTTTATATAGTTTCTTTTTTTCCCGACCTTTAGCAATTTTCGTTTGCAAATTCCACCAAAGATCCTTTTTCCAAATTAATAACATCTACTTCCAGACGTCGCAACCTACATGTGAGTATTTCTTTGCTGAGGTTACAGTTAGTCTGAGATCTGGGTCCTTCGAGAGCTAGCTCGCCTACACTAGTATAGAAACGCCACTGTTAGAAGTTAGATTAAGAGGATGCTGCATGGTTTCTTAATGCGTAGCTCATCGTCAGTAAAGAATTAGTAGGTGCGGCAGAGGCCAGTTAAAGAAAGAATAATAGACGTGGGTCGTGGGACGGCAGCACTTAAAAATGCCTCAGTCGGCAATTAGCGGGGTATCTAAGTGCGTGTTGCTTTCCATTTCACTACAGTAAAAATCCTGATCTATATTAAAGCGTTTCGAAAAGGTAATACGGAGTTGCGGCACAAAGGAAACTGATTTGTATAATGACAGTTCATTTAATCGTTTCCTTCCCCAGTAGTATTCTGCGGAGTATAAATACGCACCATTTATCATGGAGTGCTTACTATATTCATTTAAGTGTGCATGAAAAAAATATTTATTTTTTGCCCTTATCCTTCCTGTGCTCTTCGTGATTACTCTTTATGTTTGTGCTCTGTATAGAAATAAGCTATTGCGTCTGGAGTCAGTAAATGGCATTTATATTAAAACTGTTCAAAAGGAGTACAGAGATCTTTTACATTCTAGACTCTCATTGTGCTTTATAGACTAAGAGCTACTGACATTTTTCAGTGATTCTTTAGTTAAGGTATATTTTTTGAGAAAATGTTGATGCAGGCATGTATCAGACAAGTGTCAACTTTAAGCATTTACCCTGCTAGCTGTATCGGAGGGAGGCAGAACACCCCAAAGTTGCAAAAAGTAGTGAACAAAATTATCAATCTTTGATATCCCAACAAACAAATTTGTTTTATAATTGTCATCTCTACAACAATTTTGTTTTATTGCTATTTTACTGAATTTGTAAAATTGCATTAAAACAGAATAGTGACAAGATTTAAATTTTGCTAGTTGGGATGTTATTATGTTTAACCCCCTAGCAGAACCATTTAAACATACCGTGTGTGTGTGTGCGCCTTGATTTCGTGTCATTTGTGGTATTATTTGAAATAATATAAAGCATAAATAGGTGCGTGAATTGAAATAATGTTACTTCCCTCGCATACCGAAGAGAAGTATTGTATTCGAGAAAAAATCACCCTCCGGGATTTTTTCGGGTTTTCCCGTTTCAAATCACGTAGATTACGAAAATATAGGTTTTCAATTCCGTCAGTCTGTCTGTAGGTATGTCTGTCAGTTGGTGCATTATCTAAAAAACTACTTGACGGATAATAGTCAAATTTGGTAGGTAGCTGACATTACTACCAGCGAAGAAATGGTTGAAGTTTCACTGGAAAATATACAGGGTGGACCGTCTAAAGGGAATAAATAATGAAAACTATTTTTTTTGCTCAAATTTAAAATTTCTACGTTTCATGACATTCTAAATCTATTTCAGAAAAATAAAATTGAAAACTTTGAAAATATTTTTACCAGTAGAGAAACGAAATATTTTTTTTGTTTGAATTTAATATTTCCACGTTTCATGGCATTTTAAATTTATTTGATAAAAAAAATCAAAAGGTAAAATTTGAAAATTTTGTGAAAGAAAAATTTCTAAAATATTTTAAAATAAGTTTTTACTGATAGAATACATGGAAAAGAATTTTTGCTCAAATTTAAAATTTTCACGTTTCATGACATTCTAAAATTTATTTCATAAAAAAAAATTTTCAAAAAGGAAAATTTATATTTTTGCTAACAGAATAGATGATGGAAAAAATGTTTTGCTCAAATTTAAAATCTTCACGTTTCACGACATTCTAAACTTATTTCAGAATAAAAAAAAATGAAAAGCAAAAATTTTTTGAATTTTTTTTTTCTATAAATTAGCGGCAGAATGACTACTAGCGCTTCAATGGAGCATTTCCGAATTACTTCCTGTGGCTTTTATATTTATGTATATGCGTCGATTTGTTTTTTTCCTGATTTTACCAAAATTTAATAATTGTTTCCGCGACTGTCATATACAGTAAGTACAAACAATTCCGTAATGAGTAAATGTAATGTTCGAGTGAATATTATTTTTTTGGTGTGTTAAAACATTTTTTTGCGTAAGTGAGATGAGTGTTTGATAAACTTTGATATCTAAATATATGTTGTTGAATTTTTACGTCTCGACGCCGACCGACGCCTAGCGTCGTTTTTGCAAAACTTCTCGGATTTGATAAATTGCGATACCTAGTTTCATATTCTTCCAATTTTTCGTTTCGACGCCGACCGACGCCTAGCTTCGTTTTTGTAAAACTTCTTAATTTGATAAATTTCGATACCTAAATTCATATTCTTCCATTTCTTCCTCTCGACGCCGATCGACGTCTAGCCTTGATATTGTAAAACTCGTGTATTTGACCAATTTTGATACCTAAATTAATGTTCTTGCATTTTTACGTTTCGATGCCGACCGATGCCTAGCGCCGTTTTTGTAAAACTAGTATATTTCATAAATTTTGGTACTTGGATTCATAATCTTGCAGTTTTACGTCTCGACGCCGCCTAGCTTCATTTTTGTAAATCTTATGTATTAGTTGAATATTGGTACCTAAATTCTTATTCTTTCATTTTTACGTCGCTACATTTTTTAATTAATATCGACCATATGTACCTATGCGATTCAATACTTCATTAATTTTGTGCATTACATAACCTAATATAGGTAATATTAACATTTTTTTCATCAGCTAATAATACAATATCTAATACAAAGGTTTTAAATTTTTTTTTTAGATAAGTACTTATTGTATTTTTAGCTGATGAAAAATGTTAATATTACATATATTATAGGTTATGTAATGCACAAAATTAATATAGGACTGAATTTTTGGTCGATAATTAATAAATAAATAGTAGCCATTTTCGCTTCTCAAATTTTACAGCCATGCTTAAAAGTAGCCTATTTAGAATAATACATTTAAATAATTTTTTGATTTCCATTTTGTATCCGCCATCTTGAATTTCTTACTGGAACTTAAAATTGAGACAATTTCAATTTAAAAATAGTAATCAATAATATTTTAAACTAATCACTATTAACTTTAACGAAAATATTTTTTTATCATTTCTTAGCAGCCACCTTGCAGGTGGATTCATGACAATTTGGATATTAGATTCCTGATCAGCAACCTCGAAAACCACCGAGTAGCTAGCAAGGTTTATGTAAATTGGTAAAAAAAATGTTTCTGTAAGATTTTATAAAACATGGCCATTTAGACCGTTAACCGTCTTCAGGTTTTCGTATGTCAGAAGTCGGCCATGACAGATCTTTTAGTAACTAAATCAAGAATATTAAAAAAACATATCCCAATTGGTTGCAAGATAAGAGCTCTAGACAATTTTGAACGAAAAAGGGAGGATTGGACTATAAGAAATAGTACAATTTCTGGATTGATTCCAGCTTTCATAAAGTTCTAAAATTTCTATTGAAAATTGATATGCGCTTCCACTAGTGTCTGTTTGTATATGGATACGTGCAGAAACGCTTTACAGGGCGCAACATTTTTGAATGAAATTATCCTTTCATACGATGTTATGCCGTGTGCAAGGATAATTTCGTTCAAAAATATTGCACCTGGAATGAGCCCAGTATTACCATTTGACAAATTCTACGCATTCCTCTATATTGTGGAGATTCATAACAATGTTTAGGTGTCGACAGAACTGTGTGTAATTGCTTAGCTATGTTTACCTCACCCTATACGTATTGCAACATTGTAAGAGGAATTTTAAACACAGTTTGTAATTCCAATTACATTAATTAATCCATTAACTAAATATTAACTTCGGTCTACTTACTTTTGTTAAATCATATTAATCAATACATTACAACCTGCATGTATGTCATTTATTGTGTTACATATAATTACCCATGTGCTGTAGACAAGTACATATTAACAAGGATTTGTTTTATTAGGTTATCTTTGTCGGCAAATACCTTTAAGTATTTGTAATTAATCTCAATGTTAAATATTATTTTTTGTTTTAATAATTATGGCGATGAGTTTGTTGCAGTAATTTTATAAGGAAGATGATACACGGTTGCTCATTAAAATCGCATGATGTATGTGACCTAATTGGCATAATATGCATGCATGAATCTTTCGAATTTACGAAACAATATAAAAAAACCACTGCCTAAGGAATCACTACTTCCACATCCAGATTTTTCATCCAAGTTACTTTAAAGGAAACATCTTGACTAGATTTTCACTCTATTATGTGGAAATTATTGGTCATAGAAATTTAATAATATTTGGAGCAGATGTCATAGAAAAGTTTGAGGCGTTGGTTTCTACCATATAAGTTGAAAACGAAGTTTCTAGTTTACCCTACTTAGTTACACAACCTACCACGTCCCACCCCTTCAATGGAATCATCTCAATCAGATGTCATTTCGATACATACGTGTACTAACTTTCAAGTACATATCTCAATTTTATGTTATCAAACCCATTAATAATGGAGCGGAGATGGATGTGTTTCAAAAATATTAGAAATATATCTGAGGCCTTGGTTTCTAGTATATACACCAAATTCCACATTTCTGTACTCTTACCAGCTTAATTTACTTATTTTCCTCTATTTACTCCTATTTAAAACCCTTCAACGGAATCATCTCAAAATAGTTTCAGATGTCGTTATTATACATACGTGTCCCAAATTTCAAGTGAATATCTCAATTTCATTTTATCAACCCCATTAATAATGAATTAAGGGTGGTGGGGGGGAAAATATTATAAAAAAAAACCTTCTAGTATATACACCAAATCCCAAATTTCTATACTCTTACCAGCTTGCTTTACTTATTTTCCCCTATTTAACACTATTTAACCCCCAGCCCTTCAACGAAACCTTCTCAAAATATAATGTAGATCCAGATGTCTTTATAATACATACGTGAACCAAATTTCAAGTGAATATTTCAATTTTATTTTATCAACCCCTTTAATAATGGCGAAGGGGTGGTGAGGGGTTAAAAAATATTACAAAAAAATCTGAGTCCTTGGCCTTTAGTACATGCACCGAATTTCAAGTTTCTGTACTCATACCAGCTTGCTTTACTTATTTTCCTATATTTAACACTATTTAATCCCCAAACCTTCAACGGGGAAAAATTTAAAAAAAGTTGGAAATGCGCGATTTATAAAGCAAAGACGAAAAAATACCTTTGCTTAAATGGGCCATTGCCCACGATTGGGGTGGCCTAGAGAATCAAACCTAGGCTTAAATTCTTCATAAGGGATAGTGCTATCATATAATTTAAGATATAAATATTTTTAGTCAGATTGTAACCTCAAAAAAGCAAATTAATATCGTAACGTTTTTTGGTTACGTTTCTGCGAAGTATCTCTTTGAACTGAGTATTTATAAATTCCGCGTACAGTAAACGATAGTATACACTTTTTCACACATTTAAAAAAAGAGCATCCTGCGACCATTTTGGTCCGAAATAATTAATTTCTTATTATCCTCACAACAGTAAAAGATCTACATAAATAAATGAGTTTTGTTAAAAATGTTGCTTACGCTTTCTTTCTATGGACGGCAGACAACGTGAGTCAAAATTTTCGAAATATACTGCACTTCCTCCATCTTGAATTGTACCTACCAGCCTACAGAATGAGAGAAAGAAGAGAGGAAGAGAGAGAGAGAGAGAGAAAGAAAGACGAATGGAGGAGAAATCAGTTAGAGTAAACGTTCCAGTAGAACGTGCTCAAAAAACATTTTTATACTTCGTTACTTATACTGTGTATGTATATGTGAATTGAAACTTTACTATTGTCTTGTGCAGTGCTAGGTGTATTTTTTTTGTTCTCTCATAAGGAAGTACATAGTTTGGTGTATTTTTATGTTTGTATAGAGAGCTGTAGCGTGTCATAATATAGGTTATACAATTACTCGGTTTGAATGGGCTTGTTCGGCATTTTTTTTTTATTTCATAAATTGAAGGTGCAAGTATAAATTAATGGATCTGCAAAAAATCAGAATCTTATTCGCACGTTTAGTATCTTAAAAACTATTACAAATATCCATCTCGTGAAAATGGGGCATGGCCAGGCGCTACGTCACTATACGCATAGACTCGGCGATTTCAATAGACTTGATGCTCCTTACTTGTTATAATTATAAGTGTTCGAAGTATTGTTTGGTTTGCTTACTACTTGACAGTAGGGGAGTACAATTTGGTGAAATGTCAAAAAATTACAATTTACTCTCGCTCCTGCTGGGACGAATTTTCGATTTTGACCCTGCAATTTACGATTAGAATTCATCGCCGACCTTCTCCTTTCCGTAGACACATAGAATGAACTTCCACTCGCCGTATTTATTTAGTTACCAGCGTCTAAAAATTCCATGTTTTTCGGCTTTTTAGGTTAAATTTGAAAGATCCCAGAAAGCCATTTTTCTTACGTCACTTGCGTATAGTGATGTCACAAATGAGCGCTCGGTTTTTGCAATTATTACTAATTTCAACTCCTTATATCTCGAGAACGGAAAAAGTTAATAATACGAAATTTTAAGTGTATAATGAGAATATCGAGTACTATATGAAAAAGTATAAAAACCATATAAAAAGAATATCATGGAACAAGCTCATTCATATATACATACACAGTATACGAAACGAAGCACAAAAATGTCTTTTCAGCACGTTGTACTGGAACGTTCGCTCTAACTATCTCTCTCTCTATATGATCTGTCTCCTTCTTCTTCTTTCTCTCCCTCTGTAGGCTGGCACGTACAATTCAAGAAGTAGCGGTACATTTCGAAAATTTTTACTGACGTTGTCTGCCGTTCACCGAAAAAAAGCATAACATTTTTAACAAAACAGTTATTTATGTAGTTCTTTTACCGCTGTGAGGATAATGAAAAATGAATTATTTCGGACCTAAATGGTCGTAGGACGCTCATTTTTTTAAAATGTGTCGAAAAGTGTATACTATCGATTACTATACGCGGAATGTATAATTTCTCAATTCACAGAGATGTTTCGCAAAAACATAGCCAAAAGGCGTTACGATATTAATTCGCTTTTTTTCAGGTTACAGTGACTAAAAATATTTGTATCTTAAATTATATGATAGTACTATCCCTTATGAAGAGTGTAAGCCCAGGTTTGATTCTTTAGGCCATCCCAATAGCTGACAATGCCGATTTGCGAAGAGATATTTTTTGGTAATTGCTCTACAAATCGCGTATTTCTATTTTTTTTTTTTAATTTTTCAAAAATGCTCTTTTTCTACTCAACAGAGACAACATTTTCACCGAACAAGGAGAAATTTAAATCAAAATTGTAATGAACACAGCAACAACAGTAATAATCGATTTTTGGCGGCATTTTTAGGTTATCTCGGAAAATAAATAACGAACTTTTATTCTGTTTATCGCATTTGATAGGCTTTTTCATGACCTGCAACTTTCTTGTTTAACTTCTATTTGTAGGATGCTTCGTTTTTCCTTAAATTGCAATAAACCGTTTTCTCGACTTCGTCTAATTTTATAGGTTATGTTCTACATCAGCTAGAGCGATGCAAAAAACGCTACCTTTGTTAGAATTTTTTCCTCTACACGACTCTATTTTCTGTTTCCGGATAGTATCGTTTTTGCATTTTCCCGTAGAATTACTGGACTATATAGATAAAAAATGTTTACAAAAATGTTCTACTATTATTCTGGATTTTTTTAGGTCATGTTTTACTGTTAGCAAATTTGTAACAGATGTCCATTGAAAATGCATTCATCCTGAACATAAAAAAAAGAAATTTAGTTAAATATAAAGCTGACAGGCGATGTTAGCCAATAAAATCGATTTATTGAAATTTTTATGTATACCGGGTGAGTCACGAATTGCGCTCGCCCCGATATTTCCTAAAATATTTGGAATAGAAAATTGAAATTTGGAGGCCTTATTACACGACTAAAATGCCATCTTTTCAATAAAAAATCAAGTTTGGTGCACATCCGGTTTGACTGGAAATGCCCACAACTTTCGATTTTTAAATGGAACACCAATATTTTTACATTTTTGGAATCTAGAGGAAATTTTGAATATAATACGTCCATTTTGGTTACTTTTTGATAAACATTAAAAATTTTATTAAAAAATCTATTTCTGAATCCAGAGTGCTGTGATGCCCAAAATATATTTTAGTTTGTGTGCTACGTTACTATAAAAATAAAAAGAGCAATATGATTGCATTACTTAATTCTCTAGAGGCGTTCAAAATTTTTAAATGTGATTTTTACCCACTAACTCGGTTTTTATAAATGGGAATTTAATCGTTCACCAACATTTTTAAATACCTCATTTTCATACGAATCTAATGATACCAAAATTTTGAAAATCCGCTCAGAAATATTTGATATTTCAGCCAAAATACAATGCAACCAAGCTTTTAGAAACATGCGGCTAATAGATAATAGATTAGTGGGCTTTGGAAACTAAAATGGCACATTTCGGTCTAAATCTGGTAACCTAATAACATTGGAATAATCATAGTAGCCATTGAATGTAATAAAACAATATCAGCTGTCAGACAGATACAAAATAAAGCGTTGCGGAAATCTCTTTGAGTAAAAATTAAAGAAAATTAATAATTTTAGTGGAAATGAAAATGTCGATATGTTACTGATATATGGAGAGCGTCTCAAAAATTCAAGTGCAGCTGCAGAACCGTATCAGCAACGATATCCCAACAGACGCCATCCAAGCTGACACTTGTTTGCCAGAGAGGAACAAGAATTAAAAAACGAATCCAATCAACAAGATGACCATCAAACATTTATTGTAAGCGAGGACAAAGAAATTGATGTATTAGGATTTGTGATGGTACACCCAACAACATCAACAAGGGAATTGTCAATGGAATGCGACATTAGTCAGTCTTCGGTTTGCAGAGTTTTAAAGAAACATAAGTTTCGGTCTTATAAATACCAAATACACCAACATCTTTATGGAGACGATAACGACAGGAGGCTAGTATATTGCAACTGGTTCTTAAATGCAGTACAACAAAACCCAGGTTTTCCTTTTCATATTTTATATTCAGATGAAAGTAGATTTACGAACCAAGGCATGTTTAACAGAAATAATACTAGGTACTGGGCTCAAGAAAATCCGAGGTTGGTAGGGCGGGGGAATATTCAAGAAAGATTTGGGTTTAACTGTTGGCTTGGAGTACTTGGAGATCGAATAATTGGACCCATATTTTTTAATGGAACACTTACTGGCGAACGATATTTATTCTTTTTACAAAACCAGACAGCAGAATTTCTTGACTTACTTCCTCTTGCCTATTTACAAAATCTGTTTTTCCAACAAGATGGTGCTCCCCCGCATAATTCCAGAAGAGTGATGGAATATTTAAACAACTTGCATGGTGAACGCTTTATCGCAAATCAAGGTCATATCAGGTGGCCTCCGAGGTCACCTGACTTAACACCCCTCGACTATTATGTATGGGGTACCCTCAAAAATATAGTTTATAAAACTTCTTCAAATACCCGTGAAGAGCTGCAAAATAAAGTTGTACGGGCTCTTAATGAAATAACGCCGGCTGAATTGCGTAGAGCCATTCAAGCAACTGTACGCAGAACCGAATTTTGTATAGACAAAAATGGTGGACATTATGAACAATATCTATAAATGTCAATTTATGGTTTAATTACATTAATTATTTTAAAGATACCTACTGTTACCTAGTTTAAGTTTAATTGTTCAAACGTAATTGATTTTTATTTATTTATAGGCCCGATATTTATGTTCATTTAAATAAAACTCTGAAAACCGAACTGATGTCGCATTCTATTGCAAATGTCCTTGTGGATGTAATTGTGTTTACCTCCACATACCTATGCTAAACTTAATTGTAACGTCCTTTGCGCTCACAATTATTAAATGTTTGATAGCTCAAGATTGCCTATAACTACACGAGTCTGTCTGACAGCTGATATTGTTTCATTACATTCAATGGCTACTATGATTTTTCCGATGTTATTAGGTTACCAGTTTTACACAGAAATGTGCCATTTTAGTTTCCAAAGCCCACTAATCTATTATCTATTAGCCGCATGTTTCTAAAAGCTTGGTTGCATTGTATTTTGGCCGAAATCTGAAATATTTCCCATTTAAAAAAAACCTAGTTAGTGGGTAAAAATCACATTTAAAAATTTTAAACGCCTCTAGAGAATTAAGTAATGCAATCATATTGCTCTTTTTATTTTTATAGTAACGTAGCACACAAACTAAAATATATTTTGGGCACCACAGCACTCTGGATTCAGAAATAGATTTTTTAATAAAATTTTTAATGTTTATCGAAAAGTGACCAAAATGGATGTATTGCATTCAAAATTTCCTCTAGATTCCAAAAATGTAAAAAAATATAGGGTGTTCCATTTAAAAATCGAAAGTTGTGGGCATTTCCGGTCAAACCGGATGTGCACCAAACTTAATTTTTTATTGAAAAGATGGAATTTTAGTCGTGTAATAAGGCCTCCAAATTTCAATTTTCTGTTCCAAATATTTTAGGAAATATCGGGGCGAGCGCAGTTGGTGACTCACCCGGTATATTACATATTCGAATGTATGTTCGCAAAAGTATTTTTATCTGTTTTCTACCTTGAGATTCCCTTACATAACATTTTTTGCGACAATAGATACATTTGATCTAGATAAAAATAATGTACAAAAATTAGCAAAATGCATAATTTTTTTAAACATCACAGATGAATAGATCACTAAAAAACATTATTTTTCCAGTATTTTATTTTTGTTTTATGTTCTAATTAAAGGTTAAAAAATTATTTACTGCAGCTGTCAATTTAACTGCGTTTAAATGGAGAAGTTTCCGCGCTACTTATATGTGACGTCATCGGGCACATCGCACCGACGGAAAACGTATTGTGATTGCGAATGTGTACACATTATTTATGTTGTGTTATGGAAAATACAAAGAAAAGTAGCTATAAATATTGTATTGTGCCCAAATGTACAAATACTACAATAAAAACTCCAGAAAAGTTATTTTTAATGTGCCTAGACGCGATAAAGTTAGGAAGAAATGGTGCAGAGCTATGAGACGAGACGACCGAAATGCAGAATTATCATCATCCTCAAGATTATATTGCTGCCAGGATCATTTTGATGAAAATTTACCCATTAAAACTAATTAGTTTATAATAATATTATGAAAATATGTACCTAACCCTAATATTATTGTGATAGTTTGTTTACATATCATGGTGAATTTGGTCACTTTCCTATTTATAGGAATACAAAGGTTTACTAACTTCTGTTAATAGGAACCTTGAATTAAAATGTATAAATGTATAAGAACGGTGGGAATAATGTAACTTCTCGACGTTCTGCATATTATCCAGTTATATATTTATATATACCTATGTATGTCAACAGTTATTTTTACTATTAATGTACCTACCTACCTAAAAGTACGTAGGTACTTAGTAAGTGACGGGAGGTATTTATTATATAAGAAAGTAAAGCATTCTAAGATGAAAAATATTAATTAATATAACATTAAAACATTGCCTTGTTTACCTATTTTGAGGTTAGGTACATAAATAATTTGTTATATTTAACTACAGTAAAAGGATAAAAATGGGCACAATTGAATTAATGTTTAGAATAATGAATGACACATACCTTGTTGCTTTAGTACCTCCAATTTCTGCACTAATAAAATCAGTATTAGTAGCAAAAAAGTTTGTCATCATAAACACATCAACAACGGGAAAATTGTCACTCTGGCTCCGTAAAAACCCACTGTCCGTCATTTTTACGACTTAATAATTAAAATAAATAAATAAATGAATGATTTCTTTTATAAAAATATCAATACACATTTACAAAACACAAAACAATTTACGATTTAACCCCTTGGCAGATAGACGACCATTAGACATTATGCCGAATGACGTCAGACCAATAGCGTGGTGTTTTCAGTCACATGGATATGTTCCCATAAAATTTTGAATTTCAAAGTCGTTTATTTAGGCTACACATTTATTTTATACCTTTTCTTCATTACTTTCTCAACTTATATAACATATATAACGAAAAAATAATAAATTATTGCATTTCTAAAATTCATGCATGTTGCTCATTGTTTAGTATTATTTTTGATTTTTTGGGTTATGTTTTCTTTATTTCAAAATTGTAGCAGTCGGGCGTTGAAGCTACATTCCTCACGAGAATTTGAAAAGAAAATTATTAAATTTGGTCAAAATTTGAGTTGGAAGGCGGTTTTTGTCCACAAATGTAGCTTTTTGCTCCACTGTGCGGCGCCAGTAGACATTCTGCCAATAGTCTATGCCAAGTATTACTTAAATCCAATTTCATTTATTGATTTTTCTACTTTACTACAAATGTATTAGTGGGTATATTCAGAATATTGAGCTGTTTTTGTCCCAAGTTTGTAAACATACGTGTATTTAGTTTATTGTCTATAGCACTTGCAACAACAGTTAACAAAGAATAATAATTTTTCTTCAGTATATCAATTTAGTATACAAATTTTGAATTTTGAAAATAATCTTCGCTTGGTCGCGAAGAGTAGGTTTTACATGCGATTCCTTCATACGCTAAAATTTATTTTATCAAAAGATAGCACGAATCAATGTCAATCAATAACATACTATGTCTCTTAAACAATTTATCACGTTTTTATTAAGGTTATTTCTTATAGACACCAACGTTTATTTTTAGATTCATATTTTTTATTGCTCTATTTATAATCACTCATTTCAATATTTAATGGAGGAACTCCACTTTCCATATTCTGTTTCGGCTCCAACCCGCTCAAATCCCAAGTGATGTGTTTGTTTTTAAATATTCAGGTCAGACGTTTAAAGACCCTTGTTCAAGTTGCACGAGGGTCTTTGATCTATGTTTTCTCTATATATGGACTGTTTCAGATAGCTAATATCTCCATTGCATACAGGATGATTCACATAAAAATCCCCAGGTAGTTTCCGTGGTAATGAAAGGAGATATTTAAATTCTATAAAAACCAGTTGTTACATCTTCTTAGTAACGTTATTTTGTTCGCCACGTGACGTCAGTGTCAATGGAGTCTGTGGCGTCGTGACGCCGGAAAGAATTTTCAGTAGCAGAAACTGTATATTATGAAAGCATGTTTAATTCTAAGTACATTTTGCAGTACACACTTTTCCATTAAAACCACTGATTTTAAAAAACAGTGAAGGTATTTACGCAGAACTAGCCTCTTTATGCAGGGCGGTCATTCTAAGAGATTATTAATTATGAAACGGCATATGAGATTAATAATCGGAATGTAGTTATCACAATTATTACACAGAACACCTGAAAATTTTTGATAAAATAAATATACAGAGTAGTCATCCAACAGCAAGAACCCAATATTAAATAAAAAAATCGGTAAAGGTCTTTACACAGAACTTCCCTCGTTATTTGTGCATGGCGATCACTCTAAAAAATTAATAATTACGAAATGACATTGAGAATAATAATCGGAATATAGTTATTGCTATTATTACAAAGAAAACTTGATAAGTTTTGGTCAAAAAAATATACAGATTGCTCATCCAACAGCAAAAGCTCAATAATAAATAACAGGTGCCACATACGGCAGGCTTGCACAAATACCTTTACAAATGTCCACCATGACTGAATTATTTCTTGGGATGACCACCCTGTACATTTTTCAATAAAAATATAATAGGTGTATATGTCAGATATTATTGCCATCCGTCACATCAATCCAACATTCGCGTAATGGAGTGGAAGTATAGTGGTAGTTAAAAAATTTCATTTTTATTTTAATTTTTCAAAAATGTTAAAAAAAAAATTAAAATTTTTTCTTCTGAAATAGGTTTAAAATGTCAAACATAAATATTTTAAATTTGAGCAAAAAGGAAAGTTTCCGTCCATTCTATACTAGTGGTAAAAGAAGTTTAATATTTAAATATATATTTTTTAAATAGGTTTAGAATGTCATGAAACGTGAAACTTTTAAATTTGAGTAGAAAAAGTTTCCATCTATTTTAGTGTTAATTTTTTTTCCAAACTGGTAACAAAATGTTGCAAAATTTTTTTTCCGAAATTGGTTTGGAATGTCATGAAACGTGGAAATTTTAAATTTGAGCAAACCAAATTTTTCGTCTATTCTATAGTAGTGATAAATAGATTAAAAATGTTTTCAAATTTTTTAAAAAAATTTTCAAAAACATTTTTAAATTTGTTTGAATAGTTTTAGAATGCCATGGAAACGTGGATAGTTTAAATCTGAACAAAGAAAAAAAAAATTCTATCTTAGTGGTAAAATTTTTTAAAAATAGTAAACAAAATTTCTAATTTTTCTTTTAAATAGATTTAGAACGCCATGAAACGTGGAAATTTTAAATTTGAGGAAATAAAAAAAAAATCCATCTATTTTAGTGGTAAAAAAAAATTTCAAAAATGTTGGTAAAAAAAAATTTCAAAAAATTTTCAAAAATTTTTTTTTCTGAATCAGGCTTAGAATGCCATGAAACGTGGAAATTTAAATTTTAAATTTGAAGAAAAAAAAATATCGTTTTAGTAGAAAAAAATGTTTCAAAAATGTTGGTAAAAAAAAAAATTTTTTTAAATAGTATTAGAATACCAAGAAACGTAGAAATTTTAAATTTGAGCAAAAGAAATTTTTTCATGGTAAAAAATTTTTCAAAAATGTTGGTGAAAAAAATTTTCAAAAATTGTTTTTTTGAGGAATAGGATTAGCGCGGCATGAAACGTGGAAATTTTAAATTTGAGCGAAAAAAAATTTTTTTCACTATTTATTCCGTTTAGACGGTCCACCCTGTATATTTTCCAGTGAAATTTCTACCATTTCTGCGCTGACAGTAGCGTCAACTACCTGCCAAATTTGACTGCTCTCCGTCAAGTAGTTTTTTAGTAAATGCACCAACAGACAGACAGACAGACAGACAGACAGACAGACAGACAAACCGACAGACAGACAGACAGACTGACGGAATTGAAAACCTATATTTTCGTAATCTCCGTGATCTGAAACGTCAGAATCCGTAAAAATCTCGGAGGGTGATTTTTTCTCGAATACAATACTTCCCTTCGGTATGCGAGGGAAGTAAAAATGTCAAATATGGAGCGCTTGCATAAATGCCTTTACAAATTTCCACCATGCTTTAATTATTTCTTAGTATGACCACCATGTATGTTTTTTACTAAAATTATAATAGGTGGCTTCCTTGCCAATGGTATTAACTGTATGCCAAATATTATTGCCATCTGTCACATTGTTAGTTGCACATTCACGTAGTGAAGTGGAAGTATAGTGGTTAAAGAACAATTTCAATTATTAATATTATTTGTTTATAAACGGGCTCAGAAATGTGCAGATTTTAGATTTGAGCAAAAAAAATGTGTTTCCATCATCTATTCTATAGTAGTGGTTAAGAATTTTTTTTTTTTTTATTTTCAAAATATTTAAAAAATAGGTTTAGAACTAGTCGGGTTATTTTAGCATGAAAAATCTGAAAACCATTAAAATTGAAGGGATCAATTGACTTCATTTTTGTTGCAGTGTTCAGAAAGGCATTTAGAAAAAACAGCATCTTTAGCCGGAAATGCTTGGTTTCATTTTTTGTCTAACAATTGGCAAATATTAATGTCCAATTTAATTTAATTAATTGAAAAATTTATTATCATACACAATATGCCATAGGATTAGACGAAAATCTTACGTTCAATTTGGGAAATTCAAAATGACGGACCTTAAATCGGGCCATTTTCCAGAAGAAATAAGAATGGATATCTTGACATTAGAAATATGTACTATAGGGCTTTTGAGGTCGCTGATTATGAATCCGAGGTCTAATTTGGTAAATTCAAAATGGTAGAGTCAATTTTTCAGGAAAGATTGTTATTTTTTCGTACTTGGGATTTTTGTGGTCGCTGATTACGAAATTCAAAATAGTGGACCAGAAGAATAGTCAATTTTTCCGGAAAACCCCGTATTTTTTACTTTTTTGGGCTGAAAGTATAAAAAAGACGAGCATTTCCTGAAAAATATGCTACTTCCAGTCCGCCATTTTGAATTATCCGTAATTGGACATCAGATTCGTTATTAGCCATAACAAAACTTAACTTAAGTGGGAACTCGGGGGAGTTCCCACTTTCAGCCCAAAAAAGAAAAGAATACGAGTCTTTCGGAGAAATTGATTGATATTCCGGTCTGCCATTTTAAATTTCGTAAATTGGACCTCTGACTCGTGATCAGCTACCTCAAAAATCCCCAAGTACTCATTTTCAGCCCAAGAATGAAAAGAATACGAGTTCTTCCTAAGAATTTGACTCTATTTCCGGTCCGCCATTTTGAATTTACCAAATTAGATCTGGGATTCGTAATCAGCGATCTCGAAAACCCTCGAGTATAAATTTTCAAGGCCAAGATAGCTATTGTCATTTTTTCTGGTCCGCCATTTTGAATTTCCGAAATGGGATTCAGTTTCAGATTCATGATCAGCGACCCCAAAACCCCTCGAGTAACCATTTTCGTCTAATTCTATGGCATATTGTGTATGATAAATTTTTCAATTAATTTAATTAAATTGGCCATTAATATCGGCCAATTGTTAGACAAAAAATCGGTAAAGTTATTTACACAGAACTTCCCTCATTATTTGTGCATGGCGGTCACTCTAAAAAATTATTAATTACGAAATCACATTGAGAATACAGATCGGAATATAGTTATTGCTATTATTACAAAAAAACCTGATAACTTTTGGTCAAAAAAATACACAGAGTGCTCATCCAACAGCAAAAGTTCAATACTAAATAACAGGTGCACAATATGGAAGGCTTGCGCAAATACCTTTACAAATGTCCACCATGACTGAACTATTTCTTGGGATGCCTTATTCAATAAAAGTATATAATAGGTGCATATGCCAAATATTATTGTCATCTGTCACATTTTCAATTCCACATTCACGTAATGGAGTGGAAGTATAGTGGTGGTTAAAAAATATAAAAAATTTTCAAAACCTTTTTTTTTTAATAGGTTTAGAATGTCACGAAACGCGAAAATTTTAAATTTGAGCAAAAAAATTTTTTCGCTCTATTCCAGTGTTAAAATTTTTTCCAAAATGGTGAAAGGATGTGGCAAATTTTTTTTCCGAAATAGGTTTTAAATGTCATGAAACGTGGAAATTTTAAATTTGAAAAAAAAATATTTCATCTATTCTATAATACTTAGTGATAAATAGATTACCTAAACATGTTTTCAATTTTTTTTTTAATTTTTCAAAAACATTTTTAAATTTGTTTGAATAATTTTAGATTGCCATGGAAACGTGGAAATTTGAAATCTGAATAAAGAAAAAAAATCCATCTATTTTAGTGGTAAAATTTTTTTTAAAAATGTTGGTAAAAAATTTTCAAACATTTTTTTCTTTTAAATAGGTTTAGAATGCCATGAAACGTGGAAATTTTAAATTTGAACAAAGAAAAAAATTTTTTTTAGTGGTAAAATTTTTTTCAAAAATGGTGAAAAAAATTTTCTAAATTTTTTTTTTTCAGAAATAGGTTTTGCGTGTCATGAAACGTGGAAATCTTAAATTTGAGCAAAAAAACATTTTTTTCATCTTGGTAAAAATTTTTTCAAAAATTTTTTTTCCCGAAATAGGATTAGCGCGTCATGAAACGTGGAAATTTTAAATTTGAGCGAAAAAAAATTTTTTTCACTATTTATTCCGTTTAGACGGTCCACCCTATATATTTTCCAGTGAAATTTCTACCATTTCTGCGCTGACAGTAGCGTCAACTACCTACCAAATTTGACTGCTCTCCGTCAAGTAGTTTTTTAGTAAATGCACCAACAGACAGACAGACAGACAGACAGACAGACAGACAGACAGACAGACCGACAGACAGACAGACAGACAGACTGACGGAATTGAAAAACCTATATTTTCGTAATCTCCGTGATCTGAAACGTCAGAATCTGTAAAAATCTCGGAGGGTGATTTTTTCTCGAATACAATACTTCCCTTCGGTATGCGAGGGAAGTAAAAATGAAACCAAGCATTTCCGCCAAAAAATAAAAGGTACCGTTTTTTCTAAATGCCTTTCTGAACTGCAACAAAAATGAAGTTAATTTTAGAAGTAAAATGCCAAAATGACGCGACTAAATGTAATGAAACGTGGACATTTTAAATTTGAGCAAAAGTGATTTTTTCCATTTTATAGTAGAGGAAGAAAATTTAAAAACAAATTTTTTTTCTAATAGGTTTAGTGTCATGAAATGTGGAAATTTCAAGTGTGAGCAAAAATATGTTTTCCATCATCTATTCTCTAGTACTAATGTAAAAAAAAATTTAGACATTTTTTTCAAATTTTCAAAAAAAAAATCAAATGGGTTTAGAACGTCTTTCCCAGTATTAGATGGAGCGTATGAAAGTTGTCTGTAACATACCCAATTTGTTTTTCTCCTCAGTGTGAATGAAATTAAGGCTAAATTAATTTGCTTCGAAGACATGAGAACCACTATCCACTAAATTTATTTCTGTCTATCTCAAGATTGTGGTTTAACTTGCCTATCTCTAATCTAAAAGCCGTATGCATCGTAGAAACCATCTTATGCTTAGTGAACATCATAAATAATTAAGTTTTCATGTATTTGATGCAAACATTCCTATTAGCTACTGAGTTCAACGTAATAACAACTTGTACGCCATGAGAATCAAACGCCATACACATATCTCTTTGAATATACGATGTTAGAAATTACCTTAATAATAATTTTATATTGACGATAATTGCGAGAGATAACTCAATTTGATATATACACTGGAGTAAATTTAGCAGTTCAGTAGATTTCACTTATCAAGCAAATTGATTTATGAATGGCGTGGTAACATGATTATACGAATTCTACACAGGAACTCATTATTATGGGCAAAGGTTTATTAAATTAGAATTAAATGATCAGTTTTCTGAAAGGGGACGTTAACAGGATGTAACCTGTGGTAAACTGTAGTATGAACTTCGGTCTTTTATGGCCGTCGTGGGGTCTGGGAAATATGTAATAAGCTGAGGTCTTGTAACGTTTTGTTTCGATTAAATTAATGGAAGGTGCAATAAGAATTATGGTTACCTGTACAGGGTGTTACGTGGAGAATTCAATGCTACATTGGAAAGGAATCTTGACATTAGTCAGGGTAATTGTTCACTTTAGTATACCGGGTGGTCAGTAGCGGATTTGAGACTCAGTGGACAAAAGCATCCTAGCTCCCACCCAGCTTATTCTGTTATGTACATTTTAATTTCTAGTTCATTATTGATTTTGTTTCATAAGGAGTTCGAGAGTGGATGGCATCGAGGGTGGATGTGCCGTAGAACGCTCCCGAAGAAACGCAAACAGAATCAGTTAAAACTCCGTTAGACTCGAGAGTTTAAGTCATCGGTAGGTCAAAAAATTCTACGTAAAGTGAAGTGTCATAATAGAAGAACAAATTGTGCGTCAAATTTGGTAGGTAGCTAACGCCACTGCCACCGAAGAAAGACTTTCACTGGAAAATATACAGGGTGGACGTCTAAATGGAATAAAGAGAAAATGGGGAAAAAAAATTCATTCAAATTTTAAATTTACACGTTTCATGACATTCTAAACCTATCTCAAAAATATTTCTTTTTTAAATATCAGAAAAAGAAATTTAAATTTTGGAAATTTTTTAATTTTTTTATAAAATGGGTGATGGAAAAATTTGTTTTTAAAATTTTCACGTTTCGTGACATTCTAAACCTATTTAAAAAAATCGGTAAAGGTATTTACACCTCGTTATTTGTGCATGGCAGTCACTCTAAAAAATTAATAATTACGAAATGACATTGAGAATAATAATCGGAATATAGTTATTGCTATTATTACAAAGAAAACTTGATAAGTTTTGGTGAAAAGAATATACAGGTTGCTCATCCAACAGCAAAAGTTCAATACTAAATAGCAGGTGCCACATATGGTAGGCTTGCGCAAATACTTTTACAAATGTCAACCATGACTGAATTATTTCTTGGGATGACCACCCTGTACTTTTTTCAATAAAAGTATAATAAGTGCATGTGCCAGATATTATTGCCATCTGCCACATTTTCAATCCAACATTCGCGTAATGGAGTGGAAGTATAGTGGTGGTTAAAAAATTTCATTTTTTTTTAATTTTTCAAAAGATGTTGGTAAAATAATTTTGAAAATGTTTTCTTCTGAAATAGGTTTAAAATGTCAAACGTAGAAATTTTAAATTTGAGCAAAAAGGAAAGTTTCCTTCTATTCTATAGTAGTGCTAAAAAAAGATTAAAAATTAAAAATTACATATTTTTTATTTAAAAACCTATTTAAAAAAATCGGTAAAGGTATTTACACAGAACTTCCCTCGTTATTTGTGCATGGCAGTCACTCTAAAAAATTAATAATTACGAAATGACATTGAGAATAATAATCGGAATATAGTTATTGCTATTATTACAAAGAAAACTTGATAAGTTTTGGTGAAAAGAATATACAGGTTGCTCATCCAACAGCAAAAGTTCAATACTAAATAGCAGGTGCCACATATGGTAGGCTTGCGCAAATACTTTTACAAATGTCCACCATGACTGAATTATTTCTTGGGATGACCACCCTGTACTTTTTTCAATAAAAGTATAATAAGTGCATGTGCCAGATATTATTGCCATCTGCCACATTTTCAATCCAACATTCACGTAATGGAGTGGAAGTATAGTGGTGGTTAAAAAATTTCATTTTTTTTTAATTTTTCAAAAGATGTTGGTAAAATAATTTTGAAAATTTTTTCTTCTGAAATGTCAAACGTAGAAATTTTAAATTTGAGCAAAAAGGAAAGTTTCCTTCTATTCTATAGTAGTGCTAAAAAAAGATTAAAAATTAAAAATTACATATTTTTTAAAATAGGTTTAGAATGCTATGAAATGTGAAAATTTTAAATTTGAGCAAATAAAAAAAAATTCGATCTATTTTAGTGGTAAAAACTTTTTGAAAAATGTTGGTGGAAAAAATTTTCAAATTTTTTTTTTTCTGAAATACCTAGGTTTAGAATGGCAGGAAACGTGAAACTTTTAAATTTGAGCATTCTAGTGTTAAATTTGTTTCAAAACTGGTAACAAAATGTTGCAAAATTTTTTTTCCGAAATTGGTTTGGAATATCATGAAACGTAAAAATTTTAAATTTGAGCAGAAAAATTTTTTTCGTCTCTTCTATAGTAGTGATACATAAATGGATTAAACATTTTAAAAATTCTTCAAAAACATTTTTAAATTTGTTTGAATAGTTTTAGCATGCCATGGAAACGTGGATAGTTAAAATCTGAACAAAGAAAAAAAAATCGGTAAAGGTATTTACACAGAACTTCCCTCGTTATTTGTGCATGGCGATCACTAAAAAAATATTAAATACGAAATAACATTGAGAATAATAATGGAAATATAGTTATGTAATTTTTACAAAGAAATCCTGATAACTTTTGGTCACAAAAATTGTGCTCATCCAACAGCAAAAGTTCAATACTAAATAACAGGTCTCCCATAAATTATTTCTTGGGATGACCACCCTGTGTATTTTCCAATAAAAGTATAATAGCATATGTCAAATAGTATTGCCATTAGACAGTTCCACATTCACGCAGTGAAGTGGAAGTATAGTGGTGGTTAAAAATTTAATTTTTTTTTTTTAATTTTTCAAAACTGTTGGTTAAAAATTCTCACTCCTTTTTTTTCTGCAATAGGTTCAGAATGTCATGAAACATGGAAATTTTAAATTTGAGCAAAGAAAAAAAAAATTCCATCTGTTTTAGTGGTTAAAAATTTTTCAAAAATGTGAAAATGTTCAATTTTTTGTTTGCTGAAATAGGTTTAGAATGTCATGAAACGTGAAAAT
Organism: Stenurella melanura; assembly: GCA_963583905.1. Taxonomy (NCBI): domain Eukaryota; kingdom Metazoa; phylum Arthropoda; class Insecta; order Coleoptera; family Cerambycidae; genus Stenurella; species Stenurella melanura. The sequence goes on along the minus strand of OY757317.1, from coordinate 36,561,890 downwards.
TTTAAATTTCAGCAAAAACAAATTTTTCCGTCTATTCTAATGGTAATTTTTTTTCCAAAGTGGTAAAAAAAATGCATCTATTCTATAGTAAGTAGTGAAATAGATTTTATCAATTTTTTTTAATTTGTTTGAATGGGTTTAGAATGCTATGGAAACGTTGAAATTTTAAATTTGAACAAAGAAAAAAAAAACAATTTTTTTGAAATTTTTCCAAAATCTTGGTTAAAAAATTTTCAAAATTTTTTCTTCTGAAATAGGTTTAGAATGTCATGAAACGTGTATATTTTAAATTTGAAAAAAAAAAAATTTTTCATCTATTCTAGTGGTAATTTTTTTTCCAAAATGGTAAAAAAATGTTACAATTTTTTTTCTTTCGAAATTTTAAATTTGAGCAAACAAAATATTTTCTTCTATTCTATAGTAAGTGTACCTACTTAGTGATGAATACGTAAATTTTTTCGAGAAAATTTTTCGGAAAAATTTTTAAATTTGTTTTAATACGTTTAGAATGCCACGGAAAAGTGGAAATTTTAAATTTGAACAGAAAAAAAATTGCACCTATTTTGGTGGTAAAAATTTTTTCAAAAATGTTGGTAAAAAAATTTTCAAAAAATTTTCTTTTTTGAAATACGTTTAGAATGCCATGAAACGTGAAAATTTTAAATTTGAAGAAAGAAAAAAAATTCTCATATTTTAGTGGTAAAATTTTACTTCCCTCGCATACCGAAGGGAAGTATTGTATTCGAGAAAAAATCACCCTTCGAGATTTTTACGGATTCTGACGTTTCAGATCACGGAGATTACGAAAATATAGGTTTTTCAATTCCGTCTGTCTGTCTGTCTGTCTGTCTGTCTGTCTGTCGGTCTGTCTGTCTGTCTGTCTGTCTGTCTGTCTGTTGGTGCATTTACTAAAAAAATTACTTGACGGAGAGCAGTCAAATTTGGTAGGTAGTTGACGCTAGTGTCAGCGCAGAAATGGTAGAAATTTCACTGGAAAATATACAGGGTGGACCGTTTAAATGGAATAAATAGTGAAAAAAATTTTTTTTCGCTCAAATTTAAAATTTCCACGTTTCATGACGTGCTAATCCTATTTCGGGAAAACAAAATTTTGAAAATTTTTTTCACCAACATTTTTGAAAAAATTTTTACCAAGATGAAAAAAAAATTTTTTTGCTCAAATTTAAAATTTCCACGTTTCATGACACGCTAAACCTATTTCTGAAAAAAAAAATTTGAAAATTTTTTTCACCAAAATTTTTGAAAAAATTTTTACCAAGATGAAAAAAAAATTTTTTTGCTCAAATTTAAAATTTCCACGTTTCATGACACGCTAAACCTATTTAAAAGAAAAAAATCGAAAATTTTTTACCAACATTTTTGAAAAAATTTTTACCACTAAAATAGATGGAATGTTTTTTCTTAAAATTTTCAATTTCCACGTTTCATAGGGCTCTAAATCTATTTAAAAAGAAATTGAAAATTTTTAAAAAATTTTGAAAAAATATTTACCCCTAAAATAGGTGCAATTTTTTTTCTTTGTTCAGATTTAAAATTTCCACGTTTCCATGGCATTCTAAAATTAATCAAACAAATTTAAAAATGTTTTTGAAAAATTTTTAAAAAAATTTGAAAACATGTTTGGGTAATCTATTTATCACTATTATAGAATAGACGAAATATTTTTTTTCCTCAAATTTAAAATTTCCACGTTTCATGACATTTAAAACCTATTTTGGAAAAAAATTTGCCACATCCTTTCACCATTTTGGAAAAAAATTTAACAGTGGAATAGAGGGAAAAAATGTTTTTTTCTCAAATTTAAAATTTTTGCATTTCGTGACATTCTAAACCTATTCAAAGAAAAAAGTTTTGAAATATTTTTATATTTTTTGACCACCACTATACTTCCACTCCGTGAATGTGGAATTGAAAATGTGACAGATGGCAATAATATTTGGCATATGCACCTATTATATACTTTTATTGAATAATGGCATCCCAAGAAATAATTCAGTCATGGTGGACATTTGTAAAGGTATTTGCGCAAGCCTTACATATCTGGCACCTGTTATTTAGTATTGAACTTTTGCTGTTGGATGAGCACTCTGTATATTTTTTTGACCAAAAGTTATCAGGTTTTTTTGTAATAGCAATAATTATAATCCGATCTGTATTCTCAATGTCCTTTCGTAATTAATAATTTTTTAGAGTGACCGCCATGCACAAATAACGAGGGAAGTTCTGTGTAAATAACTTTAACGATTTTTTTTCAAAAATGTTGGTGAAAAAAATTTTGAATTTTTTTTTTCTGAAATAGGTTTAGCGCGTAATGAAACGTGGAAATTTTAAATTTGAGCAAAAAAAAATTTTTTTCATCTTGGTAAAAAATTTTTCAAATGTTGCAAAAAAAATTTTCAAAATTTTTTTTTTTCTGAAATAGGTTTAGCGCGTCATGAAACGGAAATTTTAAATTTGAGCAAAAAAAAATTTTTTTTCACTATTTATTCCGTTTAGACGGTCCACCCTGTATATTTTCCAGTGAAATTTCTACCATTTCTTCGCTGACAGTAGCGTCAACTATCTACAAAATTTGACTGCTATCCTTCGAGTAGTTTTTTAGTAAATGCACCAACAGACAGACAGACAGACAGACAGGCAGACAAGCAGACAAGCAGACAGACAGACAGACAGACAGACAGACAGACGGACAGACAGACAGACTGACGGAATTGAAAAACCTATATTTTCTTAATCTACGTGATTTTTTCTCGAATAGAATACTTCCCTTCGGAATGCGAGGGAAGTAAAAATCTATCTTAGTGGTAAAATTTTTTAAAAATAGTAAAAAAAAATTCTAATTTTTCTTTAAATAGATTTAGAACGCTATGAAATGTGGAAATTTGAAATTTGAAAAAAAAAATCCATCTATTTTAGTGGTAAGTAAACAAATTTTCAAAAATGGTAAAAAAAAAATTAATTTTTTTTTTTTAATCAGGCTTAGAATGCCATGAAACGTGGAAATTTTAAATTTGAAGAAAGAAAAAAAATTATTTCATTTTAGTATTAAAAAATTTTTCAAAAAATTGGTGAAAATAATTTTCAATTTTTTTTTTCCTGAAATAGGTTAAGCGTGTCATGAAACGTAGAAATTTTAAATTTGAGCAAAAAAAAAATTTTTTCATCTTTGTAAAAAAATTTTCAAAAATGTTGGTGAAAAAAAATTTCTAATTTTTTACTTCCCTCGCATACCGAAGGGAAGTATTGTATTCGAGAAAAAATCACCCTCCGAGATTTTTTCGGATTCTGACGTTTCAGAACACGTAGATTCCGAAAATATAGGTTTTTCAATTCCGTCAGTCTGTCTGTCTGTCTGTCTGTCGGTCTGTCTGTCTGTCTGTCTGTCTGTCTGTCTGTTGGTGCATTTACTAAAAAACTACTTGACGGAGAGCAGTCAAATTTGGTAGGTAGTTGACGCTACTGACTGCGAAGAAATGGTAGAAATTTCACTGGAAAATATACAGGGTGGACCGTCTAAACGGAATAAATAGTGAAAATTTTTTTTTTTGCTCAAATTTAAAATTTCCATGTTTCATGACGCGCTAAACCTATTTCAGAAAAAAAAAAATTTCGAAAATTTTTTTCAAACATTTTTGAAAAAATTTTTACCAAGATGAAAAAAATTTTTTTTGCTCAAATTTAAAATTTCTACGTTTCATGACGCTCTAAACCTATTTAAGAAAAAAAAAATTTTTTGAAAATTTTTTTAAACATTTTTGAAAAAATTTTTACCAAGATGAAAAAAATTTTTTTTTGCTCAAATTTAAAATTTCTACGTTTCATGACACGCTTAACCCATTTCAAAAAAAAAAAAATTTTCACCAATATCTTTGAAAAAATTTTTACTACTAAAATGAAATTATTTTTTTTTATTTCTTCAAATTTCCACGTTTCATGGCATTCTAAGCCTGATTCAAAAAAAAAAAAATTGAATTTTTTTTTTTAAAATGAAATTTTTTTAGAAATGAAATTTTTTTACCACCACTATACTTCCACTCCATTACGTGAATGTTGGATTGAAATGTGACAGATGGCAATAATATCTGGCATATGCACCTATTATACTTTTATTGAAAAATGTACAAGAAATAATTCAGTCATGGTGGACATTTGCAAAGGTATTTGCGCAAGGCTGCCATATGTGGCACCTGCTATTTAGTATTGAACTTTTGCTGTTGGATGAGCAATCTGTATATTTTTTTGACCAAAACTTATCAAGTTTTCTTTGTAATAATAGCAATAACTCTATTCCCATTATTATTCTCAATGCCATTTCGTAATTATTAATTTTTTAGAGTGACTGCCATGCACAAATAACGAGGGAAGTTCTGTGTAAATACCTTTACCGATTTTTTTTTCTGAAATAGGTTTAGCGCGTCATGAAACGTGGAAATTTTAAATCTGAGCAAACAAAATTTTTGTTCACTATTTATTCCGTTTAGACGGTCCACCCTGTATATTTTCCAGTGAAATTTCTACCATTTTTTCGCTGACAGTAGCGTCAACTAGCTACCAAATTTGACTGCTCTCCGTCAAGTAGTTTTTTAGTAAATGCACCAACAGACAGACAGACAGACAGACAGACAGACAGACTGACTGACGGAATTGAAAAGCCTATATTTTCGTAATCTACGTGTTCTGAAACGTCAGAATCCGAAAAAATCTCGGAGGGTGATTTTTTCTCGAATACAATACTTCCCTTCGGTATGCGAGGGAAGTAAAAATTAGAAAATTAGAAAAAAATTGTGAACATTTTTTATAAAATAGGTGATGGAAAAAAAACTTTCGCTCAAATTTAAAATTTTCACTTTTCATGACATTCTAAACATATTTCAAGAAAGAAATTTGTTTTGAAAATTTAAAAAATATATTTATTATTTTATCACTACAATAGAATAGATGATGGAACATTTTTTTTCTTCACTTCTAACATTTCCACGTTTCATTATATTCTTAACCCATTTTAACAAAAAATGTTTTGAAAATTAAAAAAAAATTCCCACCACTATACAGTAGATGATGGAAAAGTGTTATCAGGTTTTCTCTGTAATAATGGGGCTAACTACATGGCGATCATAATTCTCATGTCATCTCTTAATTAATAATTTTTTAGAGTGACCGTCTTGTATGAATAAAGATGGAAGTTCTGTGTAAATACCTTTACCGATTTTTTCATTATTAAAATTACTCTGTGACTGTACTTCTTTGATTATTAATCAAGGATTTTATTTTTGTATCTAAACTTTTGTAGACTTAAGATGTATGTGAAACTGTATAGCTTTCTTTAGCTAAATAAATGAATTATTATTATTATATTATTAAATACATCAGCAACAGAATTTATGAAAATACAAGTAAACATAAACAAACCCACCATACATATTATTAAATACTAATACTATTAATTAATGAATACAAATAATAGCAATAACGAAAATTGGAATAATTATTGTTATAAGAAAAAGAAAGTTTAAAAATTTCCTTTTTGTGACGAGGTATAGTAAGGGCATTTTGGTGGCGTAAATTTAAATTGTACACATTTGTCCTATATGATGACCTTCGATGCAAGTAGGCAGGTGTTTTGTATTTTATTATTTCATAAATAAAACACATCCTATGCAGTTTCTTGCGATTGAACATATTGAGACAGTGAACATCTCTCAGTTTGTACGACATTTGTTCTGTATGTTTAGTGCCGAAAATAAGCCTCAAACTGCTGTTGGGTCTTCTGAATCCTTTTTGTATCAATGCTATCTAGGCAGGGGCCATACACATTATCGCAGTCATTAAAATGGGAGAGAACCAATGAATCACACAATATTTTCTTCATATCTTTGGTTAAGCAATATCTCTGACCATACATGAGTTTTAAAGTTGCGTAAGCTTTTCTTAAGATAAAAGTGACATGTTCTTTGAAGCGTAGTTTCGAATCAATAATAATTAGACCTAAGTCTTATTTCATCGTTCCCAAAGCGTATTTTCAAAATTTCTAGGGCAGTATGCTTCGACTTTCGCTTCCAAACAGAACAGCACAAAATTTATCCGCGTTGATTTTTAAGGCGTGGTTCTTGGAAATATTTAAAAATTTAAATCTTGACTGATTTTTCCATTTGCTTCTACTATTTCTGCCATACGAAACGAGTAGTAAACCTGGATGTCGTCCGCGTACAGGTGGTAATTACAATGTTCCAAATAATTGTAAAAGTTACAGGTATAAATTGTATGTATTGTTACGTGTTTCGACCTTTTAGGAAACACCCTGTATGAATCCGTGGTTTCTAAATAATTTCAACAAGGGGTAAACCGCTAACACTTTATTTAATAATTTACTGACTATACAATACTTCCAAATAACCTTTACACTTTGTTTACTTGATATTTAACGTCACTTTTCAACTTCTTCACTTTTATTAAACTTCCCTTTAGTAAACTTCTCCTTCTGCACCGGTAATCGCGCCCTATATACTCTGAAATTGCATCTAGATCCATCAATAATCTTCTCCCACCACACTCTAGAAAACTCTATCTCTTTCTATAAGTTTCCAGTCACTCACTATTAGGCATAGGCGTATCAATCTCCAGTTTCAAGGGGGTGTAATACACTGGTACGGGGTTCCTCTAGTTTTCCCCTCGGCTTAACAGCATCTCCTGCCTCTACTCTCTGCAAGCTCCTCCATGGACATTCTAGCTGGACATGTCCTTGTTCTCCGCACTTGTAACAGTTCATACGCCGTCCACTTGACCTTCCACTACTTCTATTCTGAGTCTCTTCAACCTTTTCAGCATTCACTTTCCTTGACTTCCGATGTCGATAGTCTCTTTTGATATGCCCTGCTCTGCCGCAGTTGTAACATTTAATAATACCCCCGCTTTCCTTGTCTTCCTGCAGTATTCAATTTAGTCAGTAGTTGAGTAAACATTTTCTCCATCTTGATCAACCTAAGGTCCTGGTTCTTCTTTTCTGATTGCGATTCTTCGATACTCACAGCTTGTACTCTTGTACTCGGGGTATCCTGAAGGACAGCTTCCACCTCGAGTGCATGCACCAATGCTTCGCTGCTGTTTTAGTATCGAGATAACCTGAGGACTCGTCTGATCTCATCATCCTGTATACCATCCAGAAAAGCTTCTACTGTCAGTTGGTCTTGGAATTCCTTCGGTACATCCGGGTAAACCAGGTAAGCCAGTCTCCATACGGCAGCTTCGAACTCTTGCAAGCTTTCCCCGGTCCCTTGAACACGTGATTTCAGCTGGGCCTGGTACACTCGGGCAAGGTGTTGATCGCCATACCGTAGATCTAAGGCAGCTTCCAAAACTCTAAAGTTCCGTTGTTGGTCTACCGGAATTGTCTGGAGCAACTTCAATGCTTGGCCTCTTAAAGCCACGATTAATGCCTTAGCCTGCTCTTCGTCATTCCAGTTGTTTGTACTCGCTGCTGCCTCAAACTGTGTCTTGTAAGTCATCCAGTAACTTTGACCATCAAAGGAGGGAAGTTTTAATCGCTGGCCTGATGATACCACTTGCTGTTGCGTCTCTCTAGCTTTCCTTAAGTTGTCATTTTTCTTTTGACGGCATTTATCCTCTTCTTGTTTTTCTTCTTGACGTCTTTGCTCTTGGTTCTCAAGAATTTTTCTTAATTCTTCTTGAGGTTTTAGTGCTTGTCCTTCATTTTCCTGTTGACGTTTTGGTTCTTTTTCTTGCCGTTTTCTTTCCCGTTCTTCTTTCTCTTCCTGGCGCTTTCTTTCCTGTTCTTCTTTCTCTTCCTGGCACTTCCTTTCCTGTTCTTCTTTCTCTTCCTGGCGCTTTCTTTCCTGTTCTCCTTTCTCTTCCTGGCGTTTCTTTTTTCGGTCCATCATCATCTTCTGCATTTGGGCGAATAAGTCCTGTATTTGTTTTTCAGATGCCATGCTTCTGGTCGTTACCAACATATAATTACGATAAAATCAACAAAATTTAACAATCACGTCAATATCGGTAATGTAACTGTCTAAAAATCTCGAAACAGCACGAAAAAAGTCTTATCTAGAGTTTTTGTCACTTAACCACTAATGTCCAAATAGAAAAATTCTAAAAAAGTTCACGAAAAGACACTTAACACTAAAATGCACTTAACACTATTTTTCTGTTCGAAAATAATCCTCAAACAATGTCCAGTAAATTAGTCCTTCCTGTGTTAGCACTAACTCCGAGAATACTGTCCTAGCCTTCTCAACACTTCCGAAATATCGTCTTGTTAAAATCCCGCATCTGACACCAGTGTTATGTGTTTCCGCCTTTTAGGAAATACCCTGTATGAATCCGTGGATTCTAAATAATTTTAACAAGGGGTAAACCACTAACACTTTATTTAATAATTTACTGACTATACAATCCTTCAAGATAACCTTTACGCTTTGCTTACTTGATATTTAACGTCACTTTTCAACTTCTTCACTTTTATAAAACTTCCCTTTAGTAAACTTCTCCTTCTGCGCCGGTAATCGCGCCTTATATACTCTGAAATTGCCTCTAGATCCATCAAGAATCTTCTTCCACCACACTCCAGAAAACTCTCTCTTTCCATAAGTTTCCAGTCACTCACTATTAGGCATAGGCGTATCAATCTCCAGTTTCAAGGGGGTGTAATACATAACAGTATACAAGAGCGCCTAGAATACTTCCGGGGGATGCCTTGATCAACTAATTCCAGATTGCAAAATCTGCTGATATCTTTCTGAAAGATAGGACGTCATTAGTGAAGGCATTGTCATCAAATCCTATGTAGTGCTATAAGTATATTGTGGTTCAAAATATTGAACGCTTTAGAATACTCTAAAAGGATATGTGCACATATCTTGTTATCTAAGTAACAAAATATATCATCTGTTACAGAAGCAAGTGCTGTGGCACAGGAATAACCTGATATCTGTTTGTCGTTTTTGTATACACTTTAGTCGACACGCCCATCTTTAAAATGCACCGTAGTGGGCACTGGACTCTACTAATCACAGAGAAAAATGTGTGTTATATTTTACCACAATTGTAGAAAATTGTACTCCAAATTGGTCTTAAAATGGTGACAGGAACAATTTGTGCAAATAAATCATACATTTTTAGGGCAATGATTTTGTACAGTTTATGTATTAACATTGTTTGAAATATTTGTACAAACTTAAAAATCATATAAATTGAATTCTTCACAAATTTGAATTATGGTTGCATAAAAATACATAATTTTATTCCACTTGTGGAACAAATCTCTGAACAGATTAAGTTAGTTTGTACAATTTGTGTGAAATTTTTAAATATATTCTGAAGGTTTCCCAAACAAACATTCACATCTAAACCTCTTCATTTGTAAAACGTATTTACAAAATATTGTGCTCTTAAGTGACACAATGTTTATAGTTTTTTGTTTATAATGTGTTTTTAGTTTTCCATAATTTCTAAATCAGAAATCCACAAATTGTATGTTTATTTTGTCAACTTTGTAATCATTTTGCACAATATATACACTTAATTTAAAGAAGCTGTTCAGTAATGTATGAACTGGGGTTAGTTTTGCACAATTTATTACTCTATAATCTCCAAATTATGTATATATTTTTTGGTTCACCGTGCACTCATTTCACACACTATATGTACCCACTTCATTTTAATTGTATTATTCTGTAACACAGATTGTGAAATATTATTTCCAAAATTGGAGGTATTCCTAAAGGATTTCAATAAAAAAATTAAAGAATAAATATTTTATTTTAACAGACCAACAATACATAAAAAGCATGCATTTGTATATTATCATATGGTAAATGAAAACATTTCCATTTTTTTAAATACAAATTAATTTTATATGCATAAAGTTCTAGTTGAAAAGAAGTAGATGACTTACATTTATGCTTAAAATAAATCCATTTAATGATTCTAAATTGGAAAGCTTCCAGTGCTTCTTCTTTTTAGCTTCTATTAACGAAGTTTGTAGTAATAAAACTTATGTCGTAGTCACGTCATATTCTTAAAAAAAAGAACATTTATCAGTTCATCACCAAAACGTATTGCTTACCATCAGAATATCTTCGTTTTGAAGCAGCTCTTTTACAAGTTTGCCTTTTGGGTTTAGTAGTTTAGGAACAGCTTTCTGTCGCTTCGCATAAGAAAACGAAATTACTCTCAAGCTGTAACGAAATCAAGTATTAGAAGATAGGTATCATGCATTCTTCGCATATAAACAAGAAACCATTTTTATATTTATATGTTAACGAAGTTAATTTAAGAGAACATATATGCAAATCTGTAACTCTGTGTGAAATACTTACCTATGTGAATGCTGGAATTAGATCTAGGAAACCCCACTCGGTTAATAAGTTTACAACAAATTCCATCACAAATGTAAGGTACTTGTATAATTCGGAAGTGTACGTCTTCACTTAACGAAATACCACCTGGATCTGATGCGTAATTGCCTGCGCGTATATGCATAGTGTGGCCGGCGCGGTCAGTACAATTTTGAACCAATAAACTTTACGTGAAACAAATTAAACAATTATACAAAATTTTAAAACAATATCACCAAACTGATTGTGAATAGTATGTCATTAATTTGTGCAGTTTGTGTGGGCGGCATAGATTATTATTATTGTTCAGCGGAAATAAAAATATTGGGACTCCTACTTTCACAAGTTTGTCAACAACCGTTTATAAAGTAAAATCACATTTTTATGGCAGATACAAATTTTTACTTGTTAGAGTAACCAGAAGTCAGGTTATCGAAAGAATGCAAAGATTTCATTAATATTTTTATATATAGATTTTCCTTTAGTTCTCAGATAGCTTTTCTTTCCACTGTTTGCAAAATCCTATAAAGAATATGTTTCACATTTTTATGTTACACAAGTTGTGCAAATCCTTTAAACAATTACTTAAAACTAATTGTAAATAGAATGGCAACAGAATATATAGTTTAAGGATACTATTAACAATTAATTAAGTTAAATTTACTATGATTTGTTAAGAAAAAATAAATAAATTTAACTCCAAATTTCGTCAATTTGTTGGTCGAAGTTTCCAATAAATTCATCGTAACTTAATCTTTATATTGGATAAATAAAACGCACAAGAATTATGCACAATTAAAATGTATAAAACTACATAACGTTGTGCCTTAAAATTTTTCAATTGTTTTAAAAAATGCAATAAGACGTTGTTCCACAACATTGTGCAAAATGTTCCAAAGCGATTTCTCTCTGTGATTGTTATTAATGTAAGTTTAGTAGTACATAATATTGAAAAAGCTTTGTTAATATCCGACTGTTTTCTGGAAATATAATTGTATTGTTGTTTGTTTTGTTTCATTTAATTTCATATTTTTGAAACTCATTGCAGAATAAATATGTACCACTTATTTTTTGAAATAATGCAGCCACTTATACGAAGATTGCATTGAAGCAAGAACAAAACCATCGGAGAATTAAATGTTTATACAATACCATCCACAATGGGCGGCAAGTAAGATTAAAGGCCGATATTAAAACATTTAATTCAGTATGAAGGCTGCAATAAGAAGCTATGCGTATTATGTTATTATGACAGATAAGATTTTGACTTATATTAATGATAATGATAAACTGGAAGCTGCCGAGTACCTGCTAATAACGTAGAGATAATCGTTTAATCCAAGTATTGTTGTACCGACATTTATTGTTGAGTTTATTTATTTTTTGTTCCTCATCAAAGAGCACTTGGTAATTTTATTTGAAAGCGGCTCGTCTTTAATTGGAGAGATTTTAATCAACTAAACAATTAATTTATCATAAATTCATGATGAAAAAAAGAATATATTAATCACTGTTAATATTTCAAAGCTGAATTCTTTATAAAGAACGTTTTCGCTTGGCGACGTACTTATTATTATAGGGGACTAATTTAATTGAATACATATATTATAAATTATAACCGGAGAGACTTTTAAATAATTAATTAGAAAAAACATCAGAAATCCATTTCATAACACTAACTCATGTATGTAGAAAAAAGTAAGAAAATTGAACTGTCTTAAACTGTCGTAAAAATTATGATATAAAATTTCAAGTCGGTTAAAAACACATTCACATTTGGTTTTTTTCCCTAAGGAAATGGCTTCAGGAAAATAGCCCGTGTAGCCACGACAAACCGTAGGTATTGCGAAAGTCATTATGTATATTCTAACCTAATCGAAAAAAAAAAGAAAAAAAAAAGGAGAAAAACAAATTCATATTTGTTATTTGTTCATTCTTACATCGACTTAAGTATAGTTAGTATATATGATCTCAATTGGGACATCATAAAAACGAAAACTCGGAGTAAAATCGGCACCTCATTTATGGGACATAAGAGGCGGAGAAAGAAATGTAAAAGTGCTTTAAATACCAAATAATTATTTTTTAATAGTTAAAGAAAGGGATTTCTATAATACCTTTATTCAACAGAAGTGGTTAATAAAAAAAACCGCTGCCTAAGGAATCACTACTTCCACATCCAGATTTTTCATCAAAGTCACTTTAAAAGAAACATATTGACTAGATTTGCACTCTAGTATGTGAAAATTATTGGTCATAGAATTTTAATAATGTTTGGAGCAGATGTCATAGAAAAGTTTGTGGCGTTGGTTTCTACCAAATACGTTAAAAATGAAGTTTTTAGTTTACAATACTTATTTTCCCCTATTCACAACCTACCACGACCCACCCCTTCAATGAAGTCACCTCAATCAGATGTCATTACAATACATCCGTGTACTAACATTCAAGTAAATATCTCAATTTTATGTTATCAAACCCATTAAAAATGAAGCGGAGATTGTGGTGTTTGAAAAATATTAGAAAGAAATCTGGGACCTTGGTTTCTAATATATACACCAAATCCCATATTTATGTACTCTTACCAGCATGATTTACTTATTTTCCCCTAGTTACTCCTATTCAACCCTCAACCCTTCAACGGAATCTTCTTAAAATATAATCTAGTTCCAGATGTCGTTATAATACATACGTGTCCCAAATCTCAAGTGAATATCTCGATTTCATTTTATCAACCCCTTTAATAATGGATTAAGGGTGGTGGGGGTTGAAAAATATTACTAAAAAATATGTGGCCTTGGCTTTTAGGACATACGCCGAATTTCAAGTTTCTGTACCTTTACCAGCTTGCTTTACTTATTTTTCCCTATTTACCACCAATTACCCCCACTCGTTCAACGCAATGATGGAAAATATAATCCAGTTCAAGATATCGTTATACGTGTAACAAATTTCAAGTGAAAATCTAAATTTAATTTTATCAAATCTTTTAGTAAGGGAGTGGGGGTGATGGGTGGATGGAAAATATGGAAAAATCTGAGGCCATTGCCTCTAGTATATACACCAAATCACAAATGTCTATACTCTTACCAGCTTGCTTTACTTAGTTTCTCCTAACTACCACTATTTAACCCCCAACCCTTCAACGGAATCATCTCAAAATATAATCTAGTTCCAGACGTCCTTATAATACATACGCGTACCAAATTTCAAGTGAATATTTCAATTTTATTTTATCAACCTCTTTAATAATGGAGTAGGGGTGATGGGGGTTGAACAATAATATAACTAATCTGAGATCTTGGCTTCTAGCACATACACCGAATTTCAAGTTTCTGTACTCTTACCAGCTTGCTTTACTTATTTTCCCCTATTTACCCCTTTTTAACCCCCAACCCTTCAACGGAATAATTTCAAAATATAATCTAGTTCCAGATGTCATTATAATACATACGTGTACCAAATTTCAAATGAATATCTTAATTTTAAATTAGCAACCCCTTTAGTAATGAACATTATAAAAAAATCTGAGGCCTTGGCTTGTAGTACATACATCAAATTTCAAGTTTCTGTACTCTTACCAGCTTGCTTTACATATTTCCCCATATTTACCCCTATTTACCCCCCAACCCTTCATCGGATATCTTCAAAAAACAATCCAGTTCCAGATCTCATTATAATGTACAAGTGTACAAAATTTCAAGTCAATATCTTAAACCGTTCCGGAGAAAGCGTGCGGACAAAAAAAGTTACAGACAGACAGACCGCCAGACAGAAATTATTTTCGCTTAAATTTAAAATCTCGACGTCTCATGACATTCTAAACCGATTTCATGAAAAAAAAATTGAAAATTTTTTTACGATTACTATACTTCCAATCCAGTTTCTAGCTACAGATGGAGTACATGCAAATTAAATATCCCACAACCAGTCTTATACTTTGTGGGTTATTCAGTTTATTTGCGATTACTTTAGAAATAATTATGTATTTATTTTCATTGCTGTTTCAGAAATATTATAGAATTTTATAGCCTCATTTTACTGAATGCAATTTTGAAATTTTCTTATGCTTAAACAAATTATTATTATTATTATTATTAATTCATTTATTTGATATAACCACAATATATGATATATTCATAGATAGTAAATAAAGTATTATAGGTAATCCTGAAACAAACAAAATTATCCTCAGCTAAACTTTCAATTTTAAGTTACTTCAATGCTAATTGTACTCTTGCTGTTTGTGAATCTATTGGAAACCGTTAAACATAATTTCCTTTTACTTTTTAACGTTGCCATGTCTGCTAATGTATTTACTGATGAACGTGGAGCAATTAACTTTGTTCGTGAGGTTTTGTTTGTCATTAAATTGTCAGGAAGGAATTCAAAATTAATTATTAGAATATTCCTTATTAAAAAAATATCAACACCTTACGGTGTATACTATTAAAATAACAAATTAGAACTGGTTACTGTTAGAAATGGCAATTGAAAAATGTATCGTCAATAATATGGTTCTCGAACAGTACCAGCAGAATAAAACTAATTATTCGATACTGACGTCGGCGTAAAAACGAACAAATAACTAAATACGTGAAATTTTATTTTATAATTTTTGGAGACCGTTCTTTTAAAAACAGTTCAACTTTCTTAAATTTTTTGGGGATATTCGAGTTTGTGTTATAAAATGGACTTTTGATATTTTTTCCATTGATTGATTGATTAGCTAGCGTACGGTAGGCATTGCTGCCACTTCCGGATATCCAATCTGGACATTTTTATAAACCATCATCATCGTCAAACAATTCATTAAAATTCAAAAATAGAACATTGCCTCCCCAGATTGTGATCCGGAACCAAGCAGACAACCACGTCGCATAGCGCCGTAGTGTGCGCAGCGTTGGGCGGATTGCGACCAGCTCGGCTTAATAAAATGGACAAACAAGTTAAAACTCCTGCCGCCAACGGTGGCTTAAAATTAACATTAAAATTACACTGTGCATGCGCAGTAGGCTTAAAATACTTAAGATTAACACAACAGAAACTAGAGCGCAAAACATTGATTAAATTTTGGTTGCTGGTACGGGGAAAGTTCAGCGAAAAAACCCGTTCGAAGCAATTTGGGGTCCTAACGATTTACCCGACGTTAGGAAGGTAGGGAAGGCGAAAAGTTAGGATTTTTAACAGTTACAATTTTTCAGGAATTTTATCGGTCTGAAATGAATTTGGAACAAAATAGGGCAAAAGGACAAAAACTATAAAACAATATTACAAACAGAGAGGTGAAAGAAAATAATAGGGATTTATAGGCGGGGAAAGGTTGCCGGAAGATAGGCAACGCCTGATATGGTAGGGGATGTTTGATCTGGAAGGGAACATTATGCATTCTGATTTAGCTTATGCTGCATGTTAGCGGACTATCGCCCAATTGAAAGGAGAATTGAAATATCTAGGAGTCCACATGGACCACAGGCTGGCACGAACCAATCATATAGAGAAGGCCGCCGAAAAGGCGGAGAAAGCGGCAATGGCGCTCGCCAAATTGATGCCAAGAACTAGAGGGCCGAAGACCAGCATACGACGCCTCATGAGTGCAGTGGTGACCTCGACCCTCTTGTACGCTGCTCCTGTATGGGCAGAAGGGCTCAGCGTAGAGAGGAACAAGGCTAGACTGCTGAGAGCACAACGTAACATCCTTATCCGTACCTGCTGCGCATACCCCACAGTATCAACCGCCGCACTGCAAGTACTTGCAGCAGCACCACCTATGGACCTACTGGCCAAGGAACGTGCCTACAACCATGGCGCGGACCCCGCTAACAGAGCGTACAACCGCAGCTGCCTTATGACCCGCTGGCAGGAGCGATGGACAAACGCAAAAGAAGGGGGCTGGACCAGGATGCTCATTCCGAGCATTAAACCTTGGTTCGACCACAAGCATGGGCAGCTTGGTTATCACCTAACCCGGGCTCTTAGCGGGCACGGTACATTTGGTAGTTACTTAAAAAAGATCAGGAAGAAAGAAACGGATACATGCTCCTACTGCACTATGACCGACACCCCGGCCCACACACTATTCCACTGCCCCCGTTGGACAACAGTCTGAGAATATGCATCCAGGGCCATCGGACACGGCCTTAGTGAGCACAATTTTGTTCATACCATGCTTAGCTCAGAATACAACTGGAAAACACTGAACGACCTCTGTGTGGCCATCATGAAGACAAAACAGGATGAAGACAGAGCTGCCTAATACTATCTACGGTCAGCACCGTGCAGCAACCGAAGCAATGCTCACGCGGTCCCGGGTGCTTGCACAGAAGACGGAGGGGTTTTAGCCGGTAGGATTCCGGCACTACTCGGTCCTACTGAGAGCATTGACCGAGTGTCCATGACGGATTTCCCCTCCACAGAAAAAAAAAATTGAAAGGAGTAGAATTTTTGGGAGATTTCCCGGACGTGGTCCGCTAGTGGCGTTATGTCCTTGCAGCGATCATATAAATCTCTGAGGGAGGTGTACCTGCCCGAATCGAGGATGAGGCACATAAATTTATGTTCCAGGTCCTGAAGTTTTTTCATTGTCCTAGCTGGGATGCTGCACCATACCGGCGCTGCGTAGGACATTCTCATATACCGCCGCGCCGCATAGTTGTGCTTTTTCTGAAAACAGGCGACAAAAGTCTGTAACCTAGCCAATTTTGGATAAAAATTTACGAAATTTGGTAGAGTTAAGTATTTGGATTTGGCTAAATTCAGTGTGGCTGCAAAAAGTTTGTTTCAATATATCGGCTTCAAAATTATGGTCAGAAGAAGCAAAGGAAGATGAAAAGTCCAATATTATAATTCAGTCACAAAAAAAGTCCTGATCCTGGGACTTGACAGACTAGTCTAATGTATTTTTCGACGTTGAATTCGTTGGAATTTTAAAATTTGAAATCAGCAATCTCAAAAATCCTAGAAATGTACATTAGGAGTAGGCGATTTTATCGTATTCTAAGTAAGGGTGGTTTTTTCACTCTGGCTCAAAATTTTGAGAATATTTCGGCTTTTCCGAGATCGGACTCGAATTCAGCGTCAAAAAAATCAAAAAATACATTGTACTGCTTGTGTCAATTTTCAGGTTCAGGACTTTTTTATGGCTGGGTCATTTTATTGGAGTTTTTATCTTCTTTGCTTCCTCTGACCCTAATTCTGAAGCCGCCATATTGAAAAAAGAAATTTCTGCAGCAACACTAAATTTAGCATATCCAAATATTTAACGCTGCCAATTTTGTAAATTTTTATAAAGAATTGGCTAGGTTACCGACTCTTATCGCCTGTTTTTCGAAAAAGCTCCACTGTACGTCGAATTGATATGGGACATGCTTGTTGCCAGGCATGAAAGCCACATGATGCATGGTGTGAGAAGTATAGAGGTTTGTAAGATGCTGCTTTTTAGTTTCAATCTATGATCATTTTCTTTATCTCCTTGTGGGCCTTCTGCATCTTTTATTACTGAACCTAGCAGCGTGCATATTCATGATATTTCTTCATTGTATTCCTTTTTGCGAGTCCTTCGTTCTGTAGTAGAGAAATGTTTCAGATAACTTTATTTGCTGTTTTGTTGTAGTCTTTCATCATCACTGGTCATACAACTCTATAGTAGGGTCTCGACCTTCTCCAGCTTTTGTCGCCATTCATTCCTGTCTCTGGTTTGCATCGTCCAATTCAGTACAGCCATCTTTCGTGCGTCCTCACTTACACCATCCTTCCAGCGCAGTTTTGGCCTTCCTCGCCCTCTTATACCTATGGCCTCTTCTTTGAGGACCTTTTTTGCAGGGTTATTGCCATCATATCTGTTCACATGTCCTGCCCATCGCAATCTGCCGATTTTGATTGTAGTTACTATGACCTTATTACCGGCTTGTCTATAGGTGTTATAAATTTCGAAGTTATATCTGCGTCTCCACTTACCGCTTTTTAGAGTTGCCCCGTATATTTTTCGCAGTATCTTTCTCTCAAGGATCATCAGCAGGGATTCGTCTCTTTTTGTCATGATCCAGGTCTCCGATCCATACATTAGTACAGATATGATAAGTGTTTTGTATAACCTGATTTGCGTGGTTCTTGATAAACTACTGTTGCGAATGTACTTTGAAAAGCCAAAATAGCACCTATTTACCAACATAACGCGTCTTCTGATTTCTGCACTGTTGTTACTATCTACAGTTATTGTTGTGCCCAGGTACTCAAACTCCCTCACCCCTTCGAAATTATGATCATTTATTGTGATGTTCTGTCCAATGTCTCGCACTCTTTGGTTTTGTGAACGTTGTGAACGTTTCTTTGGCCTGTTGCGTGGTTCTGGTAATAATGTCTACATCATCTGCGTAGGCCAGGACTGCGTAGATTTGTTGAAGATAGTGCCTCTATTATGCAGTTGGGCACCCCGAACTGCTTTATCCAGGGCTATGTTAAACAGGAGGCACGCCAGCGCATCACCCTCTCTCACGCCTACCTCCGTTTCAAACGGGTTCGAGATGTCGTTTTGTGTTTTAACGTGGCATGTTACCCTAGACATTGTAATTTTTGTGAGGTTTATAAGTGTTTCGGATATTTCAAGCTCATTCATGGCTTCATAGAGATTCGGATGTAATATACTGCCCTGATATCGATGAAAAAGTGAAACGTATCTATATTAAATTCGTTGGTCTTTTCTAGGATTTAGTGTAGGATGAAGAGCTGATCCGTTGTAGAGCGGCCAGGTCTAAAGCCACATTGGTACGCTCCAAGCCTGGGTTCTGCGTATACTTGTATACATTCTGAGATGATGTATGATAGTATCTTATAGGCGGTGTTTAGTAGCGTTATGCCCCTGTAGTTACTGCACTCAAGTAGATCCCCTTTCTTGTGCATTGGGCAGATCAGTCCAATGTGCCACTTGTCCGGCATACGTTGTTGGTGCCAGATTTTTAATATTATTTCAAGCAGCGCTTTTCCTAGGGCGTCTCTCCCCATCTTATATAGTTCTGCGGGCCCTTCATCTTGGCCAGGGGCTTTGTGGTCCTTTAGACGCTTTATCACTTTCCGTAGGTCATCAATGTTAATGTCTTCGATTTGGTCTTTGTTTCGGGCTTCAAATGGTTCAAATGGTTCTGGTGTTATGTTTTCGTCACTTCCTAGAAATTCTGAAAAATGTTACACCCATCTTAGAAGGATGTCATCCCTATCGTTTCGTATGACTCCCTGCTTGTTCTTATACATTTACTTTTGGTTTGAACTCTTTTCTCACGTTGTTTATCTTTCGACAAAATTTTCGTGTTTCTTTTTGGCTTCTATTTCTTCTATGGCTCTGTTCTCAGGTTCTCTCTTCTTCTTTTTGTGTACCTTTTTTTTCTCTTCTCATTTTTCTGTACATTTCTTCAAATTCCCTGGTTTTGTATTGTTGTTTCTTTTTATATGCTCTATTCTTTCTATCAGTGACTTCCTGGCATTGTTCGTCGAACCAATCATTTCTTGGTTGTAGTCTTTAGCGAGATTCTATTTTCGTTTGGCCATGTGCGGGCTAAGTTTTTCCATGATGTTCTTATCTTCATATACTTGGTACATGTTGTTGTTTTTTGCGACCTTCATCGTCCTTAGTTGTTCGCATTTATTGTATGCTTATGGGTGATTTCTTCCGTATCAGCGTTTTCTCGGACGCTATTTTTATATTTGAACTCATTGTTGACCAGTTATGTTCCTTCCTCTGTTAATTGTTTTTCGTTTACTCCCGGTGTTTTTTTAATATTCTTTCTTCTGTAATGGAAAAATATTCCAAGTGTTATTCTTAGTTCTCTTGTATACTTTACGTTACTTCCAGTTTCTCTGTCTCTAGTTTTCCATATAGTATCTGTAGACTGTGTTGCTTTTTGTTGTTCTTTTTTCCTATTTTTAACTATGTCCCTTATTTTTGTATCCACCAGGAGATGGTCTATTTAGGAGTTGGATTTTGCCTTACTCTACGTACTCAGACAGGTATGGTTATTGCTCTGTGTGCTTCTTATTGTTCTATTGAAGAGCTGTGAACCAAATTTTTAGTGGACTTCCATTTACGTTTGTATGTGTATCTGTATGCGCGTGATTGTCTTTTCCTGCGTGAGTGTTGAAGTCGTCCAGCATTATGATAGTAATTTCCTATTCTTACTTTTTTTTAATTTCTTGGGTGATCTGCCTGAACATGCGTTCCACCCGCTTGCATGCAGAAGTGATTTCAGGTTTCCTATAAAAGGTCCCGGAGAAACCTTATGGAAAATGGCTCTCAGTCAAATTGTTTGAAATTGACATGTCATAGTTTGTGAGGTCCTGATCAAAAGATCTCATGGGGTCCGACCCTAAGTAATGACAAGATTTTGGCCTAGAGACAAAATAGGTTAAGGTTAACTCACATACATCACACAACTTCTAATTCTCCTTTAATTACATATGAATATTTATCAGTCACGTAATATCTTATATTTTCTAATGCATTTTTGGTGTGCTTCTGAACATGTCATAAACATGCCACGACATATCTGTATAAAATCTAAGCAGTTCTGCAACGTGTCTGATCATATATGGAACACATTTCAGCATAAATGAAAAAAAAATATCTGAAAGGTATCTGCAGCTTGTCTGAAATGTATCTGAACAGGTCTGAATAAGCTTAAACATGGCTTAACATGTCTCTGTCACATGTGCGCGTGCCTCTAATGCACCCGAACCAACATAACTCGAAATGGTCATATTTAAAATAGTTTCAATCTTTTGCGCAAATAATAATAAAGTAATAATGACATCAATTTCATGTACTGATGGAAGGGACAGATGTAGAACTATCTCATTATAGAGATCTAAAGAGTTAAATATTGTTCAAGCACGGGTGGAATAAGAAAATTTATTACGTTGAAGATGAGCTAAGTGGATTCGTCTCGGGCATAATCAACTTTCAGGCTTTTCTGAACTCTCTTGAATACTTGTAAGATTGATGCTGTATATTAATTATATTTGGCACCATCGTATATTCAAAATAACTTAAACTTCACTATTATACCAAATATTCGATACTACTGAAAGAGCTTTACTACTAAACAACGCTGTTTAAAATGATGTAGATATTCAATAGACACAAACATTAGGTGTGAGTGGCATGGAGACTCACATTAATAAAGCACCTCATACGTGCGAAGTAAGGGGAGTTATCGTGTATATCTTCCAGTTATGTTGGTTAGGGCGCGTTATACACACGTTACAAACACGGGCAAATATGACAGAGGCATGTTAAGACATATTTAAGTTTGCTGAGACCTATTTAAGGTACAATTAGTTATTATATATATCTAGGATTGAACTCATGAGAACTTTTTAATCAGGAACTCATAAGCTATATCACATCTCAATTTTAGAAAATTTGACTGAGAGCCAACTTCCATAATGTTTCTGAAGGGTCCAATGTGTTTCTATTTTCAACGTCCTGTATTAGTGTGTCCATTTCGTTTGCCTTCCAAGACCTATATTAGTTTGCTGTAAGAAATTTTTATTATTAACTGTACCATAGTAAATAGCAATTTACAGTGGCCTGGGAGATGTATTAGCTTGCCGTTAGAGATTTTTTTGTTATCTGTACCACGGTAAAAAAAAATACTTTTCTAGTCGTAGTTGCAAATGAGAAAGATATCCGAGAAAATATTTTGCACACCTTGTAATTGATCTGTTAAAGTTTTTGTAGTAATAGATTTGCCGATTAGTTTTAATTCCAGGTATTATTCTATTTAATTACCTGCCTTCTAAACTGCTGGCCACTCGAACTTACACATTGAGACTTTTAGGCAAAATTTAAAGTTCAATATTTTCAACAGGAATGCAAATTTTTGAACGCGGCTTGCAAATTTTAAGAGCTAGTTTTTTTTCGGATTAAGCCGCATGACGTATATTTATCGTAGGACCATAAGTTTATTATATACGGGGTGATCAATGAAGTCATGCAAGAAATCAAAAAGTTTGTATGAGTGAAATTTCCGCAAAAAATTTGTTTGGTCGTTGCAATATGGTTTCTTACTAAGGTAACATCAATATCTCTAGACGGTTTGTGAGTTTTTGGATTAAGGCGCTTAGGCCTTGTACACACTACTCAACATAAAATTTGGATACCGAAATCTTTAAAATGCTATAACTTGACATTGGATTGACGGTTCTTGATGATTTTTGCGGATTTGGAATCCTTATTTTACGTAGATTTTCTATGGTCTAAGCATTTTATTTGAGGGTTAAAATTTACACATTATACCGGGTCGATGATAAACGAAAACGTAGGGTACGACGCGCTCTAAAGTTTGGCATTATTTAAGTTTTTGTAAAAATAAATTCTCACCTCAAGTTGTTTTTATTTAATGTTCTTCTCACTGTTCTGTCCGAAACTCACACCCCAGTTTGTTGTCTCAAAGAATCATTCAGTTTTACAGAGTTCTTTGTCCACCCCCATGCCCATAATTATGATCGGGTGTAATTTCTTCGCGACGCGTCAATTTCAAAGTAGGCATTGGAAAAACAAATTTGTTGCTATGGAATTAAAAACTGTTTACATTATTTTAGAAATAATCTGACATATTTCAATGTTATAATTTTGTAAAGTTTAATTAATATGAGGCGTTTAACCACGGCAGAAAGGGAAAATTGCATTCGACTTCTCAACGAAGGAATATCAAATCAGCAAGTTGCGCACATTTACAATGTCAGCCGAAAGACAATTTATAATTTGAACCGCCGCGTCGAAACCACTGGTGATCATAATTATGGGCATGGGGGCGGACATACAAAAAAAATAAACCAAAGAACCGAAAGAATTTTAATGAGAGAAACTATGCGAAATAGAACAAAGAACTCTAGAAAACTAAATGACTCTTGAAGACAACAAACTGGGGTGAGAGTTTCGGACAGAACAGTGAGAAGAACATTAAATAAAAACAACTTGAGGTGAGATTTTTTTTTTTAAAACATAACATAATGCCAAACATTTTAAATTATAGAGCCCGTCGCAGAGCAAAATGTGTGCGGTTATTACAACGCCATAGAGCGAATAGGCGGGCATGGGCAAATCGAAATGCGAATTGGGGTAATGCAGAGTGGAGCCATTGTTTATTTACTGACGAAACAAGATTTAATTTGTTTCACTCCGATGGCCGAATGTTAGTTTGGAGAAGGCCAAATCAGCGATATTTGGAGGAAAATATGGCCCCTCAAGAAGCATTTGGTGGCGGAGGTGTTACAGTGTGGGGAGGTATCATAAGAAATGGTAAAACCGAGCTATTCATTACCAAGCAAACCATTAATGCTAGCGTTTAGCAGGAGGAAATTTTGGAACCTATTGTTGTTCCTTTTGCTCGACATTATGGCCCAGAAATTCTATTGGTGGATGACAACGCTCGACCTCACAGAGCGCGAAGGATCACAGAGTTTTTGCAGGCACAAAACATCAATAGGATGGACTGGCCTGCAAAGTCTCCGGATCTTAATGTCATCGAACACGTTTGGTCTTATTTAAAACCTAAAGTAAGATCTCTTGATGTACCCCCTGAAACCTTAGAAACGCTCAGTGAGGCCATTCGTGAAGAATGGGAGAATATTCCACAACATTTTATAAATAATCTTGTGGATACTCTACGAAATCGATGTCGGGAAGTAATATTCCGAGCAGGAGGACCAACAAAATATTAGCTTCTCTTTTTTTTAATTAATGTACCTAATTTTAATTAGGTAATTTTAATTTAATTTTGATTTAAGTTTAAATTAAATTAATTTTTAATTTTTTAGTTAATTTTTTTTTCAGTTATTAAAAATTACCAGAATTAGAATTATAAATTTTTTAAGAATTGACTTTTGGCCGTTGTTAAGCAATGTTGTATATTGTAGAATTTAATGTAATAAACTTGTTCTTGTCGCTACGTTATTGTTTATTATCGACCCGGTATAATGTGTAAATTTCAACCCTCAAATAAAATGCTTAGACCATAGAAAATCTACGTGAAATAAGGATTCCAAATCCGCAAAAATCATCAAGAACCGTCATTCCAATGTCAAGTTATAGCATTTTAAAGATTTCGGTATCCAAATTTTATGTTGAGTAGTATGAACAAGGCCTAAGGGCTTTCATCCAAAAACTGACAAAACCGTCTAGAGATATTGATGTTACCTTAGTAAGGAACCATATTGCAACGACCAAAAAATTTTTTTGCGGAAATTTCACTCATACAAACTTTTTGATTTTTTGCATGACTTCATTGATCACCCCGTATATAATAAACTTATGGTCCTACGATAAATATACGTCATGCAGCTTAATCCGAAAAAATTCTTCTTATTTTCTTTTCCTGGGCTGGTTTTCTACACTTATTTTTAAGGTGGCCATTCCCTAGAAAGAGACATCCGATAGGAAAATATTTACTATTTTTAGCCATAACTTTTTTTTCTTAGTACGCATATTTTAAAAAACTATAAGAGTAGTAGTAGAATCATAACAAGACTATTACTATGAATTATCACTCAATAATTTTAGTGGTTTGCAAAATAGCTCGATTTAAATTTAAAAATTGTGTTAATCTTCCTGTTTCGTAGTTTTAAATCGAGCTATTTTGCAAACCACTGAAATTATTGAGTGAAAATTCATAGCAATAGTCTTGTTGTAGTTCTACTTAGGTACTCTTATATTTTGTTTAAATATGCGTACTAAGAAAAAAAAGTTATGGGCAAAAATAATAAATATTTCCCTATCGGATGTCTCTTTCTAGGGAATGGCCACCTTACAACAGAGCTAATATGTTTAACATTGCTTTATAAACACATGCCACCCACCTGACGCTAAGAAATACTTAGCTTTCAGTTTTCTTGACCAATAACCACTTAAAGGAGAGCCCTTTATTACGGTCTGCTTTCGTCGACGACTAGATTATGAATTACACATATTTTACTTCCACATCCACGTAGTGGATTGGAAGTATAGTAATCGCAAAAAAAATTTCAAAAATTTTTATGCGTGAAATAGGTTTAGCATGTCATGAAACGTCAAGATTTTAAATTTGAGCGAAAAAAAATTTTCTGTCTGTCGGTCTGTCTGTCTGTCTGTCTGTCTGTAACTTTTTTTTTTGTCCGCACGTTTTCTCCGGGACGGTTTAAGATATTGACTTGAAATTTTCTACACGTATATATTATAACGAGATCTGGAACTGGATTGTTTTTTGAGGATATCCGGTGAAGGGTTGGGGGTTAAATAGGGGTAAATATGGGAAAATAAGGAAAGCAAGCTTGTAAGAGTACAGAAACTTGAAATTCGGTGTATGTACTAGAAGTTAAGGCCTCAGATTTTTTACAATATTTTTCAACACCCACCACCCCTACCCCATTAATGGGGTTGATAAAATAAAGTTGAGAAATTCATTTTAAATTTCCTACACGTATGTATTATAACGACGTCTGGAATTAGATTATATTTTGAGATGATTCCGTTGAAGGGTTGGGGGTTAATTTGGGGTAAATAGGGGAATATAAGTAAAACAAGTTGGTAAGAGTACAGAAACTTGAAATTCGGTGTATGTACTAGAAGCCAAAGCGTCAAATTTTTTTATAATATTTTTCAACCCCCACCACCCCTACTCCAATATGAAAAGGGTTGATAAAATAAAATTGAGATATTCATTTGAAATTTGGTACACGTATGTATTATAACGACATCTGGAACTAGATTCTAATTTGAGATGATTCCGTTGAAGGGTTGAGGGTTAAATAGGGCTAAATAGGGGAAAATAAGTAAAGCAAGCTGGTAAGATTACAGAAACTTGAAATTCGGTGTATGTACTAGAAGCCAAAGCGTCAGATTTTTTTATAATATTTTTCAACCCCCACCACCCCTACTCCAATATGAAAAGGGTTGATAAAATATAATTGAGATATTCATTTGAAATTTGGTACACGTATGTATTATAGCGACATCTGGAACTAGATTATATTTCGAGATGATTCCGTTGAAGGGTTGGGGTTAAATAGAGGTAAATAGGGGAAAATAAGTAAAGCAAGCTGGTAAGACTACAGAAACTTGAAATTCGGTGTATGTACTAGAAGCCAAGGTCTCAGATTATTTATAATATTTTTCAACCCCCCACCACCTACTCCATTATTAAAAGGGTTGATAAAATAAAATTGAGATATTCATTTGAAATTTGGTACACGCATGAATTATAACGACATCTGGAACTAGATTGTACTTTGAGATGATTTCGTTGAAGGGTTGGGGGTTATTTAGGGGTAAATAGGGGGAAATAAGTAAAACAAGCTGGTATGATGAAGTAGTTTCTTCCGGGTTTTGCCGCGGTCGTCGAACTTGATTTGACGTTTCGCTGATCATGCTGTCAGCTTCTTCAGAAGGGTTCCAAAGACTGGAATCCTTCTGAAGAAGCTGACAGCATGATCAGCGAAACGTCAAGTCAAGTTCGACGACCGCGGCAAAACCCGAAAGAAACTACTTCATTCTACAACGGCCGTGAAAACCTGCATTGCACAAGCTGGTATGAGTACAGAAACTTGAAATTCGGTGTATGTACTAGAAGCCAAGGCCTCAGATTTTTTAATAATATATTTCAGCCCCCCACCACCCCTACTCCATTATTTAAGGGGTTGGTAAAATAAAATTGAGATATTCACATGAAATTTAGTACGCATATGTATTATAACGACATCTGGAACTAGATTATATTTTGAGATGATTCCGTTGAAGGGTTGGGGGTTAAATAGGGGTAAATAGGGGAAAATAAGTAAAGCAAGCTATTAAGACTACAGAAACTTGAAATTCGGTATATGTACTAGAAGCCAAGGTCTAAGATTATTTATAATATTTTTCAACCCCCACCACATTCATTATTAAAAGGGTTGATAAAATAAAATTGAGATATTCATTTGAAATTTGGTACACGTATGAATTATAACGACATCTGGAACTAGATTATATTTTGAGATGATGCCGTTGGGGGTTAAATAGTGGTATACAGGGGAAAATAAGTAAAGCAAGCTGGTAAAAGTACAGAAATTTGGGATTTGGTGTATATACTAGAAGCGAAGGTCTCAGGTTTTTTTATTAGTATTTTTAAAAGAGTTGATAAAATTGAATTTAAATTTTCACTTGAAATTTGGTACATTTATGTATTATAACTATATCTGAAACTAGATTATATTTTGACATGATTGCGTTGAAGAAGTGGGGGTAAGTAGAGGTAAATAGGGAAAAATAAGTAACGCAAGCTGGTAAGATTACTGCAACTTGAAATTAGGTGTATGTCCTAGATGCCAAGGCCTCAGATTTTTTGATACTATTTTTCAACACTTCTATCCAACCCTTACTACATTATTAAAGTGGTTGATAAAATAAAATTGAGATATTCACTTGTAATTTGGTAGACGTATGTATTATAACGACATCTGGAACTAGATTATATTTTGGGATCATTCCGTAGAAGGGTTGGGGTTAATAGGAGTATCTAGGGGAAAATAAGTAAATCAAACTGGTAAGAGTACAGAAATTTGGGATTTGGTGTATATACTAGAAACCAAGGCCTCAGGTTTCTTTCTAATATTTTTCAAACTTCACCACCTCCTCCCCTTCATTATTAATGGGATTGATAACATCAAATTGAGATATTCACTTGAAAGTTAGTACACGTATGTATTGTAGTGACATCCGATTCAGATGACTCCATTGAAGGGGTCGGAGGTGGTAGATTGTGAATAGTGGAAAATAAGTAGGGTAAACTAGAAACTTCATTTTTAACGAATATGGTAGAAACCAACCCCTCAATCTTTTCTATGACATCTGCCCCAAATATTATTAAAATTCTATGACCAATAATTTCCACATACTAGAGTGCAAATATAGTCAAGATGTTTCATATAAAGTGACTTGGGTGAAGAATCTGGATGTGGAAGTAGTGATTCCTTGGGCAGCGGTATAGTAATCGTAAAAAAAAATTCAAAATGTTTTTTCTTGAAATCGGTGTAGAATGTCATGAAACGTCGAGATTTTAAATTTGAACGAAAAAAAATATCTGTCTGTCGGTCTGTAGGTCTGTAGGTCTGTCAGTCTGTAACTTTTTTTGTCCACACGCTTACTCCGGAACGGTTTAAGATATTGACTTGAAATTTTGTACACGTATATATTATAATGAGAACTGGAACTGGATTGTTTTTTGAAATATGTAAAGCAAGCTGGTAAGAGTACAGAAACTTCAAGTATGTGCTACAGGCCAAGGCCTCAGATTTTTTTATAACGTTTTTCAACCCCCTACCACCCCTTCTTTATTATTAAAGGGGTTGCTAAAATAAAATTGAGATATTCATTTGAAATTTGGTACAGGTATGTATTATAACGACATCTGAAACTAGATTATATTTTCAAATTATTTCGTTGAAGGGTTGGGGGTTACATGGGGTTAAATAGGGGAAAATAAGTAAAGCAAGCTGGTAAGAGTACAGAAGCTTGAAATTCGATGCATGTGCTAAAAGCCAAGGTCTCCGATTAGCTGTATTATTTCTCACCCCTCCCCTCCCCTACTCCATTATTAAAGGGGTTGATAAAATAAAATTGAAATATTCACTTAAAATTTGGGACACGTATGTATTATAATGACATCTGGAAGTAGATTATATTTTGAGAAGCTACCGTTGAAGGGTTGGGGGTTAAATATTGTAAAATAGGGGAAAATAAGTAAAGCAAGCTGGTATAAGTACAGAAACCTGAAATTCAGTGTATGTACTAGAAGTTAAAGACTCAAATTTTTTTTAAATATTTTTCAATCCCCCCCCCACCACCCCTACTCCACTATTAAAGGGGTTGATAAAATAAAATTGAGATATTCATTTGAAATTTTGTACACGTGTGTATTATAACGACATCTGGAACTAGATTATACTTTGAGATGATTCCGTTGAACGGTTGGGGGGTTAAATAGTGTGACGAAGTGAATTTTTGCAGACAAAAATGTAATTTAATTTAATTATAAACTTCGCCACTTTTCCCATCTTACGGCCGAAAGATTAGAATTTGGTCTGTTTATTTTTATTTAGCCCGCGATATGTAGTTTTCTGTAGAAAAAGAATGTAAGGTTCCACAGCGATGAGAAGTTTTCTAAAATAAAATTTTAATTAATTCCGATAAATTATTCCGGATGGCGCTGGCCACAGTTAAATTACTCCCTACTTGGTATTCAACACCAAGTTGGAGGGGATTTTTACTTTCTGGGGGAACGAGCTAATCAAACAGACACCGAAACGAGAGTTGATTTCTGCGAGCCTGAAGGATTACCACGTGAGGATCTAATATACCGACCGACCGCTCACCTGGAGATCACCACGTGTGTAATTCGATAGTCTCTGCCACCGCCGCAAAATATAATAGCAATGTAAGTTTTAAAACATTTCTTGATATTTCCGTAAATTTCAAAATTAAATTTCATCTTAACAGTTAAATGAATTAACACGTGGGGGTTCTAAAATGCCGTACCGACCGACCGCCAGGAGAACACCCCGTGAGAGTTTACTTAACTGTACCCCGTATATCAGCAGTGTAAAGTCATAATTTATTTTATTTGACACACTTCATAAATAATATTTTCCTGATAAACTAGCAAATCTCTGTTAAATATTCATGGTCCGATTTGCCTATATTAGAGAAGTGTACGATAAAAATTATTTGATCCGAGATAAGCAACTGTTTCTTGCCCGGCGTTTTTATCCGCTATTACCAGATAAGAAATAAAACATTGAAACGCGTGATTAGCAATAACACTTTAAAACGATTTCAAATTGGATGTATCAGAATGTAAATATATTTTTCCGAAATACCGACGCCCATCATAGACATAACAAAATTTCTCCTTGTTAATGTTTGTCCAATCGGGGGCCCTGTTAGATTCTCAAGATTTAATCCAGATAGCTATGTCCCAAATAATTTCCAAGGGAAAATGGACATAGAAAATATTTCGAGAGAATTATTATTTTGTCTCAAACTGTGGAGTCAAAATAATATCCGCCAAGTTGGTCGGGATGATAGAAACCCGCCGTCTGTAAATTTCTGTTTTTAGTAAACCGACTTTTGCCGTGTAAAACCGTTCCAAAGCCTATTGTTTTAACTTAACCGTTGTTTCAAAATTTATTGGGTTAAAATAATATCCGACATGTTGTCGGATTGGTAGAACTCCGTTTTCCGGCTATTTTATTATTTTATTTTGTTTTAAATGATTTTCAGTAATTTGTTATAGTCCGAGAGTTCAGGGGAAAATCTAGGAGATACTCTGAATGAATAAATTATATTTATATTTCGATACATAAACCTATTCACTGTACATCTGGCAAGAAACACGTGGCGAATCTTAATTCCGAACCGAATGCAATTAGAGGTACTCAACTATGTGGTTTGAGGCGCTTGGCGAAATCTCTCCGAACCGAACCGACACTGTGGAGATTAATTCTGGCTGTCCGTCCAGGCAGAATGATCTTTACCGAGGGAGCTGATACCGAATCCGATTACCATTTTATTCAGTATCAGTTCTCCACAATTTCACCAAGTTCTTTACACCACGTACTGCCGACTCATATCTGACATGTATGCAGATATGATAAATTCTGTCCAAAAAAATAGTTGTTTGCTTTTGCTAAAAATTAATTGCTTTCTGCTTTACTGCTAACTTGTTTTATTTTAACATCCACTGCCTGCTTGCTTGCTTGCTGTTATAACCGACCGTACCGCTTATTACCGTTTTACCGCTTTGCCGCCAAACCTACTATCATTTTGCACACTATCTGCTTGGTTTTTGTTGATAACCGATTTAATAAGAAAATATTAAATTCAGTAGTTTAATATCTTCTCACCGCCTGGTTCCTTGTCTTCGTAGCTTCACTTGTTTTCATAGTTTCACTTGCTTTCATAGTTTCACTTGTAAATAAACCGAAATGATATATCTTAAGTTTTACTTGTAAATTTTCATAACATGACATATCTTAAGTTTTGATATTATTTATCTGAACTCTATAAGAGTATTTTGGTACCTGACCGTTTTATTTATTTTAATAATTATTGTTTGTTGTTGAATACTTAATATATTTTAATAAATGTTGTTATCTTCCGAAATGTGCGTTTTGCTGTTGTGTGTGAATGAAAATCTAATCTGCCGTCCAGACCCCTGGACATACCGTGTCTCCACTGTAGCTATCCCAGCCCTACTGCAACAGGCTGCGTTTAGGAGGCTAATGTGGGACCTTTGCCCCACGTAAAAATTGCAAAGGTGGCGCTCGAGATAACCGAATTTAACCGAAACACAGCTCAGCGCTAAAGTGACGCTTCCGCTTGTCTATGCGCTAGGCAACCGGGAGAAAGCACGTCACAATAGGGGTAAATAGGGGAAAATAAGTAAAGCCAGCTGATAAGAATACAAAATCTTGAAATTCGGTGTATGTACTAGAAGCCAAGGTCTCAGATTATTTATATTATTTTTCATC
This sequence comes from Stenurella melanura, assembly GCA_963583905.1. Lineage (NCBI taxonomy): Eukaryota > Metazoa > Arthropoda > Insecta > Coleoptera > Cerambycidae > Stenurella > Stenurella melanura. Next base: position 36,529,986 of record OY757317.1, on the reverse strand, counting down.
CCCCACCACCCCTACTCCATTACTAAAGGGGTTGTTAAAATGAAATTGAAATATTCACTTGAAATTTGGTACACGTATGTATCATAACGACATCTGGAACTAGATTAAATTTTGAAAAGCTTCCGTCGAAGGGTTGGGGGTTAAATAGGGGAAAATAAGTAAAGCAAGCTGGTGAGAGTACAAAAACTTGAAATTCCGTGTATGTACTAGAAGCCAAGTTCTCGGATTATTTATACTATTTTTCAACCCCACCACCCCTACTCCATTATTAAAGAGGTTGATAAAATAAAATTGATATATTCACTTGAAATTTGGCGTATATATTATAACGACATCTGGAACTAGATTATATTGTGAGATAGTTCCGTTGAAGAGTTGGGGGTTAAATAGTGGTAGATAGGGGAAACTAAGTATAGAAATTTGTGATTTGGTGTATATACTAGAGGCGATGGCCTCAGATTTTTTCATAATATTTTCCATCCCCCCATTACCCCACTCCCTTATTAAAAAAGTTCACAAAATTGGATTTTCACTTGAAATTTGTTACACGTATAACGATATCTTAAACTGGATTATATTTTGACATGATTGCGTTGAACGAGTGGGGGTAATTGGTGGTAAATAGGGAAAAATAAGCAAAGCAAGTTGGTAAATGTACAAAAACTTGAAATTCGGCGTATGGCCTAGAAATCAAAGCCTCATATTTTTTTATAATATTTTTCAACCCCCACCACCCTTAATCCATTATTAACGGGGTTGATAAAATGAAATCGAGATATTCACTTGAAATTTGGGACACGTATGTATCATAACGATATCTGGAACTAGATTATATTTTAAGATGATTCCGTTGAAGGATTGGGGGTTGAATAGGAGTAAATAGGGGAAAATAAGTAAATCATGCTGGTAAGAGTACATAAATATAGTATTTGGTGTATATACTAGAAACCAAGGCCCCAGATTTCTTTCTAATATTATTCAAACACCACCAACTCCGCTCCATTTTTAATGGGTTTGATATCATAAAATTGAGATATTTACTTGATAGTTAGTACACGGATATATTGTAATGACATCTGATTGAGATGATTCCATTGATGGGGTGGGTTGTGGTAGGTTGTGAATAGGGGAAAATAAGTAGGGTAAACAAAAACTTAGTTTTTAACGTATTTGGTAGAAACCAACGCCTCAAACTTTTCTATGACATCTGCTCCAAATATTATTAAAATTCTATGACCAATAATTTTCACATACTAGAGGGTAAATCTAGTCAAGGTGTTTCCTTTAAAGTGACTTTGAAGAAAAATCTGGATGTGGAAGTAGTAATTCCTTAGGCAACGGTTTTTCGATTGATTGTTAAAAATTCTCCTTATAATATAAGCATTCTATTAAATGAGTTTACTATAATAAGTAAATCTTTAGCTGATGCAAATATCAGGTAATTGTATGCTAGTTCCTGTATTATAAACTGTATTCTCTTTCAAAACTAAGCGTCATTTAGGGATAAAATAATTCGTGGTGGTCTACTCTTAGCTTCGTAGACGAGATATACCGGGTGTAACGGGATCATGGTATACTCCCCTTTTCTCCTTCAGTTTTGAACATAATTAATTGAAATTTAGGATATACTATATACATAATAGGCGGCACCTTTTGATAGACAATTGAGGTTTTTTTTCACTTCCGGTTTCGTGACACTAACTTTCGATTCTTAAATGAAACACCCTATACATTATTGCATTTTTGAATTCTGCATAATCTTCTGAATCCAAGGATGCTAAATAAGTGACATTTTAAACATCAGTTTCTTAGTAATATAATTTTTAGTTTTCCATTTAAGTGTGCCATGATGGTTACGATTTATTCTAAATGATCCGTGTAATGCTACAAAAATAAATACTCCGTTAAAAACACTAAATTACGTGATTTATGAGCAAATAAAATTCACCAAAATTGTTTTTGGGGCAAAACTCAATTTTTTTAAATGGAATCGTATCGGTACCGTGGTACCATTTATTAGTACTATTAATAAGGAATTTATTCATATATCGTACTAATATGTGCGATATATGTGATAAATACAACAAACAAAATTACAATTTTATTCTAATTACCTGGTTACATTTAAGGTGGTTTTGGAATGCAAGGAATTAACACAAACATTACAACAATTGTTCAAAATGCTGTCCATTAACGTCAATGCACTTCTGAACTCGCATAGGTGTTTCTCGAAAAACATTCGCCAATTGCTGGGCCGTTATGCTATTAATTGCTCGTCTTACTCGTAGCTTCAGGTCTTCACGGGTTGTAGCGACGGTTGCATAGACAATATTTTTTAAATGACCCCAAACAAGCAAATCAACGGGCTTAAATCAGGTGACCTTGGAGGCCACCTCACAGGATTATTCGTTGAAATTACGTTTTCTCCGAATCTCCGTTGAAGGCAATCAATTACTGTCCTTGAATTATGGGGAGGTGCGCCATCTTGTTGGAAATACATTGCCTGTCCTAATTCTAAAGAAAACTCATCTAAAACGTCCTCAATCTCATTTTCCGGGAATCTCAAGTATCTGGCACCAGTCAGAGGTCCTTCAAATATTATTGGACCAATGATTCTACTACCGATTATTCCTAGCCAAACATTGAAACTGAACCGCACTTGAAAGTTGCCCTCCCGTAATAAATTTTGATTTTATTGTGACCAATATTTTGTATTTTGTCGGTTAAATAATCCCAAATTTGTAAACCTTGTCTCGTCCGAAAATAAAATCTGTCGCAAAAAATCATTTCTTGGCTGCACGTTATTATACAAAATACAGTTGCAATATTCCATCCTACGTTCGTAATTACTTTCGTACAAATGCTGGTGAAATTGGTATTTAAAAGATTTATAGTGGTATTTGTGCAAAATTCGGCTTACTGTTTGGTGACCGATGTTCAATTCAAACCTAACTCGCCTTAAAGAAACAGTCTTATCAACTTCCATTCGAGCCAAAACATTAATTTCCGTTCCTTCGTCAATAAGGAAGTTTTCTTCGGGATCGTTGTTGGGCTCTCTTCGGAATTGGATTTCAACAAGTTTAAAATAATTTTTCGCTGGACATTGTCTATCAGGATATCGTCGGCCATAAAGGTCCATAGCTGCAATTGCATTTTTTTTACTTTTCCCATAAATAATTGACATGTTCACTTTTTCATCTCTTGTATAAATTTGCGACATTTTGAACAGAACTAACAAGAATTTTAAACAATTTTTAGAGATACAATAAAAACACCGTTAAACCAACAAATGTTTGACAAGCTAAATATTTCATTGTTTTCAAAGCCACCTTAGTTACTTCTTAACATTTAATTAGAACAAAATTGTATTTTCTTATTTTCTTTTAGCTGTAACTTTGTTTGTATTTATAGCACATTTTAATACGACCCATGAATAAATCCCTTATTAATATTACTAGTAAATGGTACCACGGTACCGATATGGTTCCATTTGAAAAAATTGAGTTTTGGCACAAAAACAATTTTGGTGAATTTTATTTGCTTATAAATCACGTAATTTAGTGTTTCTAACGTGATTTCGATTTTTGTAGCATTACACGGGCCATTTAGAATAAATCGGAACCGTCATGGCACACTTAAATAGAAAACTAAAAATTATATTATAAAAAAAAATGATGTTTGAAATGTCACTTATTTGGCATCGTTGGATTCTGAAAATTATTCAAAATTCAAAAATGCAATAATACATAGAGTGTTACACTTAAAAATCGAAACCGGAACTGAAAAAAATCAAAGCTATATCAAAAAGTGCTTATTATGTATGTAGTGTATCCTAAATTTCAATTAATTATCTTCAAAACTAAAGGAGAAAATGGGGGTATACCATGATTCTGTTACACCCGGTACCCATATAGACAACTGGTACGGGGAACTAGTGTTTAAAAGGCCATTGTAAAATCTTATATGAACAACTCACGTAAGCAAGTTCCACTATAATTAATAAGACGTTCTTAATTAATTATTTCCCTCACTTTGTACGAAGAATAAAGTTAGCAAAGGTGATAGGCGAGCGTTGCTTAAACAAAGAAAAATCCAATACATTTTAACTTCAGCTAAAATTGAAACTTTACCTCAGGCGGCGTAATATATGGTTAAATCTTTATCCCCGGCCTGCTCAAACGGTATTATTGATTGATAGCTTGTTCAAAATGCATATATGTACATCCTACAATATCTGCCATGTATTGATGAGGTACCTGCTATACCAATTCAATTTTATATGAGTTTTGATACATCCATCAAAGTAATAAATGGCCATAAGCCGATATAGTGTCATTTGGCTGTAAAATGTTATATCACACTCTTATTTATGAGGTCAAACTTTTATTATGACACGCACATTTGCGCTAAGCCACTTTTTAAGCTGACGTCAGACCGTCTTAGACATGTAAGAGATTAATATATCTATTTAACAGATTCGCGAGTATTTCATCTATTTTTCATTGGTATCCTTCGGTTCAAAAGATGTCCCTTTAATTACTCTTGAGAAGTTTGTTCAGAACTGACAACAGAACTTTGATAGTTTTTTTTTTCCTTCAGATACCACCCCTCGTGTAAGAGAAAGTTTGATTATAAGTAGGCTATTTCTAAAAGAAAAGCTAGTTTATATAAGAATTAGTACGTTATTTGACTCTGTGGTCTCTGGATATAGATATAGATAAATTCTATAGGTATATTAACAATAGACAATTCGAGTATATGTGCGTGTTAACTAAACTCAAAATGCGTGTAAACTAAACTCAGTAACATTAATTTCTAGGAAAATTTTGATATAAAATTTGATTAGAACAACAGAAGCTGCGGTTTTTGTAAATTTAAAGTGAAATACAGGGTGTGATTAGTTTCATGCCATTAAAAAAACTGGTGATAGGGACCGACTAGACAAACAATAAACCTATATGACTTTTTCTCCAGGGGCACTTTGAAAAAAACTGACCTAGGTTTAAAATTTGAATGTTAAGGTAGGAAACTTTTGGGAACCACTGTTTTTCAGAGTCAATGGATGTTGTAGTTCCGAATATTAGAAATAATAAAAAACTGTAATACCCGACTTATGTTCCCGCCGGAAGAAGTGCGGCGCATTGATGGGATTACTTGTACCGAACTTTTATACCACTAATTATGAAAATGTAAACAATTCCTTCTCTTGCGGCACAACGCAAGCATAGCATGGCCGCAGGGGTTTAAATAGGATTTGTTTACATGTATTTTTTAATTTGGAACAAAGCTATTGTAGCTGTTATTGTCGTTTATAAGAATTTATAAAATTTAAAAGTGGTTTATTGACATTTGTAACATTGTGTTAAAAGCTAAAAAAATTAGTAATTATTTTAAGAAATTGAAAAACGAACAGTTAGACGTCCGAAATACGATAACAGAAAATAGTTAATTAGGAAAAAATTCATTTTTTTAACGAATTGAGCGCATAATTTTTCCCAATCAGGTATCGAAAACTAAAAATCGAGTCTTTGATCTCTATGAAAATCAATGTAAACAATAATAAACAGATCAAAACAAGGCAGCGAATACTGATAATAATAATAATATCCCTGCGGGATGTGGGGAGTGGTTGTAGATAACTCGCTGGCGCTTCTCCCGTGAGAATATCGGAGACACGGGAGAACAGTCCAGCATCACTAACGCGAAAAAAAAAAAATAATAAAAAACCGAATATTCTGATAATACATAAGAAAGATAAATGGGCCCAAATCATAGATATTTCAATACCACTCGATAGCAACGTTAAGACGGCAAGAAATGGAAAATTACTAAAGTATCAGGACTTAGCGCATGAACTAAATAAAGCACATATACCAGCTAAACAGTGTTAACATAATATCAAGTAACGGGTTAGTGGACAAACACCTACCTACTAATCTGGGAAAAATTGGGGTGTTAGATGGGGATAAGATAATCACATTGGAACAAAAAGCCACTGACGGAAACGTTGACCTCCAGAGGCCCCGAATCAGTCAGAAGTTACACCACCAACGTAAGTTGTGAAAGGAAAAACAATAATAATAATAATAATAATCATACCTTTAATACCCAATAGGTAACACCCAATAACTGAACAATTCTTTTTAATGTTTCACAAAAATTGTTCGAAATGACCTCTATATCCACGTATACATATTTCGACACGTCGAACTAAGGACATACGCACTCCGTTCAACACATTTTGTAAATTAGGATAATTTCCCATGGTTTCTATGCACATTAAAATACGAGGTTGCAATTGTTCTAAAGTGTCAATTGGATCACGGTAAACCAGAGATTTAAAATGCTCCCAAAAATAAAAGTCCATCGGATTTAAGTCGGGCGATCTAGCAGGCCATGGTACTGGTCAGCCACGTCCAATCCATCATCGAGGAAACTTCCTGTTAAAAAAATTTCAAACAGCCAGACTAAAATGGACTGGTGCGCCATCGTGCACAATACCACATTCTTCTGCTCGTAGCCAAGGGTACATCTTCCAGCAAATTTGAGATGTTTGTTGCAAACAAATTAAGTATGCATCACCATTTAATCTAGCGGGTAATTGTATAGGTCCAATTATTTCATTACTGCAAATTCCTGCCACAAATTAACGCTCAACTTCGTTGAAAATGCGCACTTCTTGTTACACGTGGATTTTCGTCTGCCCAATAGTGCATATTTTTAAAATTAAACACTCCATTTCTGGTAAAACACGACTCATCGGAGAAACAGAACGTTTAAAAAATCCTCATTTGTCCAATCCACCCACAAAATTGCATTCGCTCTGCAAAATCTTGAGGTTCTAGTGCTTGGACACGTTGATAGTGATATGGATGTAAGTTCACATCTCTCAATGTCCTCCATACCACAAAATGGGATACTCCCACACGGTTCGCGAAGGATGCTTAAAGTTGGATCCTCTTCTACAAATTCCAAAATTTGAACCTCTGCATCAATTACCCTTTCCTCGCATTGTGGACCTCGTTCTCCTCCATGTCCATCCAGACGACCTGTTTCTCGAAGACGCTGGTCAATACTAACAAATGGATGAGCGCAAGGATGACATCGATTAGGGAACCTTAAACGATAAAGCTCTTCCGCACCAACTGCATTTCCACCACTTTCTCCATACACCAAGTGCATATCCGCGAGTTCTGGATAAGTGTAAACTCCCATAATGTCCAAAATTTGCGTTTTAAAACACCACATTAAACTGTGAATTAACGTTATCAATAAAGAAAACAAAAAGCAAAACCTGGTGTAAAATCCAAAAAGTAACACATAAAGCACGAACGAGGAGTAGTGTCTTACGTAACCAAGTACTAACGACTTGCACGATAACTCAATAAAATAAATCTTAACATAAGTGGTACAATATTCAAAAAGAACAAAAGCAACAGACAAAACCAAGGAACGGGTAGGTCGGGCCCTGTGTACGTTGTTTACCAAGTAAGGACACAAACTGAAATTATTACTTGAGAATATTACAAGGGAGAGTATAGCACGCGTAATAAGATAATTTGGCCGCGAAGAAACAAAAAACATGGCGATGTCCTCTGTCAGTCGCTTTTAACTGCTTTGTCGGCATGCTTTTCGATGACCCCCGTCGCGGCCTAATTATCTCTTAGGATCACCATACTTATTTATTTGCACGAATGTCAGAGTATCATGTGCGACAAGACGCGAGGCAATAAAGCCTACCCCAATATGCCAGCAGTTCTCAAACTATGTTATCAAGTATTTTGAAAATTTCTGTTTATATTTCTTCTCCAAAACTATGAGCCTTAGACCCCGTGTTATATAAAGTTTTTTGTTTGTCTTGTCGCTCCGTACCATCAGTTTTTTTAATGACATGAAACTAATTATATATTATATTGAAATTCGAACAGTAAATTATTAATGAAGGTTGAACTTGTTTATCAACAAAAATTGGAAATTAAGGAAAGGTGAAGCAGTGAGTCATTAAACATTTTATTTAGAAAATGTATATGTTGACAATTGAAAATTGTGCTTAAATTTTACAAACAGAAATACCACATGTGCATTGACAAAAACTTTATTAACCGGCATCATTTGAGGATTACTTTAAAAATAGCAAAACTGTGATGTTTACATCTAGATATCCAATTTTCCTACTTGCCTTATTGTGTCGTTTAAATTTTCGTTATTTGGTTTCCCAAGTTCTAAAATGCTGGAAAGTTTTCTGTTTTCTTGCAATATGCTACTTTAGCTGCTCTAAGTCTAAATTGGTTGTTTATATCCAAGTTATGTGATTCAATTGTTAGTGTTTCATTCAATACTCTGTTTGGTAAATTTTTCTGTAGCAGGATTAACATATTACTGCTTTTCTATATCCCTTGATAATACAAAAAACAATCGGTAAAGATATAGCCCATTCAATAGGTAGAAATGTATAAAAAAATTAATACCCGGAAACAAAAAATATGGTTGTACAGAAGAGAAAATTCTAAAATAGATTTGTTTTTTGATGGACACGATCTGAAGTGGCAAACTTAACCTAAAAAATTGATAAGAAACGGGTTTTCGTAAATAACAAAAAAACTATTACTCTAGTTGAAAAAAGTTTAATGAGAAAGTTGTAGGTGCTAAACAGGAGTATCGAAAAAACCGTAAGAAATCGGCTTTCCTTGTTTTCCATGTATGTTTTACAAATTTACGTTTAAATACTTACTGTCAAACGCAAGTATAGCTCACGGAAAGCCGAAAAAGAAAGTTTTTGGAAAATTTAAAAACATGTTTTATATTTCGAGATACATCGAACAAATCGGTTAGTCTTGCTCAACGGAGGTTCTACAGTAACGATCTTGGGCCCGTTTTTTATAATAAGTTGTACTACCATACTTTAAAAGACTTGAAACGGTTTTATTAATTTTAAGGGTAAATAAATTGCTTTAAAATAATTGAATTTTTGTGGCTTATGTTTTTAAAATATAACACACTTGTAATTTCTTCTGGGTTCCAGAAAGTTGTAGGACAATTTCTTTTTGTAAATTCGTTAATAATTATCAGTAATCGATTCCCGTATGTCATTTCTGTAAACTTATTTAAATAAAACAAAAATGCAATTATTTTAATGCCATTTATTTACCCCTTTATTATAGTACAGGCAATTAAGACAAAATTTTGTAAAAACCTGGCAAAAATTAATAAAAGGATCATCTCGGGGATTTAAGTAGGCAATAACCTGTAGAATAGAAATGATACATTCTTTGCACTTCCAAGTTCCGGGAAAATTGAAAAATAATTGAAGAAACTTTTTGATTTTCGATTTTCTTGCTCTAGGAGTTAAAATAATGAAAATAGAGAAAAAAGGTTTTCAACAAAAGTTGTAGCTCATCTTTCTCTACGAAAAAGATCTTTAAAAATGTTTATCTTACTTAAGCCGTTTAGGAGATAAATCCAGTTTTCCACTTATTGGTTTGAGCTGCTCCGAAGTGCGCGAAAAATGAGAATTCGCTAAAAAGCCGCTAAAAAAAATGAAAATAACATAAAATGTAGAGAAAGGCTCAGCTTTAATGTGGAACTAATCACAAAATTCATACAAATTTTTATCATAGAGAAAAAGTGTTAGAAGATGACTTAGTAAACTTTATACAGTTGATTTATTCATATCTTTGAGTTTTATTCATCCTCCCTATTTCTCCAGAAACAATGACTGCTTTTTCACTGCACGAACTTTAATCTGTATTTCGTGAAAATCTCATTAAAGAATGTTAAGAAACAAATAAGTTGTATATTTTTATTGTGCATTTTCTGAATGTGTATGAATAATGTAGACACATTCAAAAAGTCTAAAGTCATTGGAAAGAATATGTTTTATTGTACTTATAATCCAAAAATTAAGACTGTGTGTATACCCTCTACTTTGATCGCAACTCATATTTTTCTAACAAAAGTAATTGCAATATAATGTTAATTGGATTAATATATATAAGAATATATTAGCAAAATGAATTATCATTCTATCGACAAAAATTTATTTATCTATTTATTTGATACACTATTCAACAGGTTAAAAATCCCAATTACAGAATAGGAGATAAAAACTAAAATTAAAAATAGTAACTTGTGAAAAATACATATACACTCATAAAAATACATGAATACATGTGAATTCATCCAAGAGACAACTAACTAAACTAAACTTACATAATACATTTTAGTATAAATATGCATATACAATATACATACATAAAAAATATACAGCTTATGCAAGAAGTATAGTACACGGTGAGGCTACTTGTGTCAACAAAAAGGAACAAAATACAAAATTTAAGTTATAGACAGATACTTTATGTCAGTAAGACTACAAGTGAATATATCTAATCGATTATTTAAATTATTGTACATACTGCACATCTGCTGGATACAACAAATTTTTTTACGTTTGTCCTTGAGAAAGGCAAGTGAAATAAATTGTTGTGTCTAGGTGCCGGTCTAAGAATTTGAAAATTAAGCATACTTAAAATATCTCCACAGTCGATGTTATTGTGTAAAACATTATAGACAAAATTTAATTGCGATCGGTGTCTACGGATCTCAAGACTATCTAGGCAAAATCTAGAGAGCAATTCTTCATGTGGATAACCAATAGCTGGATAAGTCCCGTCAGCCTTGAAAGTCGCATGTTTTAGGAAACGGCGTTGAATTCTTTCCAAATTTTGTATGTGTACATTATAGGTTGGACACCATATTATTGAAGCATATTCAAGATGAGGTCTAACAAAAGTAGTGTCGAGTTGCTTTAATGTGCGTACATTTTCAAAATGTGTTGAGTTTCTAATAACAAAACCCAGCATTCTATAACTTTTGGTGACAGCAAGTTCGATGTGGTTTACAAACGTTAGTTTTTTTATCAAATGTCACACCCAAGTCCCGAAAAGTGTCTGGCCGGAAAAGTATATGATTGTCTAATTTGTAATCGTACAGGATAATATTTTGCTTTGTTGTAAATGTCATAACGTTACATTTTGTTTCATTCAAGGGTAATTTGTTGATCACACACCATGTATTAATACGATCAATATTGTTTTGAAGTTCATAGCCATCTTTTTCACTTGCAATATTATAAAAGAGTTTTAAATCATCCGCATATAGAAGGCAGTTAACAGTTAGATTATCTACTATATCATTTACAAACAAGTTAAAGAAAAGTGGACCTAAGTTTGAACCTTGGGGGACTCCCGACGTGGCTAAAACCTCAATAGATCTAACACCATGGTATACAATATATTCCTTTCTATCAGTTAGATAGGACTTAAAAAGCTCAATAAGGTTGTCTGAGAAGCCATAACATTCAAATTTTTGTAAGAGGATACCGTGATTAAGTCTATCGAAAGCTTTGGAAAAATCAGTGTATATAGCGTCAGTTTGTACACTCCTGTCAATAGAATCGGAAACAAATTCTGTAATATTAATTAAAATGGTGACTGTTGAACGGCCCTTGAAGAACCCTTGTTGAGCTATTGATATTTGATGCTTTACGTGGTTAAAAATATAATGGTGTAGGAGAATTTCAAATGCCTTGGCGAAATTATTTATTATTACTATCGGGCGGTAATTAGAAATTTCAGATCTGTCACCCTTCTTAAATACTGGAATTATTTTTGATAATTTCCACCGTGACGGAAATTATCAAATATGAATAAATTTTTTGATCAACTGTATTTTTTTTATTACTTCCACATTAAAACTGAGACTTTTCTCTACACACTTTTTTTTCATTTTTTTTTAGGGGTTATGAATAGGAAGAATTATCGATGAGCCCGGTCGTACGAGACTCTCAGAGAATTCTCATTTTTCGCACATTTCGAAGCGGCTTAAAACTATGAGTGGAAAACTCGATTTATCTTTTAAACGGCTTAAGTAAGACAAAAATTCGTCATTTTTTGTAGAAAAAGTTTTCATTATTTTGGGCGCTAGAGCAAGAAAAAGAAAATCAAAAAGTTTTCCCAAATTTTCTTGAATTTTCCCGAATTTGGAAGTGCAAAGAATGCATCATCTCATTCTAAAGGGTATTACCTACTAAAATCCCGGAGATAATCTTTATATTAATATTTGGTACTCTAAATGACTAATTTGCCTGTACTATTAATAATACCGTTACAATTATTTTACAGCATGATAGGGCAACTCTTTATAAAGAAAATGAGCCCAAGATAATTACGGTAAAACCGTTGAGCAAGAGTAGCTGATTTTCGACGTCTTTTTTTTCGAAAAATCGATACATCTCGAATAATAAAAGACAAGTTTAAATTTTTTTAAAAGCTTACTGTTTTGGGTTACCGTGAGCTATGCTTGCGGTTGACAGCAAGTATTTTAACGTAAAATAGAAAAAGATACAGGGAAACCAAGAAAAGCCGATTTTTTACAGTTTCTTCGATAAATCTCGAAAAACGTTATAGCAATTGATACTTAAAAAAATAGCAATCTAAAGATCTTCTTAGCACCTACAGCTTTCACTTTCAACTTTTTTCTATTAGAGTCATAGTTTTTTTGTTATTTACGAAAAACTGTTTTTTTCTACTTCTTCAATTTTTTCTTTTATGCAACCATATTTTTTGTTCCCGGGTATTCATTTTGGTAAATTTAACATTAAATCGTGACAGGTTGATTGGACTAATTTACACAGAACTTCTCTAATTATTTTACAGGGTGGTCAATCCAAAAAATTATTAATTAGAGACGCCATAAGGGAATAATAATGGAAATGTAGTTGTCACTATTGCTACAAAGAAAACCGAATAAGTTTTGGTAAATAGAAGGAGCCTAGATATATAAGGTTTCCATAAATAGCGTTACAAATTTCCACCATACTTGAATTATTTCTTAGGATCATCATCCTGTAGATTTTTCAATAAAAGTATAATAGGTGTCTTCCTGTCTTGTTAACTATATTCCAAATATTATTGGCATCTGCCACATTCTCTTCGTTACAGATTCTCTTTAGACGGTTCATCCTGTATATTTCATCGTGAAAGTTCTCATTTCTTCGCTGGCAATAGCATCAACTACCTAGCTTTGACTGTTTTCGGTCAAATAGCATTTCAGACATAGCGCCAACAAATAGAAAACACACCGCACACACGGAAGAATCTCACATTTTGCTGGACAAAAATAAATTTCGAATTATTACCGATTGACGTAAGATGCATTTATAAATGTCCTTAGATAGATAAGCATTATTTGCGTATAAATAAAATGAACCCGAGCGCTGCCGAAGTTAGCCTATTACTCATCACAAAACGCGTTCAGTCAGTAGTGCGAAATTGTGTATTAAATAACAATGTGGTTTTTTGTGTTTACAGTCCAATTTGAGGAAACATTTACAGATGGAGTGTATAGCCACAGGTAAGGGCATTTATATCAATACAGTTTTACAAACTTTCTATAAATATATTAACGGTTACGCAACATTTTGTTTGTAACCTCAAGAAAACCTTATATTGAGTCTCTCTTTGTTAATATTATTACTCAGTAATATTTCAGCAAGTAATTGTAATAATGTGTATATACTTTGATTGCAAATAAAATTATTATTATTAATTAGCTATCACTTTGAATCATTTTCTGAAATAAAATCTACTGTTTACAGGTAGCCATTCCGAAGGAGATACAGTGAAAAATGAACTATTCTTAATATTAATAGTTGTAATTTCTTTAGTTTCAGCAGTTCCAAGGGTAGTGGAAGACTTCTTGAGTACCTTCTAGACAAATATAGTGTACGTAATCTAACAATAGACTCTAAGACGAACTTAAAGGTTATATTAAAATGTTTTGTCTCAAATTTGACTTCAAAGTGGAACGATAGTCGCCTTTACGAAAAGGTTGTGAAAAAAAACTCTAACTGGCTTGAGTCTTCATTATATCTATCATCTCTGGTGCTGACTACTCCAGTCAACTATACGATTCTGCCCAAAGTGATCCAAGAGAAAAACGACGCAGATCGAAGATATTATTTTCCGAAGGTTGTGAGGAAGTAAAATGTGACGTCAGCTCCTTCGTGCCTGAAATAAAACATGAAAAACTAGCTTTTACCATGCAGAGGAATCAAATCAAGAGCCAGAAACGAACAGCTGCTGACGTAGTCAAGCTTGCGACATAATTAAGTTCACAGAGTTTGAAGAAAACGAAAACAGCACACGAATCAGTCCCTACAATCACTATTTACAGCCCAGAAGAAGCTGTTTCCCTTATTATTATACCATATACCTATTTATTTCATTTGATTACATTTTGGGTGATTTTCAAATGTGACATAAATATATTATGTAGAAAAAATAAACATTTTTTTTTTGTTAATATAAGCTTTAAAAAGCTTCTACTTATTCAGAAATCCAACATTTCTGACTAATTATATACAGAAATGGTGCACAAGATCAAACAGCATGCAATGTAATGTGCACCGACAAACCGACAAACAGACAAACTGACAGAATTAAAAGACCTTCAGTTTCATAGTCTACATAGTTTAAAACGTGAAAGTCCGAAGAAATCTGTGAGTGTGATTTTATCACGAATGCAATACTTTCCTTTGGTAAGCAAGGGACGTAAAAACTTAATACAGTGTAATACAACTCCCTTTGTCCCTGTAGGCCTGAAGCGATCTTGAATAGAATGTTGTAAATACTTTTTAATACTATGGACATGCACTCGCTGTCCGAGTACATCAGGATTAATTTCCACCAACCAAGTGGATCGCCATATTGTTTGTTTACGTTTTCCACTTCTTACGAGTAGGTACCGATTAATGCTATCAAATTTCAGTCCAATTTATTTGATTAATAGGTGTAAAAAAAGCATAGTATTACATTAGCTATTATGACCATTATTCACTCAGAAGATTTGTGCCACTCGCCTTCGGCTCGTGTGCTCAAACATCATCTTCGTGAATAATGGCTATCATAATCGGTCATATAATAATATACTATAATTCCTATTCGCAGGATGCAAATTAAATAACAAAAAAAATCCACTACGTGGATGTGGAAGTAGAACTCAGACAAACTGTTTTATGTAATTTTGTTATTGAAGATTAGTTAAAAATAGGTTTTTCGCAGTTTCAATGATAACATTGATAAAAATCTTCAATTTTCTGGCTAAGTGAAATTTCATTCTATAATTGAGTTGATTTTATTTCACTTTTCTACGGCTGTAATTTTACTTCCACATCCACGTAGTGGATTGAAAGAATAGTAATTGTAAACAAATTTTAAATTTTTTTTTACCTGAAATAGGTTTAGAATGTCATGAAACGTCGAGATTTTAAATTTGAGCGAAAAAAAAATGTTTGTCTGTCGGCCTGTCTGTCGGTCTGTAACTTTTTTTTGTTCGCACGTTCTCTTCGGAACGGTTAAAGATATTGACATGAAATTTTTTACACGTATATGTATTGTACCGAGATCTGGAACTGGATTGTTTTTTGAACATATCTGGTGAAGGGTTGGGGGGTAAATAGGGGGAAATGAGTAACAAGCTGGTAAGAGTACAGAAACTTGAAATTTGATGTATATGTGCTAGAAGTCAAGGCCTAAATTTTTTTTAAGATATTTTCCATCCCCCCATCACCCCCCACTCCATTATTAAAGGGGGTGATAAAATAAAATTAAGATATTCACTTGAGATTTGGTAAACGCATATATTATTTGTCATTACATCAGATTATATTTTGGGATTATTCTGATGAAGGGTTGGGGGTTAAATAGGTGTAAATAGGGGAATGTAAGTAAAGCAAGTTGGTAAAGGTACAGAAACTTTAAATTCAGTGTATGTACTAGAAGCCAATGCCTCAGATTTTTTTATAATATTTTTCAACCCCCTCACCAACCCTACTTCATTATTAAAGGAGTTAATAAAATAAAATTGGGATATTCATTTGAAATTTAGTACACGTATGTATTATGACATCTGGAACTAGATTATATTTTGAGATGACTTCGTTGAAGGGTTGGGGATTAAATAGGGGTATATAGGGGAATATAAGTAAAGCAAGTTGGTAAGAGTACAGAAACTTAAAATTCGGTGTATGTACTAGATGCCAAAGCCTCAGATTCTTTTGTAATATTTTTCAACCCCCTCGCTAGCCCTACTACATTATTAAAGCGGTTGATAATATAAAATTAAGATATTCATTTGATATTTGGTACACGTATGTATTATAACGACATCTCGAACTAGATTATATTTTGAGATGATTCCGTTGAAGGGTTGGGGGTTAAATAGGGGTAAATAAGAGAATGTAAGTAATGCAAGTTGGTAAGAGTACATAAACTTGAAATTCGGTGTATGTACTCAACCCCCCGTCACCCCTACTCCATTATTAAAGGGATTGATAAAATAAAATTGAGATATTTACTTGAAATTTTGTACACGTATGTATTATAACGACATCTGGAACTAGATTTTATTTTGAGATGATTCCGCTGAAGGGTTGGGGGTTAAATAGGGGTAAATAGGGGTAAATAAATAAAGCAAGCTGGTAAGAGTACAGAAATTTGAGATTTGGTGTATATACTAAAAACCAGGGCCTCAGGTTTCTTTCTAATATTTTTCAAATCCGCTCCATTATTAATGATAACATAAAATTGAGATATTCACTTGAAAGTTAGTACACGTACGTATTATAATAACATCTGATTGAGATGATTGCATTGAAGGGGTTGCAGGTGGTAATTTGTGAGTAGGGAAATAAGTAGGGTGAACCGGAAACTTAGTTTTTAACGTATATGGTATAAACCAACGCCTCAAACTTTTCCATGATATCTGCCCTAAATATTATTAAAGTTCTATGACCAATAATTTCCATTACTAGAGTGAAAATCTAATCGAGATGTTTCTTTTAAAGTGATGGATGAAAAATCTGGATGTGGAAATAGTGATTCCTTAGGCAGAGGATATTTTACCTCATTTAATCGTAACAAGAAACTTGTCTAAAACCTTCTTCCGAACTTCCAAATTCACTTAATGGAAGTTTATTCAAAATTAGTTTTCAGTCGGTAAATAATGAATTAAAAAAAAATTTAAAACAATGATTTTATTTTAAAACTGAATTGCACTAAGTAGAAAATAATTTTTATTCGGCGACTAAGTTAGAAAATGATGATGCAAAAGAAAACCATTAGACGCTCATAAAATACCATATATTACCTTTATCAACAATCTGCATTGTGATAAAACGTTATGAATAGTAACGTTGTAATAATGCAGCAACAGCAATACTCTATGAGCGCCCAATGGATTTCTTTTTCATCACCATTTTCTAATTTAATCACTGAATGAAAATTATTTTCTACTTTTTAGTGCAATTCAGTTTTAAAAGAAAGATATTGTTTAAAAAAAATGTATTTATTTTTTCTTAGTTTCTCGTCTGCCTCATTTTTTTTTATTTAAGCGCCATCATTTCGTTTACTCTTGTCAAACTCTTTGATTTGATACTCATATCACGGGGGGTTGTAAAAAAATAGGTAATCCGCCATTTCGTGTCGGCCATATTCGATTTAGAATAACGTTACACAGCTTGTTGTATTCTACTTATCATACCCTTTCATTTGATGCTCATGTTGAGGGGGTTGTAAAAAAATATGTGATGCGCCATTTTGTGCCGACCGCCATATTTAATTTAGAATGACGTCACACAGCTTATTGTATTCTACTTCATATACCCTTTCATTTGATATCCGTGCCAAGGGGGTTGTCAAGAAAAAGGTAACCCGCCATGTTGTGGTGGCCGTCATATTGGCTCTACCATAATATTGATTATACTATATTGTATTTTCATCAGGACCAAAATTGTGTGCAAAATTTCAGCATGAGTGGATATTGGGAAGTGGTCCAAAATTTCTATCACAAAATTTGAACATACATAATTACACACAACATTTCGAGCTAAAGAAAACCATTGAAAAAAGAAATTTATTTGTATCTTGGAAATAGCGGATGATCTGGTGATTTAAAAAATCACCTTTCTTACTAGTGAAAAAAATCGGTAAAGGTATTTACACAGAACTTCCCTCTTTATTTGTGCATGGCGGTCACTCTAAAAAATTAATAATTACGAAATGACATTGAAAATAATAATCGGAATATAGTTATTACTATTATTACAAAGAAAACCTGATCAGTTTTGGTCAAAAAAATATACAGAGTGCTCATCCAACTGCAAAAGTTCAATACTAAATATTGAAGGCTTGCGCAAATACCTTCACAAATGTCCACCATGACTGAATTATTTCTTGGGATGACCACCCTGTACATTTCTCAATAAAAGTATAATAGGTGCATATGCCAAATATTATTGCCATCTGTCACATTTTCAATTCCACATTCACGTAGTTTAGTGGATGTATAGTGGTGGTTAAAAAATTTATTTTTTTTTGAAATTTTTCAATAAAGTTGGTAAAAAAATTTACAAAAGTTTTTTCTTCTGAAATAGGTTTAGAGTGTCATGAAACGTGAAAATTTTAAATTTGAGCAAAAAGGAAAGTTTCCTTCTATTCTATAGTAGCCACATATTATATATATACAGACTCTATTTTACGAGGGCCACACCAAATATCTCGCTTAATATCTATTGTAGAAGAATAAAGTTTTAGAAACAGTTATCCCATTTTTTGTGAGCTATATTTCAGTAAAAAGAAATTTGAAATCCATAGCCTACTTTATGAGATATATTACAAAAACCTGAAAAATAGGAAAACCACAAACGGTTATAGCTTCCTTATTTGAGGAGATACGAAAAAAGTTAAAGGAATGAAAGTTGACGGCAAAGACAATAAGAATAATAACGTGTAACAAAAAAATCGAAAAATTCAGTTGGCTTTGACATACGCTTTGTGCAAAAATGAAAAATACATATCTCAAAGTAGGCCATGACGCCATTAATTCCGTTATTTTTTTCTCATTCCAACGATATAAAACATGTCACAGAAATTTTAACCGATAGTGTCAATATTTAATATTTTACGAATACCACAATTCATATAATTGAATCGTAACAATAACTCATAAATAAAAATACAAGTACAAAACGAACATCCAAAGAAAAAAACGAAAAACTATGTATAACAGTACTACCTACTACCTACTACCTACGGCCGTAGGGGACTAGGTTGGATGCTAGTGTTAAAATGAGAATGGCAATTCAGAATTTTTACTTGTTAGCATAACCAGAAGTCAGGTTATCGAAAGAATGCAAAGATTTCATTAGTATTTTTATATATAGTTTTTCCTTTAGTTCTCATAGATAGCTTTTCTTTCCACTGTTTGCAAAATCCTATAAAGAAAATGTCTTATTAAATTTAGTTTATAAAACATCTAAAAGTACATCTAAGCAAATATTTAAATTAAAATAAGAAAGAGAATAAATCAAGCACAGCAATCAATATCTCATCAACTAAAATCCTCAATGGAATTTCGATTTTTCAATCCATGCATCGTCTACATATACAATGGCTCGAAGCTATCATGCCGTGCTGCTTCTCTGAATGAATTAAAAATACAACTTACGAGTTTTTTGTGAAGAGAAGCTGGCCGTGGTTTCGCTCACATAAGTACCGTACGGAATCTATAAAAGGACAACATTGTAAAAGAGATAAGGTGTCATTAGGTCGAATCCACACGTAATAACAACGGAACCAGGTAACTGCCTTAAACCTAATGGTCAGGAAATCATAATTTAAAAAAAGCAATCTTACAACTAAGAAATTGAAAAGTAGCATATATTTATGAATCATAAAAATACTGTTGAAAAAGGATTAATAATTTAAATAATAATAAACATTATTAATATTGTAAGTAAACCGCCGGAAAAAAAGTGAGAAAAAATTATGAAATAAAGTTTAATTAATCGGACTTTATTATAACCTAGTAGCTACTAAAATGCTTATAATATAACCCTATTAATACTATTACACACATATATTCTGATTCTAAACTCATATATCAGTGCATCAAAACTAACGTATTCCCTAGAATTATTTGGGTATCAGATGTCGTTCCCATTCATAAACAGAGAAACATTAAAAATCCTAATTAATTATAAGCTGGTATTCATTATACTTTTATTTGCAAAGATTTTGGAATCGGTGCTAAAATTTTGAGTATTATTATTTATTAAGTAATAGTCAGTTTGTATTTAGAACTAGAATGGCCCTTACATTAGCCAGATATCAAATCACTTCAACAAAGACATTGAACAAGGTTTGTGCGCCCAATTTTTAGATTTGAACAAAGCCTTTTACTGTCTCATGATATTGTACCTAAAACACTATTTTTTTTTCTAATTTTCTCTTGATAGTCAAACGCTTCAGGAGAAATCTCATTGTGTAAATTGTAAAGGTATTAATTCGTGATTTATATACTTTAAATATGGAATGCCTCAAGGGTCCGTCCTAGGACCAACTCTGTTTCTCATTTTCATCAATGACTTGCCCAATAGTACCGTCTAAGCAAGATCTGATCTATATGCGGTCGACACAACATTACTTTATAAGAACAAACATATTAATGCATTGTTATCTAGGGTGCATGAAAGTCAATATAAACTCACTATTCAAAATTGATTCCTGGCAAATGAATTAATGTTAAATGTAAATAAGACATAAATAATGATTTTTAGTTTAACGCGATTATGTAGATAACAATAATATGATATACAGTATCCACTCCCTGTGTTGTTCTAAGTGTACAAGTTGATAACATATCGATATGGGAAAATGTTATGAAATTCTTATGTAATCGTGGGACATGTTATGAGTTGTGTGTCACAGACAACCATTTCAGCAGCATATTACAGATTAGTTCATTCCGTATTCATTTATGCAATCTTGGTCTGGAGTAGCTTTACTCACATTCTGGCAGAATGAAAAGCAATTATAATAACGTTATACATTAATAACACTGTTTGGCTGGTAGGCAGCGATATAGCATACAACTAAACAAGTTAACCAATATACTCTTCGCCGATTGACTACACTTGTTATATAATGGTTGCACATTCTATAGGATACTCTTCACAGTTTTTTTGTAAACGATATTAATTTCAAACATTTTTTGTTTAATTACAAACAAAAATAATTTTCTTATTTGAAAAATTAATAACTTTTTTATTTATTTATCGATTTTGGTCAAAAACAATAGTATTTTTTCTCTAGCTAACAATAACTTACTGTCCAAATTTCAATGCTGTCGGATTTTTTGTTCTTAAGTTATCGTGACATTTTGAAAGTCGTTCAGAATTCGATCACCAACATGATATGAAATTTTTTTCTCTACGAGCAATATTACCGGTTTTAGAAATGTGCCGATCGAATGCAATATACTCTTCGTTTTGTATTTGCGAAGAGTAAAATAATGCAAGGCCTAGAAATACTTGAGCTGTTAAAATATCTCTAGTAGTTTTACATGGTAGAAACATATATAAGGTATGCTCGTCCGGGCTACCAGAATTTGACTTTTCTGCGCATGGAACCAACGGGAACCATATTGGATATATCACAGTATATTGACAGAGAATCGTAATATTCTGTGATATTACACATTTCAAGTTTTTATAATATTATCCCTCAACATTGTACACCTGCAACCAGGTATAAAAGTAGCCGTGTTGGGGTGCGTAACTGCGTAATATCATTTTTGTGTTTGGTTTCTCTATGTTGTGATATTTTTGAGGTTAAAAAAGAAAAGATTATTTATAATAAACTTAAGACACGGTTGGGTGCAGTATAAACAGTTGCAAAAATAGTAGTGGAACTAGATCATATAAAATATATACCTATATACTACATGAAAGAAGTGCCTTTTTACCATATTTTTTACAAAGAATGTCTTGCATATTCATAACTACACGGTAGTAAGAAAGCACTAAAATTACAATGAAAATTTGCTACATCAATGTTGAAATGTATGTATGTACAATCTTACATTATTATTCAAAACCATTCTAAAATTTTTCCAAATGAGTAATATTTCGTCCAATTTTAACCTTATTTCCAAAATGAGGCATATGTGGAATCATCTCCTTTTGTACAAAAGAATACACTACATTATTTGAAATATGCGCACGAAACGCTAGTGGTCCGATTATCAATAAGGTTCCCGTTGGTTCCAAAGCATATGATTGGTTACTGCAAAAGCTGCGCAACAGAATACCTGTATATATTTCTACCATGTTAGTTTTAGAGGTATAAACAGGTATATATGACGTTTTATCAAGAATTACTAGCCTTTAACTTGGAACGAAGTGAATTTATGAACAAAGTTATTTCACATTTTTTGCTGCAAATACAAGTCTCATGATATTCAAATAATCAAAAATATCTTCGTACTCGCCAAAAACGCTAAGAAAATTCTGCCCATTTATACGGGCCCTATACAGTTTACTTGTTTTAAATCTAATCTGAGCTGGCCACACCGACAGCGACGGCATTTTGTATCAAAAACAGAGGCATCATTCAAATAGGTAGGGCGGCACTTATCT
Organism: Stenurella melanura; assembly: GCA_963583905.1. Taxonomy (NCBI): domain Eukaryota; kingdom Metazoa; phylum Arthropoda; class Insecta; order Coleoptera; family Cerambycidae; genus Stenurella; species Stenurella melanura. The sequence continues at coordinate 36,507,452 of OY757317.1, read as the reverse complement.
GACGTTTTCTATTTCTTCCTATTGATGCAATAAACATAATAAAAGGGACATGTAGGTCACACAGATCGCTTGAATTTGATTTAGTTTGTTTTGTGTTACTGCTCTAGTCAATGTTGTAAGTACTACTAATCTGGTCTGAAAATATTATTTTTTTAAAATATTTAATTTTGTCGGAGGAAAGTAAAAAATGTGTAAGACTATTTGGCATCCTTTTGGTTAAGGTATTTTTGAATATCACCTTTCGTGCAATTCGGTGTTTCGAATCGGCAATTGAATTAAAAGTATCTCGTATAATCCGTTCACGTCTGCTTTCATAATACCGACTGAACGTACATATATTCTTCCGAGGCTATTAACTTTATGAGTGCCTTTATAGTGTTAATTCCTTGAAATGAAAAGCATCGGTAGTAACAGTAACAATCAAAGGTAGCTAAGTAATTATTTTCCTTTTTTGTCTTTAATATCTTTGGGAGTTCTAAAGAATCTATCCTGACAGTGGAGAATACCATTGATCATTGCAGAAGGTACTTCTGGCGTCTTTCGTAACACAATTTTGCCGTGCCCCTCAGATGATAAACGTAAGTTCATCCACATCTTCGGAAGAAATTCCAACATTACTTACAAAGCCTACAAGCACATCATTTACTGAAGTCAGGAGAGCGTTGTCAGTACCGTGTGTTAATGAATGTGAAGAGGAAACATCTCCATATATGGTAATGTGAAATAGATGCCTGGAGCACCCTGGGAGAAACCCTCTCCCCGATGAACAGAACAAAACCCCTTGAGAGTCCCGTGGATAATTATTATAAATATAAACTTTGTAGATAGAGTGCGAGATCGCGGAAGTAGCGGTTACGGATTGCTAGCCTCTCAAGAAAGTATTATGTGGTATTGTTTGCATTTTCAACAATAAGACGTTATTATCTGAAACTATTTGATATTTACCTGTTTAGATAACTCGTTACCTTCTTATTTATGTGACTGTTATTTAAGTGATTATATTCTGTTTACCAACATGTGGCCTAAATCTAATAGATCAACCGTAAAACGCCCCTCATCCCTGTCATCTATGACATACATAAAAAATCGTAATTATTGGTTGAATATCTGACATACCTAGTATGTCCAATTACTGGAAGGCTAATTATTGCATGTTCACACAATATAATGAAAATTTCTACTTCACTCGCATACCGACAGGAAGTATTGTATTCGAGAAAAAATCACCCTCCGAGATTTTTTCGGATTTTGACGTTTCAGATCACGTATATTACGAAAATACAGGTTCATCAATTTCATCTTTCTGTCTGTCTGTCTTTCTGCCTGTTGGTGCATTAACTAAAACTACTTGACGGAGAGCAGTCAAATTTGGTAGGTAGTTGACGCTACCGTCGGTGAAGAAATGGTTAAACTTTCACTGGAAAATATACAGGGTGAACCGTCTAAAGGGAATAAATAATCCATAATTTTTTTTGCTCAAATTTAAAATTTTCACGTTTCATGACACTCAACATTTTTGAAAAAAATTTTGCCACTGAAATACATGTAAGTTTTTTCTTTGATCAAATTTAAAATGTCCACGTTTCATAGCGTTCTAAAACTAAGTAAAAAAAATCAAATTTAACATTTTCACGTTTTGTGGCATTTTAAACCTATTTAAAAAAAAATAATTTAATCTTTATTTACCACTACTATAGAATAGAAGGAAACTGCCCTTTTTGCTCAAATTTAAAATTTCTACGTTTCATGACATTCTAAACCTATTTCAGAAGAAAAAAATTTTGAAAATTTCTTTACCAACATTTTTGAAAAATTTAAAAAAAAATGAAATTTCTTAACCTCCGCTCCACTACGTGAATGTGGAATTGAAAATGTGACAGATGGCAATAATATTTGGCATATGCACCTATTATACTTTTTATTGAAAAATGTACAGGGTGGTCATCCCAAGAAATAATTCAGTCATGTTGGACATTTGTAGAGGTATTTGCGCAAGCCTTCCATATTTGACACCTGTCATTTAGTATTCAACTTCTACTGTTGGAAGAGCACACTGTATATTTATATAAAAATTATCAGGTTTTCTTTGTAATAATGGTGATAACTATATTCCAATTATTATTTTCAATGTCATTTCGTAATTATTAATTTTTTAGAGTGACCACCATGCACAAATAAAGAGGGAAGTTCTGTGTAAATGCCTTCACCGATTTTTTTCTACACATGTTTAATTATATGACAATTATTAGCAATTTTTGGTGAAAAATCGAACTTATAATTCACTGTAGTGAGTTATCGACTCATAATTCACTGCATCAGGCCAATCACAAATACAAATTAATAAATCACTGCTTCACTGATTCAATGATATTTTAAATCGACTGCAATTAACTCTTGCTGCAGCTGACAATCAACTCGCTGATAGTGACAACCAAGTGTCGATACACTTGGTTGCCATATTGTTTGTTTACGTTTTCCACTTTTTAAGAATAGGTAGCGATTAATGCTATTAAATGTTATTCTAATTTATTTGTTTAATATGTGTAAACGAAGTGTAGTATTATATTCGCGATTATGACCATTATTTACTCAAATGATTTTCGCCACTCGCCTTGTCACGCCCTATTTGGCATTTACATCTGGGGTAAGCAGGGAGTTAATTTACGGGGAACCCGGTATATGTGGACACCCGGTATATGTGATTAAAAGAGAAAACATCCGTCATTATTAGTGATAAAATCGACAAGAGCGACCATGGGTTAAACCAGTCGGTACTAATAAGCTTGTAGTTAACATATCAGGCAATAGATGGCGAACCTGGTAACATAAAATAGAATATCATGTTAAATGTTTTATTTAATAAATAAGACCTAGTTTACTATGCAACACTTTACATAATCATTGTAATAAATGAGTGATTCTCCTTTATAGTGCTAAACACATTAAAATGCATTGATGTCAGCATTAATCCGAAAAGTACAAATGTTTACTCCATATGTCAGTTTTCGCAAAGTCCGAATGCCGATAATAAAGATCTCAGTAAGAAAACTTAAAGGTTGACAACGTGAATCAAACCTCCTACCAAAAATGTTGAATTAAGTGTAAAGTGCGCACATGAATTAGTTTTTTTTATATTAACTGAAGTTATAAATAACGCAGGACGGAGAGAATCTTCCTCTTTCTATTTCGAAAATTCATTAATCATTAGACACTTGTTTCCAGTGTAATTAAGTCAAAGGCCACTTTGAGGCAAATCGATCTTGGTATCGGAGTTTAAGACTATAATTTCACCAGTTATTTGATAATTTTATATTCTCAATTTATCGATTCTTAAATCGGAGATATTTCAACAAGTAATTAACGTCCAGATAATCTGGGTAAGTTGTATTTTCACTTCTTTTTTAGTTCACAACCATGTGTATATTTTGAGGTTAACTTTACACTAATTTACATGTTTTTATCGTAGACGGTTTTGGAGAGGATTCATTTTTGGGCAACAAAAAGTAGTAGTTCCCTAGATTTTTTCTATGGTTTGATAGCCACGTGGGCAACCCCACATAATTTTAACTCGTACAAGTTTTCTGAAGCGAAGTATACCGAGCTGTGTTTTCCTGGAGGATGTTCTGGCATAACACCAGACCCCAGATCCCGAGCACCTGAGATCTACGATTCTTCACGTGGGTTAACAAAAGATAAGTTATTTTTGTACCATTTTAAATTAGTGTGCTCATCCTGTAGTTTTAAGTAATCTTTTTTTTATATTTTATCTTTCATCATTTAGTAGTTAACATTTTGCTTATCGTTCCTTTATTTTGTTATAGTGACTCCTTCAGAGAGATACCGTAGGGTGTAGATTACATTTGTGGCCTAGAGCTATTATATATTTTTTGTTGTAGGGACTGGTGAATGCACCCACCTGGGGCATAGTTCACCCCGGTCGTTAAAACCTATTGTACATATTTTTTGTTAATAATTAATAATACTCAATATTTTTCTTACTAGTGTGCTATTGTACATATATTTTTTGTTAATATTTAATAATACTCAAATTTGTCCAAAAAAAAAAGTAATCGTTGTAATAAATATTTTTTTTACCTTACAGCATTCTTTCTATTTATTTATCCTCTCACACTCACCAAAATAGGATTTGTAAGGCCTAGGACCTTTTATTCTTTAAAGTGTGTACGATCTTCACTTTTAGATCGTAACATTTTTATTTTGGGGGCTCGTGTCCGGGATCTGTAAAGTGAGTGAGAGAGGAGAAACATTTAGAATCATATTACCTAATAAGATTGTTGCTAATTGTATTTGGAATCTTTTAGTGAGAATATCCTGTGGAGACGTTGGATTAACAGGCAGCAAAGGATCCAGGGATTGTATATTGTACTTGATGCTGGTAATTTAGGATGTACAGAAGGACATGTTTCAGGAACCAGTTTGGTATACTTAGTTTTTAGTCATTTTTTTTGTTGCAAATTCTATAGTTTTTTTTTATATATTTGGTAGATAAGTTTTTTTCCCCTTTGGAAAAAAAAGTATCACAATAAAAAGCCAAGCCAATCCTAGAACAAGATGGCTGACATCAATGTAGCACTTTTAGAAAGAGAATTTCTTATTTATGAACTTAATATCCGAGGTGTAGAAGTAAAAGCAGGGGATAGAACTAGAGACCTTTCGTCTAATTTAACCGCGCTTTTGAAACTAGAGACACAGGGTAAAACCTTTAGAGTTCTTAGAGATTTAGATACCATCACCGAATTGCAAAGTTGTGCCACGATCCTAACGATAGTCACAAAAACATCCAAAAGTATAATGACAGTAACACTCATTGAGAGGCTAGATGTTTTGTTTTGGCATTTGAAGGGACGCATTGGGCGTATCTCCGCAGAAAATGAGGACCAGGAGAAACAAGTTTCCGATTTATTAGAGGGTTATAAAAAAATATTTGATGACTTCATTGATCGAAAAAAATATTTAGTGGGGGCAACAAACGTACAACCTCCAGTCGATCCATCGATGGGGCTGGCAAATTTACAAACCTTAGTATTAGCTGACCCTGATTATGTTCCTGTTACCAAGTGGAATTTTGTTTTCAATGGGGAGAGTAAAAATAACCTTGATGTGTTAGATTTTATACGGAAAGTGGAACAATTTTGTAAGACGAGGAAGGTGTCTGAATCTAAATTAATGAGTAGCATAGGGTGTTTATTTGCAAATAGGGCTGATGTCTGGTTTAGATCAATAGAAACAGAAGTTGACTCATGGGCAGACCTCTGTTCTCGTTTAAAACGAGAATTTTTACCTATTAATTTTGTGAAACATGTAAAAGAGTTAATAAAAGCTAGATACCAACAGAGTGGTGAGAGTATAGGTACTTTTATAGCGCATATCTCTGATTTATCAAGCTACCTACCAGTCCCTCTCTCTAAGGAAAAGCGTCTAAGGATTATTCGGGAAAATATGTTACCTGAATATCAGGAACGACTTATCCTTGAAGACATACCCTCTGAAGAGAGATTGGTGGAGCTGGTAATGAGGATCGAGGAACGTAGAATAACGAAACGACTCGAAAGATCCAACTCTAACAATCGTCAGACTCGCCCACAAGTTTCTTTTTGTGGACCCGAGAATCCCCGTAGTAGTTATCTTGGCAATTCTAGTGGTAATTCTAATAATTTTAATAATTCTGCTAATAATTTCAGTAGTGGGTATCAGGGTAGTAATAGTACTAGGAGATATAGTAGGGGTGTAGCGCGCTCAAATAGTCAAGACCGTACTAATAGACCTAATGGTAGTTTAGAAAGAACCCGTTCAGACAGTCGTGATCGAGGAGGTGACAGGGACCAGCGCCCTGCACTTAATCGACACACACCTAACAACGGTGGAAGATCAGATAGTCGGGAGAGGTATAGTACTCGTTCAACGAGTCAAGACCGAAATCCCAGACAGATAAACAGTTTGCGCTGTTTTAAGTGTGATAGTACACAACATCTGACAAGTGACTGTCCGTCAAAGGTTGTGAAATGTTACCGTTGTGGCCTGTTAGGGTACACGACACGCACTTGTCCCACCTGTAACAAACAGGGAAACGGACAGAGGACTTAGTCCCTCGTCGGGGGCTAAGTCCATTTCACAGAAAGCCAACAAATCAAATAAAAACACCCCGTATATCAAAAGAGTTAGTCGAAACCGAGAAGGTCAAATATGTTTTAGATTTTATTTTATCCCACGTTCAGGGAAATGAATGTCCATATATTCGTGTAAATATTTATGATAAACAAATTTTAGCATTACTAGATAGTGGAGCAAATGGCATTTTCATGAACGAAAAAGGATGGAAAATTCTGGAAACCTTGGGATTCCAGTTAGAAAAGTGTTCTGTAACCTCTTGCAAGGTTGCTAACAATGATAACATCCAGTGTATAGGTCAAACCATTGTTCCAATTAAACTTAGAGATCGAACACATCTTTTTGAGATCATGATAGTGCCAGAGTTGCGCCATACCTTAGTCTTGGGTACAAATTTTTGGGTCAAAATGGGTGTCGTTCCGAACTTACGTAAAGGCGAATGGTATTTCTCAAGCGAACCTGTGTTAAACGATGTCGTCTCAGAGAAAAATCCTTCTCTTGAGAGCGCGATCGATTTGACCGGGAAGCAGAAAGAACGTCTAGAAGACGTCGTGAATGCTTACTTCGACAACATCAAAGACATCGAGTTAGGTTGCACAGATGTGGTGGAACACAAAATTGAAGTTGATACAGGGATTCTGCCCATTAAGCAGAAATATTATCGTGTTAGTCCACCCATGCAACGGAAAATCGACGAAGAGCTCGACGAGATGTTAAGACTTGGTGTTGTCGAACGTAGCAACAGTGAATGGAGTTCACCTATTCTGATGGTAAACAAGGACGATGGGACATATCGGTTTGTAGTAGATTTTTGGAAGGTTAACAGTGTCTCTAAGAGACCTGCATATCCATTACCATTCATACATGAGATACTGGATCAACTAGGTCAAGCTCGTTACTTGTCTAGTTTAGACATCAGGTCATCTTATTGGCAAGTAAAACTGGAGGAAGCTAGTAAGCAATATACGGCTTTCACGGTACCTGGCAGAGGCCACTTCCAATTTAAAAGGCTGCCATTTGGTTTGCATGGGGCACCAGGCACTTTCCAGTCCTTGGTGGATAAGTTATTTGGCCCTGAGCTGAAACCCTATGTCTTCGCGTACTTAGACGATCTAATAATAGCTACCAGTGATTTTGAGACCCATGTTCATGTTTTGAATGAGGTGTTTAACCGACTGAGATCTGCCGGCCTCACGTTAAAACGGGAGAAGTGTAAATTTTGTCGAGAGGAGCTAGAATATCTGGGGTATAAGGTAAATCGGGACGGTCTAGGAGTAAATCCGAAAAAGGTCAGCGCCATCGTTGACATGCCGAGGCCCAAAAATCCTCAGCAAATAAGGCGAGTTGTCGGAATGCTCTCCTGGTACCGCCGATTTATCCCTGATTTCTCCACGATCGTCGCACCTCTCACGCGGCTCACCCGAAAATCTGTTAAGTGGGAATGGTCGAAGGAGTGTGAAGAAGCATTCTTAAGAGTCAAAAGCGTTTTGATTAGTGCTCCAATTTTGTCACGTCCAAATTGGGAATATCCTTTCATCCTTCAGACGGATGCATCCCAAGTCGGAGTAAGTTGTGTACTTACACAGTATTACGAGGACAGGGAACATGTCATATGCTATCTGTCACGGGGCCTCACAAAAACGGAAGCCAAGTATGGGGCGACCCAGTTAGAAATACTGGCCGTGATATATGCGATCGAAAAGCTTCGGGGGTATATTGAAATGACCAAATTCATTGTTGTGACAGACTGTTACGCTTTGAAATGGTTAAATAATTTGAAGGATCCTAAAGGTCGACTGGGTAGGTGGTGCTTGCGACTGCAAAGCTATGACTTTGAGGTGATACACCGCAAGGGTCGATATAACGTGGTCCCTGATTGTCTGTCAAGGGCTGTCCCACCTACCATCGATACTGTGGTTCCAGATAAGGAACCCAATGTACCTTCAGGCGACCAGTGGTACGATAAGATGCTCCTCCGACTAAAGCATAATCCCATCCGGTTTGATAGATGGCGAGAGGCAGGTGGTAAGCTATACAAGCGAGTCGAATGTGGTTTCAAGGATCTTTTGACTGATATCGATGCATGGAAGGAAGTAATTCCAAAGCCAGAAAGGCGAAAGCTTTTAGAGAAGTATCATGACGATATGATACATGGTGCCCACATGGGTGTGTACAAGACGTACAATCGTCTGATACAAAGGTACTACTGGCCCCGGATGAAAGCTGACGTATATCGATACATCAAAAAGTGTCATATTTGTTCAAAACAGAAACCAATACAGAAGGCAACTGCTGGAGAAATGGGCAAAAGGCCAGAGATTACACGTTGTTGGCAGCTCATTAGTAGCGACCTTTTTGGCCCATTACCCAGTAGTAGTGCCGGCCACAAATATGTGTTGGTGGTCACTGATTATTTCAGCAAGTTTGTCACTTTCGTACCACTTCGCACGGCTACCGCGAAAAACATCATAAAAGCCATTGAGCAGTATGTCTTCTTGCTATTCGGTGTACCCGAGTTTATCATTGTAGACAATGGGACCCAATATGGCAGAAGTACTGAGTTCTCCAAGTTTTTGGATAAGTATGGGGTGAAACCACTTTATAATGCTCTGTATCATCCACAGAATAACCCTACTGAACGGGTTAATAGGGTGTTAAAAACCCTCTTGGCAACATATGTGGATGAACAACAGAGAAACTGTAGTGAGAATCTTCCCCATCTAGCGTGCGCAATTAGAACGGCGAAACACGAAGCGACTAGGTACACTCCATATTTCGCGAATTTCGGACGGGAAATGGTAGTCAATGGCGAGGACTACAAAATTCGCCGGGACAAAAGTAAATTTGGAACTGCTGACCCACCTGACAACGGAGAATGGAAAAGTAAGGGAATAGCTCAATTACACAAAACCATCAAATTAAATTTAGAGAAGGCTTATGAGAAAACTAAAGCGAGATATAACCTTAGAAGACGTCCGGTTAGTTTTAAGGAAAATGATTTTGTATGGAAACGAGACTTTCCATTATCCGACGCTTCTAAGCATTTCTCTGCTAAGTTGGCTCCTAAATTTAGTGGTCCCTATCGTGTGAGACGGAAAATTGGGTTGAATGTGTATGAGCTGGAGAATGATGCCAAAGAGTCCGTAGGTCAGTGGCACGTAAAAGACCTGAAGCCAGATTACACTTTGGAGCCAGACTAATAGGCAAATTATTTTCGGAACATTTCTTTTGGACACGCATTTTAGCATAAATATTTGAATTTTTCTCTCGTAGATTTAAATTTTATCTTTTTTGAGTATAGGGCGGTAGGGTGGAGGTTCTTAATAAAGGGCCACGTTTTCGCTGATGGCTTGCGTCTCGAGCGTTTGCATATCACGTTTTGTTGGTTGCATACGTTCTGGGTGTCGGTAGTCAAGCGATGGATTTCAATCATGTGGGGTAAAACTCACCAAGTTTTATCTCACCATAGGAGAATACATACAGGGTGTTAGACAAACGACTCACTCTCGTATTTTATCGAGATGTTCGTAGTTTTTGGAGTCTGCTGTCGAAATACCTGTTCGTTTTTCTCTTACGCATGGTTGATATCAATAATATGACATAACAACGTCGTTCTTTTTGTGATCGTCTTTTTCTTTTCTTTCGCAATTCTGTATTTTTCTATGTTTCTCTATGATCACTACCTCTTGTTTTTTTTAATTTTGCCTAGTTGACTACTTTAACCATTTGTATTATAAGTAGCTTTTTGACAATTTTGCTATAGTACTCTTCAAATAATGTTTAGAATTTTGTGAAAGGCCTTGGTCTTTTGTTATAAGGAAACTCCCTACCTGTGATTCTGGTTTATGATATGTTAATTACCAGTGTGCCAAAAGGCAGAAATTGTAGTCTGGTAAACATATTGTTTTCGTTGTGGATAAAGTCCACGTATATTGGTTTGAGGGTCAAGTCCACATATTTTGAATTTGTTTGTGGATTGACTTCACGTATTTTTGCAGTAAATTGTTCATGGGAACAAATTACTTTGCAGGAAAATTGTTCATGGGAACATATTTTTTCCTGTATGGCATGTGCCTTTTATTATACAGGTGGTCGCTGTTCTATAGTACAAGATACTTAGCAGTGGTTTGGGTATTTTTCCTTTGCCTTGCATTAAGTTGAGTCATAGCTAAATTTAAGTCAGTATCTTTGTGTGTTTTTACTGCTTATTGTTTCTTCGGCTAGGTAAATTGCTAAAATACTTTATCTTCTATCTTTATCTTGTTTATATAGTGTTCTGAGAAATTTTTGTACCATTTTGTTTTTTTTTGTCATCATGATTGTAATTATTTTCGGTTGGTATAGTTGTTGTTCATATCACTATTGTTGTCTTGATGGGTAATTAAGGCATCAATTATTATATCGCTTTATGTTTACTCTCTAGTAGGTAGGTAAAAATTTTTTTTTAACATTATCCTATTTAGTAGGATATTTTAGTTGCCATTAGGGAACTTGCTTCAAGATGGGGGTGAACTAGTTTCGATCGGGCTGTCTTCAATGACAGATGGTCAAGGAGGGTCAAGCGGACACGTAGGCAAGGGGGCTTGTCAGTCAGGAGTGGCCTAGGTCGTCTGACGTTCCTCGAGAGACAGGTCTTCCTCCCCGCTTCACCTCAGCCCTTGATCTATCGCCCGATCGGGGCACTGTTCATCGCGCCGGAAGCAGGAGTATTCCCAAATAATGGTCCTTTTTTTTTGTCACCTAGTCGCTACGTACTTCTGCTGAGCCTCTTGGAGCTAAATCCAAAGTATTTTGATGTTACGTACTTCTAGTTTAAGCCACATGGAGCTATATCCATTTGTTCTTCTTTCAACAGTCTGGACATTTTCTCCCACTGTTGAGTATAGGCAGGTAACTTGGTTTCTGTGTCGTGGTTTAGGTGTGCTTATGTCTAAACTAATTTCAGCACTGGCAGCCGCTATAACGCTGCTCAGGCATTTCACCACAATGTCTGTGGAGACTGATCCTTAGAGGTCCTCTCCTAAAACATTTCATCTTTTCCTTTTCTCTTGTTCTTTTCTTTTTTTTCTTTCATTTTACACTGGGGGAAGCATTATCTTTTCCGAGTGGATTTTTCATGAGTTTTCGTATGCTGTATAGCAACACGCATTATCGAGGCTTTTCATGCAACTTGACTTAGCGCAGAATGGGTGTGAGTTGAATTACCTACTATCTTTGCTATATCCTTTTTGACTATATGTGAGCTCTAGATGAATGGTCTCGGAATTGGTGATGTTCATAACTTTCTCCAGTGATAACACGAACTTTAATGTGGTTTCTTGTATGTGTAACTACTATACAAGTTTAGAAAAATTTTCTATTAAATTAATTTTTTTCTCTAATTCCTTTTACTCATATCTCCTTCGAGCAGGTAAACGATGCAATTATTCCCAACCAGCATAAAACTTTTGAGAAAACTGTAAATTTAGATAATGGTCCAGGGTAGAATATTAAAGGGGTCAGAAGAAGCGTAGCTTCCACGTAACCTGTGTAATCACGTTACATTGTTTTAATTTTCGGGTACAGTTAATTTTGGTTACAAGTACCTTGTTTTGGTGAATAACGTCATCTAGCTGTTTTAGCTAAGTCGATTCGTATCGGATTTAGACTGTTATTTCACCCGTTTCGATTGCAAATATATCTTTGAGATTTTTTTTTATTCTCGTTATTGCAATTTTATCGATCTCTGATCGGAATTTAATTAACAAGTTTACTGTACATTGTTTTGGGTAATTATTTAAATGTACGTGGATTAGTAATTTAATCGTACCGTGATACAATCCTTCTGGGGCCCATATAAATTTACATTTTTTTCCGACACACTTTGTTGTTACTAGTTTCTGCATATTTTGATAACCTGCTGTTGGATTGAAATTTTAAGCAATGCTAGTAATTTTATCACATTAGTTATTAATTTGAGATTTTTAAAAAAAAAAAAAAATTCCTTCTGAATTTTTTTTATTCCTTGATAGGATGGAGTTGTCACGCCCTATTTGGCATTTACATCTGGGGTAAGCAGGGAGTTAATTTACGGGGAACCCGGTATATGTGGACACCCGGTATATTGTAGTTAACATATCAGGCAATAGATGGCGAACCTGGTAACATAAAATAGAATATCATGTTAAATGTTTTATTTAATAAATAAGACCTAGTTTACTATGTAACACTTTACATAATCATTGTAATAAATGAGTGATTCTCCTTTATAGTGCTAAACACATTAAAATGCATTGATGTCAGCATTAATCCGAAAAGTACAAATGTTTACTCCATATGTCAGTTTTCGCAAAGTCCGAATGCCGATAATAAAGATCTCAGTAAGAAAACTTAAAGGTTGACAACGTGAATCAAACCTCCTACCAAAAATGTTGAATTAAGTGTAAAGTGCGCACATGAATTAGTTTTTTTTATATTAACTGAAGTTATAAATAACGCAGGACGGAGAGAATCTTCCTCTTTCTATTTCGAAAATTCATTAATCATTAGACACTTGTTTCCAGTGTAATTAAGTCAAAGGCCACTTTGAGGCAAATCGATCTTGGTATCGGAGTTTAAGACTATAATTTCACCAGTTATTTGATAATTTTATATTCTCAATTTATCGATTCTTAAATCGGAGATATTTCAACAAGTAATTAACGTCCAGATAATCTGGGTAAGTTGTATTTTCACTTCTTTTTTAGTTCACAACCATGTGTATATTTTGAGGTTAACTTTACACTAATTTACATGTTTTTATCGTAGACGGTTTTGGAGAGGATTCATTTTTGGGCAACAAAAAGTAGTAGTTCCCTAGATTTTTTCTATGGTTTGATAGCCACGTGGGCAACCCCACATAATTTTAACTCGTACAAGTTTTCTGAAGCGAAGTATACCGAGCTGTGTTTTCCTGGAGGATGTTCTGGCATAACACCAGACCCCAGATCCCGAGCACCTGAGATCTACGATTCTTCACGTGGGTTAACAAAAGATAAGTTATTTTTGTACCATTTTAAATTAGTGTGCTCATCCTGTAGTTTTAAGTAATCTTTTTTTTATATTTTATCTTTCATCATTTAGTAGTTAACATTTTGCTTATCGTTCCTTTATTTTGTTATAGTGACTCCTTCAGAGAGATACCGTAGGGTGTAGATTACATTTGTGGCCTAGAGCTATTATATATTTTTTGTTGTAGGGACTGGTGAATGCACCCACCTGGGGCATAGTTCACCCCGGTCGTTAAAACCTATTGTACATATTTTTTGTTAATAATTAATAATACTCAATATTTTTCTTACTAGTGTGCTATTGTACATATATTTTTTGTTAATATTTAATAATACTCAAATTTGTCCAAAAAAAAAAAGTAATCGTTGTAATAAATATTTTTTTTACCTTACAGCATTCTTTCTATTTATTTATCCTCTCACACTCACCAAAATAGGATTTGTAAGGCCTAGGACCTTTTATTCTTTAAAGTGTGTACGATCTTCACTTTTAGATCGTAACAGCCTTCGGCTCGTAGGCTCAAAAATCACCTTCGTAAATAATGACTATCATAATAGCACATATAATAATATACTACTATACTATGGTTCCTTCCATAATAAATATTTTATTATGTGTACAACAATCTAAACTATAAAGACTAATTATTATTAAGCCGATTATCATTTTTCAATTTGCAAGATTTCTTTTCTAGAGAGGACAGAGTCTAAAGATTTGGAATGTGATTTAAAAATCGTAATCTTGGACAATTTGGATGTACCACATTTTTGCTTTAACCCTTCGAATCTGTTGTTAATAACGTAGAAGTGGACGAAAATAAGGTTTCAAAGTCTGTACATTTGTTACAAATAAATAAATTCGAATCTAGTGAGGCCATCCTTGGTATTACCTCGGCACCGCCCATGAAAACGTGTACATGTTACGAGTTTAATCGCTAACAAACGACTAAGGTACCGTTCATTATGAAGCATATGTAGTAGTTTGCTGCGCCAAATCGAAATTTAGATCTCCCTTTCATTGATCGGAAGTAAGTAAGAAACGTGACATTAATCCAAACATGGTATAATTTATCGATTTATATCGTGGAAGATATTTGCTTAAGTTGCAGGTCGTGTCAAAGTTCATATTGTGTGTACCGTTCATGTTTGCTATTCTAGTAGAGAAGTTGATGCAGTGGTGTCCTCAGCCAACAAAGTTAATATAAAAAAGCAGCTATTATGGCCGAGTGGAGCGAGGTTTGGTCTGAACCTGATGTCAACAGGGGCTACTCTTGCGTTGAAAGGATTGCTTTCCATATATTTTTTTATTGAAAATGTTTTTATATGATGTTTGTTGTATTTGTACGTATTTACAAGTTCTCTTATTAATGTATATTTCTGTGTTTTACTAGTATAACGAGACAAGTCAATTATGTTTATTTTAACGTGTGTGAATTAGTGGGTGTGGTACGTGACAAAAATGTGGTGAAAACAGCTTTTCAACTCCAGAGGGTGCCATTTGGCACAGTTGGTCATTACCCTGTGGCTATTTAAGGAAGGTTTTAGTCGTTGTTAAAATATTGCCCAAGTGTTCAAGTGTGGCCACCCTACGAGCGACGTGGTTAGCGTCACTAGTGTAACCTGGCTAGCACAGTAAAGATACGGAGAGCAAAAGGGCGAGGAGTTCAAAGCTTGGGCGCCATTGATTACTAAGGGTAATCAAAGGAAATTAAAGATATAGATAAACAAAAGACAAAAGTTACATATATACAATAGTACTATATTACAAAAATATTATATTACAAAAAAAGTACTATCACAGCATCAACGATACTGTATAGCAAAGTACCAGACAAAAATATATACAAAAGAAAATATATTACACAATTTACTATATTACACGATACTCTATATTACAATGTGCCCCAACGGCAAAGCAAATCTGAGGCGTGTACGAGAACCAAAAATATATTACAAAAGATACGTCTCGTAACTTTCACCTCAATGCTAAAATCATATATTACACAACGTAGATATACTTGAGATCCTTTTCGAGAGGCCAAATAACTATATTACAGAAGATAAGTCTCGTAAATTTATCTCAATATTAAAAATCATACATTACAACAAAATTAGGAACTTGAGATCCCTTACGAGAGACAAAATACTATATTACAACAAATACAGGGTCCCAACTAATTCACAGGGACAGTATTGGTATTTCGTAAAGTATAGAAGATGCGGCAAAGGTTAAATGGGGAAAAAGTTGCGCAATTTCGAAACAAATAAAATGACCTCTTAAAGTTTCTAATATCTTTTACGGTTTTCGAGATATCTTAAAAAATGGAAAATCTAAGATTTTCGTTTTTTCACTTCTGTGTCCTTATTTAACAAAATATCAAAAAAATCTATTTAGGTTTCTTATTAGGTGTTAATGTAGCTATAGCTCTGTATAGTCAGATATTAAATACAAAGTTTCGTTTAAGCTGGGCCACCAACAACTTTTTTTTTTCAAATACGGACCTGTATTTTTTATTTTTTTATCTTGTATGATTTGCGATTGTTAATATGGTTATCACCAAAAATATTGAAAATAAAGCGTTGTGCTGCTTTTAAACCATTAATAACGTATTTGGCTGAATACGGCCCTGGATATCTCAAAAAAAGAATATTTTAATTAATACTATGTATGATTTACTTCAAGAATAATAACAAAATGTAACACTTGTTTAATCTACTACAAATATTAACTCATAAATACTGCTCAAATTGTCCACCGTTATTCTCAATACACATGTCTGTTCTCGCTGACATTTGTGCTGTGGCATTAGCTATCATATCTGGAGTTATGTCATTAAAAGCGTCAATAATTCTTTGACGTAACTGGTCTGCATCGCCTACGGCTTCATAATAAACTTTATTCTTTAAATACCCCCATAAAAAATAATCCAAGGGGTTTAAACAAGGGGAGCGAGGTGGCCATCTTACAGGTCCATTGGTGCCTAACCACCTTTGATTAAACCACATATTTAAATACGCCTGGACGACTATTGAATTATGTGGCCCACATCCATCTTGCATAAACCAATTAGCATTTTGAAAAAATGCAAGCGGCAATTCTTCAACAATTTCTTCTAATAAAATTAGGTATTTTGCACTATTTAAATTACCCTCTATGAATTTGGGCCCAATTAGAGTGTTTCCAATTAAACCACACCACAAATTGATGGAGTATCGTATCTGAGGTTTCATTCTTGGGTAAGGTGAGGATTAACAGTGGCATAGAAATGTTTATTTTTCCTATTGAAGACTCCGCAATTTGTGAACGTTGTTTCGTCTGACCATAGAATCTTATTATGAAAACTTTGATTGGCATTTAAGTTTCTTCTGAACCAATTACAAAAAGTAAGTCTTCTGTTTTGGTCACCTGGATGTAATGTCTGTACAGTTTTAAATTTAAAATCGTGATATTTATGTTTTTTTAAAATTTTTTGAACACCACTTGCCGTTATTCCACATTCAGATGCGATCTTGCTAGAAGAGTTTTCCGGATTTAAATAAATTTGTGCTAAAACATTTATTTCATTTATCGTATTCCTAACACGATACTTTCCTCGTTTTTTTGAAACGCTGCCTGTTTCAGTTAAATTTTTTGACACAATATAAAAAGATTTTCTTGAAGGGTGATGTCTGTCGGGATACAAACGAGCATATTCTTGAACAGCCCGGGAAACATTTCTTAAACTTCTGATGTACACATCGTACATATCTTTTTTTTCACTATCAGAAAAACGAACCATATTAAGCTGACAGTTATTTACAAAACGTCACAATTAGAGGAATAACAAGTTGTTATGATATTCAGTCCTTCATCTGTTTTTCACAGCCTACATATTTGTATCGAGAATAACGGTGGACAATTTGAGCAGTATTTATAAGTTAATATTTGTAGTAGATTAAACAAGTGTTACATTTTGTTATTATTCTTGAAGTAAATCATACATAGTATTAATTAAAATATTCTTTTTTTGAGATATCCAGGGCCGTATTCAGCCAAATACGTTATTAATGGTTTAAAAGCAGCACAACGCTTTATTTTCAATATTTTTGGTGATAGCCATATTAACAATCGCAAATCATACAAGATAAAAAAATAAATAATACAGGTCCGTATTTGAAAAAAAAAAGTTGTTGGTGGCCCAGCTTAAACGAAACTTTGTATTTAATATCTGACTATACAGAGTTATAGCTACATTAACACCTAATAAGAAACCTAAATAGATTTTTTTGATATTTTGTTAAATAAGGACACAGAAGTGAAAAAACGAAAATCTTAGATTTTCCATTTTTTAAGATATCTCGAAAACCGTAAAAGATATTAGAAACTTTAAGAGGTCGTTTTATTTGTTTCGAAATTGCGCAACTTTTTCACCATTTAACCTTTGCTGTATCTTCTATACTTTACGAAATACCAATACTGTCCCTGTGAATTAGTTGGGACCCTGTATGTCTCGTAACATTATCTCAAAGTTCATAAACTTAAACACTTTCGTTACAACCAAAAATTTGAACCACGACTCACTATATCAACAACAAAAATGCATTACAGTACTACAATAAGATATTAATCATAAGGAATCACGATAAAAGCAACCACGAAACAATACTACGGCGAAATATTTGCGACAACGAATTCAAGATATAAGGAACTACGAATTAATATACAACAATGGATTTAAAATGCAAATAACCAAAATATAATAGATTTCACTTTAATATAATATGTTAAATTTAGACATTTTTTGCTCTAATAGCTCAACAATCATGTGAAAATAATCCCTTTTATTGGTAACAATTAAAAGTACTTATCTTTTATTTTGTTATCCTGATGGAGAGAACTCCTAGATACGGTCCTATTCTCCGATGATCATGGGTTTAATTTCACACGTGGCCGCCTTAATCCCATTGTGAGGTTATGAAATCGTAGAAGATTGTCGCCAAGACAAAATGAAGAAAATTTTTCGCCTAGAATGTTTTCATATATTCCGATTCAAAATGTAGTATAGCAAGGTGTGCATAATCTCAAATCTTGCTTAAAGCAAATAATATAACGCCAAAGTACTTCTACGTTAAATCATTAGACGTGAATAAGTTTTGTTTCATAAGAAATTAATTCTTAATTTATAAGAATATAAGAAAAACCTAAAACAATATTTCAAATGTTAGATGGCATTTACCGGTATAATTATCAAAACCTTACCTCATGTGATCATCACGAGGTTTTTCAAATTCTAACATCCCCATTACAGGTCAAACAAAATTATAAATACGTCTAATTAGTGCAATGGTTCAACGAGAAAGAGTTTCACCCGGCGTTATTTAGTTGAAATACCATTGCTCTTGCGCGATCTAGTATTTGCGAACTTTAACTGCTGACAGATGACGTACGTTCATCATAGTCTAAGCAGTAAGGGACTCTATTAGTACTAAAGTTTGTGGGAATAATATTTCCGATAACTATAATTTTTCTAATAAATATTAACAGTGTAACGAAGGATGCTATTGAGCATTCCGCATGTTACAGTATCCCGCAGCCCACATAAAAATATATATCAAATGTATATATTTTTTAAGAGAAACGTTTTTCTAAGAGATTTTCTAAGAGATTATTTTTCGAAGAGATTATTTTCACGTTAGATACATCATATTTCTATCAGATATAACAAAATACAATATACACTTATAGAGGTAACTTACATAAATAGTAAATACAGAATATACAACATATATAACATAAAGCAGACAATTTGGGCTATTTACTTAAATTCTTATTTTTTCTAAAATTATTTATCAAATTTAAAGAAGGGTTATCAATGGAGATATCGTTATACATGGCTTTGATATCTATTATATAATAATGACCAATGGTCTTCCCTTCTACTTCATATATTAGAGGAGAGATTTCATTAGTTATAATGCATTTTAAGAACTTAGGAGCCAATTTTAGCTGAAAATTATTTATAATATCACTTAATACATATTTCCCTTTTTAAACCATATCTCAGATTTCGAATTCAAGTCTCGTTTCCATAAGTTATAATATTTTTATTTCGTTCATAAACTTACTTTGTGTTTTTTTTTTGTTACGTAATGCCTAAAAGGTTGATTTTCGGTTCAATTTATTTTATCTTCGACTAAGCTAGTCAATGCTAAATTTTGAGATACTAATTTTTGAAATTTTTCTGTAACTTCTCTTAATTGTTGTTTTTGATTAATGGTTAAATTATACTAGGTAAGTACAGAACAAGTGTGCAACATAATATCACTAAGATTTATCAAAATTACTCATCTTAATATTCTTAGCATTATGGCCTGGACTATTAGTTTTATGTCATAGGTGACATTTTATTTTCATTTAATTACCAAACTTATTTTTGATCAGCTAAATTCAATTTGAGTGATTTACAAAAGCCTATATGTAATATTCTAAAATGGCGAATATTTGGTAATATAGCTTTAAAAGAAATGTATCCTATAACACATTGATTAGTTGTGTATTAGGTAGATTTTAATTATTTTATATTCCTATGTTATAAATATAAAAATTATATTTGTTTTGCACCGCTACCACCTAACTATAAGCATTAAATTTAATCCTTGCAAAAAATATAAAGATAACAAACATCAATTAAAAGAAGGTGTTTGATATCTTTTATCAGCTGTAATAAGATTGTCACGGTCCCTGATTTCACCATTGACTATCAAAGTTTTTATGTATTTATATCTTTATAAATCATAAATGATGTTTTATAGAGATTTTTATACATACATTGAAATTTCTAGCAGTAAGCTTAACATTTGTACTTTATGAATAGGCAATAAAATAATTTAAATGATAAATTAAATGGTTAACTGTATGTACGTGATAAATATTAACTATATTTAGTTCTAATGAATTTTCTTTCTATAGATAATCTATTATTTGAATGACTAAGAGAACTTTGTGCCTGAAAATTTTTAGCACTTAAAATTTGAAACGATACAGCAAAAAATGTATTACATTTTCATGGGTACCTATGTTTTGAGATATTTCTTGCTTTACTTGATCAAATTATAACATAACTTGAGTCATAAGTTCAAAAGTATACTTGCAAATTAGCTAATTGTTAATTTAACATTGAAAATTTATTTAAACAATTATGTACATGTAATAATTTAATTTTGATCCTTTTGTAATCAGGACATCGAATGTCAGAATAAAATTTAGATATCATACCCTCTAATATACTCATTTTTCTACAAAATGAAGTTTCCTCGTCCTCTAAGAATTTATGTTTTTACAGTTATTCTCCCATAAACGATAGCTCCTCTGATCCTTAGTTCATAGTTCAATTCATCTGAATGTGAGTAATTTACCTCCATATGGTATAACTAATATTCTCACTGAAACACAATTTCAAAGTATCGATTAGAATATATCAAACGATTAACTAAATCGTTAGTAAATAAAGGAAATTTTAAAAGTATAGCATAAATATACTAATATTAAATGTAAAAAACAATAACTATTTACAACTTACTAAAGCTAAGAAGGTAAAAGCTAGCAAAACAGTAAAAGATAAAAGACAAATAGATAAATAGCAAAAGATAAAAGACAAAGATTAAGATAAACAACAAAAGATAAAGATAGCAGACAAATAGTGAAAGATAGATAAAGAGAATTTTCCTTGAACTCTACTCCTTTAAAGTAATCAAGCCCCGCGTTGAAAAGGCGCTACTTTGTGTGGCTATTTAAGGGTTTAGTATAATCAAGGTCAAGTGAAGATAAAGATAAACAAAAGACAAAAGTTACATATATACAATAGTACTATATTACAAAAATATTATATTACAAAAAAAGTACTATCACAGCATCAACGATACTGTATAGCAAAGTACCAGACAAAAATATATACAAAAGAAATTATATTACACAATTTACTATATTACACGATACTCTATATTACAATGTGCCCCAACGGCAAAGCAAATCTGAGGCGTGTACGAGAACCAAAAATATATTACAAAAGATACGTCTCGTAACTTTCACCTCAATACTAAAATCATATATTACACAACGTAGATATACTTGAGATCCTTTACGAGAGGCCAAATAACTATATTACAGAAGATAAGTCTCGTAAATTTATCTCAATATTAAAAATCATACATTACAACAAAATTAGGAACTTGAGATCCCTTACGAGAGACAAAATACTATATTACAACAAATATGTCTCGTAACATTATCTCAAAGTTCATAAACTTAAACACTTTCGTTACAACCAAAAATTTGAACCACGACTCACTATATCAACAACAAAAATGCATTACAGTACTACAATAAGATATTAATCATAAGGAATCACGATAAAAGCAACCACGAAACAATACTACGGCGAAATATTTGCGACAACGAATTCAAGATATAAGGAACTACGAATTAATATACAACAATGGATTTAAAATGCAAATAACCAAAATATAATAGATTTCACTTGAATATAATATGTTAAATTTAGACATTTTTGGCTCTAATAGCTCAACAATCATGTGAAAATAATCCCTTTTATTGGTAACAATTAAAAGTACTTATCTTTTATTTTGTTATCCTGATGGAGAGAACTCCTAGATACGGTCCTATTCTCCGATGATCATGGGTTTAATTTCACAAGTGGCCGCCTTAATCCCATTGTGAGGTTATGAAATCGTAGAAGATTGTCGCCAAGACAAAATGAAGAAAATTCTTCGCCTAGAATGTTTTCATATATTCCGATTCAAAATGTAGTATAGCAAGGTGTGCATAATCTCAAATCTTGCTTAAAGCAAATAATATAACGCCAAAGTACTTCTACGTTAAATCATTAGACGTGAATAAGTTTTGTTTCATAAGAAATTAATTCTTAATTTATAAGAATATAAGAAAAACCTAAAACAATATTTCAAATGTTAGATGGCATTTACCGGTATAATTATCAAAACCTTACCTCATGTGATCATCACGAGGTTTTTCAAATTCTAACATCCCCATTACAGGTCAAACAAAATTATAAATACGTCTAATTAGTGCAATGGTTCAACGAGAAAGAGTTTCACCCGGCGTTATTTAGTTGAAATACCATTGCTCTTGCGCGATCTAGTATTTGCGAACTTTAACTGCTGACAGATGACGTACGTTCATCATAGTCTAAGCAGTAAGGGACTCTATTAGTACTAAAGTTTGTGGGAATAATATTTCCGATAACTATAATTTTTCTAATAAATATTAACAGTGTAACGAAGGATGCTATTGAGCATTCCGCATGTTACAACCCTAAGGAGACTTAATTTCGATTAGGATGCCTCAACATTTTCCCCTTAGGAACTAAGATGACGTACATTTAAAAGAAAACACATTTTAAATGACAGGCACCCATACTAGGCCCAAGACATACCTGTGGGGTGTAGTTTTTAATTAAATTCGACCTCAAGAACACGAGTACGGTATCCAACTTTTATTTCGATAGAAAGCAATATGGTCGGGGTATTTTGAATAATATACTGAAAAATGAAGAAAAATTAAAAGAATAAAACTTTACAATAAATACGCTGGGTATGATGATGGTCTGCTGCTTGTTGCAACGTGAATGCAAATTTAGCCATTTTCCTGAATTGAACCCACGAAATCTGCGCCTCGCCTGATTGAATTGCAAAGGAAACCCCGAATTCAATAAATTACATAATTGGGTTTTGAGAAAATAGCAGCAATAATTATATTCCATGCCTTCACTAGTACATCCTCGTTTGCCACAAAAGGGGTCATGGGAAATATGGAAATTATATAATAGGGCAATAGATGCGTATACAATATCCCTAACAGTGTTTCATCAGTTTCGGAAGATATTGTTCAACTTTTTCTAAAGTACGTTACACTACTGGCAACCATAAAGTAGGGACTACAGATGAGGCGAGAAAAGTACTTCTAACAAGTACTATAGAAAGAAAATCTATTGCCTACATCAGATGCGCTATTCCAACACACATTGCGGGCTGCCTGTCAATCTGGACATATTTTTGGTCAAGCCCTAGAATTCACAGGTCTACTCTTCAAGAAATTTTGTAAAAATGTATTTAACTAACTATGCCGTCTTTCAGCAGAACTGGAGATGGAATTAGGTTCGTGGTGCTGAATTGTAGTCGCCCCTGTTGGACGACATTACCTCCTATATATAAAATATGTCGGCCATATTGGTACCTAATAAGTTATAAACCATTTATTTATGTTCAGAAAGTTAAATTTAACTAAAGATCATACCCCACATCAAAGAATTGGACAAGGTATATTTTTTTTTAATAGCCACCATCTTGGTTCCCAAGGGAAAATGTTGACGCATCCTAATTGAAAATGAGTTTCATTAGGGTTAGAAATAACCGTGCCAAATGGCATCCTGTGGAGTTGAGATGCCGCAAAAGAATTCGTACCGCACCCACTATAAACAGATATTGTTATTATACTCTTCGCAAATACAAAACGAAAAGTATGTTGCACTCGATCGGCACATTTATAAAATCGGTAATATTGCTCGTAGGGAAAGAAATGTCTGTCCGTCTGTCCGTCCGTTCGTCCGTCCGTCACGTCTTTTATGCACGATAACTTAACAACGAAAAGTCCGATTGTATTGAAACTTGGACAGTAAGTTATTGTTATCTAGAGGAAGGACTTTCTTGTTTTCTAACAATGTCGATTTATAAATAAAAAGGTTATTAATTTTATAAATTGGAAAACAGAAAATTTATGTTTTGTAATTAAACAAAAAATGCCTAACACTAATATTATCTCCAAAAAAAAAGAACTGCGAACAATATCCTATAGAATGTGCAACAATTATATATCTAGTTTAAACCTATCAAATGTACATGATGTATATATCAAAGAATTGCTTAAATAAATTCCATTCTATCAACTCAATATGACAATTATTTAACTGAAGCATTTTTATAATAAAGTGTCGGTGTTTTTATCATACTCTTCGCAAATACAAAACGAAGAGTATATTGCATTCGTTCGGCACATCTCTAAAACTGGTAATATCACTCGGAGAGATAAAATGTTCAGATCACTATGTTGGTGAACGAATTCTGACCAATTTTCAAAATGTCTATTTGTCAGTCTGTCCGTCCGTCACGATTCTTGTAAGCACGATAACTTAAGAACGAAAAGTCCGATTGTATTGAAATTGGACAGCAAGTTAGTGTTAGCTAGTTGAAGAACCCTACTTAAACAAAATCGATCAATACACAAGTTATTAATTATTTAAATTTATTAAATATAATATTCCTACATTGTAATACCGGCTAATTAGGCAATAGTCTTAAAAGCATTAAGTCTGTCACAAACGCGATAAGATTATGGACCAAGCTTTGGCGGCTTTCATTCGTCTCGCAGTTAGACAAGGCCATCATTCGATTGTAACAAGTTTTTTTCTTAACTTGTTGTCAATTACTTAATTAGTTGCCAAATATTTTCCATTCAGCACCCGTGCTACATAGAACTTGAATCACCCGCGATAAAAACACCAATGCGAAGTCACCACAGAGCATGCGCGAGCGGAATATTGGAGAGAGATGGAATTAACAGCAATTGAAAACCAGCACTTTCCGTCTCGACGTCGTTGAGGTGAGATTGTTTTAATTTTTACTTAAAAGATTTGTAATTATTAGAGCCATACTATAATATTTTGTTGAAAGTTTTACTTTTATTATTGAATTATTATTACTTCCACATTCACGTAGTGGATTGGAAGTATAGTAATCGCAAAAAAATTTTCAAAAATTTTTATTCGTGAAATAGGTTTAGAATGTCATGAAACGTCGAGATTTTAAATTTGAGCGAAAAAAATTTTTTCTGTCTGTCGGTCTGTCTGTCGTTCTGTCTGTCGGTCTGTCTGTCTGTCTGTAACTTTTTTTTTTGTCCGCACGTTTTCTCCGGAACGGTTTAAGATATTGACTTGAAATTTTGTACACGTATATATTATAACGAGATCTGGATTGTTTTTTGAGGATATCCGCTGAAGGGTTGGGGGTTAAATAAGGGTAAATAGGGAAAAATAAGTAAAGCAAGCTGGTAAGAGTACTGCAACTTGAAATTCGGTGTATGAAGTGTAGAAGCTAATGCCTCAGATTTTTTAATAATACTTTTCAACCCTTCCACTACCCTTCCTACATTATTAGAGGGGTTGATAAAGTAAAATTGAGATATTCACTTGTAATTTGGTAGACGTATGTATTATAACGACATCTGGAACTAGATTATATTTTGGGATGATTCCGTAGAAGGGTTGGGGTTAACAGGAAGACTAGGGGAAAATAAGTAAATCAAGCTGGTAAGAGTACAGAAATTTGGGATTCGGTGTATATACTAGAAACCAAGGCCTCAGATTTCTTTCTAATATTTTTCAAACTCCACCACCTCCGCTTCATTATTAATGGGATTGATAACATCAAATTGACATATTCACTTGAAAGTTAGTACACGTATGTATTGTAGTGACATCTGATTGAGATGACTGCATTGAAGGGGTGGGAGGTGGTAGGTTGTGAATAGTGGAAAATAAGTAGGGTAAACCAAAAACTTCATTTTTAACGTATATGATAGAAACCAACTCCTCAAACTTTTCTATGACATCTACCCCAAATATTATTAAAATTCTATGACCAATAATTTCCACATACTAGAGTGCAAATATAGTCAAGATGTTTCCTTTAAAGTGACTTGGATGAAGAATCTGGATGTGGAAGTAGTGATTCCTTAGGCAGCGGTTTTGCATTAGAATAATAACCTAGTTATTTTGAATTGATATCGAATTTTAAGCAGGCATTTAGTTAAATTATTAATAGCATATTTTTTAAGGTTAACTTTTTGTAGTTTTTATGAAATTTGTGACCTTGGCCTAACCAATGGTATTAAATTTTTTTATTCTACTAGATCGTGCTTTTCGATAAGTTTAAAGTCAATTATTAATTTATTTAGTAATTTTAAATTTAAATAATTCGTTTTTTTTCTTTGTGTAATTTAACTCAATTTGTATCAACTGGTTCCTGAATTATCATTGTTTTTCATGTAATAATCTGGATCGATCAACTTTGGATCAAGTATACGGTGGATTTGCTATTGGCTGGATGAAAATTGTAACTGGCTGGACATCTTCTCAACGCAGCCTCTCCCTGGAATATCATCGTTGAACAGGACACGATCAATAAGTCCTCACTCCTAGGTACCTGTGGCCATCTCCAAGGTTCGACCTCGTTGAACTCCACTCCCACCGCTAAAATTACGTAAGCCACATTCACCGCGTCTCTTCTCTTTTGTTTCTTTTTTGGTCAGAAGATAATTATTATAATTGTAAACCAGTTGATTTTTTCAATTTTAAATTTTTTTTCACATCGAATTACATTTTTTTTTCTTCATAAAATCTTTATTGATTGTTTTAATTAAAGTCACTAAGCATTATATTTTTATTGTAGTAAATTTTGAAATTTTCATTAATTCACGTATTTAATTGTAAAGGTTTTGTAAATTTATTGGTAATTTTTTAATATGTTGTTATTTTGTTTGAATTTTGCTTTTCATTGTTTCATCCTTGAACAGTTGCAGGAATATCAGTTGTATGAATACGCTCACGCCCTTTTCTTTGTTTAGTTTGTTTAATAACACTCAAATTATTTATTGGAAAAAAAATAGATACATAAATAAGTCTTCTCCCCACAGAGTGACCCTCGACCAACCCTGAGCTAACCGGTTGCTACTCTTTCATAGCTTCTTCAGCACCCAGCTGAGAAGTTGTGGTTGCACGATACAAACAAACATTGTTTTTATTTACGATAAAATGCGGGGAGTATACTATAGAATGTGCAACAATTATATAAACACTGCAGCAAATCGGAGAAGAGTATAATGGTTAGCTTATTATTATTACTATTATTATTATCAGTTCCTGACGCTGGACAGTCTTTCCGTGGCCTCCGACACTACACGGAAAGAGCGCCAGCAAAATATCAACAACCGCTCCCCACATCCCGAGAGGTTAGTGACCGTATATTCCAGAATCGTGTGCTCTAAGTAGGAGAAGAGACCCCAAGATGACTGCCTTCTGAATTTGGCCTGCCAATCAATCAGCAGTTGCTGCTCTTTTTCCCGCCTCAAACAATCCTCCACCCACCCCTGCATTTTCGTGATCTCTAACTAATTGCAGAAGTGGGTCTAAGCTCCTTAGGACGTTGCATGCCATACTCAGTGCTACTCTGCCATGCATACTCTCCAACTTCAAGAGTCCTCGGCCCCTCCTTTGACGTGGAAGGTACACACGAGGAACGGACGATCTAGGATGAATACTCCTATGGATATTCATCATCTTTCAGGTACCTCTGTCTAACTGGCGCAGCTCATCCACAGTCCATTTGACTACCCCAAGGGAGTCGAGCAGAACAGGAACGGTAAGCATATTAGTCGCAGACACCTTGTTCAGATGGCCAAATCTTTCGAAGTAGGAATCTGTACTTGCCGCGGAGAGATGCTTTCATTTGCTGCACATCCTGGATGTGATGTTTTTGCATACCCAGGTATGTGTAGGTCTCTCCGGCATCCAGATGTCTTAGGATGCTTCCGTCTGCTTGCTGTTCATCTTCAAAAAAGTCCCCGCATCGTCCTCTCCTGAGATGGACGACCACGCACTTGTCCAACCCAAACTCCATGCCAATGACCGCATGTACTCATCGACCACCCTTAGTGCATTCTGAAGTTCACGCTCTCCGGAGGCGTACAGTTTGAAGTCATCCATATAAAATAGATAGGTGACCTTTGCCTTCGGTTGCTGGGTGGTCCACAATAGTACCCGCAAATTTGGCGGAGTTCAACAGATAACGGTAGCGGTGGGATGCAAAAGAGGAGAGGACTCAGTGGGTCTCCCTGGAAAACTCCTCTCCTGAATACCACCTGCTCTGTCGTAACTCTCTGTACACCGGGTGTTATGGTGAAGCGAATCCTCCAGAGTGGCAACAGCTGTTCTATGCATCTCACTAGTGGTTCTGCTACCGCAAGACATTTGAACAAATGCAACAATAGTTCGTGCGACGTTGTGTCAAATGCCTTACGATAGTCAATCTACGCCATAGATAGATTCCGCTTGTACTGCACATAATCCTGCGTAATACAGCGGTCTAGCAGCAGGCTGTCATTGCAACCTGCCGTGCCTTTCTTGGCGCCACGCAGGAGTTCAGACAGGTGAATGGCTTATAATTCCTTGGGTCCGGCAAATCTCCCTTCTTTGGGATTATCACGGTACGTTTCTTGACAAACCAGTTCGGAATCGTTCAACAAAGAGTTGAAAACCTTTCCTTCCACCCTTCGTGGGTGGAAGGAAATTTTTTCCTCCACCAGTTATTTATGCCATCTAGACCCGGAGCAGCGAAGTTCTTAGTGCCAACAAAAGCTTCTTGACTTCCTCCGAACTGATTGCCGGGCACACCTCTTCTTGCTCTTCAAAAGCTCTATGGCAGAGAGCCTCGAAGTGTGCGATTGCTGGAGTGTTTCTATCGAGCGGACGTGTCGTTTCGTAGATTCCTTTCCAGAAGTGTTCGACATCGGCTACACCTGGCGGATTATTGACAACACTCTGTGGCTCTTGAAACATGCGGGAAGGATTCGTGCGGAACAATGAATTTTGCTCCATACCGTACCCGCCTTATTAGCTTCTTCATGATCGCCATGAGCGCTCGAATCCTATCTAAACAGTGTTGCCTAATTGTTAGCATCACTGTTAGATTTAGTGTGTAGTGCCGGCGTCTTGGGCCGGCTGCTGTTCGCCGGACTTTAGGCGTGAATTCCTTGCCAGCTGTGACGTGTTCCACCACACTCTGGATTCGAGAAGCGTGTTGTCTGGCCAGTTTTTATTATTATTATTACAATTATTATTATCTTTTTGAGATGAGCATACTACACTTCTTATAAATTGAACTATTAAACCGTAAGTGTATGAAATTGTATTATCCGAGAATTAATTTGCATGTAAATGCAATTATTTGATGATAACCTAATGACAAAAATTTTTAATATGTACAATTTTATTAAGATTTTCGCCTTTCAGGGTCTCGTTTTTAAACAATTCCACAATAATCTACTTCAATGGCTTACATGCCATTTTTAACCTGTACATAATAAGTAGTTCTGATCCTGCAGGCAGACGTAGAACAAAACTTACAATTCTCATCAAAAATATATTCTCACAAAGTAACAAAAGTTTTACAAGCACGAAAGAGAGCAAGCATGCAGGAATAAAGAGTATTTGCATTGAAAATACACTTTACTAAATAGGTCTGTATTTACAGTCAGCATTTCACATTTCTCTAGCTTTCTGTATTTACCGAATCATAAACGTATTTGCAAAATGCTCAAGATCTTTGATTGTTTATATAATTGAATATAATCAAATTCCGTGAAATGGTAGTGCTTTGCAAACAACAGTATTCATTTAAGCAGTTGAAAGACTCACATAAACTGAACATATAATATATAAATTACACATCACGAGATGCATATGTTAACCTTAACCTTAGAATAATCCTCGGTCTGAGTTGCAGACACTGCCAGCAATAAATCTCACGATAGGTAAAACTAACAATGAGGAATATTACTGCTTTTTTCTTATTCTTTGTTAAGGAGCTTAATGGTTTTAATTGTTCAACATTACGTACTTTATATTATATCATGTTTTACATTATATTTTACTCTTCCGGCTTTCTCGCGATAATTAAATATAGAACGGAAGGTTAATCTTTTTCCGTGCTGTTCGTATTACCATTAATATTTATGCTTTATAGTTCGGATTACTTAGAACAACATTCGCCAAAATTCGAGTATGGACGTTAAATTATTTATGGGTCATTTACAGTGGGTTGTTGATATAAGAAGAAATACTTTTATAAGACATTTCAAGTATATTAAAAGAGTTTATTACTTGAAAGTATTAGCTTTCTCTTTGAAAAACAAAAAAAAATATTGTTTTGTCAGAATTTATACAGAGTGTCCAAGAATTGAGTTCCCAGAGGAGAACCTGTGATTCCTGAGTTCATATTGGGCATAAATTACCCAACTTACCTTAGTCCAAAAATGCATCCCTGAGGAAGTATATCCTCAGGGCCAGCCAGAAAAAAATGTTCCCAATAATTTCAGTTACATCGGTGATAAAATTTTCGAATTTTGATGGGAACTGTATCTATATAAGTACTCTATGTAAACTTGATAACCAAATGTTTAAAAGTGAATTATTTGTTATTTGCTTATACTAATGAAACATATTCTTTAGAGGATTTTGGAAACAGCGGAAAGAAAAACTGTCTATGAGAACTAAAAGAAAAACTGTATGTAAAAATCGGTAAAGGAATTTACACAGAACTTCCCTCTTTATTTGTACGCGGGTCACTCTAAATAATTAATAATTACGAAATGACATTTAAAATAATAATATAGTTATCACTATTATTATAAAGAAGACCTGGTAAGTTTTCGTCAAAAAAATAGTACTCATCCAACAGCAAAAGTTCAATACTAAATAACAGGTGCCAAATATGGAAGGCTTGCGCAAATACCTTAACAAATGTCCACCATGAATTATTTCTTGGGATGACCACTCTGTATATTTTTCAATAAAAGTATAATAGCATATGTCAAATGTTACTGCCATCTACATAGTGGAGTGGAAGTATAATGGTGGTTAAAAAATTTCATTTTTTTTTTTATTTTTCAAAAATGTTGGTTAAAAATTTTCAAAATCTTTTTTCTTCTGAAACAGGTTTAGAATGTCATGAAACGTGAACATTTTAAATTTCGGCAAAAGAAAATATTTCCGTCTATTCTAGTGGTAAAATTATTTTCCAAAATGGTAAAAAAATGATTCAATTTCTTTTTCCGGAATAGGCTTGGAATATCATGAACCGTGGACATTTTAAATTTGAGCAAAAAAAAAATTTCATCTATTCTCTAGAAAGTAGTGAAATAGATTAAAGATTTTTTCAGTTTTTTTTAAATTTGTTTGAATAGGTTTAGAATGCCATGGAAACGTGGCAATTTTAAATTTGAACAAAATAAAAATTCATTTTTTTTTAAATTTTTCAAAAATGGTTAAAAAAATTTCAATTTTTTTTTCTTCTGAATTAGGTATAGAATGTCATGAAACGTGTAAGCTTTAAATTTGAGCAAAAAAAATTTTTTCCATCTATCCAGTGGTAATTTTTTTTTCCAAAATGGAAAAAAAATATTACAATTTTTTTTCTTCATAAACATGTTTGGAATGTCATGAAGCGTGGAAATTTTAAATTTGAGCAAAAAGAAAAATTTCGTCTGTTCTATAGTAAGTACTTAGTGATTTAAAAAAAAATTTTAAATTTTTTTGATACGATTAGAGTACCATGGAAACAGGGAAATTTTAAATTTAAGGAAGGAAAAAAAGATTCCATCTATTTTAGTGGTAAATTTTTTACTTCCCTCGCATACCGAAGGGAAGTATTGTATTCGAGAAAAAATCACCCTCCGAGATTTTTACGGATTCTGTCGTTTCAGATCACGCAGATTACGAAAATATAGGTTTTTCAATTCCGTCAGTCTGTCTGTCTGTCTGTCTGTCGGTCGGTCGGTCTGTCTGTCTGTCTGTCTGTCTGTCTGTCTGTCTGTCTGTCTGTCTGTCTGTCTGTCTGTCTGTCTGTCTGTCTGTTGGTGCATTTACTAAAAAACTACTTGACGGAGAGCAGTCAAATTTGGCAGGTAGTTGACGCTACTGTCAGCGCAGAAATGGTAGAAATTTCACTGGAAAATATACAGGGTGGACCGTCTAAACGGAATAAATAGTGAAAAAATTTTTTTTTCGCCCATTTTTTCACATTTTTGAAAAATTTTTTACCAACATGAACAAATTTTTTTTTGCTCAAATTTAAAATTTCTACGTTTCATGGCATACTAAAACTATTTTAAAAAAAAATTTTTTTTTGCCAACATTTTTGAACAATTTTTTTCTACTAAAATAATAAATTTTTTTTCTTCAAATTTAAAATGTCCACGTTTCGTGGCATTCTAAGCCCGATTTAAAAAAAAATATTGAAAATTTTTGAATTTTTTTTTACCAACATTTTTTAAATTTTTTTTACCACTAAAATAGATGGATTTTTTTTTATTTCTTCAAATTTAAAATTTCCACGTTTCATAGCGCTCTAAATCTATTTAAAAGAAAAATTAGACATTTTGTTTACTATTTTAAAAAAATTTTACCACTAAGATAGAATTTTTTTTCTTTGTTCAGATTTAAACTATCCACGTTTCCATGGCATTCTAAAACTATTCAAACAAATTTAAAAATGTTTTTGAAAAATTTTTAAAAAAAGTTGAAAACATTTTTAATCTATTTATCACTACTATAGAATAGACGAAAAATTTGGTTAGCTCAAATTTAAAATTTCCACGTTTCATGACATTCCAAACCAATTTCGTAAAAAAAATATTTGCAACATTTTGTTACCAGTTTGGAAACAAAATTAACACTAGAATAGATGGAAACTTTTTTTACTCAAATTTAAAAGTTTCACGTTTCATGACATTCTAAGCCTATTTAAAAAAATCGGTAAAGTTATTTACACAGAACTTCCCTCGTTATTTGTGCATGGCGGTCACTCTAAAAAAATGTTAATTACGAAATGACATTGAGAATATAGTTATTGCTATTATTACAAAAAAACCTGATAACTTTTGGTCAAAAAAATATACAGAGTGCTCATCCAACAGCAAAAGTTCAATACTAAATAACAGGTGCCAGATATGGAAGGCTTGCGCAAATACCTTTACAAATGTCCACCATGACTGAATTATTTCTTGGGATGCCATTATTCAATAAAAGTATATAATAGGTGCATATGCCAAATATAATTGCCATCTGTCATATTTTCAATTCCACATTCACGTAATGGAGTGGAAGTATAGTGGTGGCTAAAAAATATAAAAAAATTTCAAAACTTTTTTTTTGAATAGGTTTAGAATGTCACGAAACGCGAAAATTTTAAATTTGAGCAAAAAAAAATTTTTCGCTCTATTCCAGTGTTAATTTTTTTTCCAAAATGGTGAAAGGATGTGTCAATTTTTTTTTTCCGAAATAGGTTTAAATGTCATGAAACGTGGAAATTTTAAATTTGAAAAAAAAAATATTTCGTCTATTCTGTAATAGTGATAAATAGATTACCTAAACATGATTTCAAATTTTTAAAAAAATTTTTCAAAAACATTTTTAAATTTGTTTGAATAATTTTAGAATGCCAATGAAACGTGGAAATTTTAAATCTGAACAAAGAAAAAAAAATCCATCTATTTTAGTGGTAAATTTTTTTTCGAAATTTTTTAAAAATTTTCAATTTTTTTCAATTTTTTTTTAAATAGATTTAGAGCGCTATGAAACGTGGAAATTTAAAATTTTAAGAAAAAAAATTCCATCTATTTTAGTGGTAAATTTTTTTTTAAAAATGTTGGTAAAAAGTTTTCAAACATTTTTTTCTTTTAAATAGGTTTAGAATGCCATGAAACGTGTAAATTTTAAATTTGAACAAAGAAAAAAAAATTTTTTAGTGCTAAAATTTTTACTTCCCTCGCATACCGAGGGAAGTATTGTATTCGAGAAAAAATCACCCTCCGAGATTTTTTCGGATTCTGACGTTTCAGAACACGTAGATTCCGAAAATATAGGTTTTTCAATTCCGTCAGTCTGTCTGTCTGTCTGTCTGTCTGTCTGTCTGTTGGTGCATTTACTAAAAAACTACTTGACGGAGAGCAGTCAAATTTGGTAGGTAGTTAACCCTACTGTCAGTGAAGAACTGGTAGAATTTTCACTGAAAAATATACAGGGTGGACCGTCTAAACGGAATAAATAGTGAAAAAAATTTTTTTTTGCTCAAATTTAA
The DNA here is from genome assembly GCA_963583905.1 of Stenurella melanura. Taxonomy (NCBI): domain Eukaryota; kingdom Metazoa; phylum Arthropoda; class Insecta; order Coleoptera; family Cerambycidae; genus Stenurella; species Stenurella melanura. The sequence goes on along the minus strand of OY757317.1, from coordinate 36,473,310 downwards.
AATTTCCACGTTTCATGACGCGCTAAACCTATTTCAGGAAAAAAAATTTTTTGAAATTTTTTTTCAAACATTTTTTAAAAAATTTTTATAAAGTTGAAAAAAATTTTTTTTTGCTCAAATTTAAAATTTCCACGTTTCATGACGCGCTTAAAATCTGAACAAAGAAAGAAAAATTCTATCTTAGTGATAAAATTTCATAAAACTTTTTTTTAATCAGGCTTAGAATGCCATGAAACGTGAAAATTTTAAATTTGAAGAAAGAAAAAAAAAATTCATTTTAGTAGTAAAAATTTTTTCAAAAATATTGGTGAAAAAAATTTTCAATTTTTTTTTTCTGAAATAGGTTTAGCGCGTCATGAAACGTGGAAATTTTAAATTTGAGCAAAAAAAAATTTTTTTCAACTTTATAAAAATTTTTTAAAAAATGTTTGAAAAAAATTTTCAAAAAATTTTTTTTCCTGAAATAGGTTTAGCGCGTCATGAAACGTGGAAATTTTAAATTTGAGCAAAAAAAAATTTTTTTCACTATTTATTCCGTTTAGACGGTCCACCCTGTATATTTTTCAGTGAAAATTCTACCAGTTCTTCACTGACAGTAGGGTTAACTACCTACCAAATTTGACTGCTCTCCGTCAAGTAGTTTTTTAGTAAATGCACCAACAGACAGACAGACAGACAGACAGACAGACTGACGGAATTGAAAAACCTATATTTTCGGAATCTACGTGTTCTGAAACGTCAGAATCCGAAAAAATCTCGGAGGGTGATTTTTTCTCGAATACAATACTTCCCTTCGGTATGCGAGGGAAGTAAAAATTTCAAAAAATTTTTTTTTTCTAATCAGGCTTAGAATGCCATGAAACGTGGAAATTTTAAATTTGAAGAAAGGAAAAAAAATTATTTCATTTTAGTAGTAAAAATTTTTTCACAAATATTGGTGAAAAAAAATTTCAAATTTTTTTTTCCTGAAATAAGTTAAGCGTGTCATGAAACGTAGAAATTTTAAATTTGAGCAAAAAAAAATTTTTTTCATCTTGGTAAAAATTTTTTCAAAAATGTTTGAAAAAAATTTTCAATTTTTTTTTTTTTCTGAAATGGGTTTAGCGCGTCATGAAACGTGGAAATTTTAAATTTGAGCAAAAAAAAATTTTTTTCACTATTTATTCCGTTTAGACGGTCCACCCTGTATATTTTCCAGTGAAACTTCTACCATTTCTTCGCTGACAGTAGCGTCAACTACCTACCAAATTTGACTGCTCTCCGTCAAGTAGTTTTTTAGTAAATGCACCAACAGACAGACAGACAGACAGACAGACAGACAGACAGACGGAATTGAAAAACCTATATTTTCGTAATCTACGTGTTCTGAAACGTCAGAATCCGAAAAAATCTCGGAGGGTGATTTTTTCTCGAATACAATACTTCCCTTCGGTATGCGAGGGAAGTAATATGTAATTTTTAAATCTTAAACTTCTTTTACCACTAGTATAGAATAGACGGAAACTTTCCTTTTTGCTCAAATTTAAAATTTCTACGTTTGACATTTTAAATCTATTTCAGAAGATAAAATCTATTTTTTTTTTTAACATTTTTGAAAAATTAAAATAAAAATGAAATTTTTTAACCACCACTATACTTCCACTCCATTACGCGAATGTTGGATTGATGTGACGGATGGCAATAATATCTGACATATACACCTATTATACTTTTATTGAAAAATGTACAGGGTGGTCATCCCAAGAAATAATTCAGTCATGGTGGACATTTGTAAAGGTATTTGCGCAAGCCTGCCATATGTGGCACCTGTTATTTGGTATTGAGCTTTTGCTGTTGGATGAGCAATCTGTATATTTTTTTGACCAAAACTTATCAAGTTTTCTTTGTAATAATAGCAATAACTATATTCCGATTATTATTCTCAATGTCATTTCGTAATTATTAATTTTTTAGGGTGACCGCCATGCACAAATAACGAGGGAAGTTCTGTGTACCGATTTTTTTTAAAAATGTTGGTAAAACAAATTTTCAAAAAAATTTTGTTTTAAATAGGTTTAGAATGCCATGAAACGTGAAAATTTTAAATTTGAACAAAACAAATTTTTTTCTTCATCTGTTTTAGTGGTAAGAAATTTTTCAAAAATGTTAGTGAAAAAAATTTTCAAATTTTTTTTTCTGAAATAGGTTTAGCGTGTCATGAAACGTGGAAATTTAAAATTTGAGCAAAAAAATATTTTTTTCATTATTTATTCCGTTTTGACGATCCACCCTGTATACTTTCCAGTGAAAATTTTACCGTTTCTTCGCTGTCAGTAGGGTCAACTACCTACTAAATTTGACTGCTCTCCGCCAAGTAGTTTTTTAGTTAATGCACCAACAGACAGGCAGACAGACCGACAGACAGACAGACAGACTGACGGAATTGAAAGACCTATATTCTCGTAGTCTACGTGATCTGAAACGTCAGAATCCGAAAAAATCTCGGAGGGTGATTTTTTCTCGAATACAATACTTCCCTGCGGTATGCGAGGGAAGTAAAAATATTAATGAAATCTTTGAACTCTTTCGATAACCTGACTTCTGGTTATGCTAAGCAAGTTGAAATTCTAAAATAAATTTGTCCAATTTCTTATTTGACATTCTCATTATAACACTAGCATCCAACATAGTCCCCTACGGCTAAGCAGATTAAACTAGTATTTACATGACACCCTACGGTATGTAAATTCAGTTAAAAATGAGAACAAAGGCCTGAAATTAATTAATTTACCTACCTTGTCTTAAAATTTTTCTAATGGATTGCATTTTCATAAAATCTCTCATTCAGTTTCTTAGAAATGCTTAGCCTTTGAAACTTCTCTCGCCCTTATTCTGAGCCCACTAGAAAGACGCAAACGATGTTCCATGCAAAACCAAGGCAATATCCATGAATAAATATGAAATATTTATATTTGACACTGTCTCTTAAAAACAACAGATCTTCACCTATCTATTAGCTAACTAGTATTGGAGCATATATACTCTATGCATGTTCACAAGTGAATTATTTATTATTTGTTTGCTTATAGCAAGGAAACATGTTCTTTATAGGATTTTGCAAACAGCAAATAATAAATAATTCACTTTTAAACATGCATAGAGCATATAGGCTCCAATACTAGTTAGCTAATTGATAGGTGAAGACCTGTTGTTTTTATCAGTCAATGTCCAATATAAATATTTCATACTTATTCATGGATATTGCCTTGGTTTTGCATGGAACATCGTTATGAGTGACTTTGTGACTTTCTGATGAGCTCAGAATAAGGGCGAAAATGGTTTCAAAGGCTAAGCATTTCCAAGAAACTGAATGAGAGATTTTATGGAAATGGTAGGGGACCATTAGAATGAAACAGAATTTTTTTTTAAGACAAGGTAGGTAAATAAATAAATTTCAGGCCATTGTTCTCATTTTTAACTGAATTTACATACAGTAGGGGGTCATGTAGATACTAGTTTAATCTACTTAGCCGTAGGGGACCATGTTGGATGCTAGTGTTATAATGATAATGTCAAATAAGAAACTGGATAAATTTATTTTAGAATTTTAACTTGCTTAGCATAACCAGAAGTCAGGTTATCGAAAGAATGCAAAGATTTCATTAATATTTTTATATACAGTTCTTCCTTTAGTTCTCATAGATAGTTTTTCTTTCCGTTGTTTGCAAAATCCTATAAAGAATATGTTTCATTGATAACCAAATATCTTTTGTTTCTCAAACGTGACAGGTTTCCTGTTTCATAAGCACCTATAACCTACAGAGAAAGAAGGGTAATTCTTGATTTTTGGTTGATATTACATAACATTTTAAAAGTATTAATTTGTGTACTGAAAGAGGTGGACATCATGTGGCGCGTTTATTATTCTTTTTTAGAATTGTAAATTAATGGTAAATACAAATTGAAAATAAAAGGATAATTTCTTATATTTTGATTGATATTACAAAGATTTTTAAAAGTAGCTTTTTTGCAACCCTTTCAATTATCTGTAAAATTGTTCAAGTATTCCGTAATTTTAGAGGGTGATTAAAAATTGATAGCCAGTCAAATATTAGTAATTATGAAAATGAATTTAGAAACAAAAGATACTTGGTTGTTACAAACTTTACATAGCCAGAGTACTTCCAGAGTACTTAATAGAGGCACAGCTTCCATCAAAATTTGAAAATTTTATCCCAAATATAACGGAAACTATTGGAAAAATACATTTTGTTCCATCTCACTTTAAGAGAATATACTTTCTCAGGGATGCATCTTATTACTAAGATAAGTTGGGCTATATGGGCCCAATATGAACTCAGGAATCACAGGTTGCCGTCCGGGAACTCAATTTTGGGACACCCTGTATAAAAATGCGGTAAAGTTGAATTCGAGAGTTTCACAAGTAAATTATGTCCAGGAGTTTTTTCGGTCGCAATCTTTAGGTTGAAATTATTACTTCTTTATGTTTCCAGTGATTAAAAGCCCATGGTCGGATGTTTAATTTATTTGTGTGTGCTGTTCATGTACTATACTGTTAATTGGTTTCTGGATTATTCGTTATTCTAACAGTACAACGACTAAAGTTTGGAAAAGTTGGAACTTGTGGTATTTCCTCAAAATAAAAAGAAAGATGCTTATTTATAGTGATATAAAAATAATCGTATGCAGATGAACATTATATGCAGAGCACGGTATCCTGGAAGACATCACACAAGTTTTCTCATATTTTAGAAGTCAAATTTAGTAGTTATTCCAAGCGAAAACTGATATATTTATTATATACGAAGCCACAAAGATTAATGTCTGGGCATCCGTAGAAACATAAAAATTTAAGTACACTTGAAACTGCAAACTTACTAGACTTATATCAGAGTCTAGAATATGCAAGGAAATTAATAGTAAAATGCGAATATAAATCCTAAAAGTTATATCCAGAATCTTGTTAAATGTCTATTTATTAATGACGTGTTGCACCGAAAATTGGGTTTAAAAACTTAAGTCTCTAAATATTCATACCTTCGTTCCTTACAATACAAACTCCCCAATTAAGTAAGGTCTTCCATATTTCTTTAGAAATTTTTTACATATTTCGACAATAAAATGTATAACTGATTACAATTCATAGCAATATAATATTCACTATTGGTTTCCGTGTTATATTCTATATACAGGGCGTAATTAGTTTCATGTTATTAAAAAAAACTGGTGGTAGGGAACGACAAGACAAACAAAAAAACCTTATATAACATGGGGTCTAAAGCTTATAGTTTTGGAGAAAAGAAATAAACAAAAATTTCGAAAATTTTCAACAAAATCTTTTGAGAACTGCTGAAATATTGAGGTAGGTTTAGATCGTCGCGCGCGTCTTTGCCTTATACTCTGACTCTCCCTTGTGCAATATTTTAGTTACTATGGGTGTAAAGGACAACAGAGGGGCACCATGGTGGAACAAAAAACTAGATAAAATGAGAAAAGAAGTTCGACGCCTCTTTAATCGAGCTAAAGATTCGGGCAACTGGGAGCAATATAGATCTACACTAACAGATTATAATAAAGAAATCAGAAAATCAAAAAGGGAATCTTGGAGGAAGTTCTGCGAGGGTATTACTGACTTACCTGGCAGCACTAGGATCCACAAGATCATCTCCAGAGAACCGGCTCGAGTATTTGGTATAGTAAAACGACCGGATGGCTCGTTTGCCGAATCTGGAAAAGAAACCCTAGAAATTCTTGCACTGAACCACTTCCCAGGAAGTTCGATTCTGATGGATAATCAATTGCCGCCACCATCGGGGGGACAACTAAAACGTCCACACAAAAACGACTGGCAGGTGGCAAAAAAGGTTATCACAGCCTCAACGGTAGAATGGGCTATTGGATCATTCGACCATTCAAATCGCCTGGTGAGGATGGCATATTTCCAGCGCTACTACAAAATGGACTGGAGGTACTGCTACCTTTCCTCATCAGACTATACAGAGCTAGTCTGGTATGGAATTATATTCCATCCAGTTGGGCAGCGATTAAAGTGGTATATATACCAAAAATGGGTCGGACAGAATCTGACCCAAAATCGCTTAGGCCCATTAGCCTGACATCATTTCTGTTGAAAGGTCTGGAGAAGGTACTGGATGGGCACATCAGAGGAAACATCCTGAGTATACGTCCTTTCAGTGTCCATCAATATGCCTATCAACCGGGCAAATCAACAGAACTAGCATTAAATAACCTGGTTGAGAAAATCACCCAATCTCTACAGGCAAAGGAGATTGCGGTGGCAGCATTTCTCGACATTGAAGGAGCATTTAATAATGCACTGCCTGACTCCTTATACACAGCAGCAGCTGCCAGAGGAGTCGAGCCAACCATAAGTGACTGGATTCGAGCTATGCTAGAAAACAGAATCATCACGACGTCTCTAAAGGGGGAAACGGTGAGCTTTAGGGCCGCGAGGGGATGCCCACAGGGCGGGGTTCTCTCCCTGCTCTTGTGGTCACTCCTTGTGGACGACCTGCTTGCCATTATCTCCCTGTGGGAAGTCGAGATTCAGGCATATGCTGACGACCTAGTCATTCTGGTTAGAGGAAAATCTGAAGAGGTACTCTCAAATACCCTTCAAGAGGTACTAGATGCTATTCACATCTGGTGTGAGAGAGAGCAGATGTCTGTTAACCCCCACAAAATGGTAATTATACCCTTCACCAGAAAAAGGAAGCTGGACAACCTGGAACCACCTTCCATATCGGGTGAAATTATTCCATTTGCGGAAGAAGTGAAATACCTAGGTGTCACCCTAGATAAGTCACTCAACTGGAATTCCCACTTGGAAAAGATAATCCACAAAGCGAGACTGTCCCTGTGGACATGTCGAAGAATTTGCGGAAAATCTTGGGGCATTGGTCCCCAACAATTGTATTGGATATACGTTACGGTCATCAGACCAATGATAGCGTATGCTTCAATAGTTTGGTGGTCGAAAGGGCTGCAACAAACGACCAAAACCAAACTCTCTGGATTGCAGAGACAAGCAGGCTTGGCAATAACTGGTGCAATAAGCACCACACCGTCAGCTGCTCTGGAAGTCCTCCTGGAACTACCTCCTCTCCATATTTACCTGGAGAGAGAGGCCAGGTGGGCAACATACAGAATCTATCAAGCGGTAACTAATATGCCGCAGGCTAGCATCAAGGAGCACAACAGGCTGTTGGATGACTTACACTGTCACAACATCCTGGGAATGCCTTCAGATGTGATGCCTACCTTTATCAACCATGAACTGCCCTTTAAAGTCCTGTTTCCTGGAAGAGATGAATGGGATCGGAACAAAACCGACCTACAAAGGGCAGATAGTTGTTGGTTTACAGACGGCTCCAAAACCCCTGAGGGAACTGGAGCCGGTGTATATAGTCGCAAGCCAAAGGTAAGGATAATTTCGAGCCTTGGTGACAATGCGACTATATTTCAGGCAGAAATTTATGCCATTGAACTGTGTGTACGGAGGCTCGAACAGACGCAACCTAGACACAGATCAATAAAAATATTTTCAGACAGCCAAGCGGCTCTTAAAGCCCTTGGATCCTACCGTTGTAACTCTAAAATGGTTAGGAATTGCCAGGAAGCTCTTGCCCGACTGGGCAAAAACAACAAACTGACTCTGATTTGGATGCCTGGCCACTCTGGTATGGAGGGCAACGAAGTTGCCGATTCCTTGGCCAGAGAAGGTGCGGCAACCAAATTTATAGGTCCAGAACCGGCACTTGGCATATCCGCAAATTCTGCCAAGGCTGCTATCCTAGCCTGGGCTGAATTGAAAACAATCCAGCACTGGCAGGAACTACCAGGATTAGTTCACTCAAAGGAGTTTATTACATACCCCTTGAAGTCAAGAACTAAAAAACTATTAGAGTTGAATAGGCTACACCTAAGAACTCTAATTGGCCTATACACTGGGCACTGCAGATTAAATCATCACCTACACAGAATTGAACTGGTGGAAAGCGCCAAATGCCGTCTGTGTTTGGAGGATGATGAAACGGCAGAGCACATTTTATGTACCTGTCCTGCTGCAGAACGAACCAGGTTCTCACTGTTTGGCAAAGGGCGACTGAAGCCAGAGGACCTGGACAATTTCTTACCCAGCAAGATTATCAGCTTTATTAAAAATCTGAATCTGTTGGGTGAATCTGTTGGGATAACTAGGAGTGAGCCACAATAGACCTGATGGTCGCAGTGGAGGGTCTGACAGGAGCCCACTCACATATGAACCTAACCTAACCTAACCTACTATGGGTGTATCGTTATGTACACACGTCCAACCTGTCCCGCCGTTCGTTGTTTTTGTTATTTTTGAATTTCGGGTCATTGTGTATTTATAGTTAAGATTTATTTTATTGACTTTACCGTTCAAGTCGTTAAATTCTTGATTACGTACAGACACAACTTACTTGTTCGTTCTTTTTGTATTTCGTTTTGAATTTTGGACCAAGTTTTTCTTTTATTTTTCTTAATTGACAACGTTAGTTGATAGTTTATTGTTTAGTGTTGAACGGAGTACGCATATCCTTAGTTCGACGTACCGAACTGTGTATTGATGCAGATGCAGAGATTTCGAAAGATTTACTTAGGTAAGCTTTTAACCCAGGACACTCATTTATGTTACAAACGTTAATAAATCACATTCAAATATTCTAAATTATAAACATTAATCAAATATTTTGTTCCAAATTAAAAGCCACGCATGTAAAGAAATGCTCTGTTTAAACTTCTATGGCCATTATTTGCTTGCAGTTATGCAGGAAAAGATAACGAATTATTTACCTCTTTATAATTGCCTTCGGTTGAGGCGGTCCATCAAAGGCGGTCGATGATCCAAACAAAGCCTTTGCTTTGACACCGCGTATGACACCGAGGACTGCACTTTTCTATGACAATTCAAAAGTTGCATAATTGGGATCAACAAGACCTTTGACCAAGAAAAGCAGTGGTTCTCAATTAATTTCTACACCAAGATTAAAAAAAAAATTAATATGTTAACCCAGGCCAGTTTTTTCAAAGTGCCCCTAGAGGGAAACGTCATAAAGGTTTTTTGTTTGTCTAGTCGGTCCCCATTACCGGTTTTTTTAATGACATGAAACTGATTACACCCTGTATTGTAGACAGGCCTTAGTTCTCTCTAATAAGTAGTGTGGGCCGAAAAACAATAAAGTTGTCAGAGCGAAACGTTATAGTAAAAAAGTTGTGTTTGGTAGAGAGAAGACGAGAAAGATTTTTTTTAATTTCTTGGTATCTTCCGTTCGCGCATGGCTCTCAAAAAAAATGAAAAATTGATAAAAACTACCTAGTAGTCTGAATTGTTTTTAGGTGACTGAAAGAACATTTACGAGGTCACTATAGCGGGGAAAGCGATTCCTATTAAAGGTAGAAAGCACTCAATTTCTTTTCTAAATCTATCAACATTTTTGGTAAAATATTGTTATGTGTTACACCACCTATGATACGCCTATGCCTAATAGTGACTGGAAATTTGTAGAAAGAGATAGAGTTTTCTAGAGTGTGGTGGGAGAAGATTCTCGATTGTATTCTGGATGACTCTGGAGGCAATTTCAGAGTATATAAGGCGCGATTACCGGCGGAAGAGGAACAAGTTTTTATTAAAGTGAAGTTTGGTAGCGAAAAAGTAAGCGTAAATATCAAGTAAACAACGTGAAAGGTTATTTTGAAATATTGTATAGTCAGTAAATTATTAAATAAAGTGTTAGTGGTTTACCCCTTGTTAAAATTATTTAGAACCCACGGATTCATACAGGGTGTTGCCTAAAGGGTGTAAACACGTAACAATTTGGTTTTTGTAAAGAGGTTACATTTCCTAAAAACTTGTTATGTTCCAATTTGGGGCAGTTTCACAGTGTATTAGTGATAAAATAGTATCAATATTGCGCAAGATAGGTGGAGAGAAAATTCACAGGAACTCCAGTCAATTATTTCAAAGTAGTTTTCAGCATCAAAGTTTAGTTTTGGAGGAGAAAATGAATTGATTTTTCTTTAGCAGAACGTTGCATTGACTTTATTATAGGCCTCAACCCAAGCTCCTTGATGTGCTTTCTGTGAACCATGACCATTGAGAGGAGAAGGTTTTCAGGATGGGCAAAAAATGAATTGCGCTCGATTATAGGTTCAACTACTTGACGCAAGTTAGCAGGTAGGTAGGTACTTTGTATTACCTTAAAAACATGCTTTAGTCCATCGGTAAAAGAACTATTCTTCTTAATATCAAACTAAACAGGCATATATGAGTTCAAAATGAATAGAACTGTTTGTTTCAGTTCAAAAGTGAGACTTTCTGTGAAAATCTATAAGCTAAGAACTCCGTTAGCAACAGAACCATTTGGCATGTGAAATAGGCTTGGATCGCAAGCGAGATCTTGTTCACAAATGCCTGATTGAATAGCGCAAATATGCTAACAGATTTCTTCGTGTGTACATATACACAGAAAATCCCACTTTTGATCTGAAACAAACAGTTTTATTCATTTTGAACTCATGTATGCCTGTTTGATTTGATGTTGAGAAGAATAGTTCTTTTACCGATGGACCAAAACATGTTTTTTAAATTGAAGGGGTAAGTTATTGCAGGGCTCCCAGATAAAAGGGGAATATGTAAAAAAAAATTACTTTAGAGGCTGCAATACAGTAGGGTAGGGTGGTCACCCTGTGCCCTGAACAAAATTTTTATGTTTTACGTGCAGTCCCCTCTCTGCATTTAATTGGTGGCGAAAGAGGCTCACACGGCCGACTAGACAAGTCCCTGGGGAGTGGATTCGACAAATTGGAGCTTTAAATGTATGCTTTTGAAAACAAATACGCGTCTTACTATAACAGATTTAATGATTATATTTAAGTACGCTTACAGCCAAATCCCACAGAAATAACATTACACACAATCAGTATTCTTAGATGTGTGGCCAACACTTAACCTAACACAAAATATACGACAACTTAAAACTAATAAAATCTTAACTAATAATAGGCAAAATATGACCCCCCAAAATATACTCGCTTGGATGATTACGTTAAAAAACTGAATAATAACAAAATGAACAAAATAATGTGAACTAGGTAGTGAAGATAGGTTAAATTGACTAATGTGAAAAATTTGCAAGCGTGGTGTTCAAAACTACTAAAATTTAATTGGTCATATGCAAAATATTTACTGACAATTTATATTTAATGTGTAATTAGTACCGTAAGAAAACTGACGGGCTCTCTATGCCTCACGTAGAAGGTGGGATGTGATATCAGGTCCCTCGTTAGGCTACTTAAAGACGCTTACCTCCAGCAGGTTTCACAATGTAACCACTAGGCCTACCAGGGGAGCGTAGCTTCCAATGGAACCAGGCAGGAGAGTCTCACCGGTACAACTCAGGATTCCAGATTCGACGAACAGCTTGCCAACCAAGTTTCAGTAAAACCAAAGTTCACATACAGATGTACAAATCCAACAGGTAAGATGTGGGGTCAAACATACATGATGCGATACCAGTAAAAGTTCAAGATAAAATGAAAATGAAACCAAAAGGACAAAAGGAACAAAAAGAACAAAAAGAACAAAAAGCCCTGCAATAAAGAAATAACGAATATTACAAATCTATTTTCTAAAGAGATTTCAGAGGTATATCTTAGATGTTGAGAGGGCTTACAGAATTCCTTTGCCATGTGCTTCCAGCAAGTTGATTTATCCGGAAAATTCCGTAGCAGTACTTCCCAACAGAAAATAATATCAAAATAAAATACTGCTAATTTGTCACTACAGCACTATATCCCATTAAAGGAGCAAATTCACAAAATTGCTATCCACGTGCTCAGTGACACAACTTATCCTCGGCAGGCAGACGGAAAAAGTCCCCAAAAATGGCCAAGACGGAAACCTCTGTCAAAATCCGAGAATGACTAAAACTCTGTCCATGGGTACGTTCCGAATGAACACTATACAACATAACCCACAAATCTGATAAATCTCCCTTAATGACGTCTATATTCCACACATAATACAGTACTTCGTAATTCCATTAACAAAACAAAAGGTTTAATTGAAAATAACGGTCTTGAAAAGGTTATAATCGAGACGTTCGAAACTCGCTTCCTAAGAAATTAGTTACAGTACTGTGCGTTGCTAGCAACGCGTTGCAAGCAACGCGTTGCCAGAACCAGCAACACTGTGCGTGGTTCACATGGAGCACGAACGGTAGACAACCAGTTTTACTATATATAGCCTCGACTAAAACGATAACATATTACGATATTCAAATTTAATTCTACAGATACGAAAATAGACTGTAACAAAGTGGATGAATGTCGTGTGTTACGAATTGTAAGTTCTGAGATAATTGATGTTTAGTAAATTGGTGTGTGAATTTTTTGTTGTTTCTTATCCCACCAAATTTATAACGTAAATAGTTGAACCTCTATCTAAGTTAGTACCTATAGTGAGAATTTGATATATTTTTTTGCAAATTATGTTTAATGAAGGTGTTATGTGCACTTGACACCATATCATCAACTATTATTGTACTTAAGACGAGTGTACATAACACCTTCATACATTAGTATCTTGCAAAATATAGCTAATGGGAAGATGAATGATGGAGGTATGGTAGAAGAGACTCATACCACCTTCTTCCACTGAAAAGCTTAAAATTTCAAAAAATGTCACATAACACCTTCATCCACTTGCCCATTCAATTAATACAGACTTCATGATACTTACCTGCTAACTTGCGTCAAGCAGCAGAACCTGTAACCGAGCGTAATTCATTTTTTGCCCATCCTGAAAACTTCTCTCAATGGTCATGGATGACAGAAAGCACATCAAGAAGCTTGTGTTTCGACAAATAATAAAGTCAATGCAACGTTCTGCTAAAGAAAAATCCTCCAAAACTAAATGATGCTGAAAACTACTTTGAAATAATTAACTGGAGTTTCTGTAAGTTGTTCTCTCCACTTATCTTGCGCAATATTGACGATGATACTATTTTATCACTAATACACTGTGAGACTGCCCCAAATTGGAACATAAGAAGCTTCCAGGAAAAACAACCATCAGAGAAAATGTAACCCCTTTACATATACAAATAAAAGCCATATTTTACAAAAAAATATTGTTTTTTAAAGCGCTTGCGCAAACAGAAGATGTTGACAGATTTAAAAAAAATGAGTGCTTTCTACCTTTAATAGGAATCGCTTTCCCCGCTGTAGTGACCTCGTAAGTATTCTTTCAGTCACCTAAAGAAAATTCAGACTGATTGGTAGATTTGATCGATTTTTAATTTTTTTTGAGAGCCATGCGCGAACGAAAGATACCAAACGATTTAAAAAAAATTCCTCGTCTTCTCTCTATCAAACACAACTAGTTTTTATTATAGCGTCTCGCTCTGACAACTTTGTTGTTTTTTCGGTCCACCCAAAATGTATGTAAAGTAATCTGATTAATATATTGTTTGAAAACTTCTAAAATCAATGCTTTTCAAATCGAGAACAATAATTATTTAAAAAGTGTAATTCGCAAGGAGGGATACACTTTAGCTCATTGTATAATTTTATCATAGTATAATTTTAATAATAGCATTTAATTTATATTTTTTTTTCTATATTAACATCACGAAGAAACGCCAAAAAATAATATATTCGGAGATTATGTCCAATATTAGCAAAGAGAAAGACAATGAGACATTTAATAATGGGAATCACATACCACGGGTACTTATTTTCGAACTGTGTAATTTATTATTATTGCCTTTATTGGTAGGCTTTGCCATTGACGACCATAAACGTTGACATTAAAGGATATTTTAACGAGGATGAATATTCTTGAAGGGGTTTCTAAGAAGACCTTTATTCTTTTATTAGCCGCTTGTTTTGCACATTTTTATTAGAATTGCATTTTTATATACTTTACTATTGTCTCTTTGCTAAATCAACGAAACTCAACAAAAAAAAACGCTGTCCAAGGAATCGCTACTTCCACATCCAGATTTTCCATCCAAGTCTCTTTAAAGGAAAACATCTTGACTCTAATTGCACTCTAGTATGTGGAAATAATTGATCCTTTGAACAATACTTGAGGAAAATTTGAGGACTGTTTCTTAGCATATACACCTAAAACGAAGTTTCTGGAATCTTATTAGATTGGTCTACTCAGTTTAATTTACACCTTATGGTTGGATGTAGCTACTTCCTTACAGAAAGTTTATATATATAATAATAAGTATGATTAGGTTGAAGACCAAGAAAAATACAAAATATGACAATTTATCGTAAAGCTGTGATTAAATTAAATGTAAAAAAGTTTATAAATATCTGAAGGCAATATATAACACATAAAAATTTAGAAATACTTAAAATTTTCGAAAGTTGAATAATGTAGTTGAATGTTGAAAAGAAATTCAGTTGATACTATATTACCCCCGGTTGCGTTCTGCAGTAACCAACCCTGGTCCTCGTCTCACTGAATCTTCACTGTGTTTCCCACTACTTGATTATTGATTTCTAGCAGATATCCCAAGACTTTTCAGAATTTAGACGTCTGTGAACGGTTACCAAACCCAACAACTTGGTGCTCTCATCCAGCGGGGACTATTCTATACCAAGACACTCCAAACTTGGATTTCAAAGACACCTTCTTGGCGAATGATCTGGTTCCCCTGGATTAGCAGCAGCAGCCCAGTAAAATTCCCAATTTTAAGGGTTAACTTAACACCTCAATTCCTACAAGAGTTATTATCTGTTACTACACTTGAAATTACTTTACTTACTAGTGGGCACTCTTAGTGCGTTTGATAAAATCCCCACGTTAATGCATTACTGGTGTCTCTCTAGATAAATTACATTAAAATGCCCTTTTCGCCCCTATTAATTTCGAGTTAAATTCCTTTGAGTTTTAATTATACGATAAGGTTACGAAAACATATTTTACTAAATTCGAACTGTCTTTAAACCCCTATTAAACCTCAATTACTCATTAATAAAATTTACTTCTCAATATATCTTAATACCGAGTTTAACACATGTCTCGAAATACCCCGTTCATACATTAACTTGACCGCGTGGTCTCCATCTTTCCATGCCACGCGCCGCGAACCAGGTAATTTGTGATCAACAAACATCGCGTTTAATTATGATAAATTCAACAATTAAATTACAAATGCATATACAACAAATACTACAGAAGGCAATTATATACATATTATAAAGTATCTATTAACGTACCATCCAGATGAGGTGTTACACGGTCAGAAACACGTCTGTATCGCTACGAAATAGCCAGGAAAATGGAACTGTTCTGTTCCCGTGTAGGATCTAAAAAATTTAGTTACCAATAATTACGCGAGGTGTTGCTGGTACTGGTAACGTAAATAATTCTTTAAATACAATACAAATCTACACAACTACACTACTGTATCATTTATATGAATTCATGAGTCCTAATTTTATCAGAATTATCGATTTATAATTTTGTTTATTGATTGGGGATTTATTCACTTAATATAGATTTCTTCTTTTAAATATTTGTTGTACCAGATGACTTGTAGGTGTACTGCAAGAGAAGTAACAGATGGCGCTAGTATGCTAATTTCTAATTTAAAGTTGGGTTGATGAACACAAATTCTTCCAGATTCAGTAAGACAGGGACGGCTTCAGGATTGAACTGAAAAATTAATTAATAAGTTTACTGAATTGTGGTTTTAGACTACAAAAATTCATTGCTATTAAAATAAAAATTAACAAGTGGCATTCAGGTAATTTTGAATGTCACAACTTATTTTTCCCTATTTACCTCTACTTTCCCCCGCTCCTTCAACGGAATCATGTCAAAATATAATCTAATTTCAGATGTCGTTATAATACATATGTGTACCAAATTTCAAGTGAATCTCAATTTAATTTTATCAACTCCTTTAGGAGTTGGGGGGGGGCATGGAAAATATATATACACCAAGTCCCAAGTTTCTGTACTCTTACCAGCTTGCTTTAGTTATTTTCCCCTATTTATCCCTATTTAACCCCCAACCATTTCAAAATATAATCTAGTTCCAGATGTCGTCATAATATATACGTATACCAAACTTCAAGTCAATATCTCAATTTCATTTTATCAACCCCTCTAATAATGGAGTGGGGGGTTGTGGGGAATGGAAAATTGAGGTCTCGGCTTCTAGTACATACAAAAAATTTCAGGTTTATGTACTCTTACCAGCCTGCTTTATTTTACTTATTTATATCCCTTTAATATCACAGAGGAGGTGGTGGTGGGGAGGTTGAAATAGTTTAGAAAGAAATCTGATGCCTTGGTTTCCAGTATATACACCAAATCCCAAGTTTCTATACTCTTACCAACTTGCTTTACTTTTTATTCCCTATTTACTTCTACTTACCCTCCACTCCTGCAACGAAATCAAATCAAAATATAATCTAGTTTCAGATGTTATAATACAAACGTGTACAAAATTTCAAGTGAAAATCTCAATTTAATTTTATCGTATCTTGTAATAAGGGACCGAGGGTGGTGGGAGGATGGAAAATATTATTTAAAAAAATCTGAGGCCTTCGCTTCTAGTATATACACCAAATCTCATATTTCTGTATTCTTACCAACTTGCTTTACTGATTTTCTCCTATTTTCTCCTATTTTAAATCCCAACCCATTTAATTAAAATCCTAAGAAATTAACAGCCGTATGACTTCCTGTAAACTAATTACTTCTTTTCTGATTCGTATGGGATGCATGCAACTTTCTGAATCGGCTTATTAAATAAAACAACTTCTACTTAATTCGACTAGTAGGTACACATTTTCTTATAAATATGTACAGCTGAGAATTGGTTGACCACTGACTATCGTCGCATTATACGCATATAAACGTTACTTGATGTAATTTTAAGTCATATCTTGTCTCCTCAGCACTTGAAAATAGTTTATTTACATTTCAAAATGAGGGTGGCTGCAACAAAGACGGTAATGGTAATTTTAGTCATAAAGAAAGAAATGGTTATAAAATGCAATGCCTGAACTTGAGTACGAGATACACTTATAAATGTGTATATCTGCTCCTATTTTTATAAATTCTTTATTACTAGCATTTGAACTAGCACCTTCGCCATTTTTATAAATAAAATTTGGCGGCAATGCAATATGAGCATATTAGATATAATTAATTTTCAGGATATGACAGGATTATTAATCTACAACAAAGAGTTCTTTCGATTCTTGCATTGTGATTTTCTGCAGAGATACTGTGCTGTAGTCCTCGCAAAATCATTATCATTTTAATTCAATTCAGTTTTTTATTAAAATATGCCTTGCATTTAAAGCAAGATAAATTGAAATAACAGTTTCAAAATTTTTTAGATATATTTGTGCTCATTACTAGTCATGTCATTAACGATAAAAATCTATTTATGACATATTTTGTAACATGTTTGTATACAGGGTTGGGCAAATGTGTGAAAACACCTGATTACTCTCTAAACTATAAACTAGATTAATAAAGCGCTGCCTAAGGAATCACTACTTCCACATCCAGATTTTCCATATGTCTCTTTAAAGGAACACATCTTGACTATATTTGCACTATAGCATGTGGAAATAATTGGTCATAGAATTTCAATAGTACCTGAGACAGATGTCATATTAAAATATAATCTGGTTCCAGATATCGTTATAGTATATACGTATACCAAGTTTCAAGCGAATATCTTAATCTCATTTTATCAATCACTTTAATAATGGGGTGAGGGTGGTTGGAGGATGGAAAATATTACAAAAAAAATTTGAAGCCTTGGCATCAGTATAATACACCACATCTCAAGTTTCTGTACTCTTAGCTAGCCTTACTCATTTTCCCCTATTTATCTCTATTTACCCTCCAAATCTTCAACGGAATCATCTCAAAACATAATCTAGTTCCATATGTCGTTATAATATATACGGGTACCAAATTTTAAGTGAATATCGCAATTCTGTTTTATCAATCCCTAAATAATGGAGTGGGGGGAGGGTGGAGTTGAAAAATATTATAAAAATATCTGAGGCCTTGGCTTCTAGTATGTACACCAAATTTCAAGTTTCTGTACTCTTTCCCGCTTGCTTTATTTACTTTCCAATATTTACCCCTATTTAACCCCCAACCCTTCAACGGAATAATCTCAAAATATAGTCTAGTTCCAGGTATTGTTATAATATATACGCGTATCAAATTTCTAGAGAACATCTCGATTTTGTTTTATCAGCCACTTTGGAGTGGGGTGCTGGAGGATTTGAAAAATATTATAAAGAAATCTGAGGCCTTGACTTCTAGTATATATACACCAAATTCGAAGTTTCTGTACTCTCACCAGCTTAGTTTACTAACTTTCCAATATTTACCCCTATTTAACCCCCAACCCTTCAACAGAATCTTCCATATAATATAGTTCCAAGTATTGTTATAATATATTCGTGTACCAAATTTTAAATGAATATCTCAATTTGGTTTTATCAATCCCTTTAATAATGGAGTGGGGGTGGTGCAGGGGGATGGAAATATTATAAGAAAATCTGAGGCCTTCATCATTTCCAGCATAAAAACCAAGTCCCAAAATTGTGTACTCTTACCAGCTTGCTTTACTTATTTTCTCCTATTTACCCCTATTTACTCCCAACCTTTCACCGGATAAGTTCAAGAAACAATCCAGTTCCAGATCTTGTCATTGTACACGCGTGTAGAAAAAAAAATAGTCAATATCTTAAACAGAAAATTTTTTTTCGCTCAAATTTAAAATCTTGACGTTTCCTAACATTCCAAACCTATTTCAACAAAAAAAATGAATTTTTTTACGATTATTATACTTCCAATCCACTACGTGGATGTGGAAGTAAAATACCCTTAGATTTAAATTTTTCGAGATATGACATCATCGG
The DNA here is from genome assembly GCA_963583905.1 of Stenurella melanura. Taxonomy (NCBI): domain Eukaryota; kingdom Metazoa; phylum Arthropoda; class Insecta; order Coleoptera; family Cerambycidae; genus Stenurella; species Stenurella melanura. The sequence goes on along the minus strand of OY757317.1, from coordinate 36,454,338 downwards.
CAGTTTTTTTAATGGATGACACTGTATACTTTTTCATCAATTATAATGATATAGCATTTGGTTGGTGTGCTATTTGTGGTTTCTTAAATATTAAATAAAATAATAAAATAAAGGGTAATAAATATTTATTAGTTCATGAAAATTGAATATGTTATTACAAAATGTTGAGCGTAAGGTGGGCATTGCTGCCGATTCCGGGCATGAAGATTTGTTCCACCACGCAGTCCGATCGCCCTCTGAATGGCTAAATGCAATCAATCAGTCGTCTGTTACATATTCATGCCATGACTAGGCGGCTCCACTCGACCGACGAACGGGCGATCCAACCGTGTGCCGGAATAAACCTCCGATGCTTTTATGTACCGGCAGACCGGCTGCATACGCTGAATTGAACATTGGACATGCTTGTTGTCAGCAGCGAGAGTCACGTGACGCCAGAGCTGGGTATGAATACTAAAAAAGTATCTAAATACAGAATACTGAATACTTATAGATAAAAGTATTCTAAATACTGCAGTATTCAGAATATTTTAGACTAAAAGTACTTGAATACCAGTATTCACGGTATTCATAATGACATGAATACCATGAATACTTAATGAAGCAGTAAAGTTCTTAGTTAAAATATTAAACAATAAAAAGAATTAGACATTTTTAATTAATTTATTTATTAACATTAACCAATCAAGGATGGAGTTTCCATTTTTGTAAAAAAAAAAACTGTTTCTTGGATAGATACTAGGATTCATTCTAATTTTGAAAGATATTACATACACATAAGCAAAAATTCAATATTTTTTATCATAATTCATGTCGTCATGTGGCAACGCTAGGACTCAAATAAGACAGGTTTAGAACTCTACTGCCAAATGGCTTAATAAATATATATCACCTATAATTTAAGTATTTTTATTGAAAATATTACAAAATTTTTATAAAACGTTAAAGTTAATATGAAATTCCAAACAACAGTTCAAACAGAGTCCCACATCACATTTCATATACATACTTCTCATAATAGACTTGCAGTTTTCGCCGGCGCATCTTTTTTCTTCCTTATATGGTACAAAGAGCAAATAGTGTCCTATATTATCGTACCTAATGTCATCAAAAACTTGGTTGCATAACTTACTTGATACGCTCATTGATGGCCTACCCCCCACACTACGCGGGTGGGTTTCTAAATCGTCTTAAGTAAGTTTTGACGATTTCCCGTCTATATTCTGGGTCAATTTATTTCCTGCCTTTTTATGTAGAATATAAGCATTTTGGATGGTGGCATCTTCTACCCATGTAAACAGACACCACCACCATTTCTTTAATCGCAGGGCGATTTTGTAGCAGGAAATATTCTCATCCATGAGATTGGTACCACCCAATGCAGAATTGTATTTACCTATCAGTGACGGCCATTTAACATTTGTTTCTTTTTTCTTTGTGAGAATAACGTTTGACGGTACCCATCGGGGATACTCTGTCAGATGTTGAGGCAACGGTGGCCATGTTGTTGTCAACCCATATAACTAACATGACGTTTTCACAGTGTAATAAAGATGCGACTTCTCCTCTGATTTCCTTTTTCATTGCTTTCCTTGAAATTATTGGACAGTTCTTTGGGATACAATTTTTTCTCATAGTACCAGTGACTTCATGCCGTAGTTGCTTGAAGTAAGCTAATAAATTAAAGCTAGTGAAAATATTATCACTAAATAAGGAATAACGCAAGTTTCGCTTTTCATCAGGTAGTTCTTCAAGCAAAGTGACAAATGGTACAGTAGACGCTCCAAACACTGCCTGGTAATAGAATTTTTTTTTACGATTACTATACTTCCAATCCACTATGTGGATGTGGAAGTAAAAATAAGGGTTATAAGTTTTAACATTCATTTTTAGCGAAATTAACATTTTGTGACCCTCATCGTTTTTAACCTGTACCCTTCAAATAGTAGACACTTTCTTTTTCGAAAGTTGTTATTTATAGCTTTTAGGGTTATGATGCAATATTAAATTTTCACATATTTTTAAATCATCATTATTTCAAAAATTAAATTGGATTGCATCTGCATCTACAGGTACACCACCCCAATTTCTACCATTATGAATAACCAGAAACAATACATCATAATGCCACACAACATTTTTTGACTTACCTAACTTAAGAATGAGAATGACAACAAACAATTAAACAAAACACACAAATCAAATCAAGGAACAGGAAAGCACAGCACGGTTTGACCACGACACGACTACTTACTACACATAAGGGAAGTGAAGTCAATTATTTTTTGTTATAACTGCTACTTGTTCCTAGAATTTATCAATACCACTTGTTAATAAAAAAACTCAGATGTTTGTGAGGAGGATAATATTACAAATAATTTTGAATGATCTAAGTTCATGAATACTTAGTATTCTTGAATACTGCTGGTATTCATAAATATCACATTTAAGTATTGAATAATGAATAATATTCATTTTTAGGAATAGTGAATACTTAGGCAGTGAAAAATATAGAGTATTCAACACTGAATACCGAATACCAAAATAGTATTTTGAATAGTATTCTGAATACTCAGTATTTGATTACTACCCAGCTCTGCGTGACGCTTGGGGTAGGAATATAGGATGGAACGTGTAGGTGTTTGTGAGATACTTCTTCTTGGTTTCCATTTGTCATCATCGGATGGGAAGTGTAGGCGTTTGTGAGGTGCTTCTTTTAGGTCTTCGTGGTACTTGTAAATTTCAGGTGTTTGTGAGAAACTTCTTTTTAGTTTCTGTCTGTGATCATCTTCTCTCCTATTCTTCTTCTCAGTTTTCTGTAACTTCTGTTTCTGAGTCTGGCAGTGTGTATATCCTTGATATTTCTTTATTGCATTTCGTCTTTTGTTTTGCCGTTCTTTCCCAATGCGTATAATCCTTTCTTATGTAACGAGGATTTTTTTTCGTTTAACCACTCGTGCTACGTAAATTTGAATTACCCGCGGTAAACGCCAACGCGAAGTCAACAAGTGCACATACGCGGGTAGAAACATCACTGAGGCCATTTTTAATATTGTGGCTTCTTCACTTTCGCTTCCGCCGCTGGTGAGTTGAGATCGTTTACTTATTCTTTAACGGATTTTCGCATTTATTTCTTTAGTTCTTTGGTATTTTGAATATATTTGATTATTAAATGAGGTCATATTATTGAGTTAACGTTGCTGTATAATTATTTTTAGGAATTGTTAAAGGATATTCCGTGTAATAATTAATTTTTATTGAGGCACGTGTTTGTGCTATTTCGATGTCCACTGGACATGTATCTTTATTAACTAATTAATTATCGTGGCAATTTTGTATTTTGTGGTCGCTTGAGACACAATGCCGTGGTATTTTATCAATCTTCTAGATTATTGTGGACGGGGATTAAACTCGGAAATTAATCAAGGGAAAAATTAGAATCTCTGTTTCTTAACCGTGTGTAGACAATCACATCTCAATAAGAGTCGAAACCTAAAGTCATTTTGTCGCATTTAAGTAACCTCGTGATAATACCGGAGGTTAAGAGATAATTTTTAATTACTTTATTTCTAGGGAAATTAGGCCCATATTTTTTTTTCTATATTTGTTACAATATTAGTTTCCTTCAGATAGTAATTCAGATATTTTCTCTCTAATTCAGTTGTGCTAAATTTTGTTAGCTTTATTCAATTTTTTTTTGTCATAACCAGTGTCAGCCATTTTGCGAACGGCTAAATTTCATGAGAGTAGTTTCTTATTCATTAATTTCCTTCATTACTATATTAATCAGTAGCTTATTCATATATTTTCAGATGCAAAATTTTACCAATACTCAGGTTTTTTTTTTGGTTGAATTGCTGTTAGTTTGGTTTTGCAGTGACCTTCGTCACCATAGTTTTTTTGTAGTTTTTCTTGTACTTCCTTTCTCTGGTAAAATATCTTGCCAATAAATTTTTTTATTAGACATCTGAAGTTTTCTTTTTCTCACAATTTACTTTTTTTTGCTGTTGTCAACTGGTTCTTTATATTATCCCTTTTTCATGTAAAACCTTGGACCAACCGAAGCACCGCAAGAGGAGAAGTTGGATAGGCGAGAACTTATTACTCATTGCCTGGATATTTTTTTCCAAACGCAGCGTCTCCCTGAAAAATCCTCGTACACCAGGACACGACCACTATTTAGTCCTCATTCCATGTACCTGTGGCCATCTCCAGGGTTCGACCTCGTTGGAATTCTACGCTATCCACAAAGTTGAGTAGGCATACATCTCGGTAAAATTCTCCGTTGGTCAGAAAAAAATACTGTAAACCAGTTGATCGTTTCTTAAATTGCAATTTTTTTAATTAATCTTCAAATTTAATTTGTTTAATCGATATTCCTGTTTTTGTCTGTTAGTTAACTAATTAAATCAAATTATTCACCTTCAATGTTTTTAATAATTTGTAAAGTGCTGTAAAATTTTTGCTCTTATACTTATGTTAATATATCATTTTTTGTATTTGATTTTGATTGTCTTCTCCCCCTGATAAAGTTTGCAAGTGTTATGTACTGAATACGCTGGCATCCAAAGCCCTGAGCTAACCAGTTGTTACTCTTTCATAGCTTCCTCCTTGCGGATAATTCTATATTTTAATTATTGTTTACCCCTCTAGTAATGCTGACGTTTTCTGTCGTGTATGTGGTTTTCCTGTTTTTGCTAGCAGTTGTACAATGTCCTTTTCGGCTCTTCTATTCGCCTTTGTCGTTGCTGCGTTTTTGACTCTCTATGTCATCGTGGGCATTAGAATGGTCGTGTAAATCGTTTTAGTTAGACTCCATGGTGGCTTTTTTTCTTCAATGAAAGGTAGTATAGCTCATGTGACTCTGTAGGCTGTTTTGATAATAATAATAATAATAATAATAATAATAATACTCTTTATTTAAGTAGACATGCATTGCATGTATATAAAAAACGTCACAATAATATAATATAAAGATAATGGTTTTCAATAACTAGAGGAAAACCTAGTCAAAACGTATGGGGAGCTACCAAGAACAATATTATTGATAGTCTAGTCAATCATAAAATCCCTGTACACGTAATAATCATAAAATAGTAAAATACTTATTTTTAAAGAAAATAGTAAGAAAAGGACGACATACGAAAAGGAAAAATATAAAACAGTAGTAACACAATATTTGTTACCTGTGTTAAAGGGTAATACTAAAAAATTCTTGCAAACTGTAAATTGCTTTTTGTAATAGTATTTTTTTTAATTTTAATTTAAACAATTTTAAACCTGCTATTTCTTTCAAATAATTAGGGAGATGGTTGTATATCTTAATAGGCATAACTGCCACACCATTGCTAGCAGCAAAGAGATTGTGTTTAGGCAGTAAAATGTCATTCGTGTGTCTTAAGCTATATTGTATATTTCGATCGGAAAACTGGATAAACTGATTAATATTAGACTTAACAAACAAACAGCATGATAAAATATATAAAGCTGGCAGCGTTAATATTCCAAGCAAAATAAACAAATCTCTGCATGAATGGGTAGAACCTTTGAACAACATAGTCCTAATTATCTTTTTTTGTATAATGAATAGATGATTAACTCTACTGGAGTTGCCCCAGCAGAGAATGCCATAATTTAATAATGACTGCACCTGTGCAAAATAATAGGTTTTAAGTATTTCTAAACTCACGTAAGAACGAAGTTGCCAGATGACATAGCTTCTAACTGAAATTTTTTTTGTTAAGCCTTCAATATGTTGAAACCAGTTTAAATTACTATCAATAGTTATGCCTAACAGTTTTACAGAGTGGCTGTTTTCTATAGATAAATTATTTATTTTTACTAATAAGCTATAATCATGACTGTTATTGGCAAACATCAACATTTGAGTTTTTGTCCCATTAAGTTTTAGCCCAAATTTATCGCAATAACTATTCATAAGTGAGGTACAGATGTTTGCATTACTTGACAACTCATGTACATTGTCAGCTGTTGATGCCACGTCATCAGCAAATTGAGTAACATGGAAGGCATTCGTTACTTTTAAGTGGCTTTGCAGATCATTTATAAAAATAAGGAAGAGAAGAGGTCCTAAGGTGCTACCTTGAGGAACCCCCGTTGGTACCAGCTTATCATCTGATTGATACGACATGCTGTCGAGTTTCAATATGACTTTCTGAGTACGTTGAGTTAGGTAGGACCTAATCCAGGCGTTAGGTACTCCTCTTATACTATAAGCGCACATTTTATTAAGTAGCAATTCGTGATTTACTGTATCAAATGCTCTCGACATATCAAAGAATAGACATTCACACTTCTTTTTTTGGTCAATATTTTGAAGTATAAATGTGTATAAGGAAGTAACTGCATCCTGAGTAAAGTGTCCCTCCCTAAAGCCATATTGACTAGAAGATAGTATATTATTTTTATTAAGGTAAATTTTTAACTGACCAGCATACGCAAGTTCAAAAAGCTTAGAAAATACAGATAGTAAAGAAATCGCTCTGTAATTTGATATTAGTTCCTTATCATTTTTCTTATGAATGGGTACCAGCGCTGCTTTTTTTAAAGAGGAGGGAAAAGTGCCTTCAACAAAAGAAAGATTTATTAGTTTACAAAGTGGATCGGCAATATAGTCTATGATGTGTGCAAGCAATGAACATGGAATATTGTCAGAACCTGCAGAATGCTTTTTTGTTATTTTTTTCAACAAAATACTTATATCAGAGGCCACAGTAGGTGCCAGAAACATATTACTCGAACAATGTATACCTAGATGTGTCTTTGTATCAATATTCATATTGTCCGTAAGTTGTTGAATAGATTCTAGAAAGTATCGGTTAAATTCATATGCTGCTTCATTATAAGAATCGATAGTAGAACCATTTTCGTTAACAAATTTGTTGACTTTGAAACGTTTGCTTTCAGCAGTATTCTTGTTATCATTTATGATTTGCCATGCTGTACTACTTTTATTAGATGAAGCTTCCATCATTGTGCTATAATATGTTTTTTTGAATTACATATTTTTCTTTTATGGCTGTTTTTTAGGTGGTTATAATAATCTTTTATTTCTGGGTATTTTAATGTTAACTTGTACATTTCTCTAATAAACTTACCTTCATTGATTATGTCCCTGCTTATCCATTTTTTGTCTTTTTGCTTTTTAGAGTGTGTAATTTTACATTTATGTAAAGGAAAAGCAATATTTATTATTTCATGAAACCTGTTTGAAAAATTTTCAAAAGCTAGTTCTACATTTGCGTAGAAATCAATGTTATCCCACCTTTCGATCGAAATAAGTTGCCTAAAATATTCAATATTATGTGTATTATTGAAATTCCTTTTATAGATATACAAAGCATCCCCCCCATTATTAGATACAAAATTAAAGTATACCCTTTGCATATAGTGATCGGAAAGGTCACATATTATCACCTCCGGAGCTAGCTCATTTGCGTTAATATTTGAAAAAATGTTATCAATGATTGATTTAGTACCACCTTGTACCCTGGTATAATCATATATACATTGTTTAAAGCCAAACATTGTAAACATGTTCAATAGATCAACTGCATTTTTTCTTAGTGTATGATGTACCAAAGGGTCTAAATTAATATTGAAGTCGCCACAAACAAATATTGGATTAACCGTATTCAGTTTACAAAGAAGATTTTCTAAATTTTCAAAAAAGATTGACAACGAATATTTATCATATTTAGGTACTCTGTAAATACAAACTATACTAACTAATAATTCCTTGGTAAGAGAGACATCCACTGAGGCATATTCGAAATTGGAAGAAATTTTTGGAACTCTGACTTTTTTTATTTTGAAATTATAGCACTCTTTCACAAATATTGCTACACCTCCACCTGTATCCTCACTTCTGCTGTAGTAGTCAGATAACACGTAATTGTTTATTTTAGTCAATTTTATTTCATGCTCACTTAAACGACACTCAGATACACAAATTATGTCTGGATTATTTATAGTCTCCAAAAACACAATTAGTTCATTGACTTTACTTCGTAAACTTCGAATGTTTGATGATTCTTTCCCTTACCGTTTCCCTCCTTTTCAGTTGCTTCGTTAGATATGTTCCTAGGTTTTTCACTCTGTTCGTGGTTCTCAAGGTGTAGTCTCCTATTTTGTATTCTTCCTCACTGGTCGGGCTCGTTTTAGTCAGTGGATCTCGCATCATTATTAGGCTTGTCGTGTAGTTTATTTTCATTCCAGAGGAATCCAGATGTTGTGTCATGTTTCATAGAAATTAAACGATGTCTTCTTCTTCGTCAGTGGTTATGAGTATATCATCGGCGTATGCAAGCACGATGGGAGGTCTGATCGTTTCAGCGTTTCCATTGAAATTTTGATTATCCTTTATTGTGCTTTCTAGGACTATGGTGAATAGTCGGGGGGGTGGCGGACATCCTTGTTTGATTTGTATGTTCTTCATTTTTGATCCCATCGTCTGTCCAAAGCATTGTATTGCGGTGTTTTCGTGTAGGCATACTTTCATTATCCTGTTTATTAAGTAGTGCGGTACTCCCCTATTGCTTGTTGACTATAGCCTCATGACTTATGGTATCAAACGCCTTTTGGAGGTCAATTCAGACTATATGTAGTTTTATTAGTTCTTTCCACTTTTCTTCCAGGAACCGTCGGGTGATGTACATATGGTCGTCCGTGGATCTGTCCTTGATGAATGCTATTTGATAGTCTGGTAATTACTCGATGTATTTTTCCATTTGTCTGAGAAGGAATTGTGCGTAATATTTGTACATTATACTACAGAATGTTATTCTTCTGTAATTATCCACGTTTTGTAGTGATTTGGCATTAGGGAGCACTATAGCAGGTATATGAGCACGTTTTCGCTTGCTGCAACTAAGGCAACATTTCTGTAAATTTCAAATTTAAGACTTTGTTCCGTATACAGATACTCCACTCTACTAGACCTCTAACGTCTCATCAAGTGTTTACTTTAGCTGCAAAAGAAGATTTGTAATATAGTGCAGTATTGTCTACTTTCACCAAAATAGAATTTTTTTCATGCAGGCGTCAGACCGTATGGTAATTTACGAAATAAAAATATCTTCCTCCATATGTGGTACGAAGATTGAAAATCTCCAACATTAATTTATTCAACTGTTCACCTAGAAGTTCCAGGTTAATTTAAAAAATTTCTCATTTCCAAAAAGTTCTCTTCAAACATAAAAGACATCAAGAAACCGCCAGAACTGTTTCTCCAATTTGTTCATACATTAATCTAATGGGCTATATAAAATCTATGATCATTTTTTACTTTTTCGAAATCAATGAAATTTTGAAAATTACAAGGTTTCCAATGAACTTCCCACAGACAAAGTATTCTATAATTCTTTGAAGTGTGTTGGTTTTTACTAGATGAAATTTGTAAGAAAATCTCGAAAACCGAATGTTAAAATTCCCCAAGAAACATACAACACTAATTTTGTGTAGCCAGAAGATAATTTACTAGAAACTAACTGGTAGATTTTATATTTATTTATGGGTTCAGAGTTATTAAATGAACCTGTAATACATTTAAATACAATTTATTTTAGATTATATCGATTTGTTTCAATGTATTTTGGCAAAAATAAAAATGTTTAATCATATTTTTAATGTATGCGAATCTTTCACTGTCTTTTGAATACCTGTAAAACTTCTGCAATACATAAATCTTAACTTTTAGTAAAACTGAAATGAAAATATCCGATAATAATAAAATAATTTAAAAACTCTAATGGCTGGGCTAATAGTTTAAGCGGTACATCGAGAAAATCGGCAAAATCTGACGGTTAATGCAGAAAGCAAGAAAATTTGCATGTGATTTGTACACGTTCATTGTATTAAATTTACCCGCAGCACTTCGATTTCCGGACATGTAATTCCAAAATGACGGCCAATTTGTAAAAAAGTAACTTTTATTACGATGTAAAAATTGCGTTATAATTGGGGTGATGATATGATGATATAATAGAAGCATTTGAGTATATTGCTAGCCCAGGTCTACCCCCTACCGAACGAATAAATATTATTCCCTCCTGCAAAGCACCTTTTTAACGAGCCCCAAGTAAGAACAAGAAATCCAGTTGAAAGGTGCATTGGTGTTTGGAAAATACGATTTCCTGTTCTTTCCTTGGGGATTCGACTGAAGATCGAAAGTAGAAGCCATTGTTGCAGCAACTGCCATACCGCACAATATAGCATGTTTGCGGCGTGAGGAAATACCACCAGTTGATGACCAACAGCAAGAACCTATTAACATTGTCAATGAAGTGGTGGTGGAGAATATGGGGGATAACAGGGTGATTAGCAATGATACAGTCACATTACAGTTAATAAACTATTTTAATGGACTTCTGTGAAAAATGTTATGTAACAGTCTTTTAGGTTATAAACGCTCCTAACACCCACTGTACATCATATGGTGACGAGTATGTTTGTTCGTGAGTGTAAAAAATAGATAAATATTTTAAAAATTAATTTTTTATTTTAAGAAAACTTAGCTTTTACTTAATAACGTATAAAATGTGTAAATACAAATAAATAATTGATATAATAAAAAAATATAAAACGAAGGTAATTTTCTAGAACACGGCCCTCTGCAATTATAAGAGGTGAATTTGTAGGTAATTTATAACTTCTTGTTGTAACGTCGCCTTTTGAATTTCTAATATTTTCAATTTTCCTCGATGATATTGTCTCATAAGCTCTATTTCCACATCTGCTTTCCTCTTCATATTCATCATCTCCAATTCATGCTTTTCTCTCATAAATTTGAGTTTTTTCCATTGTTCTTCTCCCATAAAACGTGCCTTTGCTGCTTCTACAGCAGATTTTGCATCTGCCCACTGGGAAACTCTGCTAATTGCAGCTTCAGACTTTCATCTAGTATTCTACTTAAGGACTTTAGACTAACTTGCCCTTATCATGGCCGGACTGTACTTTCACCAATTTCCTGATTAATTTTGACTTTGAGACACTACAAAACTAAAAAAAAAGTGTAAGAAAATCTGTGACGTAGGTACCTATTATTTACTTTTGCTAATTTCTACTGTAATTTCTATCTGTGGTTGAATTTCTTTCCTGTTTTCGGGTAGAACTTCAGTATGGAGCTGCAATGGGCTTGAAGTGCAGGCATATACTGAAAAGGAAATAACTCGAACATGGACTTATATAACTAGTGCGTACAACTTACTGTGGTCTTCTAAAACGTCCAGAGATACAGCTTCTTCAATAATTATTTCGTTCAAATCTTCTTGGCTTGAAACAGACTTAAGAGCTTGATTCTGTCCATCGGATTGCTCCATTATTGCTGGAATAAAATGTTGAAAATAATTTGCAAAAGAAACTTATTATTGTAGACTAACAATTTTTAAACAGATATGTTCAAAGTATATTTGTATCAACTTATTTGTATCTCCATCAAACTGTGAAATGTCTCCATCAATTTTGCCCGAGTTCTTTGACTTCCTCATCCAGTATCGTAACTTTGGTTTCTCGATAAAGACCACCACCAGTACCTCGCACATACAATTTTTCATCGGGGAACTTCTTTTTCGTTCTCTTTTTAATATTATCGTTTTTTTTTAGAACTTTATCATTACGGGAATTCTCTCCAGAAATACTATTAAATTCACTTTCTATATTTCGCCAAGTCTCTCCTTTCTGGAAATTTGCTTGGGAATCAGAAAGCTTGAATTCGACGATATTTCTATATTTTCTTACCGAGTAGACTAATATAGACTCCTCTTTGGCAGAAAAGTTTGCAGATCTTTTTCTATCATTCATATTCTCTCAAAACAAAAACTAAGGTTCACGATTGTATTGTAAAACTCTTGAATATGAATCACAGGTAACTATCATGAATGCCAAATGTCTAATGTCCACAAACTACCCACTAGTTTGTGCTAATGTCACATCACAAATTCTTCAAAATCTACAGTGTGCAAACGCCGACACTACCAACTGGCATTTGAAAGTAACAGAACCTAGCACTACTGAACCCGGATGAATTACGCTTTACAGAACGGGAATATACCTGAGCTCCGGTTCAGCTTGAGCCGTGGCTCAGTTGAACCTACGCTGAACCTGGTATTGTAATACTGGCCCTTAGAGCAGCATATCAAGTAGGTCAAATCTAGGACAGATCTGATGTTTTGGAAAGTCCAACAGAGTCAAGTAAATTGGAATGAAAAATTATTGAAAATGGATGGAAGCCCATCTGGTCCAAATTGCCAGGAATCTGGCAAGGTTGTAGAGAGCTAGAAAAATGCGGTTGTTCAAGCGATTGTAATACCATGCGTTGCCTATGCAGAAAAAATGATTTCCCCTGCACCCTTAAGTGCAAGAAATGCAAAGCAAAATGTAGCAGCAAAAGGTATAGGGCCTTCTACATTTATTAAAATACTTTCTTGTTAATTTCTTTTTTTTTAATTACAAGCCATATGATTCCAGTAGCGATGACCAGGAAACTGTTATGATTTTATTTTGTATTTTGTTAATAAAAGCCATCTTTCTAACTTCAGAATTGTATTTTTGTTATAATTCCTTTAGAGTTTTATTTTTTTGACGTCACCATTGGAATCAGCAACCTCAAATTATACTTAAACGATACCTCACATAACATATTGCATTATTTTTAAAAAATGTTTAAAATGGCCGCCGAGTTTTTAAACAAATTCTATTATTCTTGCACTATGACTATTTTTGTTACATTTGCTAACCTTAAAGCGTTCACCTACAGTTTGATAACAGTCTTTGGATATATTCTTCTTTCGTTTTAAAACATTTTACCCGAATTTTTGAAAATGGCTGCCATTTTTGTTTATGAGGTCAGGGGTCAAAGTGCTGCGGGTCAAATTACTTCTATAAATATACAAAGCATACATGCCAAAGGACTTGCTTTCTGCATTATTCGTCAGATTTTTATGCGTACCGCTTATACTATAATGGTATACAAGTTGATATTATTCTTTTTGTAAATAAATATTAGTTTGTATCAAATCTAGCATTTGAAATTTAAAAGCCACACACTTAAATAGCATATTCTTTTAAATTCCTATAACAGTTTTTTTTTTATTGTACTTTAGACAAGCAATAAATAAGGAACAATATCATAAAGGACATACTTTATATAAGCTATTAAGTATTTTAAATCTATACAAAGTGTCAGATCTTAATAGTGATATCTAGAATCAGACAACCGTTCAACTTAATTTAGTTCTGTAGATGTACATGTTGATAATATTATAAGTAATTCATCAATTAAATAACGTGATGGAAAGTAAAAGTGGTATTATACTATGTAATTTTTATCGTGATACCTCAATTTATCTGTGGCTAGTCATGATGCAAATAATGGTAATTTAAATTATTTGTCTGATTATGATACTGTCTGGTTAAACCCAAAAAATTTATCGCATAAAAGGGTTCTGAGTAGTTAACAATAGCATTTTTTAATGTATCATATGCCACGGATATTACACCTTAGAAAAACATTATTTAGTTATTAGGACTGATGTTCAATAAATATTTTGAATAATGTCAAGCTCAATTTTTGATTTTAAAATGCCTGAATTATACTATTTAATTCAGTACTCCTTAGTATGAGCTTGAAGAGTAGTTATTTTAAAGTAATAAATACAAGAAATTTACGCTGCCGTCTAAGTCGACTCTTTAGCACAAATAAGTTTTCCAGTAAAACGCCTTGTGTTTCGGTGTAATAATAAGTAATTTAGTGATTATTAGAGAGCGAGCGTAGATGAGTCTTTGCTATACTCGTATTTTGATACGATACATGAAACGCGGTTAGTACTTGGATGGGAGTCCAGAGAAATACAGTGTTCTCGCTCCACCTTCTGATAGCTTGCATATCAGTGCATGCGTAGAAGATATGCAATTTTAGGCGGGGGCTGCATAGTGGACATTCCATCCTTCGGAGGAAATGTTAAGCAGTCGATCAGTTGTTTATTAAATGTTAGGGAAGTATGAAATCCCTACTCTTCGATAGGCAAGAGGTTTGGAAAAATTTCCAGGCTAGAGGTAGATCGTCTCCCGGCGTCGGTGATAGACCTTGGTAGCGGAAATAGGCCGACGTTAAATAAGTGAATAAGAAAGTAATTATTAATTATTTACGTTCCTCACTTATAGTATGAAACTATTGTATTTACCTAATCATGAAATAATTGTCCTTCGTGCTTTCTGCAAATTCATCTTTTAGACTTTAGACGCCAGCTCGGTGGCGCAATGCTGAAGGTGTTTGGCTTGCGACCGCGGAGTCCCGGGTTCGAATCCTGGCCAGGGTATGGATGTTGGTGGCGTTTTTTCATGTGTTACCGAGACGGCAGCAGTGACCTAGACCGCTGTTGGGTGGCACAACATGTCTAGTCGCCGTTATCTCTCCTGAATTCGAGTCTCAGCTGCGATAGATGGCAATATCGCAGGGAATGGTTGTTGTGTTGATGTCTATGTGTATGTGTCCTGGTTGAGTGGTAGAGCATCAATAGCTAAACTCCGTCAGGACGTTAATAAAAGTAAGGCATTAAAAAATATAGATAACGAAATATTAAGGTCTTTTAATTCCGTCTATCCCAACTAGCACCAAAGTGACAGTAACTGAGATAGGAACTTCGTATGAGTAACCATTACGTAATTGCGACTAAATTTACGACTTTGGTGTAAAAATAACTTCATTTGACAAGTCTACAGTCCCTGCCTCGTAGTTTCTACCACTAATGATTACTTTATAGTTATGCAACTTCTACGTAGCTTTCGTGGTACATGGAACGTGGTAGTTACCAGTGGGACGACTTTCGGGTTTTCAGAACTTGAAGGTGGTAAACTATAGTAGCAGCGACTAACTCGCCTCACTGAAATGTGACTTCAAAGTTGCAATCACCTTCAAGTAGCTTTAATAGTTGCCGCGACGTTCTGGGAACCTTTACTAATCTTTAAAGTAGTGGAACTTGTAAGTAATATTCATAGGTGTTAATGACATTACTGCTACCTACACAACTGTGTACGGCTACTACAAAGTGCACATCACCTCTGAAATTTACCATGAAGTAAATTTCACCATCTAGTTCCCAATGTTGACTGACCATAGATAAAGTTAATGCAACAAACCTAACCTATGTAATATGTTTGCCTAACCTAGACTAGAATTATATGCTGCTATATTCATGCTATGCAACATTTTATGTTCAAAATAAGGCAACAAAATTTAATATTTCAGCACAGTTTTATTACACCTACCTTTTCTTCTATGTGATCTATCACCGTAATAGTATATTATACCAACAAGGTTTATGTTTATTAAGTCGTTGATATATGGCTGCATACAAGTAAATTGCGACAGCTCATAGGTTTTTCAATGTGAAGTTAATCTAATCTAGGTAAATGATAAACAGCAAAAGCTAGGAACGCGTTCAGTCTAGACCTCAACGTACGGCTAACACGTACGTTCCGAATCAATAGCGGGAGAAATGTAACCATGAAGTAGCAGCGGCAACTTTGAAGAGGTAATTTGTGGTAGTCACAACTTTGCTACGACTTTAAAGTAATGCTACAGTTCCATTCGCAGATTTGCGGTAAATATAACTTTAAAGTTACGTATTTGCAGTTTTCGTCACTATCGCCAAGTAGCAATTACTTTCAAGTAGCATTTCTTGGTCAAAACAACCTTAAAGTCATATTTTCTGAAATACGCCATGTTGATGGCCAAAATTATCGACGCCATTATTATAACACATGAACCATAATTTCACAATTGACTAATAAATTTAATTTATCGCAATTTCTTCACCAAATACAACAAATGAATACATAAAAAGTAGTGTTAAGTTCTGAAGAATAATAAAAAATAGGTTTGGCATCTAGTGTGTCATATTCTCGCATGACATTACATGTTTTAAAAACAATATTTTCATTAAAAAATGCATATTATAAAGGCGCGTGGTTAGATTCGGACGTTTTATCATTATGTTTGTCAGTAAAATTGAATTCGTTTTAATTGTGACCCTTAGACCACTGAAAAATAGCACAAGCTTTGTTGTCTAATATTACTTTCTGATATTCTATTAAATTTCTGAGTTAGGGAAATGAACAAGAACAAGAATCATATGTAAGAATGAAACATAAATATAATAAGATCGGTTGCAAGACAAAGAAGGGGCAACATCGATTTGAAAGAGTAGGGAGTGGTAAAGTTTTCTGAAAGTTGCGGCGTCTACGCCGCCACGTCACCGCTGCGGAGCAACAAGGTCATTGGAACGTAGCCAGACAAGTTCCAGGAACGTGGCTGGAACGTTATCGTCACCAAAAAATATTCCCCATTTTGGTCATAAACACGTATTAGGAACGTTCCTATTACGTGCCTGTGACTAGTACCAAAACACTTTAAAGTGCCTACAATAGTCATTGCTACGTTCCCACGACTAATTGTGCTAGTTGGGATATATCTGTCTGTGCGTTTGTCTGCCGAACTGGTGCCTATTTATCTATTAACGCTATATCTACAAAGCTATCTGATGGAGAAAAATAATATTTAGTAGGTAATTTCCGCCATTATCAAGTAAGAAATGGGATATAGTTTTCAGTGTAGGCGAATTAGCTGAAAATCGACCTAAACTTGAAAAAGTTTGCCAAATAAATGGATTTTTACGAAACTTTGTGGAATCTGTTCATATTGATGTCCAGATCAATCCCCGCAAATAAAAAAATTGCCACTGTTGCCCCGCAATTTTTTTAAACAGTGATTTTATTGCTAGTTTGCTAACTACCAAAATTGAGGTACATTTAAAAAAATCACAGATTTCGCAATCCTTGCAATCATCTGGACATTGGAAATGATAACACCATACATAAAACATAAACTTATTTCAAACATCTACATCAGTCCCAAAAAAACATGATTTTAGGTAGGTACTTGTTACAAAAATTACTAAAGAAGTGGGGGGACAACCCCGGAACCCCCTTTTCTTTGTCTGCGATGCTAGTACTGCCTACGGCGCTAATAATGAGCTTGTTCCACGATATTAATTTTATATGGTTTTTATACGTTTTGATATAGTGCTTGACATTCTTATTATGCACTTAAAATTTCATATTATTAACTTTTTCCGTTCTCGAGATATATCACGTTGAAATTAGTAATAGTTGCAAAAACAGTGCGCCTGTTCATGACTTCACTATATGCAACTTTGAACTCGGTAATCTACCGCGACCACTAACAGTCGTTCAGTAGTAAGTAAATACGTGGAGTTGAAGGCCGTTTTAGATGTCTATGGAAAGAGAAAGAGTGGCGCTTTGTTTTTATACCAAAGTGAAGGGGCAAAATCGGAAATTCGGCTTGGCACGGGCGATCAAAAGATGGATTTTCTGTTAAAAATTGGAAAACATTGAATTGTCAAAAATTCATAACTAAGTAAATACCTGGAATGGAAGTCCGTTCTAGATCTCTATGGGAAGAACAAGGTTGGCCCTTTCTCCTGATACCAAATTGTATAGGGAAATTCGGCTCTGCAAGAGCGAGTAAATAATGCCTTTTTTAGAAATGTTAAAACGTAAGCAAAAAAAAAATCAAATCTTTAAACGCTTATATGTAATACTTGTAGTGGAGGATCGATATTGATCTCTATTTCAAAAATAAAATTGGCATTTTATCGACATCGTAAGTGTCACAGTGGAAATCGGAATTTTAGCTAGGTACTGGAAAAAAATGGCTATTTTTTAAAAATCGAAAATTCGGCCGCCATATTTTGACATTTGGTAACATTTCGCCAAATCGTATATTCCCCTACACTCCCTCGACTGCCTGTTCCTAAATTTAAGAGGCGAGAGAGATAGCCGACTTTTGCGAGTTAATTACTCAAAAACCATTAAAAATCCCGCCTCCGAATGTATCATAAACCTTGTAGAATTAATTCCCGAATTGAATGACACCGGCCTAATCCCAAAACGCTCCCACGAAAGGCCTTTGATAGATCCAATCCGCAATTTTAAAGGGGCGCAGATCAACACGATAAGTATATAGAAAATAACAACTAAACAGCATCGAGACGACTGAGGTCGGCGAGTCTATGCGCATAGTACCGTAGTGTCTGGCTACGCCCCATTTTCGCGAGGTGGATATTTGTAATTGTTTTTAGGACACTAAACGTGCGAATAAAATTCTGATAAAATAAAATTAAAAAAATGGCCGAACAAGCCCATTATTAACAATTAGATATCAGAATAAAAACCTACTAACCTAGCCTAAAGAAATCATAGAAAAGAATTTTTAAAAAATATATTAATCGTCACACAATTAAAGATTCAACAGCATGAGTCTTTTTTGCATAGGAGTTTGAATCCGGGACCTTTCGCACCGTAAGCAAGAACATTACCTTTACGCCAACTGTACGGCTCACAGTGGGCCCTTTGCAACTTCTAGCTGGACAAAATTCTACAAATTTCTAAATGAGCTTAAAATAGTTCTTAGAAGACGGAAAAATAGTGAAAAAATTCTAGGTATTAAGGGGGTGGTTTTTGAGGATTGAAAATTAAGTTTGAATCTAAAGTACCGAAACTCTATGAATATGATAATATGACATCTGTGAAAGTATCAAAAATAGTTAAAGAAATATAAATAGTAGAGGGGTTGTTTCTGAGGGGGTTGAAAGATAAATTTTATTTTAAAATTCTGAAACTTTGTGAACATGATGATATTATGTCCGCAAATTCGCTAAAAATAGTAAAAAAAATCTAAGCAATAAGGGGTTGCATTTGAGAGGACTGAAAAAGAATAAATATACTTTAAAACTATATTATATAAGAAAGTTTCAACAAATTTTATTGTCGTCGAGGCTTTTTAATTGTAGTTGCTCTTTTAGAAGAAGCTGAAGACAATTCCTTGACAGTGTTAGCAGCATCTCTTTTACCTTCTAAACGTAAAGAAACTTCAGCTGCATGAGTTAACTCGGCAGAAGTAGTTGATTCCAACAGATGCTTAACTTTTCCCCTCTTGGATCTTTCGCTACACTCCTCAAACTTTTATATAGGTCGCCCAGCTGGTATCTCAGCAGAGGTTGCTGGCTGTATGTTATAGGTATTGCCACAAAATCTGTGTCGCTACCATCCTTTTATTTATTTAGAAAACTCCCAGTTTTCGAAAAGAATTATCCCACCGTTCAGAAATTTCGTCATATCTCAAATAAATTGTTATTTGTAAAAGTTACTTTGGCCATGGTGTACCTTCCATATATCTAAAAGGATGAGTAATTAAAATTAACTTAGCAGAGTAATAATTTATAGCTATTATTATTTAATAATTAAATTTTAATTAGTTATGGCGCAACTTGGCACATCAGCTGTTAAGCAACCATAAGTAACTACCATACAGAAAATAAAAATAAAATAGAGAAACAACCCCTCGCCCCCCCTTTTTTGTGGTCCTATTTAACATAGCTATAACTAAATCGACAATTGATGATACCTTATTGTTCAATATACAATCCTAATCTGGGAAATGTGAATGTAGGCTACATACACTTACCTTACTGTTAAAAAAACAGCCCACTAACCAATAGTGAACTACGCTTTGTTGATAATATCAAACGTACAGAGGTGACACTTATTACGAGAATTTCGTACATAAATAACATGCAACTTACACTGCAGCTTAGACTCTGAATCTAATTACCAGCGACGCGTCGTGTATACAATAAACCTAGCTATCTCTAACGAGCACGTTAGGACAATTTTTGCCTTTTTTGGCGTTAATTGTTTTCTGCACTTTTGTCCGGCTATAAATTAATTTAGTCCCACTGTGCGGTTGATGATGAACATTAGGACAAGGAATAAATAGTGAAACAAATGATATCACATTTCTTTATTCGTCCGCCGCGGCAGCACTAATGCGTACCGGCTCGATGATACAAGATTTGCCCTCTCCGTACCGCCTTCTGTTGAATAGGCAGTGCAATATCGATCGGCGCTGACCGACTACACGCATTCGCTTCCCACATAGTAACAGGCTCTCGCTCAGTATTGCATCATCTGACCTTGATACTTTCATATCGACGGCCCTGGAAAAAACTCGTAACTTTTGTCCTATACGCTACACGCGAACATTTCCAATGTTAAAATAAAATCTGTTTCTAGATAATTTTATGAAAAATAACAATATGTACAATTTTCGAAAAAAAATGCATATTTTCCGAGATACGACGGTTTGAATTTGTCCAAAAAAGAGTAGGACGAATAAAAAGTGACGAAAAAAAATCCAGAAAAATTCTGGTCAATGTATTAAGTATTAAAATACTAATTCCTTTATGACTTTTACTGACTCTGTCCAAGTTTCTCCAGAAATTGAAGAAAAGACCCTTATCGGAAAATGGAAAATCTCGTAGACTATGAAATTTAAAAATCTGGAAAAATTCAGACGTATAGGTTAAGATATTCTTTAAAATGTTAGTCCCTTGCATTTTTTTTATAACGTGCATACTTTCCGAGTTTTCAACAGTCTCTCACGATCAAAAACTTGCTTTAGGTTGTGAAAATCTATTGAAAAAAATGTACGCGAACTTCACACAATATTAAGCGAGAATAGCCTAGTGATTATATCGTCCCTCGATGGGGATATAAAGCAGTAGGTTCCTTGTGCCTTGTTTTGTGATTGATTGAAGCATGTGCCAGAACTCTTAGCAGTAGACTTTTCAACGCCTCAGGTCAGTCTAATATAATATAATATCTATTGCTTCAATTATTTACTTCTCGGTTGTCAGTCTCTGCACTATATTTAAAATGTGACGAATTCCGTGGGCTTTTAAATTTCCGCAGCTACATTTGTTAAATATATCTTTACTAGGTAAGTCGATTTAGAAAAACAACTTATTGAATAGTAAACATGATGGGACAGTAAACACAAAAGCATCGCAGAAAAGCATCTGGAAACAAAAACGTAGTATTAAAGATATGCTTTATGTAATTAATTATTTTTTTCTCGGAAAACTCTCTACAAGTGCCACTCGTGCTTTTAAATTATATCTATAAGTTTGTCAACCAACAAATAATATAAAGATAGTATATTGACAGTTTATTACGAAAAATAATAAATTGCCAATTTAAACTATTTATATTATTAGACAACTACGCTTTCGAAAAAATGTTACCTATAAAATTCAAAGCATTAGTGACATAGTATTGCTATTCTCAATTAAGACATTGAGCCTAAAGCGTTGCTACCAGGATATATCATTACAAAGCCTGCCTGTGACAGAATAATACCGACACCATGCTTGGATGTTACAAACAATACCCGTATATGAAATTATTTGACCATATTATGTGCTATGTGCTTATCTCAAACGAAAGTAATCTATTGTTTACTTGGCTCACCATTACAAGTCATTTGAAATAGTTCCGTTACCATTTCCGTAGGTTAAATGACTTATTTACTTTTATTGAATCATCTATGTAGTAGTTCATTAAACTAACTGTTACATCATTACTTGGCCCTAGAAAAATTAACGATGGTATCACCGGTTAAGGTGATAACCAAAGGCAATTCAACCAACACACAAGTAGTGACGGCGAACGGCTAGCTGATCTGGTGCGTGGCTGGGATTTCGTGGATTCAATTAATACATTTATTTTTTTAAATCAGCCAGAGTTTGAACCAATATTTTCGTGATATTTTACTAAGCTAGCTTGTCCCAACACTCAGAGGTAGCTTAAAATGATGTAAATTTTATGAGCGCCATCCACAGTAAAATTTAAAAGTTACTGCTACCCCTGTGATGGTGAAACCAACCGCTGTGGAAAGATTTGATCTTATGGCGGACAGACAAACAGAAAGAAATGAAAAATTGACTTTTACGATAAATATACTTATTTATTAATAACTTTAGAAAAATCATCAGCATATGAAAAAAAATCAACGAACCCAATCAATATATAAATATAAGATGATGTTATCACTTATCAAATAAAAATATTAAGTAATATTACTACAATTTTTAAAAGAAAATATTTATAGCTTAATTAACTTATAATTAATAAAAGAGAAATACTTTATGCAATAAAAGTTATACAATGAATATTACACAAAAAAAATCAATGAAATTCTCAGAATCTCACCAATCTTCCTGACGATGTATAGATAGTAGATGAGGGCTCCTGGTGAGTTCTGGTAGCTTTTCCTAACAGCCTCTCCGAACACAGACGGCCCCTCGACGTGGTTTGACGTCTTGCTAACCTGTATACGCTAGGGTTTTGCTGTTCGTTTGGATTGACTGTACTAAACGGGTCTTAACTAAACGAAATTTCACTAGGCTATGTTGAACTTGACTAAACTATGTTTGACTGGACTATCCGTTTCATGAAATCTAGCAGGCATTTAACCATCAAACGAAAGAAGTGATTTTCCTCATGTAAATTATTTCGGTAAATTATTTCGATAGATTATTTGTGTAAACTATGTGGAAAAATTATGTAGATAAATTATTTAGGTAATTTATGTAGAAAAATTATTTACGTAAATTATTTGGCAAAAAATATATTATCAGCACGTGTTTCAGAATTATGGTTATGTTTAGTTAGCAGAAATGAAAAATATGGCTGAAGGCCGTTAAATACTAATGAGAGGAATCAATTAAATAAATGTAATTACCTTTTATTAGATAGATCACTGAGAGAAAGTTTGATAATAACAGAAGTGACACAACTCGTGACTGAATGATTATCAAAAACCTTAAGTCAAAGTATATGCTGCTACAGAATTTGCTACAGAAATGGCCAATTCTGCTATCAGCCAGCTAATAAAAGTGATATCCCCTCTCAAGTCTCAATAAATATATTACCATACTATAAACTAAAAATTACTAAGAATTTGGGTCCGCGTTGTTCTATGCAACCCACAATACTTCCTGCAGTATATTCGGTTTAACCAATAATTAAGAAATATGTGCTGTGAAATACAGATATATCTACTATTCGATCGAAGCCTCTGTGTTCTACGAGAGCTGTTAGCAAAGACTGGAATACAAAAAGAGTTAAATGATTGAAACATGAAAATATAATAAATGTGTACATTCCTAAATTTAAACAGATTACCTACGATAATTTAATGTCTGGGGTTTTAGTTACTAGAGTATGGTAAATACCTGTACATATTTCTCAAAAATTCATTATGTTTACAAGAATTTAATAAAATTACTTAAAGTTGCCAGATGTACGCAACATAACATTTATAATACTATAACTAATCATGCCTATCAATAAATTTACAGCAGTAAAAGAATATTCAATTTATTTCGATAATTAAAAAATAATTCTAGAAATTATGGGTCGACGCTCATGATGTTGCTGGTGTTATGTACTATTTCCTTGTCGGTCTTTTTTATGATTTTCCAATTGATTAAATAGACTTTGTTACATATGAGAATTGTCAATAATTATTTATTTGTGACATTCGCATTTTTCTACTTTCCATCGTCTTATTTACTTATAACCTGGTTTTGTCTCATCTCTTTCGAACAGACATTCCTTTCATTAAAATTCTTAAATATTGGCAAAATACCGAGTACTGAGATGTTTAAATTGGGAAAAAGCGACTTATAAATAGTCCGTATACAACCACCAGTCAACGAATTCAACAAACGTGACACCGTTCGATAGGGGAATCGAAATATATTTAAAGCGATATATCACTTGACCTCTCTTGCCATTTAGAACTTTATCATCCACGCTGTCAAATTTTTACAGGGGGATGACACCAGCAAGGGGAAAATAATAAAAGACGTGAAATTAGTTTTATCTAGATACGTGTTTCGACATTTTTTTCTGATATTGGTGAACGATACATCCAACTTTTCCCATACTCTATCGGTAGACCGTATATGACACAATTTTGTTTCTATAATTCCATTAATAGCTGTTGTTCATAGTGATCTGTTGTTAATGTCTATTAAAGAAGAAAATAAATTGAGTATATCACGGATTCAATTACGCATATTATTATTCCATATAATATCGAGTAATCGGAAATATGATCGTTATTTCAGGTCCGTACTAAGGTGATCTTGTAAAAGATACTCAAATTTAAAAATAGTCATTAATCTGACAAAAATGATGTGCGCATTTTTTATATACAGGTTGTCCCGTAATAACGTGCAAAAAATGTAACTACCAATTCCTTATCGAAAATGAAGGTGGACTCTAAAATAAAATAAAATAAAAATTTTCAATATAAGCCTTTTCTGTCCAGCTACACACCCTTAAAGGGGTGAGCAAAAGACGGTTCTTAATATCTATCTGAAAATAACGTAATCTGAAATCAGGCCCATCGAGAGGGAGGGGTCGGTTTCTCCAGGGCCCGCAGTTTTTGAGGGGCCGGACTGCTTGAGGAGACCCGGATTGTAGGAGATGGACGTGCATATGCAAATTTCGATTGTATTTGTATGAGTTAGAGCAAGAGAAGGCATACTTCTGTGAGGATTTTAAGAGGTGGGTAATATATAAATTATTAATGTGGAAAATCGTAGAGCGAAGGATCGAATCGTAATAGGTAGAGAGCAGGCTGTACAGATTTCCTATGAACAAGATGAATAAGATACGTGAAAAACTTTATGTGCGTGAGTAATAAGTACTACCATAGACCAACTAACAGGGAGCCATTTTTCATATAAGCAAATTTTGCCCGTGTCATAGAATTTTGGTGTCACTTCCAGTCTCCATTTTTCATATTTTTTAATACACGAATAAAACTTATGTCAAAATGTAGGTTTTGAGGCATACAGTGAAATTATAGTGGGGCGCCATGCTCAATTTGCCCGCAACCCAAATGATGCACCCTCAACTAAAGTTTTGTTTTGTTTTGTGTTCTTAAGTTATCGAATAAATGGATGATTTTTTACTTCCCTCGCATACCGAAGGGAAGTATTGTATTCGAGAAAAAATCACCCTCCGAGATTTTTACGGATTCTGACGTTTCAGAATACGTAGATTACGAAAATATAGGTTTTTCAATTCCGTCAGTCTGTCTGTCTGTCTGTCTGTCTGTCTGTTGGTGCATTTACTAAAAAACTACTTGACGGAGAGCAGTGAAATTTGGCAGGTAGTTGACGCTACTGTCAGCGCAGAAATGGTAGAAATTTCACTGGAAAATATACAGGGTGGACCGTCTAAACGAAAAAATTTTTACCAAGATAAAAAAACATTTTTTTGTTCAAATTTAAAATTTCCACGTTTCATGACACGCTAAACCTATTTCTGAAAAAAAAAAATTTGAAAATTTTTTTCACCATTTTTGAAATATTTTTTACCAAGATGAAAAAAATTTTTTTTGTTCAAATTTAAAATTTCTACGTTTCATGGCATTCTAAAACTATAAAAAAAAAATCGGTAAAGTTATTTACACAGAACTTCCCTCGTTATTTGTGCATGACAGTCACTCAAAAAAATTATTAATTACGAAATGACATTGGGAATAATAATCGGAATATAATTATTGGTATTATTACAAAGAAAACCTGATAACTTTTGGCCAAAAAAATATACAGAGTGTTCATCCAACAGCAAAATTTCAATATACTAAATAACAGGTGCCAAATATGGAAGGCTTGCGCAAATACCTTTATAAATGTCCACCATGACTCAATTATTTCTTGGGATGCCATTATTCAATAAAAGTATATAATAGGATATGCCAAATATTATTGCCATCTCTCACATTTTCAATCCCACATTCACGTAATGGAGTGGAAGTATAGTGGTGATTAAAATATAGAACAAATTTTCAAAAATGTTTTCTGTCTATTCTAGTGTTAAATTTTTTTCCAAATTGGTGAAAATGTGTTGCAAGTTTTTTTTTCCGAAATAGGTTTAGAATGTTATGAAACGTGGAAATTTTAAATTTGAGCAAAAAAATATTTCGTCTATTCTATAATGGTGATAAATAGATTACTAAAACATGTTTTCATTTTTTTTTTATTTTTCTAAAACATTTTTAAATTTGTTTTAATAAATTTGGAATGCCATGGAAACGTGGACATTTTAAATCGGAAAAAAAATTCCATTTATTTGTAGTAAAATTTTTTCAAAAATTTTTGAAATTTTTTTATTTTTCTTTAAATAGATTTAGAACGCTATGAAGCGTGGAAATTTTAAATTTTGAGAAAAAAAAAATCATCTATTTTGGTGGTAAAAATTTTTTCAAAAATGTTGGTAAAAAATTTTCAATTTTTTTTTTCTTTTAAATAGGTTTAGAATGCCATGAAACGTGGAAATTTTAAATTTGAACAAAGAAAAAATTTTTTTTTAGTGCTAAAAATTTTTTAAAAAATGATTGAAAACAATTTTCAAAAAATTTTTTTTTCTGAAATAGGTTTAACGCGTCATGAAACGTGGAAATTTTAAATTTGAGCAAAAAAAATTTTTTTTCACTATTTATTCCGTTTAGACGGTCCACCCTGTATATTTTTCAGCGAAAATTCTACCAGTTCTTCGCTGACAGTAGGGTTAACTACCTACCAAGTTTAACTGCTCTCCGTCAAGTAGTTTTTTAGCTAATGCACCAACAGACAGACAGACAGACAGACAGACAGACTGACGGAATTGAAAAACCCATATTTTCGGAATCTACGTGTTCTGAAACGTCAGAATCCGAAAAAATCTCGGAGGGTGATTTTTTCTCGAATACAATACTTCCCTTCGGTATGCGAGGGAAGTAATATTTTTACTTCCCTCGCATACCGAAGGGAAGTATTGTATTCGAGAAAAAATCACCCTCCGAGATTTTTTCGGATTCTGACGTTTCAGAACACGTAGATTACGAAAATATAGGTTTTTCAATTCCGTCAGTCTGTCTGTCTGTCTGTCTGTCTGTCTGTCTGTTGGTGCATTTACTAAAAACTACTTGAAGGATAGCAGTCAAATTTGGTAGATAGTTGACGCTGCTGTCAGCGAAGACATGGTAGAAATTTCACTGGAAAATATACAGGGTGGACCGTCTAAACGGAATAAATAATGAAAAAAATTTTTTTTTGCTCAAATTTAAAATTTCCACGTTTCATGACGCGCTAAACCTATTTCAGAAAAAAAAAATTTTGAAAATTTTTTTGCAACATTTAAAAAAAAATTTTTACCAAGATGAAAAATTTTTTTTTTCGCTCAAATTTAAAATTTCCACGTTTCATGACGCGCTAAACCTATTTCAGAAAAAAAAAATTTTTGGAAATTTTTTTCACCAACATTTTTGAAAAAGTTTTACCACAAAAATATGAGAATTTTTTTCTTTCTTCAAATTAAAAATTTCACGTTTCATGGCATTCTAAACGTATTAAAAAAAAAATTGAAAATTTTTTTACCAACATTTTTGAAAAAATTTTTACCACCAAAATAGGTGGAATTTTTTTTTTTTGTTCAAATTTAAAATTTCCACGTTTCCATCGCATTCTAAACGCATTGAAACAAATTTAAAAAATTTTCCGAAAAATTTTCTTGAAAAAATTTATGTATTCATCACTAAGTAGGTACTTAGTATAGAATAGAAGAAAATTTTCTTACTTTTTATTGGGTATTTTGCACTGAAAAGTATTTAAAAAATTTTAATGAAAAAACCTCTGCGCCAAACGGATCAGACAGAGGTTGGTTCTTGAGTACTTGACTGTTTCAAAAAGTCTCACACCTAAAAATATATAAACTAGAACAATGTTATAAACTAAAAACTGAAAATCAAAGCTATAGGTAGTTAACGTTTCGGAAGACAATCTACTTCCGTTCTCAAAACTTTTTTGGCCGTCAACCATGAAAAAAAAAAAAAAAAACTGTCATGGTTGATGGCCAAAAAAGTTTTGAAAACGGAAGTAGATTGTCTTCCGAAACGTTAACTACCTATAGCTTTGATTTTCAGTTTTTAGTTTATAACATTGTTCTAGTTTATATATTTTTAGGTGTGAGACTTTTTGAAACAGTCAAGTACTCAAGAACCAACCTCTGTCTGATCCGTTTGGCGCAGAGGTTTTTTCATTAAAATTTTTTAAATATTTTTCAGTGGCAAAATACCCAATAAAAAGTAAGAAAATCTGAATATGCCACAAATAAACAATTACAGACAATATAGAAGAAAATATTTTGTTAGCTCAAATTTAAAATTTCCACGCTTCATGACATTCCAAACCTATTTCGGAAGAAAAAAAATTGTAACATTTTTTTACCATTTTGGAAAAAAAATTACCACTAGAATAGATGGAAAATATTTCTTTGCTCAAATTTAAAATATACACGTTTCATGACATTCTAAACCTATTTCAGAAGAAACAATTTTGAAAATTTTTTAACCAAGATTTTGTAAAAATTTCAAAAAAAATTTTTTTTTCCTTGTTCAAATTTAAAATTTCAACGTTTTCATAGCATTCTAAACCTATTCAAACAAATAAAAAAAATTGATAAAATCTATTTCACTACTTACTACAGGATAGATGAATTTTTTTTACCACTTTGGAAAAAAAATTACCATTAGAATAGACGGAAAAATTTGTTTTTGCTGAAATTTAAAATGTTCACGTTTCATGACATTCTAAACCTATTTCTGAAAAAAAAAAAATTGAAAATTTTTTTCACACATTTTTGAAAAAATTTTAACCAGTAAAACAGATGGAAATTTTTTTTTCTTTGCTCAAATTTAAAATTTCCATGTTTCATGACATTCTGAACCTATTGCAGAAGAAAAAGGAGTGAACATTTTTAACCAACAGTTTTGAAAAATTTCAAAAAAAAATAAATAAATTTTTAACCGCCACTATACTTCCACTTCACTGCGTGAATGTGGAACTGTCTAATGGCAATACTATTTGACATATGCTATTATACTTTTATTGGAAAATATACAGGGTGTTTTTTTTCCTTCTTCAATTCTTTGGGAATTTCACTGCCACATGTATGTTTTCTTTCTAAGCGGTGCTAGGGAAATCTACAAAATATATCACAATTAACCAGTATGTTACTGGTAAAAAAACCTCTACGCCCGTGACATACTGGTTAATTGTGATATATTTTGTAGATTTCCCTAGCACCGCTTAGAAAGAAAACATACATGTGGCAGTGAAATTCCCAAAGAATTGAAGAAGGAAAAAAAATTAGGATAATGCCACAAATAACATTTAGACAATATACAGGGTGGTCATCCCAAGAAATAATTTATGGGAGACCTGTTATTTAATATTGAACTTTTGCTGTTGGATGAGCACTATTTTTTTTACCAAAATTTATCAGGATTTCTTTGTAATAATTACAATAACTATATTTCCATTATTATTCTCAATGTCATTTCGTATTTAATATTTTTTTAGTGATCGCCATGCACAAATAACGAGGGAAGTTCTGTGTAAATACCTTTAC
Organism: Stenurella melanura; assembly: GCA_963583905.1. Lineage (NCBI taxonomy): Eukaryota > Metazoa > Arthropoda > Insecta > Coleoptera > Cerambycidae > Stenurella > Stenurella melanura. The sequence continues at coordinate 36,424,929 of OY757317.1, read as the reverse complement.
CGATTTTTTTTTTACCATTTTTGAAAAAAAATTTTCTACTGAAATGATAATTTTTTTTCTTCAAATTTAAAATTTGCACGTTTCATGGCATTCTAAGCCTGATTCAGAAAAAAAAAAAATTGAAAATTTTTTGAAATTTTTTTTTACCAACATTTTTAAAAAAAATTTTACCACTAAAATAGACGGATTTTTTTTTTATTTCTTCAAATTTAAAATTTCCACGTTTCATAGCGTTCTAAATCTATTTAAAAGAAAAATTAGAAATTTTGTTTACTATTTTTAAAAAATTTTACCACTAAGATAGAATTTTTTTTCTTTGTTCAGATTTAAACTATCCACGTTTCCATGGCATTCTAAAACTATTCAAACAAATTTAAAAATGTTTTTGAAAATTTTTTTTAAAAATTTGAAAACGCTTTTAATCTGTTTATCACTACTATAGAATAGACGAAAAATTTGGTTTGCTCAAATTTAAAATTTCCACGTTTCATGACATTCCAAACCAATTTCGGAAAAAAATTTTTGCAACATTTTGTTACCAGTTTGGAAAAAAATTAACACTAGAATAGATGGAAACTTTTTTTACTCAAATTTAAAAGTTTCACGTTTCATGACATTCTAAACCTATTTAAAAATAATATGTAATTTTTAAATCTTAAACTTCTTTTATCACTATTATAGAATAGACGGAAACTTTCCTTTTTGCTTAAATTAAAAATTTCTACGTTTGACATTTTAAACCTATTTCAGAAGAAACAATTTTAAACTTTTCTTTTAACATTTTTGAAAAATTAAAATAAAAATGAAATTTTTTAACCACCACTATACTTCCACTCCAATGCGCGAATGTTGGATTGATGTGACGGATGGCAATAATATCTGACATATACACCTATTATACTTTTATTGAAAAATGTACAGGGTGGTCATCCCAAGAAATAATTCAGTCATGGTGGACATTTGTAAAGGTATTTGCGCAAGCCTGCCATATGTGGCACCTGTTATTTAGTATTGAGCTTTTGCTGTTGGATGAGCAATCCAATATATTTTTTTGACCAAAACTTATCAAGTTTTCTTTGTAATAATACCAATAACTATATTCCGATTATTATTCTCAATGTCATTTATTTCGTAATTATTAATTTTTTAGCGTGACCGCCATGCACAAATAACGAGGGAAGTTCTGTGTAAAGACCTTTACCGATTTTTTTTAAATGAAAGTACAAACCTTCTATTTATAAAAAAAAAATAGGGTGTCTTTTATTTGCCCACATCCCCTCATGGCTTCTTCGCTTACGCCAACATTCTATGACGCGGGAAAAATTTGCTTGTATGAAAAGAGGCTCCCTCTAGGTCTGTGGTGGTACTTACTCACTTACATAAAGCTTTTCATGTATCGTATCCATAGGAAATCTGGTACAGCCGGCTCTTGGCCTATAAGAAGTAGTATCTCCTGCTCACCGAGACTTTTTTTTCGAAATTGCAAAACATTGTTTGGCAAGAGACCACCCCCGCGCTCTTCGAAATTGCAATTGAGGAATAAAATTGTGTCGTAAGGAATGACCACCCTGCTCTTCAAAATTGAAATCAAATATTCTACTGTCAGGAATGCCACCTTCAAAATTATATCGAAGAGCTAAATGTGGGGGGGCTGCATGTCCCTACCCCCGGGCCCCGATCTCCTCTCGACGACCCGGTCTAAAATAGACAAAATTTGACACATTTCGGTTACTCATACTGTTAAATTATAATTTGACACCAGCCTACTTAGTGTTTTGACTAATATAATCATGCTCGTTCACTTAAGCAGATGTAATTTAGCTTCTTCTTTTAAAAACGGTGAATTTTTCGAAATTTATTCAAGAGAGAGAAAAGTTTCTAAACGAATCATTATTTAGTTGTTATTTTTAAACGACTGAAAAAATAGCAGTCAAAAAGTTATTTAGAAAATTGTAAGAAGGGTAATTAATATCCCCCCTTTGTATATACTAGGGAGGCCTATCTTTTTCGAAATCGAAATATTTTATTTCTCACTTCTGCCAATGATTCCATTTGAAGAAAAAATAATCCCCTTAAAATATGAATGAGGCAAAATTAAGGCAAGGGGTGCCGCAGTAAGCATTATTATGCAATAATGGAAATAAGTGGAATTATTTATAGTATTTACGAACTCAATTGAAACAGCATTGAACTAGAGGATCTTACGGGGTATTGTCAATATATCGCTTCACACTGAATGAGAGAGAGAGCACAGAATTTTACAGATTTATATTCACCACTCCTCGTCTACAGTCCACGTGGACTTGATCTGCCTGTGACATAGAAATGTAGGTAGGATTAGATGCTTAGCGAATTTGATTTGTCAACGCCAACCTTGTTCAGAGTTTTTGCATGCCATGATATATAAAACAAAAAATACGTATTTTATGGTATGATCATATGATCTGTACGAGGTAGTGTCTGCATAAATTACTTAATTCTAGTGAATATTTTAACAAATTATTAGTTTTATTTCTGTGCTTGAGTGAATTTTTGCAATTAATTGTTTAGCATGGCATTTTGTAGGCCTTTCGATAGTACTGACAATGAAACGGACGATTTTGATACAGAGCCTATACAAGCGGAATTTGAAAATAAAGACTTACACGTTCAAACTCAAAGGGTTATTTTGAATATTTACTCGTGTTTAAAAGACGAAAATCAAATTGTGAAGAGGATTTGTGAATTAACCAAATTTAGCCGTACTACAGTTTATAGGGTTATTAGAGCCGGGGATGTAGTTGATCATTCTATTAAACGGAAAAGAGTTCAACAAAAACTTAAAAAACTTGATAACGTGTCCAAAGATGTCATTTGTCGATTTGTGTATGACTTCTACAATGAACAGAAGGTGCCCATATTAGAACGCATCGTTGATAATCGACACGAGTACCTGCGCAAAATAAAAGAATAACGAGATGCAAATAGCGACATAACTTTTCTTGACAAAACATGGTTTGACATCCATGATGTAGTCCAATACTAATGGGTAGATAACATCAAAAAGTGTAACTTAAGTGCTCCATGTTCTAGTGGAAAAAAATTATAATTCTGCTTGCAAGTAAAACATGATAAAAATATCAAGCAATCCTCTGCCGGCTACCAGGAGGATATAACAGCCAAATTATTTGAGAAATGGGCAAAGGAACAGCTGTTACCAAATATCCCATCAAATTCTCTAATTGTTATGGACAATGCGTCATACCATTCGCGGCAACACACAAAAATTCCGAACACCAACACAAGAAAAGGCTTATCATTGAATTTATGAAAGGTAAAGGCTTGGAAATACCAGATAAAAAAACCACAAGAAAGACTTTATTACAACTGATTAGAAAGCAAAATTTTAAAAAGGAACATGACGTGGAAAAAATTTTTGAAGAACACGATCATACTATTTTACGTCTGCCTCCATATTATTGCGTTTTCAACCCCATTGAAATACTGTGGGGCTGATGTAAAAACAAGACTACGTCAATATAATCAATCACCACAATTAAGTTAGGCTGTCTCAAAGACTATAAAGATTATAGTAGACGAAATAGGCAAAAGCGATATATGAAGGAAGTGTGTATCTCATGTGATACAAAAGGAAAATGAATATTCTATATTACCACCTATCAATCCAATTATTATTAATGTAAATACCGACTAAGGTTCTGAAAACTCGGATAGTGACGAATGAAATATTGTTTATTTAAAGTTCATAGACAAAACTTTTTTAATTTGTATATTTAACGTCGACCTATTTCCGCTACTGAGACCAATTACCGATGCCAGGAAACGAGTTCCCCCTTTAAAATTTTGCCGAGTCTTTCCTTTATAGAATAGTAGAAATTTTCTACCTGCCTAACATCATGATACTGCAAAGTTCATAGTATCATGGCCTAACATTTAATAAACAAGACAGTCGCTGCTTTACACCCCTTCGGAAGGATTATATACCATCTATGCAACTCCCGTCTAAGTTTACATAACTTTGCTGCTAGAAGATAGAACGAGAGGTAGGTCACTAGACAATAGACGTAGCCTTAGTGTATCATTTATGTGACTCATTAACCACTTCTATTAATTAAAGGTATTATAGAAATCCCTTTTTTTAACTATTAAAAAATAATTATTTAGTATTTAAAGCATTTTTACATTTCTACCGTCGCCGCCTGTCCCACAAAGCAGATGCCGACTTTACTCCGAGTTTTCATTTTTATGCTGTCCCAAGTGAGATCATATATACTATATTATATATTAGACAAAATCGATTATCAGAACATTTCCCTTTTTAATTAAGAATTTATTATAAAGAGAAGACATAATGCACATGATGACATTAAGCATATAATTTGTTTGTAATATAAGGTCTAATTGAATAACAGGCAGCCCCACAGCAATTCCATTTAATGAACATTGTTTTTGTTGAAAAACTAACATCACTGAACTTAATGACTAGTAAATTGTGTTTACTCTTAGCATTTGAAGAGAAAATAAATTACAGATATTTATAGATCGATATTTGACAATTTTATCCCAGTCGCAGTCTCCTATCACAAAAATTAAAAATTTTGAAAAAATTACCGAAATTCAAAATAATATCTATTGTGGTCAGTAGGATCCAAATACGCAAGAACATAGCGGTTGGTCCATTTTAAATTGATATTTATGTAAATTGCACAGATACCGGAAGACGGCCATCTTGGCTCATCATTTCAAATAATTGGAAATCACTACACCAAATTTCAAAACAATTGCTTCGTCCATTCAAAAGTTACAAGTGTCATTATCAGCTGGGCCACCCGGCAGCTAGGAGTACATTCAGAATGATTTCAGTAACATATAGTATACCATAAATTAAAATTTTGATGAATGATATCGGTAGATTTTTACTTCTCTCGCATACCAAAGGGAAGTATTGCATTTGAGAAAAAATCACCCTCCAAAATTTCTTCGGATTTCCAAGTTACAAACCATATAGATTACGAGAAAAAAGGTCTTTAAATTCTGTCAATATGTTTGTGTGTCTGTGTGTTGTCACTATAACTAAAAAAACTATTTAACGGAGAGCAGCCAAATATAGTAGATGGTTGACGCTACTGCCTGCCGAGAAATGAGTAGACTTTCACTGGAAACTGCACAGGGTAGGCCGTCTCAAGACTAGATAATGAAACAAAATTTTCTTTGCTCAAATTTGAAATCTTCGCGTTTCATGATATTCTATATCTAGTTCAACAAAAAAAAAATGAATATTTTTCTTGGACTATTATACTTTCTCTCCACTACGTGCATGTAGAAGTAAAAGTGTGACAGATAACCATACTATTTATCATATACTTAACACTATTAGCAGGGAAGACACCTAGAGTCGGGTCCAGTTTAACATGACCGATATATGAATTAATGTTGCGCATACGTTTTCACTATCTCTTGCACACAAACTTAAAGCAATAGCCTAAAGACCTTGTCAATGTATGTCTGCCAAGATTCTTTCCCACTTCTTTTGAGACGGAAACATGAAATGCACACTGAGGAGTGAGAAACATAGTCATAAGCTCAGCAAACTGTGTAATTTCACGACGAATATCATTTATTTCCGTTAACTAACAGCACTCTAAATATAATATATAAAATATTTAAGCTATTTTTAGTGGTAAATAGTGGATATTTATCCGTCAAACGAACAATGTCAAACCACCAAGTCTTACAATTTTCTAGTATATACGTATTATACGTTTTAGAATATAATAAACATAGGATGGCGTAGCTCAATCGGTAAGATACTCGAGCAGCAATAAATGTAAATGGGGTGGTTGTGAGTTCGATCCTTTTTTACTTACTTTTTCTTTATTTGATTAAGCTGTCGCGAGTTTTGTTAAAACTTTATTTTCCCTAAAAATGTGTCTTATTACTACTAGCGCATGTTTATCTCTAATAAAATCGACTATCTTACGTTATGTATTAATACACGAATGGTGAAATATGCGTCGAGTAGATAAATTGTTCAAGTGTAGTGTTGTGATGTTTATGAAAACGTATCGTAAATTGTTCAAGTGTAGTGTTGAAGTGTTTTAGTGTTTATAAAAACATGCCAATACGTTGTTCTTTCAGAATTGTTTTAATTTATTTGTTTTAAAATTATTGTTAATTTTTTTAATACATATTTTGTAAACCAAAATATTTATTTATTACCGCTAAAAGAAAAATAATTTATTTTCGTTATTGTCATTGAGATTTCAGATTTTTTTTGTTATTATATTGAATGTTTTATTTTTACTAACATCGTTTCCCCTACTAATACTACGATTCTATCTTTTCCTGGCAAGAAATGCCCATGCCTCCCATTGGTTCTTGCTGGACTGTAGCAATATTATAGTCTTTGGTAGTCTTTTTCTGATAACTCATTGTTGTTCACTGAATTGGGCAATTCATTTTTTGTTATCAGTTTCATTTGTGCTCGAGCCTATATACATATATTGTCCGCCATAAAGTTCGCTACATATAGGAAAAATTTGTTTTATTGAGACTTCTAAAAAATACTATATTGGGGGTTCGCTTCTTTTTTTATAAGCAAATACCTTTAATCAACTAAAATACATAAAGTTTTTGTCGAAACTAATCAAATATTTGCGAAATAGACACAAGAATTTATGATTTTTCATATAGTAATTAATGGTAGGGGCAAAATTTGCACTTTTAATTTTCCTCATATCTGCTTCAAAATTGATATATGGGGTCCTTGTTGTACTACGCACTTTTTCTTAATATAATTTTTCGGTGTCTTAACAATTTGATTCATTTTTCGGTACCACATTCAACTATTTTCAACAGTCCTGCCAAACCGATGACCACATGACATGTGTCAAAATGTACTTTTTTGTTGTCGTACATGCAGAAACGAACCTCCAATAGCCGATTCAAAATAAGCGATACGCCACCTACGGTGCCGCTTACGAACTACTTTATGTGAGATGACAAGTGGAAACTTTCATGGTTTGCTTGTGTCATATTTGTGTTGCGTTGTTTTTATTGTCGTTTGGATTCAATTGAAATTGAAAACAAAATGTATCAATATTGTTCAGTTCCTCAGTATTCCTCTTGGGCAAAAAAAGCCCAACTTAAACTTCCATTTGTTTCCCGAAGCCAGCAAACACCGTGAAGATGGATAACAGTTTTGGGGGGAAGGATTCTGTGGAGTATCAGCACTTAGGGACATGTTTTACCTAAAATAAACATTGATTATTAATAAAATATGAATATAATAATTGTTTTAAGGATTAAATCACATTATGAAAAAAATAACAATATCCTAACCTAACATAATACGTACCTTGTTTTCGTGAATTTACGCTGAAGAATTACGGTAAATGCACCCAAGTCCTAAAATATCGCTTAAATACATAATAAAATTAATTGCTATATATATTTTCATTGAAATTTATTTATAAAATACATTTTTATAGCAAGCAAAATCATCAAAAATACAAAGATTTGAATGTAAACAAAACGCCTATCACACAGGAATTAGTTCCGATGGCAACCGCAGCGGCGCTGCAATATTAATTTCAATTTTTAGAAATGCCAATAACACTAATAATCAAAGAACTGTTTGAGAACTACTGGCATTTCTTATGCATCAAATAAAATCTTAGTTCAGACCTTTTAGCGGTCATGACATAAGTCAGCTTTAATTGTACCCGATTCTATTATACTTTTATTGAAAGAAACCGATGCCTAAGGAATCACTACTTTCACATCCAGATTTTTCATCCAAATTTCTTTAAAGGAAAACTTCTTGACTATATTTGCACTCTACTATGTGGAAATAATTGGTCATATAATTGTAACAATATTTGGGCAGATGTCATAAATAAATTTGATGCGTTGATTTCTAGCATATACGGCAAAAATTAAATTTCTGGACTCTTATTAGCTTTCTTTACTTATTCTCCGTAATCCCCCCCCCCAACCCTTCTACGGAATTATCTCAAGCAGACGACATTACAATATATACGTGTACCAGATTTCAAGTGATTACCTCAATTTTATCTTATTATCAACCCCTTTATAAATAGAGTGGGGTAGTGAAGGGCTGAGAAATGTTATAAAAAAATCTGAGGCCTTGGCTTCTAGCATGTACACTAAATCCCAAATTTCTGTACTCTTACCAGCTTTCATTGCTTATTTTCCCCCATTTGCTCCTATTTACTCTACTACAAGGCCGGCGCAAAGGCCTAGACAGACCTGTCGCTATCGATACATTTTTCATAAGATGGGTCCTATATCATGCGCCCAGTAGTATTTTCAATACTAAAATATATATTCGTAAAATATATTCACGGCATGGCAGTAATAAGGTAGGTGGAATTGGCGCTCTACTATATTGTCCTGCATAGCAAAGAGACAAAGCAGGAAGCGGACAAGGCAAGGCAAGCACAAGTGTGTCCGTGGAACTCAGTGTCGTAGGTCATGCACGAATGCTTAGTCCAGCGCTGCCAGCTCTCCTCCGGTGGAATTTCTGCGGTTGTACCTCACTGTCGCCGTCCCCCGCGTGCTCGTGGCTCATATGACCACGACACCATGTTACGCGTTATTACTTCATTAGAAGGCCAATGTCACGGTGATCAGGCGCTTTTACATTCTTGGTACCTACTATTTATGTAATGGAATTGCCAGAACTTAATAAAAATGAGCTTATACGTGTATTTATGATCATATAAATTATGTACTTCTTTTTATAGAATTTGCAGGCTTATGTAGTTAGGTATCATTAAAATTTTAGACAAGAGTTTATTGGAGAATCATCGCAGCAAAAGCAAAGTAACATTCATCTTTGACTGTAATATCATTTATTTTTGCTCACACTTTATTGAGAAAATCATTCTTTAGATGTTTTTGCAGATAACTACCCTACACTTCATCTTATATTTAACATGAAGGGCAACAAAATTATTTATCCATTATGTATACTATGAATCTAGCAGCTCCTTGTACGGTCACCAGTCTAGGTGCCGGTATTCGATCGGCGAAGATAGGCAACGTCAGTTAGATCCGGCGCATGGATAGGTTTTCGTTGGAGACCTCAGTCCACATGCTGAGCTGTAAAAGCCTGACTGAACTGAATCGACTTGACGAGAGAACAAGGGCTGATAACTGTACCAAGGGGCTCCTTATCAACAGACTCTATTAGAAGTCTATTAAGGACCATGACTGGATAAGGAGCCCTAAGGAGGATGGTACAAAAAGGAGACCTTCTAGGTTGCAGTAGGCAAGGCCAATCGCCAGATCCTTCAGATTAAATAGTACAGGCAAATTAACAATTTAGGGTAACAAAAATTAATAAATGGATCATTTCTGGGATCGTAGGTAATAACCTGGAGAATGAGATGATGCATTCTTTGCACTTCCAAGTTCCTGGAAAATTAAAAAAGATTTGGAAAAACTTTTGATTTTCGGTTTTCTTGCTCTAGTGGCCAAAATAATGAAAATAGAGACAGAAGTTCCCAACATAAATTGTAACTCGTCTTTACAAATTTTTGTCTTACTTAAGCCGTTTAGAAGATAAATCGAGTTTTCCACTTATAGTTTTAAGTCGCTTCGAAATGCACGAAAAATGAGAATTCTCCAGGAGTTTCGTACGACCAGACTCATCGATTGATAATTCTTACTATTCAGAGCCTCTAAAAAAATGAAAATAACACGAAATGTGGAGAAAAGTCTCAGCTTTAATGTGGAACTAATCACAAAATTCATACAAAATTTTATCAAAGAGAGAAAGTGTCAGAAAATGGCTTAGTGAACTTTGTACAGTTGATCCACATATTTATTCATATCTTTGCCGGGAGTTGTTAGAATGATAATTCATTTTGATTTTATATTCTGTCTGTAATGATATATTAATCCAATTAATATTTTATTGCAATTATTTTTGTTATGCCTTGCGATCAACGTAGACGGTGTATTTCTCATTGACCAATCACCTCCAAGTTTTGGAGTTCAATTCGCTATATCTTAAGTAATAATAATAGCACAGTCTTAATTTCATAAGTACAATAAAACATATTCTTTCGAATGACTTTAGAGTTTTTTAAATGCGCGCTGCACTTTTCGAATTTGTCTACATTATTCATACACGATCAGAAAATGCACAATTATACAGTAAAACATATACAACTTATTTGATTCTTAACATTCTTCAATGAAATTTTCACGAAATGTAGATTAAACCCATTGTTACGCGAGAAATAGGCAGGATGTATAAAACTCAGAGATGTGAATAAATCAACTGTATAAAGTTTACTAAGCCATCTTCTTACATTTTTTTCTTTATGATAAAAATTTGTATGAGTTTTGTGATTAGTTCCACATTAAAGCTGAGACTCTTCTCTACACTTTACGTTGTTTTCATTTTTTTTAGCGGCTCTGAATAGTAATAATTATCGACCGATATGTCCGGTCGTACGAAACTCCCAGAGAATTCTCATTTTCCGCGCATTTCGGAGCGGTTCAAAACCATAAGTGGAAAACTGGATTTATCTCCTAAACGGCTTAAGTAAGACAAAAATTTGCAAAGACCTATTTTCTAGAGAAAGGGACGAGCTACGAATTTTGTTCAAATTTTTTTCTGTATTTTCATTATTTTAGCCGTTAGAGCAAAAAAACAAAAATCAAAAAGTTTTTCCATTTTTTTTTAATTTTCCCGGAACTTGGAAGTGCAAAGAATACATCATTCCATTCTACTGGTTAATAACTACTTAAATCCTAAAGATGATTCTTTTATTAATTTTTGCGAGGTTTTTACAACATTTTGCTTTCATTGCCTGTACTAAAAATCTAAAAAAAAATCGGTAAAGGTATTTACACAGAACTTCCCTCGTTATTTGCACATGGCGGTCACTCTAAAAAATTATTAATTACGAAATGACATTAAGAATAATAATCGGAATATAGTTATTGCTATTATTACAAAGAAAAACCTGATAACTTTTGGTAAAAAAATATACAGAGTTCTCATCCAACAGCAAAAGTTCAATACTTACTAAATAAGAGGTGCCAAATATTGAAGGCTTGCGCAAGTACCTTTACAAATGTCCACCATGACTGAATTATTTCTTGGGATGACCACCCTGTACATTTTTCAATAAAAGTATAATAGGTGCATATGCCAGATATTATTGCCATCTGTCACATTTTCAATCCAACATTCACGTAATGGAGTGGAAGTATAGTGGTGGTTAAAAAATTTCAATTTTTTAAAAATCTTTCAAAAGATGTTGGTAAAATTATTTTCAAAATTTTTTCTTCTGAAATAGCTTTAAAATGTCAAACGTAGAAATTTTAAATTTGAGCAAAAAGGAAAGTTTCCTTCTATTCTATAGTAGTGCTAAAAAAAGTTTAAAAATTAAAAAATATGTATTTTTTAAAATAGGTTTAGAATGCTATGAAACGTGAAAATTTTAAATTTGAGCAAATAAAAAAGAATTCGATCTATTTTAGTGGTAAAAACTTTTTGAAAAATGTTGGTGAAAAAAATTTTCAAAATTCTGAAATACCTAGGTTTAGAATGTCATTTAAATTTGAGCACTCCAGTGTTAAATTTTTTTCCAAACTGGTAACAAAATGTTGCAAATTTTGTTTTCCGACATTGGTTTGGAATAACATGAAACGTGGAAATTTTAAATTTGGGCAAAAACGTTTTTTCGTCTGTTCTATAGTAGTGATACATAAATGGATTAAAAATGTTTTCAAATTTTTTTAAAAATTCTTCAAAAACATTTTTAAATTTGTTTGAATAGTTTTAGAATGTCATGGAAACGTGGATAGTTAAAATCTGAACAAAGAAAAAAAATTCTATCTTAGTGGTAAAATTTTTTAAAAATAGTAAGAAAAATTTCTAATGTTTCTTTTAAATAGATTTAGAACGCTATGAAACGTGGAAATTTGAAATTTGAAGAAACGGAAAAAAAAATCCATCTATTTTAGTGGTAAACAAATTTTCAATAATGGTAAAAAAAAATTTCAATTTTTTTTTTTTTGAATCAGGCTTAGAATGCCATGAAACGTGGAAATCTTAAATTTGAAGAAAGAAAAAAAATTATTTCATTTTAGTAGTAAAAATTTTTTTAAAAATAAGTATTGGTGAAAAAAATTTTCAAATTTTTTTTTTCCTGAAATAGGTTAAGCGTGTCATGAAACGTAGAAATTTTAAACTTGAGCAAAAAAAAATTTTTTTCATCTTGGTAAAAATTTTTTCAAATACTTATTTGAAAAAAAATTTTAAAATATTTATTTTTCTGAAATAGATTTATTGCGTCATGAAACGTGGAAATTTTAAATTTGAGCAAAAAAATTTTTTTCACTATTTATTCCGTTTAGACCACCTTGAATATTACTGAATATTTTCCAGTGAAATTTCTACCATTTCTTCGCTGACAGTAGCGTCAACTACCTACCAAATTTGACTGCTCTCCGTCAAGTAGATTTTTAGTAAATGCACCAACAGACAGACTGACAGAGAGACAGACAGACAGACAGACAGACAGACAGACTACTGACTTTTGTCAAAAGTCGGAAAAGCATGAAAATGTGTATTTTATTATTTCTCACTCAGTACTTCGAGCCCTGTGAGAGACATTGATCTCAAATTTTATAAACATATTCCTCTGATATTGTTCTTGATTGATATATGAAGCAAAATTGATTTACCATGATATCTCTTTTATAAAAAATATATAAACTATTACATTTTATGCAAAAATACGAAAACGCTTGTAAAATATAGTAAGCGAAAAACTCTTTTATTATTAAAGATAGAAAGATAGCATAATGGCAAAAAGTGAAGTTTAATGATCAAGGAAGTTTTTGGAAACTATGTTTCTTTTTTTTGCTGTTTAGTTTAGTGGCAAATGAATTATTAAAATTCGGCGCGCCCGCAACACGGAGTTTCGTTTCAGACATTAGTGACTTAGCTATTATAACTAGGCCTACTCGACAGATATTACATTGAGAGAAATATGAGGCTTGACATGTGAAAGAAGGCTTATTTTTATCAATTTAACGAATATTTAATATCCATTAATATATTTATTGCACCCAAATTATTATTTTGTTAGAATAAGAATATGCCATATATTCATTTAATTGGCAGAACGAAATGATTTATTTACGGCGTATTTGTTCCTCGTAACTAAATTACCATACAAAAATAATACATTTATTTGAGAGAAATATATTTGTTTCTCTCAAATCTATTACAATATTACATTTATTTCTGACAACAAAATATTAATATACGGGGCCTTGCGTCGAAAGTATGCGCATGATTTTGTTCGCTACAAAAAAATAAATCCAAGAAAGAAGTTATTTCTGACAAACAAATGTTTATTGCTCAGAAACAAATATTTTTTACTCATGGGTATTTTGATTTATTTGACAACAAATATTTAGTTTTCATTTTCAAATAAATGCCTTGGTATCCACAAAGAAATATTTAATTGGCCAAATACAAATAAATCATTTCTTTCGTGGAAATAGAATTTGTTTCTCTCACAGAAATCATTCTGTCAGTGTACGCTGCATTGGGTACGGAATAACTGTTGCTTATCAAAGAATTAAAAGAGAAAAGTGAAAACAGAAATATAACAATATCTATTAAAAAATCTACTGGAAGATTATACATTTTGACATAAATTTATAAGTGGACTTTTGGTCACTATACCTATTTACTGGACATTTATAACAAAAATTGAAACACCTTATTACCTATTTTGTGTGTTAAGCTACTTACTGTTATCGCTACTGCCATAGGTCATGCTAATGTCATGATGCCTCCTATAGAATAAATATTAATTGGAAAATTAAAGCAAATATTTCTTCGAGGATATGTACGCTTTTCTATTGTCGATAAAAAAAATCGGTAAAGGTATTTACACAGAACTTCCCTCGTTATTTGTGCATGGCGGTTACTCTAAAAAATTAATTATTACGAAATGACATTGAGAATAATAATCGGAATATAGTTATTGCTATTATTACAAAGAAAACTTGATAAGTTTTGGTCAAAAAAATATACAGTTTGCTCATCCAACAGCAAAAATTCAATACTAAATAGCAGGTGCCACATATGACAGGCTTGCGCAAATACCTTTACAAATGTCCACTATGACTGAATTATTTCTTGTTATGACCACCCTGTACATTTTTGAATAAAAGTATAATAGGTGCATATGCCAGATATTATTGCCATCTGTCACATTTTCAATCCAACATTCACGTAATGGAGTGGAAGTATAGTGGCGGTTAAAAAATTTCATTTTTTTTTTAATTTTTCAAAAATGGTAAAAAAAAATTCAAATTTTTTTTTTCTGAAATAGGTTTAGAATGTCATGAAACGTGAAACTTTTAAATTTGAGCAAAAGAAAGTTTCCATCTATTCTAGTGTTAAATTTTTTTCAAACTGGTAACAAAATGTTGCAAATTTTTTTTTTCTGAAATTGGTTTGGAATGTCATGAAACGTGGAAATTTTAAATTTGAGCAAAAAAAAATTTCGTCTATTCTATAGTAGTGATAAATATATTAAAAATGTTTTCAATTTTTTTTTAAATTTTTCAAAAACATTTTTAAATTTGTTTGAATAGTTTTAGAATGCCATGGAAACGTGAATAGTTTAAATCTGAACAAAGAAAAAAAATCTATCTACTGGTAAAAATTTTTAAAAATAGTAAAAAAAATTTCTAATTTTTCTTTTAAATAGATTTAGAACGCTATAAAACGTGGAAATTTTAAATTTGAAGTAAAAAAACAATCGATCTATTTTAGTGGTAAAAAATCGGTAAAGTTATTTACACAGAACTTCCCTTGTTATTTGTGCATGACAGTCACTCAAAAAAATTATTAATTACGAAATGACATTGGGAATAATAATCGGAATATAATTATTGGTGTTATTACAAAGAAAACCTGATAACTTTTGGTCAAAAAAATTACAGAGTGTTCATCCAACAGCAAAAGTTCAATATACTAAATAACAGGTGTCAAATATGGAAGGCTTGCGCAAATACCTTTATAAATGTCCACCATGACTCAATTATTTCTTGGGATGCCATTATTCAATAAAAGTATATAATAGGATATGCCAAATTTTTTTTTTCTGAAATGGGTTTAGCGCGTCATGAAACGTGGAAATTTTAAATTTGAGCAAAAAAAAATGTTTTTCATTATTTATTCCGTTTAGACGGTCCACCCTGTATATTTTTCAGTGAAAATTCTACCAGTTCTTTGCTGACAGTAGGGTTAACTACCTACCAAATTTGACTGCTCTCCGTCAAGTAGTTTTTTAGTTAATGCACCAACAGACAGACAGACAGACAGACAGACAGACAGACAGACAGACAGGCAGACAGACAGACTGACGGAATTGAAAAACCTATATTTTCGGAATCTACGTGTTCTGAAACGTCAGAAACCGAAAAAATCTCGGAGGGTGATTTTTTCTCGAATACAATACTTCCCTTCGGTATGCGAGGGAAGTAAAAATTCAAAAAAAAATTCGATTCCACACCTACATGAACTTTTAAAATGTTTTAATATTTTTGCAAATAATGATGTCTCGGAACATTTTCTTTCGCACATGCAACTAATTACGGATCGTACTTTTTGCTGCTCGGCAGTGACAATGACTGTTGCACTTATACGTTTTACATTTACAAGATTAATGTAAATTTAAACTTTTAGGCTTTGATTATTTGGTCATCATTATTGGAACCATCTTGTTTAATTTACACCAACCAAAATGAAAAATATTAGGCAGATGTGGATGAATCTCATGGGATATTTTGTAAATTGCAATGTGGAAGAAATATCTTTTTGCATGATATAAGAAGTGTTCTGTTGGAGGAAGGAATAGTTCGAGTAATTCTAGACAAAATTTAACATCCTTAATAAAGAGCACTAACTGTTGGTATGAATAATGTAAAAAAATCGGTAAAGTTATTTACACAGAACTTCCCTCGTTATTTGTGCATGACTCACTCAAAAAATTATTAATTACGAAATGACATTGGGAATAATAATCGGAATATAATTATTGGTATTATTACAAAGAAAACCTGATAACTTTTGGTCAAAAAAATATACAGAGTGTTCATCCAACAGCAAAAGTTCAATATACTAAATAACAGGTGCCATACATAGGATTTGCCAAATATTATTACCATCTCTCACATTCTCAATCCCACATTCACGTAATGGAGTGGAAGTATAGTGGTGATTAAAATATAGAACAAATTTTCAAAAATGTTTTCTGTCTATTCTAGTGTTAAATTTTTTTCCAAATTGGTGAAAACATGTTGCAAATTTTTTTTTCCGAAATAGGTTTAGAATGTTATGAAACGTGGAAATTTTAAATTTGAGCAAAAAAAATATTTCGTCTATTCTATAATGGTGATAAATAGATTACTTACATAAACATGTTTCCATTTTTTTAAATTTTTCTAAAACATTTTTAAATTTGTTTTAATAAATTTGGAATGCCATGGAAACGTGGAAATTTTAAATCTGAAAAAAAAATTCCATCTATTTGTGGTAAAATTTTTTCAAAAATTATTAAATTTTTTTAAATTTTTCTTTAAATAGATTTAGAACGCTATGAAATGTGGAAATTTTAAATTTTGAGAAAAAAAAATTCATCTATTTTGGTGGTAAAAATTTTTTCAAAAATGTTGGTAAAAAATTTTCAAATTTTTTTTTTCTTTTAAATAGGTTTAGAATGCCATGAAACGTGGAAATTTTAAATTTGAACAAAGAAAAAAATTTTTTTTAGTGGTAAAATTTTTTTCAAAAATGAATGAATTTTTTTTCCTGAAATAGGTTTAGCGCGTCATGAAACGTGGAAATTTTAAATTTGAGCAAAAAAAAATTATTTTCTCTATTTATTCCGTTTAGACGGTCCACCCTGTATATTTTTCAGTGAAAATTCTACCAGTTCTTCGCTGACAGTAGGGTTAACTACCTACCAAATTTGACTGCTCTCCATCAAGTAGTTTTTTAGTTAATGCACCAACAGACCAGACAGACAGACTGACTGATGGAATTGAAAAACCTATATTTTCGGAATCTACGTGTTCTGAAACGTCAGAATCCGAAAAAATCTCGGAGGGTGATTTTTTCTCGAATACAATACTTCCCTTCGGTATGCGAGGGAAGTAAAAAATATTAATGCACTGGATGTATTTATACGTGAAAGGCATTAGTAGATGAAAAATCCATTGAATTTAAGTGTCGTAAATTTAAACGTCATACGTTTTCCTTATTCCTTTTATACGCAGAATCTCTTGATTTTAGTTTAAAAAAATTGGTCCTTCAATATTTATGATATTTCAGTTCATGAGCTATCATATCTATACACGAGTATACAGGTATCACAATGTCCTTGAAATGTATCTGGTAGTAAATTATTTGTGTTTTTAGCCCTTTTTAAAATTTGAATTTGTCTATTAAAAGTGGGAAATGGGATGAGTTTCCTATTTCCCCTTAAAACCCTGTCTATATCGCATACCTTTATATTGACAATGTAAATATTTTTTGCTTAAGATCTTAAATAGACTAGTTCAGTATTATTTGGAAACACCTCTCTTTTTCTTCCTTTTTCTGAAACTCCTAGATTGTGCGTGAAACATACGATTTTTACTTAAGTGCTTGTTTTGTAGTTCTGGTCCGCAGTACCTATTATGGAATACAAATCCGTTTTTGTATTTACCGCCTCTTTTAATGAATCAAAGGCCTCGCTCGTTACATTTTGTAATGTTTCGGCACATGTTTTTGACACATAAGATATTGCCTTATAATCTATTTTGAAGTATCTATTCGAATGAAATAATAAGTAATAATACAATAAGATTAATTATTTCAAAAACTTATTCTCATATTCCATGATTCAAGTGATTCTAAATATTTGCTATAAAACACTGTATAAAGTGACTTTCCAAAATAACTACAATAAAAACTGAAAAAACACTTTTTCATTGCCTGCACTAGCTAGCAAGATACACTGTTGTACCAATGTTACAGCGTGCGCTCTGTTACCAGCTCTAGTGTGGAAAAACAATCACATGAAAAAATATTTCAAATAAAAAAGTTTCCTTGAACTTTAAGTATCACTTTATTTCGGTTCACCACCCATCTAACTTTAATAATAAAAAAGTTTGTCGCATGTTATATCTTATCCCTAAGCCCGGTAAGACGCTACCAACGTTACATCCTATCGCCCAATAAGCTTGCTATCAACAATCTCAAAATTGCTCTAGAAAATAATTCTTAAACGTATTAATACAGATATTGATACACAGGACTGTATGCCAGATCGCCAATTTAAATTTAGGCAGTCACACTCCACGATTCAGCAGCGCCATATAATTGTAGACGTAATAAAAAAAATCCACGGAGAATAGTCAATACTGCACCGCTATATTCCTACATGTCAGCCAGGCTTTTGATAAAGTCTTGCATTTAGGTCTGCTGTTTAAAATAAAAAAGAACCTCCCGAATAAATACTTCAATCTACTGAAATCTTACCTATATCAACGAGAATTCCTAACCAAAGTCAGTGGAGAAACTTCCAATCGTTTTACTATCCTTTCTGGAGTACCCCAGGGAAGTATACTTGGCCCACTCTTGTATGTGTTACTTACATCTGACTTACCAACGTCTGCAGATATAACCACCGATATATTCGCAGATAACACAGCATTAATATAAACAAATACAGACCCAAATACCGCATCACACAATCTTCAAGGACACTTAAGATCACTAAAAACTTGGTTAAAAAAAAAGGAAGATAAAGGTAAATGAGTCACATAATTTTTACTCTTAGAAAAAAATGCTGTCCCACAGTCACTATTAATCTAGAGACGATACCTCAAGTAGACGCAGTAAAATACCTTGAACTTCACCTAAATAGCAAACTAAATTGGAAGGAACATGTAAACAAAAAGAGAAAATAAATAGATCTAAAAGTTAAAGAGATATGTTGACTTATAGGACGTAAGTCAAAATTATCAATTGAAAATAAATTGCTAATATATAAATCTATTATTAGATCCATCTGGACCTATGTAGTTGAACTTTGGGGCTGTGCAGCTAAATCTCACATTGCCATTATGCAGAGAGCCCAATCAAAAATCCTCCGTATCATAACAGATGCACCATGGTATGTATCTAACCATACATTACATACCGATTTGAACATTTCCTACATAAGAGAAGTTATACAGGACAAAGTCCACCAGCATCACAATAAACTAGAACTTCATACAAACCCACTACTAGAGACATTACTACAACCGATGCAAAAGAGAAGACTGAAGAGATGCTGGCCATCAGATTTGAATAGATACTGAGGTGACTTCGTTGGATTTTCACCTCTTCACGCCACCAGTGCAAACATCTATAAACCCTTGCACAAGACAACACATTAGCTAGAAGATGTATCTGATTGTTAATAAATAAATTTAAAAAAATATTGTACCTTACGATGCATTTTACAATTTTCGGTCAACATGTACGGGTTTTTATATTTTTTATAAAAAAAATGTGTTATAGGAAAAGAGATTTTAGTTTCGCTATATCTAAGACAAGGGTTGAAGGAATATTTAGTTAAATGTTAAGTTTGATATCTTCAATAGCAAGCGTGACATTGATAGAGAAATAGTAAAATACATATTTTCATGTCCTCTGTAGTTTTTGCAAACAAATGCCTTTTTCTACAATTTTGCAATTCCAAATGAATTGGCGAACTCAGAATTCGAATCCGTTAGGAAATTTTACATATGAATCTAGTTTTCGTTTTTGTATACCCTTTAGTCGACCCCCCCCCATTGTCGATTTCGAGACAGTAGATCCCCTACTACTACTCAGAGAACAGTTGATTAAATCCCACATTACATCATAAACAAAATATTCGATTTCTTTGAGTTAGGACGTTAAAGAAAATTAAAGTATAAATATAGACTCTCTAAGAGTTTATTTTTATTTTTCTAATAATTCCTCAGTCTCAAAAAAGCGAATGCCACGCGTTATGTGTCCTCTAAGACTCACATAGACGCCGTCGTAAAGGGCAGGTGTCTCAGATTTGTCTTCCTAATAAAAATGTATTATTATAGGTAATTTTAGAACGAACCAGTTGTTTGACTTTATGAGTAATCTAGCTTGAACAGAATTAGAAAAATGGCGTATTAAAGAATAAGTATTTTTACTTCCCTCGCATACCGAAGGGAAGTATTGTATTCGAGAAAAAATCACCCTCCGAGATTTTTTCGGATTCTGACGTTTCAGATCACGTAGATTGCGAAAATATAGGTTTTTCATTTCCGTCAGTCTGTCTGTATGTACGTCTATCTGTCTGTCTGGCTGTCTTCCTGTTGATGTATTACCTAAAAAATCACCTGACGGAGAGCAGTCAAATGCGAAGAAATGGTTAAACTTTTACTGGAAAATATACAAGGTGGTCTAAACGGAATAAATAGTGAACAAAATTTTTTTCCTCAAATTTAAAATTTCCGCGTTTCATGACACGCTAAACCAATTTCTGAAAAAAAAAATAGAAAATTCACCAACATTTTTGAAAATTTTTTTTACCACTAAAAAAAATTTGTTTTCTTTGTTCAAATTTAAAATTTCCACGTTTCATAGCATTCTAAACCTATTTCAAAAAAAAAAAATTTACCAATATTTCTGAAAAAAAATTTACCACTAAAATGGCTGAATTTTTTTTTCTTCAAGTTTAAAATTTCCACGTTTCATAGCGTTCTAAATCTATTTTTAAAAAAAATTAGAAATTTTTTTTCAAATTTTTGAAAAAATTTTACCACTAAAATAGATGGATTTTTTTTTCTTTGTTCAGATTTAAAATTTCCACGTTTCCATGGCATTCTAAAACTATTCAAACCAATTTGTTTGTTCAAAATTTTGAAAAAAAATGTGAAAACATGTTTAATCTATTTATCACTACTACAGAAGAGAGGAAAATTTTTTTTTTGTTCAAATTTAAAATTTCCACGTTGCATGGCATTCCAGACCTATTTTGGAAAAAAAATTTGCAACATTTCTTCACCATTTTGAAAAAAAAAACACTAGAATAGATGGAAACATTTTTTTCTTGGTCAAAATTAAAATTTTTACGTTTCATGACATTCTAAACCTACTTCAGAAAAAAAAATTTAAAGCAATATTTTTGAAAAATAAAAAAAAATAAAAATTCTTAACCACCACTATGCTTTCACTCCATTACGTAAATGTGGGATTGGAAATGCGACAGATGGCAATAATATTTGGCATATGCATCTATTATACTTTTACTGAATAATGTCATCCCAAGAAATAATTCAGTCATGGTGGACATTTGTAAAGGTACTTGCGCAAGCCTTCCATATTTGGCACCCGTTATTTAATATTGAACTTTTGCTGTTGGATGAGCACCCTGTATATTTTTTTGGCCAAAAGTTATCAGGTTTTCTTTGTAATAATAGCAGTAACTATATTCCGATTATTATTCTCAATGTCATTTCGTAATTAATATTTTTATAGAGTGACCGCCATGCACAAATGACGAGGGAAGTTCTGTTTAAATAACTTTACCGATTTTTTAAAATTAGTAGTAGTGATGGCTAGGGAATGCACTCACTCCATTAGCTCAGTGTTGCCAACTATTTATTTTCATTATATACTGGTCGCTTTAGGTCTTCTAGTCTCACATTTTCGCCTTTAGAGGCAAGTTTACTATTTTATTTACTGATTTTTCTCAATTAAAAAAAATTATACTAATTACTTTATTTTTAAACTATTAGAGCTTAGCCTAGATAGATAACTTTATGTTTTTATTATTTTCATTAACATATTTTTGCAATGTTTCTTTTTGCGTTTTCTTTTTTTTCTCTTTTTTCGTTTTCTTCTTTCGCTGTCATTTGCTTTCTTTACTTTTTTTTTTTTTTCGGGAAATAAACGAGGACAATAATTTGACTAGGTGTCCCGTCTAGTCTTACTCACATACAAGAAGGACCTCGAAATGATTCGAGGTACATTAAGGAAAATAAGAGGATAACTTAAAACTATATCGCAAATGATTTATTATCTAGTTTTTGCTATATTACAATTTTAATCCTAGATTTTTTATATGTTCACATAGCAATTTATGTATTTCTAGTTACCTAGAGCTTAGTGGTTGAGATAAATTAAACGGCAGGCATATTTTGGTTTTGCATATTATTTGACAAATTTATTAATTCTTTTCGACTTTAATTCCCAGTTAAGAAGTATGTGGCTCTGCATCGCTTAATTTACCACAATCACAATGGGGCTATCCTTAAATTTGATTATATGTAAGTATGTTGGACCCAGATATATTTTTTAAGCTGTTTTTTAAATTTACTGTTTTTGAACCAAGGGTTTTGGGTATGGTTGGTTGGATATTTTGTATTTGTAGTATATTCCTTTTACTTGTTAAACACAAGCGTTTTCCCATTCGTTGGTGAATACTTTTTT
The DNA here is from genome assembly GCA_963583905.1 of Stenurella melanura. Taxonomy (NCBI): domain Eukaryota; kingdom Metazoa; phylum Arthropoda; class Insecta; order Coleoptera; family Cerambycidae; genus Stenurella; species Stenurella melanura. The sequence goes on along the minus strand of OY757317.1, from coordinate 36,402,365 downwards.
AATATTGTAGAATATATCTTCATGAGGGTATATATAGGTAACCTACGATGGTTTAATTTGATAGGGCTTCTTTCGCTAACATGTCATACGAAGTGTATGGAAATTGTCTGCAGAGTACCCAAAGAATGCTTTTCTCAATTCAACTTTGGACTCGAAATAAATTATTGTAATTATAATAGAATTAATAAATATTGCAAAAAATTATTCACGTATTATAAGCACACACCATATAGTAGACAACCCGCAAATCCAAAGCCCATTCTGTCCAGAAGGGGTTACACGTTTGAAAGAAAAAAACGCTGACAACATCCATTACAAACCGACCTTGTCAATGTCATAGCTATGTGTTGAACCCAGTACACCATAGACAATCTGATGAAGCGTGCTTATCACTAACAGGCTTTAGTCTGTAGAACTACCGTGCGGTAAAACTAAAATAATAATATACGTTAACGTGGGTCTAGATAAAATTCTACTTTTGAAAATTGTGCGATAGATCTAAAAACAGTTATTATCCTTTCCTTCATATTTCGGGCCGTTGTTGGTGTCTCTTTATCATCAATTTTCTTAACGTATCCCCATAAAAAGAAATCCAATTTTGTAAGATCTGGAGATCTATCAGGCCATTTATTGGGAACATTTCTTCCAATCCATTGAAGTGGGTAGATATTATCTCAGTGGTCCCCTACTGCATTTAAAAAATGTGGTGAAGCACCATCATGCCGAAACCACACCCTATTTCGAATCTTCTTAGGAAGAATCACCAATAATTGTAACAGATGATTCTGCAGAACATGAACATACATAGCTCCACTCAATGTACCATCCAAGAAATATGGTCCTATTACATGCTCTCCAACTTCCCAAAAAAAGAAGAATTTTCCGAAGCATAATAATGGAAACTGAAAATCCATTTTTATGAAAAGTTGCACATCAGTGAATAGACATTATTGAAGAAGGTGACATCTTGCATTGAATCTCAACTGTTGCCAGTACTACAAATAACTCGTTTTCTTCGTCTATAACACGTTTTATTCTTGTTTCTGTATTCTACATTTATAGTATCCACAAATCTATCGAGGAGATTTTGGAAGCTGCTAATATCAGGAATTCTTCTTTCGGGATACCGTTGCTTATAAATTCTATTGGCAAGGAAATAATTTATTTCCGACTCGCCCAAAACAAAAATCATGTCTGTATGTTACGCTTTGTTAAAATCCATATTGTAAAACTCCAAATATTTTAAAATCAACATAAATGAGAACTGACGACCGCTAAGTGCGATAAATGTTCGTTTGTGTAAGACAAAACTGAGGTTTTATTGCTTGTCGGATATCGAAGAGAACAAAAAAATTTACAAAAATAATCCACCACAGTGAGGGACCAGCTAAATAAAATCTACCCACTTCAATTGATTGGAAAAAGTGGTCCCACTGAATGACCTGATTTCCAAAACGAATACAGATGTGTGTTAGTCAAAATGGGCAGCACTTGTTACAATTTTTTCTATTGAGTTATTTGAAGGAACTTCTATTTTTTAAGTTTATTCTTGAATTTTGTACATATTGCACAATAAATCGAAAATGGTTACAAATAGCCATAGGATGTACATACAAAAAAATGTTAGTTTTTTATTTCTACATCACATCGTCTAAAAGTACATAGGGTGTCTTATTTGAACAAATTGAGAAAATTCAATTGAAGGAAGTTCTAAATCGAAGAATTATTATTGTCCACCCTGTATATTTTTAAGAAGCGAAAACGAATAAAAAATATAAAGTAACGTGTTCGAAAAAAATTCCGGTTACAAACTTTTTTATCTAGTTTACCAGTATTTTATATCTAAATTTCTAGCTATCTTAGAACTCTAGCTATTGCTGTCTTCAAATTGTGCAAAGTGCTAATGACCTTTTTTGTTTAATATTGAAAGCTGTACAGTACAGCAGAAAACGAACATGTTGCTTACAGTTCAAGAGATCTATCATCTATCAAATATTTTACTCTTTAAGAAGTGCCAGGGGTGAGGGATGCGTAATTGGGGTTGGCAAGAAAAGTCTTGATGATGACAAATGCACACACTGACTTGTAAATTAGTTACCATACTTTAATGAATAATTTCCCACATTCCATTTGTTGCCTTACGCAGTTCTACTATCAACTGCGATGTGGACTCTTTTACAGCACAGTCTGTATATATAGATTCATAAATTAAGTTTAAAAAGTTAAAAGTTAAAAAGTTATAAACTAACTTTAACAAAGTTATATTTGGCAAGAACAACTTCTTCCCCAATTTCATTTAAGCATGAATTTTGCGAGTTTCTCTTAATTGTTGCGAATTGTTAGCATAACATAACCCGTCTAATTAACGACATACAACGGGTTCTCTTAAACTAAACCTTCACGCCTTCCCAAGTATGTGCATAAAGTGCAACACGAAATCTAGAAACTGTGATATAAATACTTTGTTTAATACAACATTGCTAATTCCAGTCAAACTCTAACATTCCAAGTAGCGTGATAGTAAAGGTACTAACAAAACCTCTACAATAAACTTATCTCTGTGGCATTCTTCCAAGTATTCGCTTTATTATCTAACATACTTTGTTAGTATGGAAGACGTCGTAAAAGATTAAAGAACTTGCGGTAAGGCTGTCCGTATTTAAGTGACAATCGTTTCTGTTATTTGGATATCTGATCAAAATTAACTCGAAATAAATCATACTAATTTCACAGATAAGTAGATATTGTGTCCTTAATAATCAATTGGATAGGAGTTCAAGTCATGTTTGGGCAATAGAACAAATTTATTCTTACGTCGACGTTTCGATTACTATCTTCAGACTTTTTCAAGAATACAGCCTTTAACAGAGAGACATTAATTACGTCATATAACCAAAAAAATATTCGAATAACTTTTTAAATCAAACTCTTTCACGGCAAATAAAGAAATGTAGATATTAGAATAATTACAACAGAGAAAGCAGCTTCCTAAGGAATCACTACTTCCACATCCAGATTTCCTATTAAGATGTTATACAAAATTTGAGACCTTGGCTTCTAGTATATACACCAATTTAGAAGTTTCTGGATACTTACCAAGTTTAGTTACTTATTTATTACTATTTACACCTATTTACTCACAGTCTTTCAACGGAATAAGCCTGTAATATAATCTAGTTTAAGATCTGTTTTTAATACATGCCCACAAAAACAGTTTCTCTGTAAAGAAACAGCGCCAAGTACAATCTGTCCAAAATAATATCTTTCCGCTTGCCACGGTAACCTCGGAGTAAAAGAAAAAAAAAGGTTAGACGGTATAATAGAGCATAGTGAGCATGGTGAGCATGAGACTCTCAGGGTCCTTGTTTATCGTGGCACATATAATTAGCTAATAGAAAAATATATATACATAAGTATATGCGTAACACACGTAACAACAAGAAAAAAAGGAATAGTAATTAAAGTTTAATTAAACAACCTAAAATATCTTAAATATGATCTGCCTAAAATAATTAAGTACCAAATCAATGCCAGCTATATCAGTAGAGCAGGACAGTACGATAAATATGATTTAAATAATTAATATATGATTGGGGCGCCACGTGATTTAAAAAAAAATAAAACAATTGATTTGGCTAGGTATTTTATTTTAATTGTGTTCCAAAATCACGAAATAACTCACAACTCTAAGTGGATAGACAAATGAATAAGCAAGATATTTATTTAGGTTATGACAAAGAAATATATTGATATGCATATATTCATAAACTAAAGTAATTTCAATAAAATAATTTAGCACAAAAAAAAAATATAGCGATTTCCCAACTATATGGCCATATATTTTGGTTTACAACCTTTTACTATATATCCAATATTATCATATATATGTATGATTGTGTATGTGTATTATTATATATTAAATGATAGTAAGTGAATTAAAAAAAAAACTATGATAAACCAAATCTACAATTAAATTAAGCAGACAAGCTAATGATTATTACTTATCAAAGAATCAGAAGGAACACATTAAAAGAAATGTAATAGATAAATATTATTACTTTGTTCTAGGTAAAAGAGCAAATTAAGCTTATATGTGTGTACAGGTATTTAAATATTTTAACTTAGCATCGGAATTTCATACATGTAGCAATGTTCATGTGCTCGTGTTCTGGTCCAGAGTTTCACGAAGCGTTCTTATAATTTCCACAAGTTTAAATGGATGTTCCGAGTCAAAAACAATTTATACAGTAATTACATACCAGAGCGACATATATTTTTCATTCAGGAACCTTGATTATCACATAGGCCTCGGTGGATTGTCTGGAAACCACGGGAACCTCTTAGGCGTCTCCAAGTAGACAAGTGAGAGGAAAGTCTGCAACTGGACAGCAGAACCGTATTCGATAACCCAGAATAATTTCTCTTAGACGAAAACTCAAGGACAACTTATACATACATAGGGGAAATGTGATGTGCACCCTGCCAGAGCGACCCTAAAATAATTAACCTCAATTGACAAATGCTTGTGATATAGTATCATCTAATAATAATTTGGTTAACTTTAGAAATTTAACATACCTCTATGGAGGGCCTCAGAAGATGCTTGAATATTTCTTAGCAGGACTAAGACGGTGTTTGAAATAATGGCTTCAAAATCCTCTTACAGAGTTAAGATCTTCACAAAATTAAAATACGAAACAAATCAATAGAATATTATGTGAAAATCACAAAATGTCGGTGAATGTGGATTTATCCCAAAACTATGGATTTTCAAAACTATTTACCACTTTCACACAACGACTACCATTTACTTTCTGTCTTAAAATGTGGCACCTCGAATTAAACTCCCCGGAAATTAAATAGGAATCGAAATGTCTAGAAAATGAGTGGGCATCGGCCATCACTTGGGTAGGAAAAAGGGGTATTAGCGCCTAAAACGCTGCATCCAAACAATTAAAATCATTTAGGTGATAGCCCTATAAAATGCCTATCTAGAACACTTTACGGCATTATGTAATCTCTTTTAGTTAAAAAGATATTAATTTTATTATGGTAATGAAAAGACTAAAATTTGGCGTACGCCTATGGACAGTATTAATACGACAAGAGATCTTTGAGGTTGGCATAGCCGAATTATAAACTACCGATGGCCAATTTGCTATCATATGTACTTATAATTACCCGTAGTTAAACCCTTCAATACAAGCACTCGAGCCAAACAGCAGAGCAGAGTCCACTCTCCAAATCAACACACGCACACTTCTTTTGCAAAATCAGATTAAAATAAAGTGGACCGTGACACGCTCTACAAAAACATAAAATAAGAATATGATTTTTTTTTTTAATACAAAAAACTTGGCGCGTTTAACATTTCGTGTTTCCGCACATGTTGATAATCGGAAGCAATATATATTATTACCAGACCCCGGCTCAGAGGTAGTTATGACTTAAAAGCCAGAGTCGGCTTTGCGCATTATGAACTATATAAACATTTTCATACGCAATAATACAATATTTCACTTTATGATTATATCTAGTGAATTAGGTAATATTTAAAGGCAAATGGCCCTGAAACGGTTATAAGTCATACTTTGATGCAGTTATTGTTGGATGCACAAACACAAACGCCTAGTAACTATACCTTATTAGAATAATAAAAATATATTATTTGCACTTGTTCTAAATCGTCCGAAATAAAACTCCGGCGCCTGTCATTGAATATCCCACTTGTGTTGTGAAAAAGGATCGTTCAACCGTTCAACGTCTACCGATGTAATCGGCGCATATTTAAAATAAGTATAGTTTCTTATAGATGGCAAATTTATGTCCGGCATTGAAAAGTCCACTTCTTTGCCACACACAAAAATGTTGAAAAACCGGGGTTATTTCTTAACACTGTTATGTATCCAATTTGTATTTCACTCAGCAATATCCCCTGAGACTCTAAAAATATATTGACGTAGATCAAATACCTGTAATGTTTATTGCATCAATTACTGTATACTGATCTGTTTCCGGCTTACGTTAAACGTTGCGTATAGCTAGAAGGATCAGTGAGAAATATCCATGTAAATATGCTAAATTTTAGTTTTTATGGCGTTCAGATGACACTTGTTTTAAAATGTTTGAATTACATGTCCACGAAAGTGTTTTTTCACAGCTGGCTCAGAAAAGTTCTACACCGTTAAACCGCAGTTCCAGAAAATGTTTAATCTACAAAAGTACTGTTTCATTTAATGGAAAGCCACTCGACGCCATAACAAATCACGACACATTTATTTCTATCAAATGTACTGACAAGTCTGTAGTGTTGACTCCATAATGCGTATGTGCATATGAAACAATCTCATAATGCATTGGTCATTGTGCAGTAAATTAATAATAATTGTTGGACCTTTTTTATTTCAAATGCTTTCTGCACGTTTGAAGTCTTCTGCAAAATATAGAACGCAATCTGCTGTTTATTTGACTATTATTATTGTTTACCGTATCCTATTTACTGTCGTAAAAAAGCAGAGGGTGACAAGCGTGGCGGTGACTTTGTGGTGTCGAAAATTCTCCTTATAATTTTTTAAATTATAGTGCCTTATATTATGTGCACAGATAAAAATTATATTTTAAATTGAAAATTGTTTAATATAGTTGGGAAGAAATACATGGGAGATGTTTACATTTCCTTAACTGATATAAAAAGTTGAAGTGGCGTATGCCGTTTAAAGAGCCGAGTCTTTTGTTTTCGATTAGACAATCAGACCGACGCGCGACGCTGCAGGTATATATTTATTATTTTATGAGTTTTATGCCATACTTTTTATTTCTTACCGCAAAAGTAGGTATTTGTTTCCTATAAATAATGTATTTATTTGCTTATGTGAATCATATAAAACATATTTATCTGTGTATGAAGACCGTCTCTGGCATAACTACTTTTGCGCCGGGCTCTGATTATTAAGGTGAGAGGTTTTATCAACTTGGCGGAGATATTTTTATAAGATTGACTGAGTGGCACAAGTTTTTCATATTTGGAAAAAAAGTTTCCATAATTACTTCCACATCCACGTAGTGGATTGGAAGTATAGTAATCGCAAAAAAATTTTCAAAAATTTTTATTCGTGAAATAGGTTTAAAATGTCATGAAACGTCGAGATTTTAAATTTGAGCGAAAAAAAAATTTCTGTATGTCGGTCTGTCTGTCTGTCTGTAACTTTTTTTGTCCGCACGTTTTCTTCGGAACGGTCTAAGATATTGACTTGAAATTTTGTACACGTATATATTATAACGAGATCTGGAACTGGATTGTTTTTTGAGGATATCCGGTGAAGGGTTGGGGGTTAAATAGGGGTAAATATGGGAAAATAAGTAAAGCAAGCTTGTAAGACTACAGAAACTTGAAATTCGGTACTAGAAGTTAAGGCCTCAGATTTTTTTATAATATTTTTCAACCCCCCACCACTCCTACCACATTAATGGGGTTGATAAAATAAAATTGAAGTATTCATTTGAAATTTCATACACGTATGTATTATAACGACGTCTGGAATTAGATTATATTTTGAGATTATTCCGTTGAAGGGTTGAGGGTTAAATAGGGGTAAATAGGGGAAAATAAGTAAAGCAAGCTGGTAAGACTACAGAAACTTAAAATTCGGTATATGTACTAGAAGCCAAGGTCTCAGATTATTTATAATATTTTTCAACCCCCACCACCCCTACTTCATTATTAAAAGGGTTGATAAAATAAAATTGAGATATTCATTTGAAATTTTTTACACGTATGAATTATAACGACATCTGGGACTAGATTGTACTTTGAGATGATTCCGATGAAGGGTTGGGGGTTAAATAGGGGTATATAGGGGAAAATAAGTAAAGCAAGCTGGTAAAAGTATAAAAATTTGGGATTTGGTGTATATACTAGAAGCGAAGGTCTCAGGTTTTTTTGTTAGTATTTTCCACCCCCCCACCACCCCCACTCCCTTATTAAAAGAGTCGATAAAATTAAATTTAAATTTTCACTTGAAATTTGGTACATTTATGTATTATAACTATATCTGAAACCAGATTATATTTTGACATTATTGCGTTGAAGGAGTGGGGTAAGTAGAGGTAAATAGGGAAAAATAAGTAAAGCAAGCTGGTAAGAGTACTGCAACTTGAAATTAGGTGTATGTCCTAGAGCCAAGGCCTCACATTTTTTGATAATATTTTTCAACCCTTCCACTACCCTTACTACATTATTAAAGGGATTGATAAAATAAAATTGAGATGTTCATTTGTAATTTGGTAGGCGTATGTATTATAACGACATCTGGAACTAGATTATATTTTGGGATGATTCCGTAGAAGGGTTGGGGTTAATAGGAGTAACTAGAGGAAAATAAGTAAATCAAGCTGGTAAGAGTACAGAAATTTGGGATTCGGTGTATACACTAGAAACCAAGGCCTCAGATTTCTTTCTAATGTTTTTCAAACTCCACCTCCCCTTCATTATTAATGGGATTGATAACATCAAACTGAGATATTCACTTGAAAGTTAGTACACGTATGTATTGTAGTGACATCCGATTGAGATGACTCCATTGAAGGGGTGGGAGGTGGTAGATTGTGAATAGTGGAAAATAAGTAGGGTAAACTAGAAACTTAATTTTTAACGTATATGGTAGAAACCAACTCCTCAAACTTTTCTATGACATCTGCCCCAAATATTATTAAAATTCTATGACCAATAATTTCCACATACTAGAGTGCAAATATAGTCAAGATGTTTCTTTTAAAGTGACTTGGATAAAGAATCTGGATGTGGAAGTAGTGATTCCTTAGGCAGCGGTTTTTTCTTTTATAAATAGATAACGAACTTGGCGATTTTAATTGATTGCAGGTATTTTTGGGGAGAATGCCTTTTCTCATTTTATGTTTTTTTAGAGAGGAAATATACGAAACATATTCTTTATAGGATTTTGCAAACAGCGGAAAGAAAAACTATCTATGAGAACTAAAGGAAAAACAATATACAAAAATATTAATGAAATCTTTGCATTCTTTCGATAACCTGACTTCTGGTTATGCTAACAAGTAAAAATTCTTATTTGCCTTTCTCATTTTAACACTAGCATCCAACATAGTCCCCTACAGCTAGGCAGGTTAAACTAGTATCTACATGATCCCCTACGATATGTAAATTCAGTTAAAAATGTCGCTGTTTGCAAAATCCTATAAAGAATATGTTTCATTACTATAAGCAAACAAATAATAAATAATTCACTTTTAAACATGATAGAGTATATAGGCTCCAATACTAGTTAGCTAATAGATAGGTGAAGATCTGTTGTTTTTTATCAATGTCAAATATAAATATTGCATACTTATTCATGGATATTGTCTTAGTTTTGCATGGAACATCGTTATGAGTGGCTTTGGGCTTTTCTGATGAGTCCACAATAAGGACAAAAAACGTTTCAAAGCCTGAGCATTTCCAAGAAACTGAATGAGATTTTATGAAAATGTAATTCATTAGAATGAAAAAATTTTTAAAGAAACGGTACGTAAATAAATTAATTTCAGGCCTTTGTTCTCATTTTTAACTGAATTTGCATATCGTGGGGGATCATGTAGATACTAGTTTAACCTGCCTAGCCGTAGGGGACTATGTTGGATGCTAGTGTTAAAATAAGAATGGCAAATAAGAAGTTTTACTTGTTAGCATAACCAGAAATCAGGTTATCGAAAAAATGCAAAGATTTCATTAATATTTTTATATATAGTTTTTCCTTTAGTTCTCATAGATAGTTTTTTTTTCCGCTGTTTGCAAAATCCTATAAAGAATATTCTTTCATTACTATGAGCAAACAAATAATAAATAATTCACTTTTAAACAGGAAATGTATTTTTTTGGCAGAGTGAAATTGGCGCTGCTTTTTTATAGAGAATATGTTCTTGTGGAAGTTTAATTACTTTTTGTAGATAGATTTCTGTAAAGATGCATGCGTACTCGCTTATCATTTCTGTGAGCGTAGAGGATGTTGCAGTGAACTTGACGCGTAACACTGCCTTGTTTTCTGATTATATGTCTCAATTTTGAAAACAAGTAAAGCTCTCCCAGAGCACACCTCTATAACACGTTTAAAATCACTCAGAGTTTAATCAACCACTTTTCAAGCGACGAGTTGACGACATGGTCTAAGCGTCAGCCTACGAATATTGAGGTCCACGGGTCGATTCCTAAGCATTCCTAGTTCTTTTCAACAAATATAAACTTAATATCTATAATGAAATGTCTTTCGGTACTACAGTATGATGTTGAAGTCTGGAATTACGGCACTAGATGACTATAGGTACTTAAAAATTGAAAATTCCTGGGCTGGATGCACGGATAGAAGCCCTGACGAGAGTGCGATGGTCTAGAGAACACTAGGTGGCGCCTGGTGATCAATTCAGAAATTTCATACCAGTGAGGTTATACTCTGCGAGAATAGATCAGTAGCACCATATGACTAACATAACTTCAAATTTTATGTTGTTGTAAGTTTATTCTAATGTTTAATGTTTTTATTCGCATTTCTAGATTTCAACCAGTGTTACATTAATAAATCTTCCCATTTAGAATTCATACGGTTTTTTAGTACATAGGAGTGAGGTTATGCTGTGCGAGAGTTAAAGAAATCACAGAGCGAACAGGAATCCTTGAGCCCTACGGGGACCCCATTCTGAAGGACGGACGCCTGTGCCGAAGTGCCGCATTACCTAATGTGCATCTTTTATATCCGATCATCCCCGACGAAAGCCGAAATTAGTGGGACAAATCGCATATATATATATATATTTTAATTGTTAGAAATATAAAATCTTGAGTTTTGAAGCTCAAGGGGCACGATTATGCGTTGATATACACGTGCCTTCGTTAATTCGCAATTAATATCATTGACTTTGGTCTCAATCGATAGAGAATTATCGATTTGTATCGTGTATCGAAGTGTAACCAAACAAACTCTTAGTTAAATCCCAATATTTATTGACAAATTTCAGTTCAAAATTCAAGTAGTGGTGGGGACCTTTTTCCTGTAGATGTACGCGGGTGCTTGCTTATTACTTCTGTGAGCGGGGATGTTTGACTGAACTTGGTTCGAGACACTACCATGTCTCTTGCTACGCGTAGGTACCAAATTTCAGGTCAATATTTTTAATTCATTTTGTTAACTCCATTAATGGTAAAGCCCACTTTATCACTAAAGGGGTGGTGGTGGGGGTGGCGCATGTTATAAAAAAATTGGGAACTTGGATCACTACGCATATCTGAAAGTAATTAAGTACCTAATCATTCGGAATGGTGTGGAATAATTTTTTCAGAATGCTTCTAAATTCTCTTCTCCAATAGCTGTATGTGCATGTACCTATACCAAATTCAATACCGTTGGCTTTGCGTTGATCCTGATCTAGCAATTTAGTTACAACTCTACTCCATTCCAGCTAACGGCCTTTGCGCCGGCCTTGTAGTAGAGTAACAAGCTGCCTCTATTGTGTCATTCCGTTTGCGATGTGTTGCTAAAAGCTACGACCTATTTTAAACGATGCCCCATCAAAAGAAAAGAAGATTTGACTTGGTAACCCTCCAACGCAATCATCTAAAAATATAATCTAGTTCCAGGTGTCATTAAAATATATGCGTGTACCAAATTTCAATTGAATATCTCAATTTTATTTTATCAATTCCTTCAACAATGGACTGGGGGTGGCAGGAGGATGGAAAATATTATAAGAAAAAGCTGAGGCCTTGACCTCTAGTATATACACCAAGTCCCAAATTTTCGTTGTCGTACTTTACTTATTTTTCCCTATTTACCCCTATTAACTCCCCAACCTTTCACCGGACAAGTTCAAAAGACAATTCATTTCCAGATCTCATTATATAATATATACATGCATAAAATTTTAAGTCAATATCTCAAACCGTTCCAGATAAAACGTACTCAAAATAGTTACAGGCAGACAGACAGACGGACAGACAAACAGTCTTTTAGGCCCAAATTTGAAACTCGACGATTCATGACATTCTAAATCTATTTCAAGAACAAACATCTTTGCAATTCCACTTCGTGGATGTGGAAGTAACATAAGTATGGGGTGGTCATCCTAAGAAATAATTCAGCTCTGATAAAAAATTGTGAAGTGATTTACGCAAACTTTTAATATTTGACATATTTTATTGATTACTAATTTTCTCTATTGGATGATCACTCTGTATAAACCAAAAAATTATCTGATTCTCTTTGTAGGAATAGTAACAATTACATTCCAATCAGTCCTATGTTGTTTCTTCATTAATAATAATTCTTGACCACCCTGTGTAAATACCTTTACCGATTTTTAATCATATTCATTGTAGAATATTTGTACATCTATTTAATTTGTGTGTGTATTTCAGTATTAGTTCTTTTATAAAAAATCAAATCAATTTCTTGTATTGAAAACTATTTTTGTCCTGTATAAAGGTGTCAATAAATGATGCGCGTTAGCGATGCTGGACAGTTCTCTCGTGTCTCCGATATTCTCACGGGAGAAGCGCCAGCGAATTATCTACAACCACTCCCCACATCCCGCAGGGTTAGTGGTTGTACATTCCAGAATCGTGTGCCCTAAGTAGACGCAGGGACCCCAAGACGACTGCCTTCTGCATTTGACCTGCCAACCATTCGGCTGATTTTTGGCAGGCCGGTATGGTCTTCAATGCTGAGAGCAGCATTAATATTATTATTATTATTATTAATATTATTATTTTTTAGGTTTACCCGTTGCTGGACAGGGCTTCCGTGCTTTCCGACCGATACCACACGGTAGCTGCGCCGGTGACAATTGCAGCCACTCCCCACGACCTGTAGGGTTAGTGACGGTAAATTCCTGAATCGTGTGCCCCAAGTAGACGAAGGGACCCGAAGACAACCGCCTTCTGCATTTGGCCTGCCAGCCATTCGGCTGATTTCTGACAGGCTGGTATTGTCTCCAGTTCTAAGAGCAGCGTAGGCTTCATACCTCCGAGTACACCGATTATTAGGACGACCATCTTGACCGAGTAGCCTGGGTACAGCACTTGGAGCTCGTACTGGAGATAACGGTATTTGTTCCGTTTTTCCTCCTCTTTCAGAGTGATGTTTGGCTCAGCAGGTGCCGAGAATTCGATCACAAACATCACCTTGTTTCGATGGTCGAGGAGGACTATATCAGGCTTGTTGGCTTGAATCAGTCTGACTGTAAGGGAACGAGAAGTTCAAATAAATTCGGCACCTCTCGTGTTCTACAACGGACTCGATGTCTCCGGGGACATAAGGCAGCACTGGTGTCTGGTCTACTCCGTACGAGTGCCGTAGATGATAGTACAGCACCCGTAACGCCGCGTTATGGCGATGGATGTAGGCCGCATTTGCATACACCATGCTGCCTAAAGAGACGTTCCTGTTGGGCAGCTTTTATCTGGGTTTTCAGGTGAGGTGGCTGAAGTTCAGTGACTGACTCTGGGTCAGCACCACGCTGGCCTCCCCGCCTGTCGTCGAATACGAGACTAAGTTCATCTGCGGCCCTTTTTGCCGTCTTAAATAATCCTGCCCCCGCCCCTGCATCTTCGTGATCCATCACTAATTGCAGGGGCGGGTCTGAGCTCCTAAGAACATTACATGCCATGGCCAGTGCTACTCTGCCATGCATACATATTATTATTATTGTTATTATAATTTTTTTTTTTCGGTTTCCCGACGCTGGACAGTCTTCCATGGCCTCCGACATCACACGGAAAGAGCGCCAGCAGTATATCCACAGCCACTTATTATTATTATTATTCATGTTATTATTATTATTATCATTATTATCATTATCATCATCATCATTATCAGATCGAAATTACAATAAACAAAAATACATTCGCCATCTTTTAAGTGTTTTCGCTAATGTCTCTAGCACGACACCGCTGCTCGCGTATAAACAAGATAGTTGTATATGCATTAGCGCATTTCCAAACAAAAGGATCGTTTGAATTAAGCGAATAGACTCGGTCCGTTTTTGGAAGGCTGCCGTTACTTTTTTTCGTTAAGTAAATGCGGCCGTGCCTCACGATCTTATATTAATTAAATTTAATTAGTCGAATTACGCTACGAACTTGGGATTCCGGTAATTATGGTTTATTGGAGCTGCGCTATTTTTTTCAGAGATGAAGATATATCGCGGAACCGACGTTTCTATACAATAGTAATGACACTCTAAGAAGGCTGCTTTATGGCCTCCATTATTTTGTATAAGCCGAGGTTTATTTTTGCAATAAAACTTTTATGCTGCCTATTTGTAAGTACGGCCAGGATTCCTCGAGAAATGCTATCAAGAAGAGGAATTGTTATTGTGTTGTACTGGCGGTAGGAAACAACGGACGCGGGCGTTACAAATTGCTAATATCAGCCATGTATAGTGATGTTGGTAGATTTATACAGAGTTCAGCAAATGTATGGATCGACTATTGCAAAAACCAAATATAGGCTTAAAAATATTGGGTATAGAAATAACTTACGTATAATAATTAGCAGGGAAGCTAATTGAGTTAAAGACTTTTCGTCACAGTAATCTGCATTATGGCGACAGAAAAACATATTCACTGGGGTCTCCTGAGTGGAAAAATTACATTATAAAGGTGGTCACTGCCGTAATTTTTACTTCCAGATTCACCTAGTGGAGTGGAAATATAGTAATCGTAAAAAAAAATCAAGAATTTTTTTCTTACATTGTATTTTTGATAAAAAAATTAACCTAAAAACAGTAATAGTTCATACAAAAACATGTAAAATATATCCAGCAAATAAAAAAACAATTTTGAATCAAACACACACACTTTCCTCTTCTATTTAATGTGTGGCGTGTTTATTTTGTTTATTTTCATAATGATTAAATATGAAAGCCCAATTAACTGCTGGCAACATAAAACATATTTGCCAATAAAATACACCATTTTTATATAATATTAAATCATACATAACAAACAATGTTATGGCATTAATGGCATAAAACTGCCATATTCCTTGTTGATCAATTGATAAAGTGAATTTTGCTTAATTTTAAAATGTTAATACAAATAACCTACTTTCATCGAAAATCTACTACATTTGTGAAACGTATTGACAATTACCTAAAATCATAGTTGATTTTTTATATTTGCAGTGTTAAAGGCATTCGACCCCGATCGAATGTCAGCACTAGATTCCAGTGTACGGAGGTACTTTTATGTTTTTTTGCTTATGCGGTTTTATCTCCTTTAATTATACGAAACAGAAATTGTAAAATATTTCAAAATCGCTTTTTAGCTACACTGTGGTAATTGTTAGCATTTACGTCAACATTTAATAAAGGGAAAGGGTAGAGATCCTAGATCGCAGTTTTGCAAACCGTAGTATAAATCTAGCTTTATGTATGTACAACAAGTCAATTTCTACAAACATCTAAAGCAAATGTTAATAAACGTGTTTCCTCACAAAAGCATATTTGTGGCAGTGAGAGGCTTTACTGATAATGACAGTCGACGTAGTTTTAATTTAGATTTAGTGGAGGTAATGGTGGGATGTAACATACATACCGTGGTCAAAACTAGATAATCCACTGTTTAGACAATTGTTATAAAAGTGTATTAGTGGCAAATATAACAATGTTCAGGTGCCGTCGGAAAGGACACCCAGAAGAGAATATTTATCAACAGAGTGTGATAATGTTAGATAAAAAATTTCTTACTGGGAAATACATCTGGGTTAGTGTGGACGAAGCCACCAATGCTTTTGGTGAGAAGGTAGCGAATGTTTTAGTGGGTGCGTTACAGGAAAATTGTTCGGTGCGTGGACACTTCATCGCGTCTAAAGTTGTAGAAACGACAAATTGTCGCATTATAGTGACGGCAGTGAATTCAAGTCTACAAGAGTTATGGGGTGATAAGAAATATGTGGAAAATAAGGACAAGGTCTTATTATTTCTTACTGATGAAGTGAATAATATGAAAGCAGCAGGACGCGTAATGAAGGAAACATATCCCAATATACAGTATGTAACATGTCTAGCACATGGACTCCATAGAATTGCTGAAACTATTAGATTGTGCGACGCTAATGTTGATAACTTAATATCCGATGAAAAGAAAGTTTTTCTAAAAGCACGACATCATGTACGGTTATTTAAAAAAATACATCATTACCTCCAGTGCCCATTATAACGACGTGGAACATGGCTAGAGGCGCCATTGTCTATTTTTGCCATTTTGAAAACGTCAGACTAGTAATACTGCAGTTGAATCCAGATGACGTAATTGTTATATCACAGGCTTAACAGGTATTTATGGATTCGGCTGTTCAACAAGATCTGAAGATCATATACGCAAGTTTCTCTCGAATTCCTCTAGCTATACGGGACCTTCAACACATGCCAACAAGAACAACAAAATTTACTACATTTGATGCAATTAACATCGTGCTCGATCTCTGGCAATATATTTCTCCAAAATCTTTCAATGATACTGATTTTTTTATAGTTTTTACTGGTAATAATTGCTGATGTTAATCCTTCCTGCTACTCTGAATGATTAGGGCAAGATTTGGTTTGATACATCAGCAGTACGTCCGTTTTCCCTTCGAGAATGTTGGAAAATCGCATTTCTAAGTAGTGAAAGTTCCTTAATATTCTTCAATATAACTGCTCTCAAATGAGCTATATTGTAAATATCTGCCAATTCTGGTCTCTTGAAGTCTACATTTAAATGACAATATTCTCGCTCCCACGAATTGAGGTTCAAAGTGGGTCGAGGTCGGTGACAGACGCGTATTTGGTAGCTCCTACAAAGTCTCGAAATAAAGTCGGTTAAAACGGTAACAAATCGTACAAAACTGTGTTGAATTCAAGCGTGAATAATTCTACATTGACTGATATAAATTAGCACGAGTCTGGCTATTTCATATAGCTGATATTTGATTAAATTATATTAGTTGAACATAGCATCACAAAAGCGCATATAAACAACCCGAGAAAGTGCAGTGCCTGGTCGTAAAATCAATACCTAGGTCCATTTTTCAAGTGGGTGATATAACAAGCAATGTGTTTTTATAAGACGGTATAGACAGTTGTGGATGAAACAGAAAAGTTTTGTTTAACTGGTAGTTTAGTTTATTAATGTAGTTTATTTCTTTATCTTAATTGAAAAAAATTGAAAATTAAAATTGAAAAGGTATTAAACTTAGGTAATGAAATAGAAAAATACCCGGAATTGAAAAACGGAAACTAAAACTAAAACTGATTACTTCAAAAACAAACCAGTATACAAGGTGTCCAAAATATTCTCTTGAATCTTTTCTCATAACCCACTGAGCTCTATCTACCGCGAGACAGAGCCCTACCCTGCACTTTCACCGCAAATGGATATTTACCTGTTGAACGATTAATATAAATAAAAGCTCCTTGCGGCGAGCTAAAACGCAGATTTCTAGGAAACATGAAATCATATACCTATGGACGCAATCGGGCAGGGGACGGTGCACACTGCTAGATTAAGAAACAGAAGGAACAGAAAACTTAGAAGCAGAATAAATAAGGAGATGATGATAGATGGAAATTTATAAGAAGCATGGAAACTGAAAAGAAGCATCTCGCAAACGCACTCTTCCCATCCGATGATGACAGATGGAAACTAAAAATAAGCATGGAAATTTAAAAGAAGCATCTCACAAACACCTATAATTCCCAGCCTACATTCCTGCCCCATGCGTCATGTGGCTCTCGCTGCTAACAACAAGCATGTCCCATGTCCAATCCAGCATATGCAGCCGGTCCGGCGGTATATAAAACATTCAAGGTTTGTTCCGGCACGCGGTCTGGACGTTCGTTGGGCGGTCGGGTGAGGCCATTGAGTCGTGGCATGAATATGTGACAACGAGTGAATGATGTAGTTATGGGCGGCTGGATGGCTGCATCTGGCTGTTCGGCGGCCGATCGGGCTCCGTGTTGGAACGAACCTCCAGACTGGACACAAAATTGGTATTTGCCAAATACAGAATAACATCCCAAATCGTGTAAAAGCTTGAAATAGTGCTTAACCCTTTGTTTCCTAGTGGCTATTCAGTGAAACCACCTCAGGTAAGCAAAAGTGAACCTTCACAGATAATGAATTTGATTAACATGTAAATCTCGAAATTATCATTAAAAGAAACATCTCAGTTTTCCTTTTTCATTATCTGCAAGAACGTTGAGAGTCATTTGTTGCTGTTTTATTTCATGTAGGTATTTGGCAGATCAATGATGTCTCAGTATTCCACATGTAGGGGTTCGCATCACTAGACAACCAGTAAATTGTCCATTACAGAAACATGTTAATTATTTATAAGACTGGTAGAACTGATAAAAGAAGCCTTTACCATAAATACTGGTTCCAACTGATGGATAAGAAATGTCAAAATCTCCAAGGATAGGTACATTTACGAATATTCCTCATAATTATAAGTAGGGTTATAAGGGCTATAAATGTACCCCTTGCCATTCCAAATTCGGACACAAAGAGTTAAATAGTGACCAAGATGACGTCTTTGTATGATCAGAGGACGCAGTGGTATTGTATCCTGCATGGTAGGCTAGCAAGGTGTTTCTCACATCTATGTCAGTCGATCTTGCAATATCATGTGCTGTAACAGATTTCGGCTCCTTAGATGTCTTAAATTTGATCCAGGCCATAGTCGGCAACTTTTTATAAATATAAACCATCAATAAAATTACATTATTCTCACAACTGTTGACTATCTATCAATTTCTCAAACCCATATACCCTGTAATCTATTCCATGCAGAGTAATATTTATCAGCTTGCTCACAATTACATCACTTATGATCGACATTATGGAGGGCATTGGTACTGACTGTTTTCTGGTCTGTAAAGCCGTCTGAAGTTAATTATCCACTTTCAATTCTAGGCATAATTAAAGTTAAGGCTCAAATGATGCTGATCCAAAGTTCATTTTCAATAAAATGACACAGAAACAAGATAACCGTTATACTTATCGCACTTGTGACAGATTTATTCCTCTATTGATAAACATTAGGGGCTATTGTTATACGTAGCCGATTTTGCAATGTAACAATATTACACAGATTCTGAAAATGTTCGTGTAGGTATAGCAATAGGAGCAGGTGAGAGCGAAGCGACTAGGCTATTCTTGTTTATCGTATAACGCAACACCTGCTTTCCTCATCACATTTACGTGGGCAGCTCTGTCTGCAGCATTTCAATTTGTTACCGTCTTTCTTTAGGTTTTAGTGCAATACCAAAACCGACACTTTCCGAATTTGTATAACATAAATATGTATATTTAAATACTTAATAACTGTTTTATTTATTAATCAATTTTGTTCAAATGCAAAACGATCCTTCGTCTACCCAGCTAGCACACTGATGTCAATTTGCCGTCATTTATTTGTCACAATATACATCATAAGTCCCAATATAACGACGTTCAATGTACGTCTAAATGACGGTCTAATGTCACATCTTAATGACGTCATATCCTGACGTCACAATCACGTTCAATATGACCTTAATTTGACGAATACGGCCCCAAATAAGAACTCTTCATACGTCATTTTGACGTACGATCAAGGTTCAATGCTGATGTCAATATAACGTTTAATATGACCTTGATTTGACGAATATGGGCCCAAATAAAAATAATTTTTCACTTGAGAATATTATTTAATCTTTCATTTCTTATTCATTTTATGTTTTATTAATTAGGAATGGTTTGAATATACACATATTGTTATAAATAACACTGTAACAAAATTTTAAACGCTTGCGTTAAAATGATCCGGCTGTGGGATTTGAACCGCCGGCCTCTCACTTGGTAGTGCATCATCATCATCATCATCATCAACATATTTATTTGGTTTTTTTGTACAATTTATGCCTCCCGGATCATGACCCGGAGCCAACCGTACAACCACGTCGCGCAGCGCCGTGGTGTTAGTGCGGTTGGACGGGTCTTGACCGGTTCGGCTCAATAAAATTAATAAGGGATAAAACTCCTGCCGCCTGTGGCGGCTTAAAATTATCAATAAACTTGAACATGTTAAAACTTAACTATAAACAATGAATATAAAAACCTTAATCTATTTTATATCAATACATTTAAAAAATTTTGTTGTTTAGATGGAGACGAACTCAATTGGAAAAGCTCCATTTAAACAAGTTACCCCAACAGTCTGCTCGCCGCTGGGAATTTTTGGTTGTAGGAAAGGAAAATTGAGTTTAAAATAGTTAGAATTTTTACAAAGGTTTATCGGTCTAAATTGAATTTTTAACAAAAAAGTACAGAATAACAAAAAATTACAAAAATACAAACATATGACAAACAAGAAGAAGGAAAGAGATAGATACAGAATAAAAGATATGGTGGTGAAAATTGTATGATAGTTACAAGTTTTGGTAGGAATTGGTAGTGCAGTACGCTTCTTCTACGCTATTGTCCTTCATGTAAATTATACTTTAGAGTGTATTTATTACTTGCAGTTTTAGTACCTGGTTTAGACGTAATATTCCCTTTCAGCATTAACCGCGTACAATTTGTGCATTAATCAAGTGCAATGGCAAATTTGTATAAAATACTTGCTTATGTTGTGCGAATAGTGAATGTTGTTCAATTAAGCAATGGATATTATGTTCATATGGCTGTTAAAAATTATTTAAAAATATTCTTTATTCATGAAAGAGAGTTGAATGATTTAAAATTAACAGAAAAAAATGAGTTTCGTTTAATGTAGATGGCAGCACTCCCATTTTGCATTATGGTCAAAGATAAGAGTTAATTTTCTAATGTTTGCTATAGTGGTGGTAGAGTGCCATTTTAATAATCGTTTTTGTTCAATTCGCTCTGCGCTTTGAAATACATATATCCATATTATATAATAGGTATGTTAAGGTTGAGGGAAATATAGGTCAGCGGTCAACTACCGGTTGTTAGACCTATTTCCAATAAGATGTATACTGCAGTTGTGATAGAGATGCAGTATAGTTTGAATTTCAATGTGATAAATACCTAATAAAAGTAGAATAATAGTTACATGGCATATATGCGGTAGAGATTTCACATGTAGCTGTGTTACCTACATATGCGATAGAGTAAGAACATAGGAGTTATTGTGTTTCAATACTAATCAATATAGCCAATATATAAAAGTAACTATTATAGAAGATGAAAATATAAAAAAAGGTATTTGACCGTTTATATGTATTTATGCAATACCCAAAACATAAACGTGACTCAAAAATGACGTCATAGCAACGATCTGTCTACGACGTCTCTGCGATATTCTAAAATGTGATGTAACTTTGACGTCATTTTTAAATCCAGTGTGTGACGTCAGTAAATGACTCAAAAATGACGTCATAACAACGTTCTCTCTACGACGTCTCTGCGATGTTCTAAAATGTGACGTAACTTTGACGCCATTTTTAAATCCAGTGTATAGTGTCAGAAAATGACTCAAAATGACGCCACAACAACGTACTGTCTACGACGTCTTTGCGACGTACCGTACCAGCGGTATTACCGGTTTAAGAAATGTGCCGATCGAATGCAATATACTATTCGTTGGTACTTGAGAAGAGCATAATAATTGGTACTTTAACATAATAAAAATCCACGAGATACCACAAAACGTAATTTTGTTTTTAAACTTAATCGCATCTTAACTACAATAAGGCAGAATTTCTTTCAAAATGTCAACAAAATTTCCCTATGGATTTTTAGCATTTTCAATAAAAAGACAGGGAAATAATAAGTGCTTTATAATCGAAAAATTCAAAAATATCGAAATCGTAATTTTTGTTCTGATCTTAATAAGTGCATTGTAGTTATAATGAAACAAAAATTCCTTGAGAATTTAAACAAAATTTCTCAATGACTCCTGGTGTTGCGTATTTATTCAAACTGATAAATAAGAAACAGACCTAACATTTTATTATCAATAATAATTGCAATCTGGAACAACTTCCTTAACTTTCCTCTTAACATTATGGGTAAGCTCTCAATAATTCTACTATCAGAATAGCAGGCTTACAAAAATAATGTTAAAAAACCATATAGTTTTGTAGATGTATCTTAGACATACACGAGAATTCTTGGAATATTGTAGTTCAATACTGCAGGAATATTTACTTGCATAACTTAAATATTTATCGAGGATTACATTAAAATACCCCTTTTCGTTTTTTTTTCGAACACCTCTGGAGCTTGACTCTTACTTCTGCCAGCACGCTGGCAGTGTCCTTTAAAAGCAAAGCGATGTACCAGATTCGTCCTTGACTGAATATCTGCGCGTTTAATAAACTCTCTTTTTATGCCTTCGAGTGCATACAGGTTGATATACCTACCATCCACCCATAAACGATTAAATTGGGTCCATAAAGTGTATGACAATAACTCGAGCGCTTAGTGCCGTTGATGCGAATCATTGCAGCGGATTTTAAAATACTAGATACTAATAATAGCTTTCTGTCTACAGAGAGTTATAATTAAATGTACAGGGTGATCAATATCTACGTTCCAGTTGAGCATCTCGATTGAGGGAAAGATTGGAAAGCAATTGCAGCGGCTATATTAACTATATTCACAGTAAACACACCACGCATATTAGACAACCTCCAAACCCAGAACACACCTTCCATTTCCCACTAACGTTGCTATAATTGGTGTCGGGGATCGAACCCAGTACTCGATTGTAGATATTAGATTGTATAAGAGGTACGAACTAGCAATTTGGTAATCTACAGAGCTGTAGAAAAGTTTCTAACACAAAGAACGCCGCACCGTTAGCATTGGAAAAATCATTTCGGTGGAATTTTCTTCAAACTTTGGGAATGCTAATATTGCGGAGTCCTTTTATAAAACAACATTACTCTCAGGAACACTTTCAAAGCGATTTTACAGCAGCTATAAATGCAAACTTGGTACCATTTTATAAAATATTTAAGTCCCTGTTGATATTTTGTAAAGCTTATTGGCACCATTTCAAAATAATTGTATAGACATTTGCGCAGGTCTTAGGAAAATTTAGTACCGCCACTATATAACCGTTTTACTAAACCTTCATTTAATTGCCCGATGACACACACTTCACTGTTTTGTACATTACTGCTATAAAACAGCTAAACATCTGTTTTATTTTTTGAGTAGCCGTAATAAAAGAAAGTGCTGCATTTAGACGCGCTAATAAAATAAAACAAGGTAACCGTTATACTCTTCGCCGATTTACTGAACTTTTTATATAATTGTTGCACATTCTATAGGATACTCTTCGCAGTTATTTTCTAAATAATTTTAGTTTTAGACATTTTTAGTTTAATTACAAAACATAAAAAATGTATAACTTTTTTACTTATCAATCGATTTTGCTCAAAGACAATAGGGTTCTTCCTCTAGTTAACACTAACTTCCTTTCCAAATTTCAATACAATCGGACTTTTAGTTCTTAAGTTATCGTGCTTACAAGAAACGTGACGGACGGGCAGATAGACAGACGCACAGACAGACAGACGTGCAGACAGACGGACGGGCATTTAGAAAATTGTTCAGAATTCGATCACCAACACAGTGATATGAATTTTTTTTTCTCTCCGAGCAATATTAACGGTTTTAGAAATGTAACGATCGAATGCAATATACTCTTCGTTTTATATTTGCGAAGACAATAATGGTGTCTTCAATGTATCCTAAAGGTTTCAAGAAGTATTTTGATCTTAAAAGCATATGGAGTGAGGTCTTGCCTTTAATACATTCTTGGGGCTTTCCACGTTTATTGATGATTTCTAATAATTTCTGAAATTTTATAAATATCGATTTTACGAATTTGAGTTTTTTTGCAATGAAACTTGCACTAATTTGTTTTAGTAGTCATAATTGCGTAATTAGCACGTTTCTAACCCCATAAATGTTAATAAACATTTGATTTTTTAACTTTTCATATCTTGTCACATTTACTATCTCGTACACTGGCGTCTTAAAATAACTTACTTATATAAAATACTTTTGTGTTGATAGCAGGGATTTTAAAATAATTAAACCATTAGGCGACCTATAAATAATTCTACTTGTTGTAACTTTTACATGAATTTTCTTACTTTTTGTTGGGTATTTTGCCACTGAAAAATATTTAATAATTTTAATAAAGAAACCTCTGCGTAAAACGGATCAGACAGAGGTTGGTTCTTGAATACTTGACTGTTTCAGTAAGTGTCACACCTAAAAATATATAAACTGGAACAATGTTATAAACTAATAAATGAAAATGAAAGCTATTGGCAGTTAACGTTTCGGAAGACAATCTACTCCGTTCTCAAAACTTTTGGCCGTCAACCATGACAGTTCTTTGTTTATGTATTTCCATAGTCACGTAAAACATTAAATTACATTTATTTTATTTTTACTTACTTCGTCTCTAAAGATGGGCAACCAACTAGTACAAAAATCTATTGAATAATTTGAAACGCATCTATCCTCCTCGTTTAATAAAATAATGGCGGATTCTTTAAGTTTTCTTTTAGTTCCGTTGCTCTCTTTTTCCAAAATCTTCGCCGAGTCCCGTTTAATCCTGTGATTATTATCCCACGCGTGTTCACAAATTTTGGATTTTTCAAATTCTCCCCTTTTAGCGTAATTTCTATGTTCACCAAGCCTTACGTTGAAAGGTGTAGATGATTCACCTACGTAATGTTTTCCACACTCACACAGAACATTATAAATACAATATTTTAAATTTGGAACAATATTTAGAGGTGTGGTTTTTGATAAAACCGATCTTAGCGTGGAGCCCGTTTGAAAAACCGTTCGTATGGAATACCTATTCCCAATTTTTCGTAATTTATCCGATAAACCATGTACATATGGAATTACCGCCATTGACCTAAATACCTCAGATTATGATAGCATATTCTCTCTACTACCACGTGTTCACTAACTGACTATCAACAAAACTCTCAGGATATTGATTATTTAATAAAACTGTTTTTACAAATTGCTCTTCGTTCCTTAATATTACATAATTTGAAGAAATAATTTTAGCTCTGTCATACAAACACTTAACAACACCTTTCTTAACACTAATATGTTGATTTGAATTTAAATTTAAGTATCTGTTTCTGTGTAATATTAAGGAACGAAAAGCAATTTATAAAAACTGTCAAGTGCTCTAAAAAACGTGTTTAACAATATATTGGCACTTTTTCACTCCCAGATTTTCAAATTCAACTTTTGAAAATTTGATATGAACAATGTTTTGAATTATAAGGCTCCATTTATAATGAGCACAATTATAAGAACATTCCTATACTAGACAAATGAAAATAAGAGTCATGTATTCACTTCCCATCTAACAAAGAAACCATTTGTTGCCTTGATATAAATCCAAATTAGCCTTATTATCTTGATAATGCAGAAAGATATACATGCATAGCTGTTGTTATAATACATATTTTTCTGATACGTATCGATCTGTATCATCAATCAACCGCAGTGGTACACATCGCTTAAATTGGATGACTAATCCGCTATAACATGTTTTATGAGCTCATTAACTATAACAACAACAAATGTTGGACAAGTTTCATGGATGAATATTAATAATAACGAGATTGTTTGGTTAACTTGAAATTGAAACACACATATCTATTTTTGAAGAATGTTAATTTAGAGTTAAAAGTAGCATCAGTCTTATTACTATTATTTTGAAAATACTACAATTTCTTATTGTGATCTCTAGATTTTCTTACTTTTTATTGGATTACAGACAAATTGAATATTGAACAAAAAGTATCATATGTCTCATATTTTCACCCCTTAGGAAACACACTTCAAAATTCGTGGGCTTGCAAAATCCTATAAAGAATATGTTTCATTACTATAAGCAAACAAATAATAAATAATTCACTTTTAAACATGCATAGAGTATATAGGCTCCAATACTAGTTAGCTAATAGATAGGTGAAGATCTGTTGTTTGCTATCAGTCAGTGTCAAATATAAATATTTCATACTTATTCATGGATATTGTCTTAGTTTTGCATGGAACATCGTTATGATTGGCTTTGGGCTCTTCTGATGAGTCCACAGTAAGGACGAAACGCGTTTCAAAGGCTGAGCTTTTCCAAGAAACTGAATGAAATTTTATGAAAATGTAATTCATTAGAATGAAAAAAAAATTAAAGAAAAGGTACGTAAATAAATTAATTTCAGGCCTTTGTTCTCATTTTTAACCGAATTTACATATCGTAGGGGATCATGTAGATACTAGTTTAACCTGCCTAGCCGTAGGGGACTATGTAGGATGCTAGTGTTAAAATGAGAATGGCAAATAAGAATTTTTGCTTGTTAGCATAACCAGAAATCAGGTTATCGAAAGAATGCAAAGATTTCATTAATATTTTTATATATAGTTTTTCCTTTAGTTCTCATAGATAGTTTTTCTTTCCGCTGTTTGCAAAATCACATAAAGAATATGTTTCATATATTTCCTCTCTAAAAAAACATAAAATGAGAAGATGCATTCTCCCCAAAAATATTTGCAATCAATTAAAATCGCCAAGTTCGTTATCTATTTATAAATGAAAATTATGGAAACTTTTTTTCCAAATATGAAAAACTTGTGCCACTCAGTCAATCTTATAAAAATATCTCCGCCAAGTTGATAAAACCTCTCACCTTAATAATCAGAGCCCGGCGCAAAAGTAGTTATGCCAGAGACGGTCTTCATACACAGATAAATATAATGTTTTATATGATTCACATAAGCAAATAAATACATTATTTATAGGAAACAAATACCTACGCGGTAAGAAATAAAAAGTATGGCATAAAACTCATAAAATAATAAATAAATAATTTATTATTGGTTTAGAGAAATTATTTATTTGGTATTGTTGAGCAAGTAGATGTAAGAGATGTTTACTGAAACTGGTAGATAAAAAACACCAGACTTCGGCCGCACATTATATATACCTGCAGCGTCGCTCGTCGGTCTGATTGTCTAATCGAAAACAAAAGACTCGGCTCTTTCAACGGCATACGCCACTTCAACTTTTTATATCAGTTAAGGAAATGTAAACATCTCCCATGTATTTCTTCCCAACTATATTAAACAATTTTCAATTTAAAATATAATTTTTATCTGTGCACATAATATAAGGCACTATAATTTAAAAAATTATAAGGAGAATTTTCGACACCACAAAGTCACCGCCACGCTTGTCACCCTCTGCTTTTTTACGACAGTAAATAGGATACGGTAAACAATAATAATAGTCAAATAAACAGCAGATTGCGTTCTATATTTTGCAGAAGACTTCAAACGTGCAGAAAGCATTTGAAATAAAAAAGGTCCAACAATTATTATTAATTTACTGCACAATGACCAATGCATTATGAGATTGTTTCATATGCACATACGCATTATGGAGTCAACACTACAGACTTGTCAGTACATTTGATAGAAATAAATGTGTCGTGATTTGTTATGGCGTCGAGTGGCTTTCCATTAAGTGAAACAGTACTTTTGTAGATTAAACATTTTCTGGAACTGCGGTTTAACGGTGTAGAAGTTTTCTGAGCCAGCTGTGAAAAAACACTTTCGTGGATATGTAATTCAAACGTTTTAAAACAAGTTTCATCTGAACGCCATAAAAACTAAAATTTAGCATATTTACATGGATAGTTCTCACTGATCCTTCTAGCTATACGCAACGTTTAACGTAAGCCGGAAACAGATCAGTATACAGTAATTGATGCAATAAACATTACAGGTATTTGATCTGCGTCAATATATTTTTAGAGTCTCAGGGGATATTGCTGAGTGAAATACAAATTGGATACATAACAGTGTTAAGAAATAACCCCGGTTTTTCAACATTTTTGTGTGTGGCAAAAAGTGGACTGTTCAATGCCGGACATAAATTTGCCATCTATAAGAAACTATACTTATTTTAAATATGCGCCGATTACATCGGTAGACGTTGAACGGTTGAACGATCCTTTTTCACAACACAAGTGGGATATTCAATGACAGGCGCCGGAGTTTTATTTCGGACGATTTAGAATAAGTGCAAATAATATATTTTTATTATTCTAATAAGGTATAGTTACTAGGCGTTTGTGTTTGTGCATCCAACAATAAGTGCATCAAAGTATGACTTATAACCGTTTCAGGGCCATTTGCTTTTAAATATTACCTAATTCACTAGATATAATCATAAAGTGAAATATTGTATTATTGCGCATGAAAATGTTTATATAGTTCATAATGCGCAAAGCCGACTCTGGCTTTTACGTCATAACTACCTCTGAGCCGGGGTCTGGTAATAATATATATTGCTTCCGATTATCAACATGTGCGGAAACACGAAATGTGAAACGCGCCAAGTTTTTTGTATTAAAAAAAAATTTCATATTCTTATTTTATGTTTTTGTAGAGCGGAAAGATATTATTTTGGACAAAGTGTACTTGGCGCTGTTTCTTTACAGAGAAACTGTTTTTGTGGGCATGTATTAAAAACAGATCTTAAACTAGATTATATTACAGGCTTATTCCGTTGAAAGACTGTTAGTAAATAGGTGTAAATAGTAATAAATAAGTAACTAAACTTGGTAAGTATCCAGAAACTTCTAAATTGGTGTATATACTAGAAGCCAAGGTCTCAAATTTTGTATAACATCTTAAAAGGAAATCTGGATGTGGAAGTAGTGATTCCTTAGGAAGCTGCTTTCTCTGTTGTAATTATTCTAATATCTACATTACTTTATTTGCCGTGAAAGAGTTTGATTTAAAAAGTTATTCGAATATTTTTTTAGTTATATGACGTAATTAATGTCTCTCTGTTAAAGGCTGCATTCTTGAAAAAGTCTGAAGATAATCGAAACGTCGACGTAAGAATAAATTTGTTCTATTGCCCAAACCTGACTTGAACTCTTATCCAATTGATTATTAAGGACACAATATCTACTTATCTGTGAAATTAGTATGATTTATTTCGTGTTAATTTTGATCAGATATCCAAATAACAGAAACGATTGTCACTTAAATACGGACAGCCTTACCGCAAGTTCTTTAATCTTTTACGATGTCTTCCATACTAACAAAGTATGTTAGATAATAAAGCGAATACTTGGAAGAATGCCACAGAGATAAGTTTATTGTAGAGGTTTTGTTAGTACCTTTACTATTACGCTACTTGGAATGTTAGAGTTTGACTGGAATTAGCAATGTTGTATTAAACAAAGTATTTATATCACAGTTTCTAGATTTCGTGTTGCACTTTATGCACATACTTGGGAAGGCGTGAAGGTTTAGTTTAAGAGAACCCGTTGTATTTCGTTAATTAGACGGGTTATGTTATGCTAACAATTTGCAACAATTAAGAGAAACTCGCAAAATTCATGCTTAAATAAAATTAGGGAAGAAGTTGTTCTTGCCAAATATAACTTTGTTAAAGTTAGTTTATAACTTTTTAACTTTTAACTTTTTAAACTTAATTTATGAATCTATATATACAGACTGTGCTGTAAAAGAGTCCAGATCGCAGTTGATAGTAGAACTGCGTAAGGCAACAAATGGAATGTGGGAAATTATTCACTAAAGTATGGTAACTATTTTATAAGTCAGTGTGTGCATTTGTCATCATCAAGACTTTTCTTGCCAACCCCAATTACGCATCCCTCACCCCTGGCACTTCTTAAAGAGTAAAGTATTTGATAGTTAATATCTTTTGAACTGTAAGCAGCATGTTCGTTTTCTGCTGTACTGTACAGCTTTCAATATTAAACAAAAAAGGTCATTAGCACTTTGCACAATTTGAAGACAGCAATAGCTAGAGTTCTAAGATAGCTAGAAATTTAAATATAATGTTACGTTTTTTCCACCTTTTAGGAAACACTCTGTATGAATCCGTGAGTTCTGAATAATTTCAACAAGAGATAAACACCTAACTTTTTATTTAACAATTTACTGACTATACAATACTTCAAATTCACTTTGTTTACTTGATATCTAACCTCACTTTTCACTTTTCAACTTGTCTACTTTTATAATCTGCCTTCTTAATAAAACTTCTTCTTCCGCGCTGGTAATCGCGCCTTATGTACTCCGAATTTGACTCTCTAGATCCATCTAGAAGCAATCAAGAATCTTCTCCAATCACATTCCAGAAAAGTCCATTTCTTTCTGCTGGCTTCTAGTCACAATTAGTAGGCATAGGCGTATCATCTCCAGTTCCAAGGGGGTGTAATTCATAACAATAAAATACTAGTAACTAGATAAAAAAGTTTGTAACCGGAATTTTTTTCGAACACATTACTTTATATTTTTTATCCGTTTTCGCTTCTTAAAAATATACAGGGTGGACAATAATAATTCTTCAATTTAGAACTTCTTCAATTGAATTTTCTCAATTTCTTCAAATAGGACACCCTATGTACTTTTAGACGATGTGATGTACAAATAAAAAACTGACATTTTTATGTATGTACATCCTATGGCTATTTGTAACCATTTTCGATTTATTGTGCAATATGTACAAAATTCAAGAATAAACTTAAAAAATAGAAGTTGCTTCAAATAACTCAATAGAAAAAATTGTAATAAGTGCTGCCCATTTTGACTGACACACATCTCTATTCGTTTTTGAAATCAGGTCATTTAGTGGGACCACTTTTTCCAATCCATTGAAGTGGGTAGATTTTATTTAGCTGGTCCCTCATTGTAGTGGATTATTTTTGTAAATTTTTTTGTTCTCTTCGATATCCGACAAGCAATAAAACCACAGTTTTGTCTTACACAAACGAACATTTATCGCACTTATCGGTCGTCAGTTCTCATTTATGTTGATCTTAAAATATTTGAATTTTTGCAATATG
The DNA here is from genome assembly GCA_963583905.1 of Stenurella melanura. NCBI lineage: Eukaryota > Metazoa > Arthropoda > Insecta > Coleoptera > Cerambycidae > Stenurella > Stenurella melanura. Next base: position 36,371,429 of record OY757317.1, on the reverse strand, counting down.
GATTTTAACAAAGCGTAACATATAGACATGATTTTTGTTTTGGGCGAGTCGGAAAGAAATTATTTCCTTGCCAATAGAATTTATAAGCAACGGTATCCCGAAAGAAGAATTCCTGATATTAGCAGCTTCCAAAATCTCCTCGATAGATTTGTGGATACTATAAATGTAGAATACAGAAACAAGAATAAAACGTGTTATAAACGAAGAAAACGAGTTATTTGTAGTACTGGCAACAGTTGAGATACAATGCAAGATGTCACCTTCTTCAATAATGTCTATTCACTGATGTGCAACTTTTCATAAAAATGGATTTTCAGTTTCCATTATTATGCTTCGGAAAATTCTTCTTTTTTTGGGAAGTTGGAGACCATGTAATAGGACCATATTTCTTGGATGGTACATTGAGTGGAGCTATGTATGTTCATGTTCTGCAGAATCATCTGTTACAATTATTGGTGATTCTTCCTAAGAAGATTCGAAATAGGATGTGGTTTCAGCATGATGGTGCTTCACCACATTTTTTAAATGCAGTAGGGGACCACTGAGATAATATCTACCCACTTCAATGGATTGGAAGAAATGTTCCCAATAAATGGCCTGATAGATCTCCAGATCTTACAAAATTGGATTTCTTTTTATGGGGATACGCTAAGAAAATTGATGATAAAGAGACACCAATAACGGCCCGAAATATGAAGGAAAGGATAATAACTGTTTTTAGATCTATCGCACAATTTTCAAAAGTAGAATTTTATCTAGACCCACGTTAAGGTATATTATTATTTTAGTTTTACCGGCACGGTAGTTCTACAGACTAAAGCACGCTTCATCAGACTGTCTATGGTGTACTGGGTTCAACACACAGCTATGACATTGACAAGGTCGGTTTGTAATGGATGTTGTCAGCGTTTTTTTCTTTCAAACGTGTAGCCCCTTCTGGACAGAATGGGTTTTGGATTTGCTGGTTGTCTACTATATGGTGTGTGCTTATAATACGTGAATAATTTTTTGCAATATTTATTAATTCTATTATAATTACAATAATTTATTTCGAGTCCAAAGTTGAATTGAGAAAAGCATTCTTTGGGTACTCTGCAGACAATTTTCATACACTTCATATGACATGTTAGCGAAAGAAGCCCTATCAAATTAAACCATCGTAGGTTACCCAAATATACCCTCATGAAGATATATTCCCCACTGTTAAAAAGTATTCACCAACGAATGGAAAAACGCTTATGTTTAACAAGTAAAAGGAATATACTACAAATACAAAATATCCAACCAACCATACCCAAAACCCTTGGTTCAAAACAGCAAATTTTAAAAACAGCTTAAAAAATATATGTAGATTAAGATTCCATCACCTTCTGGGTCCAACATACTTACATACAATCAAATTTAAAGATAGCCCCGTTGTGATTGTGGTAAATTAGGCGATGCGGAGCCACGTACTTCTTAACTGCGAATTAAAGTCGAAAAGAATTAATAAATTTGTCAAATAATATGCAAAACCAAAATATGCCTGCCGTTTAATTTATCTCAACCACTAAGCTCCAGGTAACTAGAAATATATAAATTGCTATGTGAACATATAAAAAATCTAGGATTAAAATTGTAATGTAGCAAAAACTAGATAATAAATCATTTGCAATATAGTTTTAAGTTATCCTCTTATTTTCCTTAATGTACGTCGAATCATTTCGAGGTCCTTCTTGTATGTGAGTAAGACTAGACGGGACACCTAGTCAAATTATTGTCCTCGTTTATTTCCCGAAAAAAAAAAAGTAAAGAAAGAAAATGACAGCGAAAGAAGAAAACGAAAAAAGAGAAAAAAAAGAAAACGCAAAAAGAAACATTGCAAAAATATGTTAAAGAAAATAATAAAAACATAAAGTTATCTATCTAGGCTAAGCTCTAATAGTTTAAAAATAAAGTAATTAGTATTATTTTTTTTAATTGAGAAAAATCAGTAAATAAAATAGTAAACTTGCCTCTAAAGGCGAAAATGTGAGACTAGAAAACCTAAAGCGACCAGTATATAATGAAAATAAATAGTTGGCAACACTGAGCTAGTGGACTGAGTGCATTCCCTAGCCATCACTACTACTAATTTAAAAAAATCGGTAAAGGTATTTACACAGAACTTCCCTCGTCATTTGTGCATGGCGGTCACTCTAAAAAAATATTAATTACGAAATGACATTGAGAATAATAATCGGAATATAGTTACTACTATTATTACAAAGAAAACCTGATAACTTTTGGCCAAAAAAATATACAGGGTGCTCATCCAACAGCAAAAGTTCAATACTAAATAACAGGTTCCAAATATGGAAGGCTTGCGCAAGTACCTTTACAAATGTCCACTATCACTGAATTATTTCTTGGGATGACATTATTCAGTAAAAGTATAATAGATGCATATGCCAAATATTATTGCCATCTGTCGCATTTCCAATCCCACATTTACGTAATGGAGTGAAAGTATAGTGGTGGTTAAGAAATTTAGTTTTTTTCAAATTTTTCAAAAATATTTCTTTAAAATTTTTTTTTCTGAAGTAGGTTTAGAATGTCATGAAACGTAAAAATTTTATTTTCACCAAGAAAAAAATTTTTCCCTCTATCTAGTGGTTTTTTGTTTTCAAAGTGGTGAAAAAATGTTGCAAATTTTTTTTTCAAAATAGATTTGGAATGTCATGCAACGTGTAAATTTTAAATTTGAAAAAAAAAAATTTTCCTCTATTCTATAGTAGTGATAAATAGATTAAACATGTTTTCACATTTTTTTTTCAAAATTTTTCAAAAACATTTTTAAATTTGTTTGAATAGTTTTAGAATGCCATGGAAACGCGGAAATTTTAAATCTGAACAAAGAAAAAAAATTCCATCTATTCTATTTTAGTGGTAAAATTTTTTGAAAAATTAAAAAAAAAAATTTCAATTTTTTTTTTTTAAATAGATTTAGAACGCTATGAAACGTGGAAATTTTAAAGTTGAAGAAAAAAAATTCCATCTATTTTAGTGGTAACATTTTTTTCAGAAATGTTGGTAAAAATTGTTTTTACTTCCCTCGCATACCGAAGGGAAGTATTGTATTCGAGAAAAAATCACCCTCCGAGATTTTTACGGATTCTGACGTTTCAGATCACGGAGATTACGAAAATATAGGTTTTTCAATTCCGTCAGTCTGTCTGTCTGTCTGTCTGTCTGTCTGTCTGTTGGTGCATTTACTAAAAAACTACTTGACGGAGAGCAGTCAAATTTGGTAGGTAGTTGGCGCTACTGTCAGCGAAGACATGGTAGAAATTTCACTGGAAAATATACAGGGTGGACCGTCTAAACGGAATAAATAGTGAAAAAAATTTTTTTTGGCTCAAATTTAAAATTTCCACGTTTCATGACGCGCTAAACCTATTTCAGAAAAAAAAAATTTTGAAAATTTTTTTTGCAACATTTTTGAAAAAATGTTTACCAAGATGAAAAAATTATTTTTTTGCTCAAATTTAAAATTTCCACGTTTCATTACGCGCTAAACCTATTTCAGAAAAAAAAATTTGAAAATTTTTTTCACCATTTTTGAAAAAATTTTTACCACTAAAATAAGAGAATTTTTTTCTTTCTTCAAATTTAAAATTTTCACGTTTCATGGCATTCTAAACGTATTTCAAAAAAAAAATTTTTTTGAAAATTTTTTTACCAACATTTTTGAAAAACTTTACCACCAAAAAACATGGAATTTTTACTTCCCTCGCATACCGAAGGGAAGTATTGTATTCGAGAAAAAATCACCCTCCGAGATTTTTTCGGATTCTGACGTTTCAGAACACGTAGATTCCGAAAATATAGGTTTTTCAATTCCGTCAGTCTGTCTGTCTGTCTGTCTGTCGGTCTGTCTGTCTGTCTGTCTGTCTGTCTGTCTGTTGGTGTATTTACTAAAAAACTACTTGACGGAGAGCAGTCAAATTTGGTAGGTAGTTAACCCTACTGTCAGCGAAGAACTGGTAGAATTTTCACTGAAAAATATACAGGGTGGACCGTCTAAACGGAATAAATAGTGAAAAAAATTTTTTTTTGCTCAAATTTAAAATTTCCACGTTTCATGACGCGCTAAACCTGTTTCAGGAAAAAAAATGTTTTGAAAATTTTTTTCAAACATTTTTGAAAAAATTTTTATCAAGATGAAAAAAAATTTTTTTTGCTCAAATTTAAAATTTCCACGTTTCATGACGCGCTAAACCTATTTCAGAAAAAAAAAATTTTGAAAATTTTTTTCAAACATTTTTGAAAAAATTTTTACCAAGTTGAAAAAAATTTGTTTTTGCTCAAATTTAAAATTTCCACGTTTCATGACGCGCTAAACCTATTTCAGAAAAAAAAAAATTTGAAAATTTTTTTCAAACATTTTTGAAAAAATTTTTACCAAGTTGAAAAAAATTTGTTTTTGCTCAAATTTAAAATTTCTACGTTTCATGACACGCTTAACCTATTTCAGGAAAAAAAAATTTGAAAATTTTTTTCACCAATATTTTTGAAAAAATTTTTACTACTAAAATGAATTTTTTTTTTCTTTCTTCAAATTTTAAATTTTCACGTTTCATGGCATTCTAAGCCTGATTAAAAAAAAAGTTTTTTGAAATTTTATCACAGATAGAATTTTTCTTTCTTTGATCAGATTTTAACTATCCACGTTTCCATGACATTCTAAAACTATTCAAACAAATTTAAAAATGTTTTTGAAGAATTTTTTTTAAAATTTGAAAACATTTTTAATCCATTTATGTATCACTACTATAGAACAGACGAAAAAATTTTTTTTGCTCAAATTTAAAATTTCCACGTTTCATGATATTCCAAACCAATTTCGGAAAAAAAAATTTGCAACATTTTGTTACCAGTTTGGAAAAAAATTTAACACCAGAATGCTCAAATTTAAATGACATTCTAAATCTAGGTATTTCAGAATTTTTTTGAATTTTTTTTCACCAACATTTTTCAAAAAGTTTTTACCACTAAAATAGATCGAATTTTTTTTATTTGCTCAAATTTAAAATTTTCACGTTTCCTATTTTAAAAATACATCATTTTTAATTTTTAAACTTTTTTTAGCACTACTATAGAACAGAAGGAAACTTTCCTTTTTGCTCTAATTTAAAATTTCTACCTTTGACATTTTAAACCTATTTCAGAAGAAAAAAAATTGAAAATTATTTTACCATCTTTTGAAAAATTAAAAAAAAATGAAATTTTTTAACCACCACTATACTTCCACTCCATTACGTGAATGTTGGATTGAAAATGTGACAGATGGCAATAACATCTGGCATATGCACCTATTATACTTTTATTGAAAAATGTACAGGGTGGTCATCCCAAGAAATAATTCAGTCATGGTGGACATTTGTAAAGGTATTTGCGCAAGCCTGCCATATGTGGCACCTGCTATTTAGTATTGAACTTTTGCTGCTGGATGAGCAATCTGTATATTTTTTTGACCAAAACTTATCAAGTTTTCTTTGTAATAATAGCAATAACTCTACTCCGATTATTATTCTCAATGTCATTTCGTAATTATTATTTTTTTAGAGAGACTGCCATGAACGAGGGAAGTTCTGTGTAAATACCTTTACCGATTTTTTTTGTTCAAATTTTAAATTTCCACATTTCCATGGCATTCTAAACGTATTAAAACAAATTTAAAAATTTTTCCGAAAAATTTTCTTGGAAAAATTTATGTATTCATCACTAAGTAGGTACTTACTATAGAATAGAAGAAAATATTTTGTGTGCTCAAATTTAAAATTTCCACGCTTCATGACATTCCAAACCTATTTCGGAAGAAAAAAAATTGTAACATTTTTTTACCATTTTGGAAAAAAAATTACCACTACAATAGATGGAAAATTTTTTTTGCTCAAATTTAAAATATACACGTTTCATGACATTCTAAACCTATTTCAGAAGAAAAAATTTTGAAAATTTTTTAACCAAGATTTTGGAAAAATTTTTTTTTCTTTCTTCAAATTTAAAATTTCAACGTTTCCATAGCATTCCAAACCTATTCAAAATAAAAAAAAATCATAAAATCTATTTCACTACTTACTATAGAATAGATTATTTTTTTTTACCACTTTGGAAAAAAAATTACCATTAGAATAGACGGAAAAATTTGTTTTTGCTGAAATTTAAAATTTTCACGTTTCATGACATTCTGAACCTATTGCAGAAGAAAAAGAAGTGAACATTTTTATCCAACAGTTTTGAAAAATTTAAAAAAAAAAAAAAAATGAAATTTTTAACCACCACTATACTTCCACTTCACTGCGTGAATGTGGAACTGTCTAATGGCAATACTATTTGACATATGCTATTATACTTTTATTGGAAAATATACAGGGTATTCATCCCAAGAAATAATTTATGGGAGACCTGTTATTTAGTATTGAACTTTTGCTGTTGGATAAGCACTATTTTTTTACCAAAAGTTATCAGGATTGCTTTGTAATAATTACAATAACTATATTTCCATTATTATTCTCAATGTTATTTCGCATTTAATATTTTTTTAGTGATCGCCATGCACAAATAACGAGGGAAGTTCTGTGTAAATAAATAACTTTACCGATTTTTTTAAAATAGGTTTAGAATGCTATGAAACGTGGAAATTTTAAATTTGAGCAAAAAAAATTTTGTTCACTATTTATTTCGTTTAGGCGGTCCACCTTGTATATTTTCCAGTAAAAGTTTAACCATTTCTTCGCATTTGACTGCTCTCCGTCAGGTAATTTTTTAGTTAATACATCAACAGACAGACATACAGACAGACAGACGGACGGACGGACGGACAGACAGACAGGCAGACAGACAGGCAGACAGACAGACAGACAGGAAGACAGACAGACAGACAGACTGACGGAATTGAAAAACCTATATTTTAGTAATCTACGTGATCTGAAACGTCAGAATCCGAAAAAATCTCGGAGGCTGATTTTTTCTCGAATACAATACTTCCCTTCGATAAGCGAGGGAAGTAAAAATACTTATTCATTACATACGCCATTTTTCTAATTCTGTTCAAGCTAGATTACTCATAAAGTCAAACAACTAGATCGTTCTAAAATTACCTATAATAATACATTTTTATTAGGAAGACAAATCTGAGACACCTGCCCTTTACGACGGCGGCTATGTGGGTCTTAGAGGACACATAACGCGTGGCATTCGCTTTTTTTGAATTAGAAAAATAAAAATAAACTCTTAGAGAGTCTATATTTATACTTTAATTTTCTTTAACGTCCTAACTCAAAGAAATCGAATATTTTGTTTATGATGTAATGTGGGATTTAATCAACTGTTCTCTGAGTAGTAGTAGGGGATCTACTGTCTCGAAATCGACATGGGGGGGGGGGGGTCGACTAAAGGGTATACAAAAACGAAAACTAGATTCATATGTAAAATTTCCTGCCGGATTCGAATTCTGAGTTCGCCAATTCATTTGGAATTGCAAAATTGTAGAAAAAGGCATTTGTTTGCAAAAACTACAGAGGACATGAAAATATGTATTTTACTATTTCTCTATCAATGTCACGCTTGCTATTGAAGATATCAAACTTAATATTTAACTAAATATTCCTTCAACCCTTGTCTTAGATATAGCGAATCTAAAATCTCTTTTCCTATAACACATTTTTTTTATAAAAAATATAAAAACCCGTACATGTTGACCGAAAATTGTAAAATGCATCGTAAGGTACAATTTTTTTTTATTTATTTATTAACAATCAGATACAACTTTTAGCTAATGTGTTGTCTTGTGGGTTTATAGATGCTTGCACTGGTGGCGTGAAGAGGTGAAAATCCAACGAAGTCACCTCAGTGTCTATTCAAATCTGACGACCAGCATCTCTTCAGTCTTCTGTTTTGCTTCGGTTGTAGTAATGTCTCTCGTAGTGGGTTTGTATGAACTTCTAGTTTATTGTAATGCTGGTGGACTTTGTTCTGGATAACTTCTCTTATGTAGGGAATGTTTAAGTCGGTATGTAATGTATGGTTAGATGCATACTATGGTGCATCTGTTATGATACGGAGGATTTTTGATTGGGCTCTCTGCATAATGGCAATGTGAGATTTAGCCGCACAGCCACAAAGTTTAACTACATAGGTCCAGATGGATCTAATAATAGATTTATATATTAGCAATTTATTTTCAATCGTTAATTTTGACTTACGTCCTATAGGTCAATATATCTCTTTAACTTTTAGATCTATTTGTTTTCTCTTTTTGTTTACATGTTCCTTCCAATTTAGTTTGCTATTTAGGTGAAGTTCAAGGTATTTTACTGCGTCTACTTGAGGTATCGTCTCTAGATTAATAGTTACTGTGGGACAGTGTTTTTTCTAAGAGTAAAAGTTATGTGACTCATTTACCTTTATCTTCCATTTTTTTTAACCAGGTTTCTAGTGATCTTAAGTGTTCTTGAAGATTGTGTGATGCGGTATTTGGGTCTGTATTTGTTTATATTAATGCTGTTTTATCTGCGAATGTATCTGTGGTTATATCTGCAGACGTTGGTAAGTCAGATGTAAGTAACACATACAAGAGTGGGCCAAGTATACTTCCCTGGGGCACTCCAGAAAGGATAGTAAAACGATTGGAAGTTTCTCCACTGGCTTTGGTTAGTAATTCTCGTTGATTTGGGTAAGATTTCACTAGATTGAAGTATTTATTTGGGAGGTTCTTTTTGATTTTAAATAGCAGACCTGAATGCAAGACTTTATCAAAAGCCTGGCTGACATCTAGGAATATAGCGGTGCAGTATTGACTATTCTCCATGGATTTGTTTATTACGTCTACAATTATATGGCGCTGCTGAATCGTATAGTGCGACTGCTTAAATTCAAATTGGCGATCTGGCATCCAGTCCTGTGTATCAATATCTGTATTAATACGTTTAAGAATTATTTACTCGAGCAATTTTGATATTGGTGATAGCAAGCTTATTGGGCGATAGGATGTAACGTTGGTAGCGTCTTACCAGGCTTAGGGATAAGGTATAACATGCGACAAACTTTTTTATTATTAAAGTTAGATGAGTGGTGAACCGAAGTAAAGTGAGACTTAAAGTTCAAGGAAACTTCTTTATTTGAAATATTTTTTCATGTGATTGTTTTTCCACACTAGAGCTGGTAACAGAGCGCACGCTGTAACACTGGTACAACAGTGTATCTTGCTGGCTAGTGCATGCAATGAAAAAGTGTTTTTTTCAGTTTTTGTTGTATTTATTTTGGAAAGTTACTTTATACAGTGTTTTATAGCAAATATTTAGAATCACTTGAATCATGAAATATGAGCATAAGTTTTTGAAATAATTAATCTTATTGTATTATTACTTATTATTTGATTCGAATAGATACTTCAAAATAGATTATAAGGCAATGTCTTATGTGTCAAAAAGATGTGCCGAAATATTACAAAATGTAACGAGTGAGGCTTTTGATTCATTAAAAGAGGCGGTAAATACAAAAACGGATTTGTCTTCCATAATAGGTACTGCGGACCAGAACTACAAAACAAGCACTTAAGTAAAAATCGTATGTTTCACGCACAATCTAGGAGTTTCAGAAAAAGGAAGAAAAAGAGAGGTGTCTTCAAATAATACTAAACTACTCTATTTAAGATCTTAAGCAAAAAATATTTACATTATTAATATAAAGGTATGCGATATAGACAGGGATTTAACGGGAAATAGGAAACTCAGCCCATTTCCCACTTTTAATAGACAAATTCAAATTTTAAAAAGAGCTAAAAACACAAATAATTTATTACCAGATACGTTTCAAGGACATTGTGATACCTGTATAGATATGATAGCTCATGAACTGAAATCATATCATATCATATCATAAATATTGCATGACCAATTTTTTAAAACTAAAATCAAGAGATTCTGCGTATAAAAGGAATAAGGAAAACGTATGCCGTTTAAATTTACGACACTTAAATTCAATGGATTTTTCATCTACTAATGCCTTTCACGTTTAAATACATCCAGTGCATTAATATTTTTTTACATTATTCATACCAATAGTTAGTGCTCTTTATTAAGGATGTTAAATTTTGTCTAGAATTACCCGAACTATTTCTTCCTCCGACAGAACACTTCTTATATCTTGCAAAAAGATATTTCTTCCACATTGCAATTTACAGAATATCGAATGAGATTCATCCACATCTGCCTAATATTTTTCATTTTGGTTAGTGTAAATAAAACAAGATGGTTCCAATAATGATGACCAAATAATCAAAGCCTAAAAGTTTAAATTTACATTAATTTTGTAAATGTAAAACGTATAAGTGCAACAGTCATTGTCACTGCCGAGCAGCAAAAAGTACGATCCGTAATTAGTTGCATGTGCGAAAGAAAATGTTCCGAGACATCATTATTTGCAAAAACATTATAACATTTTAAAAGTTCATATAGGTGTGGAATCGAATTTTTTTTTGAATTTTTTTTATCGACAATAGAAAAGCGTACATATCCGCGAAGAAATATTTGCTTTAATTTTCCAATTAATATTATTTCTATAGGAGGCATCATGACATTAGCATGGCCTATGGCAGTAGCGATAACAGTAAGTAGCTTAACACACAAAATAGGTAATAATGTGTTTCAATTTTTATTAGAAATGTCCAGTAAATAGGTATAGTGACCAAAAGTCCACTTATAAATTTATGTCAAAATGTATAATCTTCCAGTAGATTTTTTAATAGATATTGTTATATTTCTGTTTTCACTTTTCTCTTTTAATTCTTTGATAAGCAACAGTTATTCCGTACCAAATGCAGTGTACACTGACAGAATGATTTATGTGAGAGAAACAAATTCTATTTCCACGAAAGAAATGATTTATTTGTATTTGGCCAATTAAATGTTTCTTTGTGGATACCAAGGCATTTATTTGAAAATGAAAACTAAATATTTATTATTGTCAAATAAATCAAAATACCTATGAGTAAGAAATATTTGTTTCTGAGCAATAAACATTTGTTTGTCATAAATAACTTCTTTCTTGGATTTATTTATTTGTAGCGAACAAAATCATGCGCATACTTTCGAAGCAAGGCCCCATATATTAATATTTTGTTGTCAGAAATAAATGTAATATTGTAATAGATTTGAGAGAAACAAATATATTTCTACGATATGAGAAGGAAAACTACTTTGTTTTCTACCACTAAAATTTATTGTAACATACACGTTACTGCAGTTTCGGTACTTTCACGTACCATTTTCAAACGTTGATTCAAATGAATGATTCATTTGAATCAACGTTTGAAAATGGTACGTTAAAGTACCGAAACTGCAGTAACGTGTATGTTACAATAAATTTTAGTGGTAGAAAACAAAGTAGTTTTCCTTCTCATATCGTCATGATTAACTATCACAAAGTAACGGCTTCCACAATCGATTTTTTGAAATATATTTCTCTCAAATAAATCTATTATTTTTGTATGGTAATTTAGTTACGAGGAACAAATACGCCGTAAATAAATCATTTTGTTCTGCCAATTAAATGAATGTATGGCATATTCTTATTCTAACAAAATAATAATTTGGGTGCAATAAATATATTAATGGATATTAAATATTCGTTAAATTGATAAAAATAAGCCTTCTTTCACATATCAAGCCTCATATTTCTCTCAATAATATCTGTCGAGCAGGCCTAGTTATAATAGCTAAGTCACTAATGTCTGAAACGAAACTCCGTGTTGCGGGCGCGCCGAATTTTAATAATTCATTTGCCACTAAACTAAACAGCAAAAAAAAAGAAACATAGTTTCCAAAAACTTCCTTGATTTTTAAACTTCACTTTTTGCCGTTATGCTATCTTTCTATCTTTAATAATAAAAGAGTTTTTCGCTTACTGTATTTTACAATGCGTTTTCGTATTTTTGCATAAAATGTAATAGTTTATATATTTTTTATAAAAGAGGTATCATGGTAAATCAATTTTGCTTCATATATCAATCAAGAACAATATCAGAGGAATATGTTTATAAAATTTGAGATCAATGTCTCTCACAGGGCTCGAAGTACTGAGTGAGAAATAAGAAAATACACATTTTCATGCTTTTCCGACTTTTGACAAAAATGTGTTTTTTCTCCAATTTCGCAGGTCCGAATTAACTGGCGAACTCGAAATTCGAATCCAGCAGAAAATTTTACATAAGAATTTGTTTTTCGTTTTTGTATACCCTTTAGTCGACCCCTCCTCCTGTAAAATGCATTGTAGCAGGCTCTAGACTCTCTACTATAGGGCTATTTAAAATCCACAGAAGTGCAGGTCTTTCAGTATTGAAATTGATTATTATAATTTCAGAATGATGTCTTTGTTTGACTTTACGAGTATACTAGCTTGGACAGAATTGGATTCATAGCATTTTTTTTAGATTTTTAGTACAGGCAATGAAAGTAAAATGTTGTAAAAACCTCGCAAAAATTAATAAAAGAATTATCTTTGGGATTTAAGTAGTTATTAACCAGTAGAATGGAATGATGTATTCTTTGCACTTCTAAGTTCCGGGAAAACTAAAAAAAAATTGGAAAAACTTTTTGATTTTTGGTTTTTTTGCTCTAACGGCTAAAATAATGAAAATACAGAAAAAAGCTTTAACAAAATTTGTATCTCGTCTCTTTCTCTACAAAATAGGTCTTCGCAAATTTTTGTCTTACTTAAGCCGTTTAGGAGATAAATCCAGTTTTCCACTTATAGTTTTGAACCGCTCCGAAATGCGCCGAAAATGAAAATTCTCTGGGAGTTTCGAACGACCGGACATATCGGTCGATAATTATTACTATTCAGAGCCGCTAAAAAAAATGAAAACAACGTAAAGTGTAGAGAAGAGTCTCAGCTTTAATGTGAAACTAATAACAAAACTCATACAAATTTATATCATAGAGAAAAACATGTAAGAAGATGGCTTAGTAAACTTTATACAGTTGATTTATTCACATCTCTGAGTTTTATGCATCCTGCCTATTTCTCGCGTAACAATGGGTTTAATCTACATTTCGTGAAAATTTCATTGAAGAATGTTAAGAAACAAATAAGTTGTATATGTATAATTGTGCATTTTCTGAACGTGTATGAATAATGTAGACAAACTCGAAAAGTACGGCGCGCATTTAAAAACTCTAAAGTCATTCGAAAGAATATGTTTTATTGTACTTATAATCCAAAAATTAAGACTGTGCTATTATTATTACTTAAGATATAGCGAATTGAACTCCAAAAGTTGGAGGTGATTGGTCAATGAGAAATACACCGTCTACGTTGATCGCATAACAAAAATAATTGCAATAAAATATTAATTGGATTAATATATCATTGACAGAATATAAAATCAAAATGAATTATCATTCTAACAACTCCCGGCAAAGATATGAATAAATCTGTGGATCAACTGTACAAAGTTCACTAAGCCATTTTCTGACACTTTCTCTCTTTGATAAAATTTTTTATGAATTTTGTGATTAGTTCCACATTAAAGCTGAGACTTTTCTCCACATTTCATGTTATTTTCATTTTTTTTAGGGGCTCTGAATAGTAAGAATTATCGATCGATGAGCCCGGTCGTACGAAACTCCTGGAGAATTCTCATTTTTCGTGCATTTCGAAGCGACTTAAAACTATAAGTGGAAAACTCGATTTATCTTCTAAACGGCTTAAGTAAGACGAAAATTTGTAAAGACGAGTTACAACTTTTGTTGGGAACTTCTGTCTCCATTTTAATTATTTTGGCCACTAGAGCAAGAAAACCGAAAATCAAAAAGTTTTTCCAAATCTTTTTGAATTTTCCCGGAACTTGGAAGTGCAAAGAATGCATCATCTCATTCTCCAGGTTATTACCTACTTAAATCCCAGAAATGATCCGTTTATTAATTTTTGTTACCCTAAATTGTTAATTTGCCTGTACTATTTAATCTGAAGGATCTGGCGCTTGGCCTTGCCTACTGCAACTTAGAAGGTCTCCTTTTTGTACCATCCTCCTTAGGGCTCCTTATCCAGTCATGGTCCTTAATAGACTTCAATAGAGTCTGTTGATAAGGAGCCCCTTGGTACAGTTATCAGCCCTTGTCGTTCTCTCGTCAAGTCAATTCAGTTCAGTCAGGCTTTTATAGCTCAGCATGTGGACTGAGGTCTCCAACGAAAACCCATCCATGCGCCGGATCTGACTGACGTTGCCTATCTTCGCCGATCGAATACCGGTACCTAGACTGGTGACCGTACAAGGAGCTGCTAGATTCATAGTATACATAATGGATAAATAATTTTGTTGCCTTTCATGTTCAATATAAGATGAAGTGTAGGGTAGTTATCTGCAAAAACATCTAAAGAATGATTTTCTCAATAAAGTCTGAGCAGAAATAAATGATATTACAGTCAAAGTTGAATGTTACTTTGCTTTTGCTACGATGATTCTCCAATAAATTCTTGTCTAAAATTTTAATGATACGTAACTACATAAGCCTGCAAATTCTATAAAAAGAAGTACATAATTTATGTGATCATAAATACACGTATAAGCTCATTTTTATTAAGTTCTGGCAATTCCATTACATAAATAGTAGGTACCAAGAATGTAAAAGCGCCTGATCACCGTGACATTGGCCTTCTAATGAAGTAATAACGCGTAACATGGTGTCGTGGTCATATGAGCCACGAGCACGCGGGGGACGGCGACAGTGAGGTACAACCGCAGAAATTCCACCGGAGGAGAGCTGGCAGCGCTGGACTATGCATTCGTGCATGACCTACGACACTGAGTTCCACGGACACACTTGTGCTTGCCTTGCCTTGTCCGCTTCCTGCTTTGTCTCTTTGCTATGCAGGACAATATAGTAGAGCGCCAATTCCACCTACCTTATTACTGCAATGCCGTGAATATATTTTACGAATATGTATTTTAGTATTGAAAATACTACTGGGCGCATGATATAGGACCCATCTTACGAAAAACGTATCGAGAGCGACAGATTTGTCTGGACCGCTGCGCCGGCCTTGTAGTAGAGTAACAAGCTGCCTCTATTGTGTCATTCCGTTTCAATGTGTTGCTAAAAGCTACGACCTATTTTAAACGATGCCCCATCAAAAGAAAAGAAGATTTGACTTGGTCGTGGAAAAATCGCTCTGTACAGGGGGTTGCAGGGGGCGATTTTCCGAAAAAGTCAAAACAATTTTTGTTGTATATTTGAAATTTACAGCACGTTAGCTTTGTTTTCACGTAATATTATGTACATATCTTGATACTTAATATTTTTTTCTAATTATTCAACATTGTCTGCGCTATGCTTTCTTATGGAGCGCCTTAATGAATTAACGCTTGCCCTGAAACGTATCAATTCACAAATCCTTTAACTCAACATAACTCGAAGCGTGTTCATTTTTCGAAAAATACCCCTGAAGCAAACGCTGTACACTACAACCCTATGGGAATGTAGAAGAACTTTTGGCAAAACATGGGGGCTAAACCCCAGGGGGTGGCTATGTGGTACTATACTGTCATAGACCAATGATTACGTATGCCTCTGTTGTCTGGTGGCCTGCCACAACCAGATCAACCATGCGACAGAAGCTAACACAACTCCAAAGACTTGCCTGCTTAGGAGTCACAGGAGCAATACGCACGACCCCCACAGCACCTCTGGAGGTCCTTCTGGACCTTGCGCCCCTTCACCTAGTGATTGTGGCCGAGGCTCGGAAAGCGGCTTACAGACTGGAATGCGGGGGTCAATGGAAGAAAGGAGGAGAACAATCAGGTCACACAAGGGCCCAGCTGGTGCGATAGGAGCCCACTCACTTCTGGAGGCCAGGAGTGACGACGTGATGCCTTCCTTCTCCTTCGCACAACCCTTCGAGGTAGTCTTCCCGAAAAGGGAAGACTGGAGACAACTCGAGGACATACTAAGGCCTGCAGATATTGTCTGGTTCACAGACGGATCAAGGCTAGAGGAAAGTACCGGAGCGGGTATATTTGGGGAAAGGCCCAGGGCTGAGCTTTCCTATACCCTGTGCAAATTCGCCACGGTATTCCAGACCGAGATCTTCGCTATTTTGGTCTGCGCACAGGAGATCATCCGAAAGGAATACTCCAATAAACACATATATATATGTTGCGAGAGCTAAGCGGCCCTCAAGGCCCTTGCATTGAATCGGACCAAGTCAAAACTGGTCCAAAACTGTAAACAGGCCTTCTGCTAACTTGGCTCATCAAACTGGGTCAGACTTCTCTGGGTGCCTGGACAGAGAAACATTGAGGGTAACGAGCGGGCCGACGCTTTGGCCAGAAGGGGCTCTCATAAACCTCTGCTCGGTCCGGAGCTACCCGAGATCCCAAGAGAACAAAGCAATTTCTGCGTCTAAGTAGAAAGCAAATTAGAGCCATAACAGGCCTCCTGAGCGGACATGGCTCTTTTAGGAAACACTTACACACAATGGGGGTGGTTGACCACCCCGATTGCAGGTTCTGTGAGGACGAGGAGGAGACTTCCATCCACGTCCTCACTTCTTGCCCAGGATTGATGAACCTGAGGCACAAACACTTGGGCACTGGCTTTCCAATGCTGGAGGAAATAAGGAGTTCTCCCGTGGGAAGGATTTCAGCCTTTGGGCTGGAATCCGGTCTGTACGGGGGAGCTCCTTAATTTGTTAGCGGTAGCACAATGGGCCACAAGGCCTGAGTGCGGCGACCTCCAGGCGCCCCGCTGAAAGAAGAAGAAGAAACGTTGTACGCTTGTTTTCGAGGATTTAGTTGATTTCTTCAAATTTACAATAGGATTTACCGTTTGATTTGTGAGAATTTTTTTGTGGACCGTTGTCGAATCTCGCCGAGCCGACCACGGACATGCTAGGAAGGTTCATAATTACCGAATGCCCCTGCTATACTCGTCCTTATGCTATTGAGCACGCATACAGTCGATTTTCGTCCGATAACTGTTTAATCGTTGACTTCTGAGACCGTTTTCTTTCTAATTCTTTCTCTCAACGGTTGTATACCTACATTATAGAGATATGTTATCGAAGGTATTTAGTATATAATTATTCAGTTTTTCGTAGTATGATTAATAAAAATAGTATTTATAAAAAATGAAATACAGAAAATAATTTGGTGTAATTTAGCAGGCATGTCAATAAGACGATCCTATAGGACTTCAACCTTATGATTATTAAATCTTACGGAAAAAACTAGAAGACAACAAAATTTTGCTATATTTACTTAAAAACATAAACACGAAAATTAGACATAGCATCTAAAGATATCGTAAAATAAGCTTAAAAATTTCTAACAACACTAAATATAACAATAAAATACTAATAAAATCGAAATCATCGAATGAATTCTCGATACGACCGGAAGGGTAGTCCAGAAGGGTTCAAGGTGGGAGATCTGGTTTGGCTGTACAACCCACAGCGGAAAAAATGAAGGTCAACGAAACTTCAACCACCTTGGGATGGACCGTATACTGTTATTACCCGAATTAATGACGTCGTCTATCGGATTCAACGAAGCAAAATGTCCAAGATGAAGATCGTGCATTTGGATAGACTGGCGAAATACACTGATGATTCTGAATTGTCTGATCGGGACGATCAGGCTTAAGAAGGGGGCAGTATTATACATTACACCCCCCTATGATACGCCTATGCCTATTAATGACTGGAGACTTGTAGAAACAGATAGAGTTTTCTAGAGTGTGGTAGGAGAAGATTCTCGATTGTATTCTGGATGACTCTGGAGGCAATTTCAGAGTATATAAGGCGCAATTACCGGCGGAAGAAAAGAACTTATATTAAAGTGAAGTTTGCTAACGAAAGTGAGGTTAGAAGTATTGCTATTTTGCCAGTAAATTATTAAATAAAGCGTTAGTGGTTTACCTTTTGCTAAAATTATTTAGAACCCACGGATTCATACAGGGTGTTCCCTAAGAGGTGGAAATACGTAACATTATGTAGCAAATTATTTGTAAAGGCATTGCTTTTTGCAGAATTTTCTGCTCTTTAATTTTCATGGCCACGATAATTTTTGTTTTTATCATGTTTTAAAAGTTATATCCAAAATGTTTTTATAAGTTAGGCACCATTATGTCATATGTTGATGACGTTTTAAAATACTTTTCTACTACTAAAGACCTATCACAAAATCTCAAGTTATAAGCATTATTTTTCTCCCAGCTTTTGCCGCTATTTTCTCCCTGGAAGCTGGGCCAGAGGAAAAGGTGGTAAAATTGTTCGTAAGGCAAGTTAAATAAATATTCTATTCCAGGTAGTTTCCAAAGCATACCACAGTTTGATCTTATTTTTCCTCTAAAATCGTGGTCTTATATACATATTTTTTAAATTCCGTTGTCTCTCTTGATTATATGAAATAGTGATGAGTTAAAGTGTGGTCAATTTAGTATAAACAAAAACATAAATTACATTGCAAAAACATTATCTAACCAGAATAGGTCGCGAGCTATAACATCTCAAAATACATCACTCTACAGTCTCTTTGGCCACGTACAACGAACTTTATACCCCTTGAAAACAATGATTCAAATGGCATTATGATAAGTAATATACAAGGGATCAACTAAACTTAAAATCAAATGATTAATAGAATTCTGTAATCTCAAAGGGACAGACAAATAGAACGTAAGACTTGAGCCGGAAACGTAAACATGAAAAGTGAAAGGAAAAGAAACGATACTTCACAAATGATACACCGGCAACTAATGAGTAAAAGGATAACAACTTAAGTCTGCGAAATGAAAGTCATTAACCAGGCGACTCTGTCTTAATATGCTTCTAAAATAAATATTTTTTTTTATTGGAGAGGAAGACAGAGTAAATATAGCCTGGTCAGCTAGAAAAATACAGGTTCAAGCTAATATTTATTAAATAGTTCATTCATGCAGAGTAAATCAATAGGACCCTAAATAGCTCTTATAATAAGACAACTATACCATTAATTTAGAACTATGTTGCTGTTACAAACTTTCTCTTAAATTGAATATTGAGAATTTGCAAAAAACGTTTCTTTTTAGCACAAGGAATGCAGGTAAAGAGTGGAAATAATTGAAGCTAAGTTAATTTCTAACGATTTAGTTTCATTTGACTATTTCAAATTTCTTAAAACATGTACAGAATCATGTCTTGCAATGGAAACTTGTACTAAATTCTGAATATTAGCTATTGTTTGCGCCATTTCAAAATCGTCATTACATATTCGTCTTTATACCATGTTTCGCCTTATAAAACAAGTTGTTTGGAGTGTACCTTTAATTAAACTTAAGAGATTGTTTTTATTAACCTTGACCAAAGGTCAACCTACTATTTCAACCCTCCGTTCGCAATATATAGGATGTTTTAGAACTTGGTTGACAAGCCATATCACCGTTATTTCAGAAGAAAAATCGAACTAAAAAAAAATCGTGGAAGACATCAGAGTTCTTCAGGATACACTCTTTAAGCAGTCTTGATTATTACAACCTCTTAGAAATTTTGGCTTTAAATTGCACACTCTAAACTTTTAAACAGCAATGTTATTACCAATTCTTTATGTATATAGTGGTATGCCATATGATTTTTCTCGTAGCAATAATAGATTACTGTACAATAACTTCGGCTATGAGTACAACTACTTGCAAATGGACCTATTGCGACAGTTTTGAAGCTTACGTAGTAGATTCCGGAGGAGCGCAGTATGAACAACACTAGAAAGTCTTGCAACGATTATATTCAATGTATATAATAAAAAATCTACCAACTACAAAGGAAAATGCTATTCATTTCTTAGAGCATACACCGAAACCAAATACTTCATTCTTTCTTGAACCAGTTACTACACTTGAAGTCACTGATGCAATCTTAGCCCTAAAAAATTCTTATAGCAGCGACATTTATGATTTAAACAGCAAAATAATTAAAGAAACCTTAGATACCTTAGTATTTCCTCTAACTTGCATCATAAACAGGTGTTTTAGTGAAGGACTTTTTCCAGATGTTTTCAAGGTCGCTAAAGTCATACCGATATTTAAAAATGGGGATAAAAGTAGCCCTGATAACTATCGTCCCATATCAATCATACCCATTTTTGGCAAGATTGTTGAAATCATTTTAAAAAATCGTTTAATAAAATACTTTGAGAAATATTCATTATTGCATAAATACCAATTTGGTTTTAGAAGTAAGTGTTCAACAATAAATGCAATCTGTAAACTTGTAAGTGACATTGTTGAAGGCTTTGAAGAGGGCAAGCACACTGCGATCACGCTGTGTGACCTGAGCAAGGCCTTTGACTGTGTCGACTATGGGCTTTTATTGGAAAAACTTAGTTTTTACGGAATTAAGGGTCCACCGCTCTCCCTTATTCAGTCTTATCTGCAAAATAGACAACAATGTGTCTCCATAAATAATGAGCAATCTAATTTAAGAACCGTAAGACACGGCGTACCTCAGGGTTCGGTCCTGGGTCCATTATTATTTATTATTTATGTAAACGATTTATTTTACTACCTATTTCCAAGCAGCATTATCATGTTTGCGGACGACGCAACTCTTCGCGATTCTGATAAAAGTCTAATTAAATTACAAGATGCCATCTGTGAGAATGAAAATCGAGCGGAACTTTGGTATAACTGCAATAAGCTAAAATTAAACCGTGATAAGACTCAAAAATTAGTTTTTTCCACAAATAACAATATCACAAAGGGGGACAGTGTCAAACTTTTAGGTGTTATCCTGGATGACACCCTGAGTTGGTCATGCCATATTGAGCAACTCAGTAACAAATTGTCAAGTTATATATTTCTTCTGAGGCGGCTTAAACATTTTGTCAATACTGATACACTAATTTCAGCTTATTATGCGCTTTTTCATTCACAAATTAGCTATGGGATCGTATTATGGGGAAACGCGAGCAATGCGATAAAAATTTTTAGGCAACAAAAACAGGCAATTAGAATAATTTCAAATGTAAATCCTAAGGAACACTGCAAACCTTTGTTCATTAAATACGGTATACTGCCGATTCCGTCTTTATTTATATATGTTTCGCTCCTTGAAATTCATAAAAATGTAAACCTCTATAAAAGACCAGTGAATTACCATAGTCATGATACTAGGTCAGCAAATTTGCTAAAAACACCAAGATATCGCTTAACAAAATCAGCCAAGAATTCTCTTAACCTAAATATGTACAATAGGTTACCTGAACAAATAAAAAATTTAACACTTGATAAATTCAAAAGAACGATAAAGAGTTTTATGGTGAAATTCTGTTTTTATTCCGTTGAGGAATTTATGAACGCCGACCTAATTACAAATTAGGTACGCAAATTAATTACTCATTACCCCACTAGACTGTCATATACTCACAGTTATTAATTATACATATTTATATTCTTGTAGTTTTGTACATATATACTTACCTAATTACATTTTATTTTTGTACTTATGCCCGTGCATGTAATAGATCCTTTTAAATATTGTATATTCTTTTATATTGTTCAGTAATATTTTAACTGTATAGCAGTTTGTCGACTTGCTACAAATGTATATTGTATATGTAACGTAGTCAAATAAACATTATCTATCTATCTATCTATCTATCTATTGAATTATAAATTAATTTGAAACATATGTTATCCACAATTATTATATTATTGTTAAGGGCTAGAAATGGCGTATCATAGCATTCACAAAGAAGCAGGGATTCCATTTACAGTGTACAATATTAGGAGATGCAATTTGAAACACAAAAATAGAGGGCGGTTTCTTAAGGGCTGTAAGAAGAAAGACGATTTCAAGTGTGTAATCAGAAATACTCTTTGACCTCCGTCGCAGTACTTTTCAACTCTATTTCATCATCTCAAATAACAAGGATATGGCTTTTTATTGAAATTTCTGAACAACTTGTATGTTTCGCCTTACTCTAAGAAAATATGAATTAAATATTCTTCTTGAGGAAGGATACAATGTAGTCTATGAGAGGAGATGAAGTATACTATTTAAATCATGTAAATCAAGTTTTCTTTGCTTAAGTGAAACGACGCTCGTATTAAAAATGTTATTTGCGTTATATCGAGAAATACTCAAAGTACTTCCTTTATTACTACATCAGGATAATAAATAACTGGGGATGTCATTTATACTGAATATATGTTACGTCTGTCTACTTTGAGATGTGTAATTTATTATATACATGTAGTCAAAAGCTACTCTTGGGATGCTATACAAAACATATGCTTGGTGGTGTTGATTTATTCGGCTTTTATGGAATAAACTTTTTATGACACCAAATATATTTTTCTATATTTTACTTAATATAATACAGTGGTGTAAGAAAAACGAAAATTACAAATTGTTTTGAAACATTCTTTATAGGATTTTGCAAACAGCAGAAAAAATAACTATCTATAACTAAAGAAAAACTTTGTGTAGAAATATTAATGAAATCTTTGCATTCTTTCGATAACCTGAATTCTGGTTATGCTAGCAAATTAAAATCCTAAAATGAATTTGTCTAATTTCTTATTTGACAATTCTCATTCTAACACTAGCATCCACACAGTCCCCTACGGCCATGCAGATTAAACTAGTATCCACATAACCCCCTACGATTATGAAGATTCAGTTAAAAATGAGAACAAAGACCTAAAATGAATTTATTTATCTACCTTGTCTTAAAAAATTGTTCATTCCAATGGATTACATTTTCATGAAATCTATCATTCTGTTTCCTGGAAATGCTTAGCCTTTGAAACGTTTTTCGCCCTTATTCTGGAGCTCATCAGAAAGACATAAAGCCATTCATAAAGATGTTTCATGCAAAACCAAGACAATTTCTATGAATAAGTGTGAAATGATTATATTTGACATTGACTGATAAAAACAACCTCACCTATCTATTAGCTAACTAGTATTGGAGCCTATATACTCTATGTATGTTTTAAAAATGAATTATTATTTGTTTGCTTATAATTGTATTGAAACATTCTTTATAGGATTTTGCAAACAGCAGAAAAAATAACTATCTATAACTAAAGAAAAACTTTGTGTAGAAATATTAATGAAATCTTTGCATTCTTTCGATAACCTGAATTCTGGTTATGCTAGCAAATTAAAATCCTAAAATGAATTTGTCTAATTTCTTATTTGACAATTCTCATTCTAACACTAGCATCCACACAGTCCCCTACGGCCATGCAGATTAAACTAGTATCCACATAACCCCCTACGATTATTAAGATTCAGTTAAAAATGAGAACAAAGACCTAAAATGAATTTATTTATCTACCTTGTCTTAAAAAATTGTTCATTCCAATGGATTACATTTTCATGAAATCTATCATTCTGTTTCCTGGAAATGCTTAGCCTTTGAAACGTTTTTCGCCCTTAGAAATTGTCTTGGTTTTGCATGAAACATCTTTATGAATGGCTTTATGTCTTTCTGATGAGCTCCAGAATAAGGGCGAAAAACGTTTCAAAGGCTAAGCATTTCCAGGAAACAGAATGATAGATTTCATGAAAATGTAATCCATTGGAATGAACAATTTTTTAAGACAAGGTAGATAAATAAATTCATTTTAGGTCTTTGTTCTCATTTTTAACTGAATCTTCATAATCGTAGGGGGTTATGTGGATACTAGTTTAATCTGCATGGCCGTAGGGGACTGTGTGGATGCTAGTGTTAGAATGAGAATTGTCAAATAAGAAATTAGACAAATTCATTTTAGGATTTTAATTTGCTAGCATAACCAGAATTCAGGTTATCGAAAGAATGCAAAGATTTCATTAATATTTCTACACAAAGTTTTTCTTTAGTTATAGATAGTTATTTTTTCTGCTGTTTGCAAAATCCTATAAAGAATGTTTCAATACAATTATAAGCAAACAAATAATAATTCATTTTTAAAACTTACAAATTGTTTCCTTCACTAGACTAATCTTATTTCAGGTGTAAAATAGAAAATTCATGTCAAATTTTGGATTATTCGGACTTTAGGTTTTATTAAATTTAACAGAATAAAATAGATTATCATTGAAAATTCACAATGCAATTCTTTTACTTAGAGTTACCTAATTTAATTGCTGATGTTAACTCACAATAAATTCACAATGAATTAAACAACCAAAATTAATTTTGCTTTTACTTTTAAGCTAAGGCATCTTTGCAAGATTAAGTGATTTGCAGACCTTCATGTTCTCGAGTTATGAGTTTCATATGATTCCTGGACAAGTAAATTTTCTGAGAAAACATGTTCTTGGCTATCCATTTTGCATTGTTAATGGTTTCAAATGATGCTATGTTGATGAGCCTAGCTGGAACCTTTCCAAGGAAGAGAACACTTAGTAAATCGATGTTGGGATTTATTCTGTCTTATAGCATGTGGATTCTTTTCTGTCCAAACACGTGAATTTCTTAAATAATAAACACCAGCTCTTGTATATTGTGCCTCATCTGCAAATAGACATTAAATTATGATTTTACAACATAGCTGCCTAGTCGTCAAGTAGGCAATGCTAAAAATTTTAATATTTGACAGTTCATATTTACTTGTTCGTCATACTTGCGTTTTATTATTCTAACATATTTGGTATTTGTATTAATTTTATTACCCAAATTACATAATTTTAAATGGTAAATATGCGGATATAATCTATGTGTATGGATTTTATTATGGAAATGGACGAGCTGCTCTGAGAGAATATCAAAGATTTCCTGGACGCCGAATTCTTGATCATAAATCTTTTGCTAGAGTTGTCAATTATTCTAAAAATTATAGTCCGTATCCAGCGGCCGCCTTAAATGAGCATCAAGTAAGGCAACCTTTAGCTGTAGAAGAGAATATACTAAATATTGTTGCAAATAGTGCGAAAATTAGCACAAGAGTGGGTCTTGAACACTAAAAAAAATCTCTATCCAATACATGTTCAATAGGTTCAGAGGCCAGAGGAAGGGAATGAAGTTCATGGTTAAATTTTAGTATCTGGATTATTCGAAATCGAAGAATTCTTAACAGATGTCTGTTTACAGATGAGACACAATTTACAAGAGATGGTGTTTATAATTTAAGAAATTCACATGTTTGGACAAAACAGAATCCATATGCTGTAAGACAGAATAAGTCCCAACATCGATTCGCTGTTAATATTTGATGCAGTGTTTTCAACAATCATTTGATTGAGCCACTTATCCTCAGTGATAGATTATCAGGTAAACTTTATTTAGACTGCAAAATTTTTACTTCCCTCGCATACCGAAGGGAAGTATTGTATTCGAGAAAAAATCACCCTCCGAGAAATATAGGTTTTTCAATTCCGTCAGTCTGCCTGTCTGTCTGTCTGTCTGTCTGTTGGTGCATTAACTAAAAAAACTACTTGACGGAGAGCAGTCAAATTTGGTAGGTAGTTGACGCTACTGTCAGCGAAGAAATGGTTAAACTTTCACTGGAATAAATAACAAAAAAAAAAAATCCTCAAATTTAAAATTTTCACTTTTCATGACGCGCTAAACCTATTTCAGAAAAAAAAATGAATATTTTGTTCACCAACATTTTTGAAAACTTTTGTACCACTAAAATAGATGAAAAAAATTGTTTTTTTTATTCAAATTTAAAACTTCCACGTTTCATGACATTCCAAACCTATTTAAAAAAAAAAATTGTTTCTTTTTACCAACATTTTAAAAAAAATTTTTACCACTAAATTAGATGGGAAAAATTTTTTCTATGTTCAAATTTAAAATTTCCACGTTCCCTGGCGTTCGAAACCTATAAAAAAAATCGGTAAAGGTATTTACACAGAACTTCCCTCTTTATTTGTGCGTGGCGGTCACTCGAAAATTGATAATTACGAAATGACATTGAAAATAATAATCGGAATATAGTTATCAATATTATTACAAAGAACAATATACAGAGTGCTCATCCAACAGCAAAAGTTCAATACTAAATAAAAGGTGCTACATATGGAAGGCTTGCGCAAATACCTTTACAAATGTCCACCATTACTGAATTATTTCTTGGGATGACCACCCCGTACATTTTTCAATAAAAGTATAATAGTTGCATATGCCAAATATTACTGCCATCTGTCACATGTTTAATTCCACATTCACGTAGTGGAGTGGAAGTCTAGTGGTGGTTAAAAAATTTCATTTTTTGAAATTTTTGAAAAATGTTGATAAAAAAATGTTTTTCTTCTGAAATAGGTTTAGAATGTCATGAAACGTGGAAATTTTAAATTTGAGCAAAAAGGAAAGTTTCTTTCTATTCTATAGTAGTGGCAAAATGTTTTTTTTTTTTAATAGGTTTAGAATGCCATGAAATGTGAAAATTTTAAATTTGAGCAAAGAAACAAATTTTCCATCTATTTTAGTGATAACATTTTTTTTAAAATGGTAAAAACATTTCTACAATTTTTTTTGTCGGTTTAGAATGCCACGAAATGTGGAATTTTTAAATTTGAGCAAAGAAAATATTTTTTTCATCTAATTTAGCTGTAAAAATTTTTTCAAAAATGTTGGTAAAAAAAATTTCAATTTTTTTAATAGGTTTAGAATGCCATGGAACGTGAAAGTTTTAAATTTAAATAAAGAACAAAAACATTTTCATCTATTTTAGTGGTACAAAATTTTTCAAAAATGTTGGTGAAAAAAATTTTCTATTTTTATTTCCCTCGCATACCGAAGGGAAGTATTGTAATCGAAAAAAAATCACCCTCCAAGATTTTTTCGGATTCTGACGTTTCAGAACACGTAGATTACGAAAATATAGGTTTTTCAATTCCGTCAGTCTATCTGTCTGTCTGTCTGTCTGTCTGTTGGTGCATTTACTATAAAGCTACTTGAGGAGAGCAGTCAAATTTGGTAGGTAGTTGACGCTACTGTCAGCGAAGAAATGTTAGAAATTTCACTGCAAAATATACAGGGTGGACCGTCTAAACGAAATAAATAGTAAAAAAAATTTTTTTTTGCTCAAATTTAAAATTTCCACGTTTCATGACGCGCTAAACCTATTTCAAAAAAAAAAAATTTTTTGAAAATGTTTTCACCATTTTTGAAAAATTTTTTACCAAGATGAAAAAATTTTTTTTTGCTCAAATTTAAAATTTCTACGTTTCATGACACGCTTAACCTATTTCAGGAAAAAAAATTTTGAAAATTTTGAAAATTTTTTTCACCAATAGTTATTTTTGAAGATATTTTTACTACTAAAATGAAATATTTTTTTTCTTTCTTCAAATTTAAAATTTCCACGTTTTATGGCATTCTAAGCCTGATTCAAAAAAAAAAAATTTTTTTTTTACCATTTTTCAAAATTTGTGTACCACTAAAATAGATGGAATTTTTGTTTTATTTCTTCAAATTTCAAATTTCCACGTTTCATAGCGTTTTAAATCTATTTAAAAGAAAAATTAGGAATTTTTTTTACTATTTTTAAAAATTTTTACCACTAAGATAGAATTTTTTTTCCTTTGTTCAGGTTTTAACTATCCACGTTTCCATGGCATTCTAAAATTATTCAAACAAATTTTAAAATGTTTTTGAAAATTTTAAAAAAAAATTTGAATACATTTTTAATCTATTTATGTATCACTACTATAGAACAGACGAAAATTTTTTTTTTGCTCAAATTTAAAATATCCACGTTTCATGATATTCCAAACCAAGTTCAGAAAAAAAAATTTGCAACATTTTGTTACCAGTTTGGAAAAAAATTTAACACTAGAATGCTCAAATTTAAAAGTTTCACGTTTCATGACATTCTAAATCTAGGTATTTCAGAAAGAAAATATTGAAAATTTTTTTCACCAACATTTTTCAAAAAGTTTTTACCACTAAAATAGATCGATTTTTTTTATTTGCTCAAATATAAAATTTTCACGTTTCGTAGCATTCTAAACCTATTTTAAAAATATATAATTTTTAATTTTAAACTTTTTTTGCACTACTATAGAATAGAATGAAACTTTCCTTTTTAGTCAAATTTAAAATTTCTACGTTTGATATTTTAAACCTATTTCAGAAGAAAAAATTTTGAAAATTATTTTATCAACATCTTTTGAAAATTTTTTTAAAAAATGAATTTTTTTTAAAAAATGAAATTTTTTAACCACCACTATACTTCCACTCCATTACGTGAATGTTGGATTGAAAATGTGACAGATGGCAATAATATCTGGCATATGCACCTATTATACTTTCATTGAAAAATGTATAGGGTGGTCATCCCAAGAAATAATTCAGTCATGGTGGACACTTGTAAAGGTATTTGCGCAAGCCTGCCATATGTGGCACCTGCTATTTAGTATTGAACTTTTGCTGTTGGATGAGCAATCTGTATATTTTTTTGACCAAAACTTATCAAGTTTTTTTTGTAATAATAGCAATAACTATATTCCGATTATTATTCTCAATGTCATTTCGTAATTATTATTTTCTTAGAGTGACTGCCATGCACAAATAACGAGGGAAGTTCTGTGTAAATACCTTTACCGATTTTTTTTTCTGAAATAGGTTTAGCGTGTCATGAAACGTGAAAATTTTAAATTTGAGGAAAACATTTTTTTCCATTATTTATTTCCTTTAGACGGTTCACCCTGTATATTCTCCAGTGAAAGTTTAACCATTTTTTCGCTGACAGTAGCGTCAACTACCTACCAAATTTGACTGCTCTCCTTCAAGTAGTTTTTTAGTTTAGTGAAAAAAAATTTTTTGCCCAAATTTAAAATTGCCTCGCTAAACCTATTTCAGAAAAAAAAAAATTTTTTACCAACCATTTTGAAAATATTTGTACCACTAAAATAGATGAAAAAATTTTTTTTCTCTGTCCAAATTTAAAATTTCCACGTTTCATGGCATTCTACCTATTTAAAAAAACATTTTTGACAAATTTTTTTACACTAAAATAGAAGGAATTTTTTTTTCTTTCTTCAAATTTAAATATTCCACGTTTCATAACGTTCTAAATCTATAAAAAAAAAATTGAAATTTTTTTTACCATTTTTAAAAAAAATTTACCACTAAAATGGTTATTTTTTTTGTTCACATTTAAAATTTCCACGTTTCCATGGGGTTCTAAAACTATTCAAACAAGTTTAAAAATGTTTTTGAAAAATTTTAAAAAATTTTACCACTAAAATAGATGGAATTTTTTTTTCTTTGTTCAGATTTACCATTTCCACGTTTCCATAGCATTCTAAAACTATTCAAACAAATTTAAAAATGTTTGTGAAAAATTTAAAAAAGTTTTGAAAACATTTTTAAGTTATCACTACTATAGAATAGACGAAAATATGTTTTTGCTCATTTAAAATTTCCTCGTTTTATGACATTCCAAACCTATTTAGGAAAAAAAGAATTTGCAACATTTTTTTACCATTTTGGAAAAAAATTGAACACTAGAATAAATGGATTTTTTTTTTGCTCAAATTTAAAATTTTCACGTTTCTTTCTAAACCTATTTGAGATAAGAAAAAATTTGAAAATTTTTTCACCAACATTTTTGAAAAAATTTTTACCACTAAAAGAGATGGAAATTATTTTTTTATTTACTTAAATTTAAAATTTCACGTTTCATGGCATTCTAAAGCTCTTTAAATAGAATATGTAATTTTGTAAACTTTTCTTACCACTACTATAGAATAGAAGGAAACTTTCCTTTTTGCTTAAATTTAAAATTTCTACGTTTCATGACATTCTAAACCTATTTCAGAAGAAAATATTTTAAAAATTTCAAAAACAAATGAAATTTTTTAACCACCACTATATTTCCACCCCATTACGTGAATGTGGGATTGATAATGCGACAGTTGGCAATAATATTTGCCATATGCACATATCATACTTTTATTGAAAAATGTACAGGGTTGTCATCACAAGAAATAATTCAGTCATGGTGGACATTTGTAAAGGTATTTGTGCAAACCTTCCATATTTGGCACCTGTTATTTAGTATTAAACTCTTGCTGTTGGATGAGATATATATATAGTATATTTTTTGACCTAAAGTTATCAGGTTTTCTTTATAATAATAGCAATAACTATATTCCGATTATTATTCTCAATGTCATTTCATAATTAATAATTATTTAGAGTGACCGCCATGCACAAATAACGAGGGAAGTTCTGTGTAAATACCTTTACCGATTTTTTTTACCATTTTTGAAAAAATTTTATCACTGAAATAGACGGAATTTTTTTTCTTTGTTCAAATTTAAAATATCCATGTTTCCATGGTATTCTAAACATATTCAAACATATTTAAAACATTTTTTGAAATATTTAAAAAAAACTTTTGAAATTTGAAAATTTTTTGAAAAATTTTTTAACACTAAAATAGATGGAAAAATTTTTTTCTTTGCTCAAATTTAAAATTTTCACATTTCATGGCATTCTAAACCTATTTCAAAAAAAAAAATACCACTACTATAGAATAGAATTAAACTTTTCTTTTTGCTCAAATTTAAAGTTTCCACGTTTCATGACATTCTAAATCTATTTCAGAAGAAAAAAATTTTTACCAACATTTTTGAAAAATTTCAAAAAATTAAATTTTTTAACCACCACTAGACTTTCACTCCACTACGTGAATGTGGAATTAAACATGTGACAGATGACAATAATATTTGGCATATTCACCTATTACACTTTTATTGAAAAATATACAGGGTGGTCATCCCAAGAAATAATTCATTCACGGTGGACATTTTTAAAGGTATTTGCGCAAGCCTTCCATATGTGGCACCTTTTATTTAGTATTGAACTTTCGCTGTTTACAGGTTAGAAATTTACAACAACAAAAATTTGTAATTTTTTCTGATAGCAAAAGCTCGTTAGATAAATTAAAAAATATAAAAAGTTTCTCTAGTTGCAACTATATAATATCTAATATAATAAATTTAATAATTGAAATACAAAAACAAAACAAAATTGTACATTTAGCATGGGTCAAGGCTCATTGTGGTATCTTAGGCAATGAAATAGTTGACAACATGGCGAAACAGGCCGTAAATTTGGGGGAGGTGACTGAATACCTTTGCCCATTTGAAGATTTAACTTCTATAACAAAAAAAATGTTTTTACGAGAATGGAACAACTTATATCAAAATTCCGAAAAAGGGGCTTATTATAAGTGTATTGAGCCATTGCCTTCAAAAGAGCACTGGTACAAAAACTGCTATTCAAAAAATACAATCAGTAAAATATGTAGACTAAGATTCAATCATGCACTGGTACCATCATATCTATTTAGAATTAATAAGAGAGATAATGCGTTATGTGATTGTGGAGAAGTAGGGGATACGGTACATATGATTTTAGAATGTAAATTGAACGAAGATAATAATAAACATTTTTTGGATGTAATTTATAAATCAAATCTTGTACCATGTCCGTTTAATTTGATGCAATTGCTAGCATCAAGAAACATTTTTATATATAACCATTTAGTATACCATATAAAAAAAATAAAATTAAAAATATAATAAATATGTAATATTTGTAACTTGTATTTAGAAATAAGTTTCCTATCGTCTTTCCTTCAATGTTAATCCATGTTATCCGAGGTCTAGTCAGTATGTGTGAAAATCGTCTATACGGACCCATAGACGTACCTGTATCACTGTCAGTTCCCAATTATAAGTTGAAAAAAAAAAAGATAAAAAAAAGATAAAAAATTATTAAATGAAATAAAAAAAAATACACGAAAAAAAATTGAAAAAAAAATACATATATTAAAAAAGAAGGAATACATATTAAAAAAAAAACTGAAAAAAATATCACAAAAAAAAAGATATATGTTTGTATGTTTGTACTTATTCGTTTACGTAAATACTTATATGCCTGTTATATACAATAGAAAAATATGTAGTTAAAAAAAAGTGTACACATTGGTAACCAAGGAATAATGTGATAAGAAATAAAATTTAAAAAAATAATTATTATACTAGGAAACTTGGCGAATGGTCTTGGTAACCGTAGTCAACAAACCTGAAACACACACACACACACACACAACTTTCGCTGTTGGATGAACACTCTGTATATTTTTTGACCAAAACGTATCAGATTTTCTTTGTAATAATAGTGATAACTATATTCCGATTATTTTCAATGTCATTTCGTAATTATTAATTTTCTAGAATGACCGCCATGCACAAATAAAGAGGGAAGTTCTATGTAAATACCTTTACCGATTTTTTGCACATGTTATTGGAAAATGAAATATTGCGGGAATGTATTACCAGCATGATGGCGTTCCACCCCATTTTAGGAATATTGTGGGAAATTTCCTAAACGACAATTTCCCAAATACGTGGATAATTCGAACTGGACCTCATCATTGGCTTTCGAGGTCACTGGATTTCAGTTCGGTTGATTTTTGTCTTTGGGGACATTTAAAAGCAAAGGTATATGACGCAGCTATTAATAGTGGAGAGGAACTTTTGGAACGCGTTGATAACGCTTGCGTAGAAGTTAGAAATAATCGAGATATCGTGCAATTAGAAATATTAGTACTTGAGCAATGAAATGTATTCATCGAAATGGAGGCCACTTTGAACAGTTATTGTATTTATGTATTTATTAATTTCACTTATTTATTGTTATTTTACAAACATATATTAAAAATATTAGTATTTTTAAATGTACTAACAAAATAAGTAGTATTTTGATTTGTGTATGCAAATCTACATTGTTTTTAAAATTATTTTACAATAGTTCACTGACCTAGTCTAGAAGGGTAGGAATTATCATTGCCGCAAGTTTTTTTTTCTGTTACTCAAGTTGCAACTACTGCCTCGACTATTTCAATGCAATTGGATTTACGGCAAGTAATCAAGGTTGAAGAATGAATTGCGCAAACAAATTAAGTGAG
Source organism: Stenurella melanura (assembly GCA_963583905.1). Taxonomy (NCBI): domain Eukaryota; kingdom Metazoa; phylum Arthropoda; class Insecta; order Coleoptera; family Cerambycidae; genus Stenurella; species Stenurella melanura. The sequence goes on along the minus strand of OY757317.1, from coordinate 36,338,502 downwards.
CTGCTTTATTCAATTTTCTCGCTCTTTTCGAATATCGCAACAGATCTACAAAATTTTGTCATACAGGTAGTTGATTTTGACATACAACATATTGTCAGTTTTTTATTAAGCCGGACTTGAATTTCTGTGTTAGTTTATTATGAAGTTCTATCAAGTAAAATAAGTGAAATAGGCATTCTAGGTGTGAACCGATTATAGGGTATAGTTCAATAGTCATGACCTCGGTCATGACCAAAGAAAGATTTGACCAAAAGCACTAAAACATCCTGTAATTAAGGATGATGGATGCATTAATTTGGAACCACCAAAGGAACATTAATTTGGAACCACCAAAGGGCCCTCTATCTACAAGGAACGTATGTACCTTTAACTTTGAAACACCCTGTACAAATTGCAACATCGTTTGTTGGTCATTTACCATAGATCAATGAATAATGGCTGAATATTATCATTAATGCAACAATAATTAATCGTGAATATGCATTGCTACTACAGCGTTTAGACAGCTTTGGACCTAAGTACGTGCGAATCCAAACGCTTACAAAATTAAATGCCTATAACTGTCTCATAAATGAAAGCAGTATTATCACAGCAGGAATCATAAAAGGGATTATGGACAAAGGCCGTGGGTACTGCGTAAAAAGTTAAAATAGCGCAAAATAGTTTTGTCAGAGTTCAGGTCACGCGTAGCGCAATAAAAATAATTAATAATAATAATTAACAATATGCTTGATGGCTCTATCCTACTAATAGCAAGGAAGTTATTGTCTATAGAAGACAAATGATTTTGAGATAATATACTAACTAAACAAATATTCATTTACAAAATCTATTGGAAACACAAAGAACAATATTGTATTGTGTAACAAGAAGGAAAACTATTTAAGAGTAAGAGTAACATTTTCATATCGAGACAATTTCTCGTACAATATTGAGCGTAAGAGAATCATCTAAGCACCTATGTAGAGCCCAAATTGCTATCTAACTGGAAAAAAAATATAACGGAATGCATGGTAAGTAGAGATGTAGAAATAATATACGTAGGATGGTAATTTTTCTAAGCTCAATTTTTATACTTTGTGGTGTGGTTTCCTCTAGTACATTTGTTTAAAATATTCAAATATATTAATAAAGAAATTTTCAAAGTATTTGTTATTCATATGCAGCAGGATACTTCTGATCAATCATCATTATATACTGCAATAGCGGATTATTTTATGTTAGAATTGTTACCAATCATATAGCGCGTGCACGGTTTGACAGATGACAAGATAGGTTTGTTCCATGATATTATTTTCATATGATTTTTATAAGTTTTTATATAGTACTCGACATTCTTATTATGCATTTAACATTTCATATTATTAACTTTTTTCATTCTCGAAATATACGAGGTTGAAATTAGAAATAGTTGAAAAAACAGTGCGCCTGTTTGTGACGTCACTATACGCAACTTTTGGATGAAATCTAATGAAAAATTCAGTGCCCAAAAATCACGGAGGGCAGTTTCCGGGGGGCTCTCAAGGTCCAAATCTGACATCGAAACTTACCAGGGATGCTCGTGGGTGGCTCTACGGGGGTTAGTGTAATTCATATAGACAGAAAGCACTATAAAGTTTTTGAAAAGATGCACGAATCGAGATGTTTGCCAATGGGGAAGGGGGACATGGGTAGAGTCTAAAACCAAAAAGTCGGAACTGCGCATGCTGGCTTCCGGTCGCCATCTTGGAAAACGTGAATGACGTATTTCCGTTCCTGTTCGTTTTCTCGGAAAATTTATGAACCAACGTTGTATATCTAGCTGTTTATCTTTCATTTTTAATTTAACTTTTTTTTGTAGGAATGATATATATTACAAAGTTACAGCTGCTTGAAAAAAAATATTTTTTCTTATCAATTTTTCAACTACTGAATGAAACCTTGAAAATCAACCCCTACTTACTAACTCCTACGATAAGTACAAATTTTTGATCGACAGTATTAACTCTGCAGCTCCACTTTCCATGCCAACCTACAAACCCTTTAAATGCAAGTCTCGGCTACCTTCACCATGGTGGAACGAAACTTGTGATCTAGCTATATCTGAGAGAAAACAGGCCATTCGAAATTACACACATACCTTCCTCCCAAAAAAGTTCTGATGATTTCGACTGGTTGGATGGTTTCTTTGATAGGGTAGCTCCACCATTTGCTAATAATTGTTCCGTTACTCAAAGTACATCTTCAACCAATAGCCACTTTCTATGTCTCCCCTTCCAATACCACGAACTAGAAACCGCTCTAAAAAAAGTAAGAAACTCTTTAGCATGTTATGATGACATAAAATATCCTATGCTAGTGCACTTGCCTAGCAATTCGAAAAAATTATTATTGGACATTTTTAATGACATTTATCTTTCAGGCTGTAACATTGCTGAACTCAAAAATTCAGTTCAATTCGCCTACAAAGAAGGCGTTGGTACCCTTGACGCAGTTCTAACTTTAACTACTGATATACAAATTAATTTTTCCCGTAGTAATTATTTGAGTTCCCTCTTTATAGATTTGGAAGGTGCCTATGAGTCAGTAAACGTGGAAATTTTAGAAGAAAAACTATGCAGGTTTTATTTTGTGCCTGACATTATTACCAGAAATATTGTAAATATTTACTCAAATAGGGTAATATACATTAGAAATAATAGGACTGAAAAAATAGGATCTAGACTAAACAATTCTGGAATTCCGCAGGGTTCCGCTCTGGGACCTCTTCTCTTCAACCTATACACAGGTGATATCCATAACATAAATATCCCAATCTTAATCATTGTACAATATGCTGATGATCTTTGTATTTACACCGAAAATAGAACATGGAATAGGTCCCTAGAAACCCTTGAAAGTGAGATTTTGTGTTTGAGGCAATGGATTTTTGAAAACGGCGTTGAAATTTCCACGTAAAAATCAATATTTTCCGTCTTTACAAAACATAATACACATAACCTATTGCAAACGAGGAATATCCAACTCGCTGGTTTCAATTTACCAATACTCTCAGAGATCACAGATCTGGGTGTCATACTTGACAGAAAACTCACCTGGAAGCCTTTCATAGAGTCTATTAAAATCAAGTGTATTAAGGGTATTAACTTTTTAAAATTTGGCAGCAAAACCTGGTGGGGAACTGACGTTAAAACCGCACTACCTTTTTATAAATCCTATATTAGATCTATAATAGACCACGGCTACATATTCTACGGTTCTGCTAATAAGAACTTATTAAATAATCTAGATGTCATACAACGTAAAGAATATGTCTGGGTGCTATGGAATCCACACTGAATGAAGCCCATGTGGAGGCTCTTGAACCCCTACTTTTAATTAGAAGAGATTTCTTGAGTAACAAGTTCATTCTCAAGCTTAAGCTTTGTAACACGCCTCTACTTCAAAAAATTTCTTCCCTTAATACTTTCGACTTAACCAACAGTTATTCTACTAAGAAGCCTTTCCCCCCTATTTGTATTTCATTTCGTGATACCCATGAACAGTTAAACATTATTGAAAATAATTCATTAAGCGATTAATATTACTGGGCTTTGTGAAAAAATTATACTAAATGTTCTTGACCAGTTTAATGACTCAACAATTATTTACACTGATGTCTCTAAAACCAAAGATAGTAACGGCTGTGCTTTCTACATTCCATTGAAACACGATGAAGTCAAATTCAAACTTGACATAAACTGTTCGATTTTTACTTCTGAAGCAATTGCCAAATAAAAGAATCTGTTTATAATATCACACAATCTGGGTAATCTGTTACTTTTGTCTGGGTCAAAGCTCATATAGGCCTGACTCATAATGAACATTTCGACATTTTGGTTAAGGACGCCGCCATTAACGGGGCTATACTACATTATAAGCTATGCCTGACTGACTGCTATAACTTATATAAAACACGAGCAAGGAATACATGGATAGACTCCTGGGAACAACATGTTTTGAATAAAACTACTAAATATTGCACAATACAACCAACCATTCTTCGTTATTTTTGGCATCACAACCTGAACGTACCACGAAAATATATAACAACTATTATCAGGCTAAGGTTTGGACATGTGAGCTTTCCCGCTCACCTACATAAAATCGGCTTTGTCCCATCACATCTGTGCGATCTGTGTGACCATGTTTTCTTTTCATGTTTCAAAAATAAAAACGCTACAGATATATTTATTAAAAATATTGTCTCATGTTGCAACACTATGGCTCCATTTAACTTAGTTAATCTCCTTTCTGGAACTAAGCAAATTAATGAATTTATTATCGGTTTTTTTAGTAGAAAGTAAAATAAAGTTATAGGTTAGCTTTGTATTCCTCTTGTCTTACCCCTTGTTTATATCCTCCTTCCCGTGGTCCTTCTTGTGATGTTGATTATAATTTAATGCGCTGACGAGAAGCGTGTGTCCCTGTAATTCCTAATTTTGTTCATCTCTCTCTACTTATTTTGTATTAGGTTTTGTTTCTGTATTCCATATTACAAATTGCTCTTTTGTGACTGGCTGTATGGTCTATGACCCAAAGCCATAAAAAAAATGAATGAAACGTTCGGGTGTAAAATTCTGAATAAAAATTATAGAAGACATAATTACCTTTAGTTTAAATGCACAACGAAGTTTCTGTGACTAATAGTTTTAAAGTTGTGGACGCGCGAATTCGGCCCCACAGACCTCAGCGCTTGCGCGTGCCTCGTACCTCGCTCCGCCTGTTCCATGTATGATTGCTCACGATAACGTGAACTCAGTTTCATCTCGAAAATTGTCAGTTTCATTATTCTGTACTGGGATGTATTACACTACGCATGTAATTCTAATGAATTTTCAACATTACACATATTTGCCAATGGACTCAGCGACCTCGAAAGCCCTCGGGAGGCGATTCCCATGAGATCTTCACGGCTTTCTACAAATTTCTAGAATTTTTGAAAAATATATGCGCTTTAGGTGCACTTTATGCACCCACTAAGTAATTTTATTCGAACGGCTTATTTACTATATGTAGACTTCTTTTCTAATATTTTTCCGAAAACGATGCCAAAAACCGCATCTTCATCCGAGCTGTATGTTAAAATTTAGTTATTCCGGGCAAATTTGACTTAATTTCCCTGGTTTAAATGTTCCAATGTAATGTGAAATTAACAGTTTTCTTTTACTTTTTTAACTTTCCCGTGTTATTAGCTATTGAAATAAACAGTTTTAAGTTTAGTTTTCATGATATGTAGACAATTACGTATATTTTAGAATAATGTTTTCTTCGTGTTTAATACAATTTATAGGACAGACCTTATTATTGTCTATATGGCATATTAGCTTATTTAATATTTAAACGCTATTAATTATTTTACAACAAAATGTAGTCATATAGTATGGTATCTGGTTGTAGAAGTCGAGCCGAATATCAATATAAGCTGTTACAGGTATGTGATTATTATTAAACAATAGAATTTAGTGTTTATTATTTAACATTTAATAACTACATAGTAGTATATTATCTACTCCATGCACATTCAAGTTTGTGCTCAATCAAAAGAGTAAGGAGAAAAGTGGATACACACCTTAAAGCTGCATAACCCCTATATTTATTTGGTAACCAATAGATGAGTGACCTCAGTCCAGCAAATTGTTCTAAAAATAATATATAAAATTTAAATGGATTTATTATTTACTTCGATTACTTGTTACGAAATGTATGGAACTAGGACCATACTTCATTTTTGACAGAGTAAGATCGGCTCTTTTTGTTTTGCTCCTTTGATTGAACACAAATGTTTCTTCTTCTGGTATAAATCGATGGCAATGTGAAATAACTATAATTTTATTTTCGTGCATGCAGTAGGTATTTACTGCTATGCATTAATTAAATATGTTACATAACACTAAATTCTAATGTTAAGTAGTAAACACATACCTGTAAAATCTTTAATTGGCATTCGGCTCGACTTCCAGAACAAAATACCACACAATATGACGACTTCTTGTCGTAAACTGCTAACAAAATAATTGACAGCGTTTAAATCTTAAATAATCTAAATATATCCTGGATATAATAGTAAGCTCAATCCTGTAAATACGAAGAAAACAACTAAAAATATATAGGTAAACAATGCACATCTTCCCAACTCAAGGAAAATATTGTAAACACACGTAATTGTCTATATACAGTGTGTTTCACTTCTCGTGAAGACACCCCTGTATCTTCTTTATTTGTGGCCCAATTAATTTCAAATTTTTATGAGGTATACAACTCTGTAAGGCGACTTTAATCAACACATAAATGTCGTTTAGATATAAAACCTCGGCTTACTGCGATAAAAAGAAAATCGAGATTTTCGAGAAATCATAGTAGGCTTAGATATAGACGAAAATTTTATTAATAATAGTTGTTCAGAATCACTAGATATGCCCCCCTATAAAATTTGGTGAAAATCGGAATACTTTGAAAAAAAAATTTTTGTTTCACTTCTCGTGAAGACACCCCTGTATCTTCTTTATTTGTGGCCGAATTAATTTCAAATTTTTATGAGGTATACAACTCTGTAAGGCGACTTTAATCAACACATAAATGTCGTTTAGATATAAAACCTCGGCTTACTGCGATAAAAAGAAAATCGAGATTTTCGAGAAATCATAGTAGGCTTAGATATAGACGAAAATTTTATTAATAATAGTTGTTCAGAATCACTAGATATGCCCCCCTATAAAATTTGGTGAAAATCGGAATACTTTGAAAAAAAAAATTTTGTTTCACTTCTCGTGAAGACACCCCTGTATCTTCTTTATTTGTGGCCGAATTAATTTCAAATTTTTATGAGGTATACAACTCTGTAAGGCGACTTTAATCAACACATGAATGTCGTTTAGATATAAAACCTCGACTTACTGCGATAAAAAGAAAATCGCAATTTTCGAGAAATCATAGTAGGCTTAGATATAGACGAAAATTTTGTTAATAATAGTTGTTCAGAATCACTAGATATGCCCCCCTATAAAATTTGGTGAAAATCGGAAAACTTTGAAAAAAAATTTTTTTTTCATCTCGTGAAGACACCCCATCTTTTTTTTATTTGTGATCGAATTTTAAGACTAATTTATTTTAAAAAATGTATCAATTATACAACTCTATAAAATGACTTTATCCAACCCACAGAGAGAACTTTTTCCAACAAACGAAAGTCGTGAACAAAAATCATGATTCAATAAAACGCTAAAAGGGCCACTTTTTATTACATATCAAGTTGTAACACTGTTCCTTTTTTTTTGTTTTTTTCGTTGTCAATGTTCTTGAGGAGTAACTTTCCATCATATCCTTCTTATCGACTCAGAATTTTAGGAACATTAGGGGTTTTTTGATTTTTTGTTTTAAATGTTAAGAGTGCCGTGAAATTAACTGTCAATAACTATTTTGTTTATTTCTCCATTCTTACTTTTATGACAGAAGTGATTATTGTTATTTATTGTTCAGTTCGTAAGTTTAATTATTTAATTTTTTTAATCATAATGGTTAGAATTCTTTTAACCACTGATGAAAAAGTAGAAATAATAAAGATAGTCGGTGAAAATGTACGGTCTTCAAGAGAAGCTGCAGAAGAATTTAATTTAAGACATCCTCTAAGACGACCAATACACCATGGTACCGTTGCAAGAATATGTCACTTGTTCAATACAACTGGTAATGTGCTTAAACCGAGAGTACATCTCAGTCGAAGACATGGAGAGGATGACGTTATATTAGCGGCGTTTAACGCCAATCCCACTACCAGCCTTAGAAATATGGCTCGTGACCTCAATTTGTCGGCGTCAAAAATTTGGAGATGTTTAAAACGCCATAAGTTACAACCGTTTAAACCAAAATTTGTACATACCTTGGAGGAAGGTGATGAAGAGAGAAGACTAGAATATTGTTTATGGATCCAAGGTAATTATTTAAATAATAGAGACTTCTTGAAGAAAGTAATTTTCACGGACGAAGCAACTTTCTCCACCAACGGGGTAGTATCATCACAAAATTCTAGATACTGGGCAGTAGAAAATCCTGATTGGATAATAAATTGTAAAAGGCAATATTCCCAGAAGGTAAATGTGTGGTGTGGAATTTTTAATGAAACAATAATAGGGCCGTTCTTCTTTTTTCAAAATATAAATGCGTTACATATGCTACAATTTTTAAATAATGATCTGTGGAATGCAATAGTCGATTTTCCTTTGGAACAATTGTATTTCCAACTCGACGGAGCATCTATCCATAATTCCGTAGTAGTAAGAGCATGGATGAACGAACATTTTCCCCAAAGATGGATAGGACGAAATAGCCCTCTAATACATTGGCCACCCAGATCTCCTGATCTCACTCCCATGGATTTTTATTTTTGGGGTCATATTAAAAATAAAGTTTATAAGACCAGACCTCAAAATGTGGAGCAGCTTTGTGTGAGGATAAGGCACGCGTGTTTAGAAGTTACGGCTCAAGAACTGCGAAGAGTTGTAATAAATAACAGAAAGCGGATTGAGAAGTGTATTACACTTGAGGGTGGGTTAGTAGAAAGGGGCCGAATATAATAGTATAATAAGTGGCATTTTAGTCATTCACTGTAAATACTGTTTCATTACCTTTTATTTAATAAATAATTTTAATAATAATTGTGCACGACTCATTTGTTGGAAAAAGTTCTCTCCGTATGTTTGGACAATATCGCTGTGTAACTGATAATTTTTTTAAAATAAATTAGTCTTGAAATTCTGTAACAAATAAAAAAGATACGTGTTTTCACGAGAAGTGAAACAAAAATTTTTTTTTCAACATATTCCAATTTTCACCAAATTTTATAGGGTGGCATATCTAGTGATTCTGAACAACTATTATTAACAAAATTTTCGTCTATATCTAAGCCTACTATGATTTCTGGAAAATTGCGATTTTCTTTTTATCGCAGTAAGCCGAGGTTTTATATCTAAACGACATTTATGTGTTGATTAAAGTGGCATTATAGAGTTGTATACCTCATAAAAATTTGAAATTAATTCGGCTATAAATAAAGAAGATACAGGGGTGTCTTCACGAGAAGTGAAACAAAAAAATTTTTTTTCAACGTATTCCAATTTTCACCAAATTTTATAGGGTGGCATATCTAGTGATTCTGGACAACTTTTATTAACAAAATTTTCGTCTATATCTAAGCCTACTATGATTTCTCGAAAATTGCGATTTTCTTTTTATCGCAGTAAGCCGAGGTTTTATATCTAAACGACATTTATGTGTTGATTAAAGTCGCCTTACAGAGTTGTATACCTCATAAAATTTTGAAATTAATTCGGCCACAAATAAAGAAGATACAGGGGTGTCTTCACGAGAAGTGAAACACACTGTATAATGAAAACTAAAATTTAAACTGCTTATTTCAATAGCTGATAATGTTAATGAACCCTGTAAAATGCTCCATTTTAAAAATATGAAATTATTGATAAAATTAAATTTAGCTAAAATTCCCATGAAGAAATCGACTTTGAATTATTGAAATCTGCATAAACAATTATTTTACTAAAAATATCCTAGAAAATCATTTAGAAACATTTTTCAGCTCGAGGATGACGGTCAATCGCCTTTCTGCGCCGTCATTTGAAATTTAATTATTATTCGAAAGTACCAAGAATTGTCTTGTCAAAATTTAAGAAAAAATCAATGGGACGGTTTTTCCAAAATCGACATTTAATTATTCTAAGCGGTGGAGCGGTCCATCAAAAATAATCGAAAAATTCAAAATCGAGGATTCGATTCCGACGAACCCAAAATATCCTAAATCCAGGCCCAGGCGGGAATCGCCATAGTAGTCGCTCGAATGCGAGTCGTCGACAAAAAGGTATCATTCGGTTCAATGACGTTAGTACATTTTTCAAGCTGGAAAACCATTGAATTCATATATACAGGGTGTTTCGTGAGTGACTGGCCATACCCTAGTGAGGGGTACAGAACCCTAAGACGATTTAACAGTGACCTTTATTAGATCTCTAATGCCTCTCGTTTCCGATATACAGCGTGTTTTCTATTTTTTGCCAAAATTTAGATCGGCCGTATTGTTTCATGGCTGTAGTAAATTGTACCAAATTTAATAGATATGTTTTACTAATAGAGGTCTACATAATTCAGTATCGAAAACAAAAAAAAAGTCAGGGTCTGAGCCATTTTTTAAAATTTTGGACCTGACCTAAAAACATCGTCCTGTATATGGATTTTGGCAATATACAATACAGATTTTCAAAATAGCCTAATAGCGTGCCTGAACCATGTAGTTAGTTTTTTTGGCACACTTTTAACGCCTCTAGAATTAACAGCTGAGTTTCACAATAAATCCATTTAAAAAATATTTAGGTGACTTTCGGTCACAAAAACATCAGTAACTACATGGACGACATTAATTTTCTGGGGAAAAATTTAATTTTACTGTCTGTTTTTTAAAATTTGCTACAAGGATGATGGTATAATGTAAAAATATGTAAATGTCAACAAATGTAAAAAAAAATAAATAAATATGTAATAATGTGAACAAACAAAATTTTTATTTATTAGAACAAATACAAAAGAGTAAAAATTATACGGAAGTGAAATAACTGAGACAATAAAGCTCCTAAATGGTTAGTGCAATTAGTTAAAAAGAATTCGATCCAATACAATTACACGAAATTAAAATAACACACCTAAATGTAACGAATAAAAACTAATTAAAAGAAAAGACTACAACAAATTTTCAAAATGTCTGCCTCTAAACTCAATATACTTTCTTGCGCGTAACTGTAAATTATTCATAGCATTTCTAATCATCTGAGTTTTATTACTTCCCTCGCATACCGAAGGGAAGTATTGTATTCGAGAAAAAATCACCCTCCGAGATTTTTTCGAATTCTGACGTTTCAGAACACGTAGATTCCGAAAATATAGGTTTTTCAATTCCGTCAGTCTGTCTGTCTGTCTGTCTGCCGGTCTGTCTGTCTGTCTGTCTGTCTGTCTGTTGGTGTATTTACTAAAAAAACTACTTGACGGAGAGCAGTCAAATTTGGTAGGTAGTTAACCCTACTGTCAGCGAAGAACTGGTAGAATTTTCCCTAAAAAATATACAGGGTGGACCGTCTAAACGGAGTAAATAGTGAAAAAAATTTTTTTTTGCTCAAATTTAAAATTTCCACGTTTCATGACGCGCTAAACCTGTTTCAGGAAAAAAAATTTTTTGAAAATTTTTTTCAAATATTTTTTAAAAAATTTTTACCAAGTTGAAAAAAAATTTTTTTTGCTCAAATTTAAAATTTCCACGTTTCATGACGCGCTAAACCTATTTCAGGAAAAAACATTGAAAAAATTTTTACCGAGATGAAAAAAATTTTTTTTTGCTCAAATTTAAAATGTCCACGTTTCATGACGCGCTAAACCTATTTCAGGGAAAAAAATTTTTTGAAAATTTTTTTCAAACATTTTTGAAAAAATTTTTACCAAGTTGAAAAAAATTTTTTTTTGCTCAAATTCAAAATTTCCACGTTTTATGACGCGCTAAACCTATTTCAGAAAAAAAAAAATTTTGAAAATTTTTTTCAAACATTTTTGAAAAAATTTTTACCAAGATGAAAAAAATTTGTTTTTGCTCAAATTTAAAATTTCTACGTTTCATGACACGCTTAACCTATTTCAGGAAAAAAAAATTTGAACATTTTTTTCACCAATATTTTTGAAAAAAATTTTACTACTAAAATGAATTTTTTTTTTCTTTCTTCAAATTTAAAATTTTCACGTTTCATGGCATTCTAAGCCTGATTAAAAAAAAAAGTTTTTTGAAATTTTATCACTAAGATAGAATTTTTCTTTCTTTGTTCTGATTTTAACTATCCACGTTTCCATGACATTTTAAAACTATTCAAACAAATTTAAAAATGTTTTTGAAGAATTTTTAAAAAAATTTGAAAACATTTTTAAGCCATTTATGTATCACTACTATAGAACAGACGAAAAAATTTGTTTTGCTCAAATTTAAAATTTCCATGTTTCATGATATTCCAAACCAATTTCGAAAAAAAAAATTTGCAACATTTTGTTACCAGTTTGGAAAAAAATTTAACACCAGAATGCTCAAATTTAAATGACATTCTAAACCTAGGTATTTCAGAAAAAAAATTTTGAAATTTTTTTTCACCAACATTTTTCAAAAAGTTTTTACCACTAAAATAGATCGATTTTTTTTTATTTGCTCAAATTTAAAATTTTCACGTTTCATAGCATTCTAAACCTATTTTAAAAATACATCATTTTTAATTTTTAAACTTTTTTTAGCACTACTATAGAACAGAAGGAAACTTTCCTTTGTGCTCTAATTTAAAATTTCTACCTTTGACATTTTAAACCTATTTCAGAAGAAAAAAATCGGTAAAGGTATTTACACAGAACTTCCCTCGTTCATGGCAGTCTCTCTAAAAAAATAATAATTACGAAATGACATTGAGAATAATAATCGGAGTAGAGTTATTGCTATTATTACAAAGAAAACTTGATAAGTTTTGGTCAAAAAAATATACAGATTGCTCATCCAACAGCAAAAGTTCAATACTAAATAGCAGGTGCCACATATGGCAGGCTTGCGCAAATACCTTTACAAATGTCCACCATGACTGAATTATTTCTTGGGATGACCACCCTGTACATTTTTCAATAAAAGTATAATAGGTGCATATGCCAGATGTTATTGCCGTCTGTCACATTTTCAATCCAACATTCACGTAATGGAGTGGAAGTATAGTGGTGGTTAAAAAATTTCATTTTTTTTAAATTTTTTAAAAGATGGTAAAATAATTTTCAAATTTTTTTCTTCTGAAATAGGTTTAAAATGTCAAAGTTACAAATTTTAAATTAGAGCAAAAAGGAAAGTTTCCTTCTGTTCTATAGTAGTGCTAAAAAAAGTTTAAAAATTAAAAATGATGTATTTTTAAAATAGGTTTAGAATGCTATGAAACGTGAAAATTTTAAATTTGAGCAAACAAAAAAAAATTCGATCTATTTTAGTGGTAAAAACTTTTTGTAAAATGTTGGTGAAAAAAATTTTCAAAATTTTTTTTCTGAAATACCTAGGTTTAGAATGTCATTTAAATTTGAGCATTCTGGTGTTAAATTTTTTTCCAAACTGGTAACAAAATGTTGCAAATTTTTTTTTCCGAAATTGGTTTGGAATATCATGAAAAGTGGAAATTTTAAATTTGAGCAAAAAAAATTTTTTCGTCTGTTCTATAGTAGTGATACATAAATGGATTAAAAATGTTTTCAAATTTTTAAAAAAATTCTTCAAAAACATTTTTAAATTTGTTTGAATAGTTTTAGAATGTCATGGAAACGTGGATAGTTAAAATCTGAACAAAGAAAGAAAAATTCTATCTTAGTGATAAAATTTCAAAAAACTTTTTTTTTAATCAGGCTTAGAATGCCATGAAACGTGAAAATTTTAAATTTGAAGAAAGAAAAAAAAAATAATTTTAGTAGTAAAAATTTTTTCAAAAATATTGGTGAAAAAAATGTTCAAATTTTTTTTTCCTGAAATAGGTTAAGCGTGTCATGAAACGTGGAAATTTTAAATTTGAGCAAAAAAAAATTTTTTTCAACTTGGTAAAAATTTTTTCAAAAATGTTTGAAAAAAATTTTCAAAAATTTTTTTTTCCTGAAATAGGTTTAGCGCGTCATGAAACGTGGAAATTTTAAATTTGAGCAAAAAAAAATTTTTTTCAACTTGGTAAAAATTTTTTCAAAAATGTTAGAAAAAAAATTTTCAAAAAATTTTTTTTCCTGAAATAGGTTTAGCGCGTCATGAAACGTGGAAATTTTAAATTTGAGCAAAAAAAATTTTTTTTCATCTTGGTAAAAATTTTTTCAAAAATGTTGGAAAAAAAAATTTCAAAAATTTTTTTTTCCTGAAACAGGTTTAGCGCGTCATGAAACGTGGAAATTTTAAATTTGAGCAAAAAAAATTTTTTTTTACTATTTATTCCGTTTAGACGGTCCACCCTGTATATTTTTCAGTGAAAATTCTACCAGTTCTTCGCTGACAGTAGGGTTAACTACCTACCAAATTTGACTGCTCTCCGTCAAGTAGTTTTTTAGTAAATGCACCAACAGACAGACAGACAGACAGACAGACAGACAGACAGACCGACAGACAGACAGACAGACAGACTGACGGAATTGAAAAACCTATATTTTCGGAATCTACGTGTTCTGAAACGTCAGAATCCGAAAAAATCTCGGAGGGTGATTTTTTCTCGAATACAATACTTCCCTTCGGTATGCGAGGGAAGTAAAAATTAGAAAATTATTTTACCATCTTTTGAAAAATTTTAAAAAAATGAAATTTTTTAACCACCACTATACTTCCACTCCATTACGTGAATGTTGGATTGAAAATGTGACAGATGGCAATAACATCTGGCATATGCACCTATTATACTTTTATTGAAAAATGTACTGGGTGGTCATCCCAAGAAATAATTTAGTCATGGTGGACATTTGTAAAGGTATTTGCGCAAGCCTGTCATATGTGGCACCTGCTATTTAGTATTGAACTTTTGCTGTTGAATGAGCAATCTGTATATTTTTTTGACCAAAACTTATCAAGTTTTCTTTGTAATAATAGCAATAACTATACTCCGATTATTATTCTCAATGTCATTTCGTAATTATTATTTTTTTAGAGAGACTGCCATGAACGAGGGAAGTTCTGTGTAAATACCTTTACCGATTTTTACTTCCCTCGCATACCGAAGGGAAGTATTGTATTCGAGAAAAAATCACCCTCCGAGATTTTTTCGGATTCTGACGTTTCAGAACACGTAGATTCCGAAAATATAGGTTTTTCAATTCCGTCAGTCTGTCTGTCTGTCTGTCTGTCGGTCTGTCTGTCTGTCTGTCTGTCTGTCTGTCTGTCTGTCTGTTGGTGCATTTACTAAAAAACTACTTGACGGAGAGCTGTCAAATTTGGTAGGTAGTTAACCCTACTGTCAGCGAAGAACTGGTAGAATTTTCACTGAAAAATATACAGGGTGGACCGTCTAAACGGAATAAATAGTGAAAAAAATTTTTTTTTGCTCAAATTTAAAATTTCCACGTTTCATGACGCGCTAAACCTGTTTCAGGAAAAAAAAAATTTTGAAAATTTTTTTCAAACATTTTTGAAAAAATTTTTACCAAGATGAAAAAAATTTTTTTTTGCTCAAATTTAAAATTTCCACGTTTCGTGACGCGCTAAACCTATTTCAGGAAAAAAAAAATTTTGAAAATTTTTTTCACATTTTTTAAAAAATTTTTACCAAGTTGAAAAAAATTTGTTTTTGCTCAAATTTAAAATTTCTACGTTTCATGACACGCTTAACCTATTTCAGGAAAAAAAATTTGAAAATTTTTTTCACCAATATTTTTGAAAAAATTTTTACTACTAAAATGAATTTTTTTTTTCTTTCTTCAAATTTAAAATTTTCACGTTCCATGGCATTCTAAGCCTGATTAAAAAAAAAAGTTTTTTGAAATTTTATCACTAAGATAGAATTTTTCTTTCTTTGTTCAGATTTTAACTATCCACGTTTCCATGACATTCTAAAACTATTCAAACAAATTTAAAAATGTTTTTGAAGAATTTTTTAAAAAATTTGAAAACATTTTTAATCCATTTATGTATCACTACTATAGAACAGACGAAAAAATTTTTTTTGCTCAAATTTAAAATTTCCACGTTTCATGATATTCGGAAAAAAAAATTTGCAACATTTTGTTACCAGTTTGGATTAAAATTTAACACCAGAATGCTCAAATTTAAATGACATTCTAAACCTAGGTATTTCAGAAAAAAAATTTTGAAAATTTTTTTCACCAACAATTTTCAAAAAGTTTTTACCACTAAAATAGATCGAATTTTTTTTTATTTGCTCAAATTTAAAATTTTCACGTTTCATAGCATTCTAAACCTATTTTAAAAATACATCATTTTTAATTTTTAAACTTTTTTAAGCACTACTATAGAACAGAAGGAAACTTTCCTTTTTGCTCTAATTTAAAATTTCTACCTTTGACATTTTAAACCTATTCCAGAAGAAAAAAATTTGAAAATTATTTTACCATCTTTTGAAAAATTTTTAAAAAATGAAATTTTTTAACCACCACTATACTTCCACTCCATTACGTGAATGTTGGATTGAAAATGTGACAGATGGCAATAACATCTGGCATATGCACCTATTATACTTTTATTGAAAAATGTACAGGGTGGTCATCCCAAGAAATAATTCAGTCATGGTGGACATTTGTAAAGGTATTTGCGCAAGCCTGCCATATGTGGCACCTGGTATTTAGTATTGAACTTTTGCTGTTGGATGAGCAATCTGTATATTTTTTTGACCAAAACTTATCAAGTTTTCTTTGTAATAATAGCAATAACTCTACTCCGATTATTATTCTCAATGTCATTTCGTAATTATTATTTTTTTTAGAGAGACTGCCATGAACGAGGGAAGTTCTGTGTAAATACCTTTACCGATTTTTTTTTATTTCAGTGCATTCCCGTTCTATGCGTTCTCTTAATTCCAGTCTAGTGGTAACTTCGGTAGTATACACTGTTTGCTTAAAATGGCCCTACAAGAAATAATCCACTGGAGTCAAGTCTGTGGAGCTTGCAAGACAGGAAATTACACCATTGCGACCGATCCACCTATTGGGGTAATGGTCATCTAAATGTTACCTCACCTCTTGTAAATAGTCAGGACCTGCACCATCGTGTTGCTAATGAAGTCCTCTAATATTTATACGTTGCAATAGTCCTGGTAATGTATCTCACAAAAAACTTAATACATTTCACCATTCAAAGTGGCCTCGAAGAAAGGGGGTCCAATTAAAACATTTTAGAAAATGTATGTTGTAATTCTTTTAAGATATACTGGAAGGATTTTCTTCTGCCCATAAGTGCATATTTCTACTGTTATAAATACCGTCTGACTCGTCAGTAAATAAAACTCTTGAAATTGTTCTTCTATGATTCAACGCCCAACGACAAAACGCTCTTCGGGAAATGTGATCTCTTTCTTCAAGTCTTTGAACAATTTGTAAGTGGAAAGGATGCAAATGATTGTTTTTTAAAGTTTTCCAAACTTTTTCATGAAGGATTCCTAAAGCCGCACCGCACGTACTCTTCGTGTACTTGAAGGATTTTGCTGCACTACATCTTGTCGAATAGGACGTTTACGTCGCAAAGGAGCTGAAGGAAATTTCCCGTGTTGTTTTGCATAATTGTGAACAGAAGAACATGTTGATTTATTGGGGATTTGTCGATTGGAAGACGGTCGATGACATTCTCTAACGGCAGCCCTGGAGTTCCCATTACAAAAACCATAAATGTAACTAATGTCAACAAACTCAACAAACTCTTCATTAGAATAAGATATGTTAACTTTAAGAAGCAGTTTAAGTGCTGCTTCAAACAAACAAGAACAAGGTTGTTGACAGGTACTTTGAGTATGTCTGTGGCAAATGTTTATCAAGGCTCACGAGATTTTTAAAATGGATTTATATGGTTGTTAATCATTAAAACTGTGTAAAAACTGACTAAATAGTTCAATTACATTATCATAATATTATGTTGAGGTTGGAGGCAGACATTTTGAAAATTTGTTGTAGTAATTTTTTTTTTATAATTTTTTGTTCGTTACATTTTAGGTGTGTTATTTTAAGTTCGTGTAATTGTATTGGATCAAATTCTTTTTAACTAATTGTACTAACTATTTAGGAGCTTTATTGTCTCAGTTATTTCACTTCCATATAATTTTTACTCTTTTGTATTTGTTCTAATAAATAAAAATTTTGTTGTTTCACATTTTTACATATTTAATTTTTTTTACTTTTGTTGACATATGTTTTTATCGTTGTAGCAAATTCTAACAAACAGACAGTAAAATTAAATTTTTCCCCACAAAATTAATGTCGTCCATGTAGTTACTGATATTTTTGTGACCGAAAGTCACCCAAATAATTTTTAAATGGATTTATTGTGAAACTCAGCTGTTAATTCTGGAGGCGTTAAAAGTGTGCCAAAAAACTAACTACATGGTTCAGGCACGCTATTAGACTATTTTGAAAATCTGTATTGTACATTGTCAAAATCCATATACAGGATGATGTTTTTAGGTAAGATCCAAAATTTAAAAAATTGGCTGAGGCCCTGACTTTTTTGTTTTCGATACTGAATTATGTAGACCTCTATTAGTAAAACATATCTATTAAAGATGGTACAATTTGCTACAGCCATTAAAAAAATACGGCTGATCTAAATTGTGGCAAAAAATAGAAAACAGGCTGTATATCAGAAACGAGAGATATTAGAGATCTAATAAAGGTCATTGTTAAATCTTAAAATTAATCTTTAGGGACGTGCACTGCATACAAAATGTTTACAAAGCACTAAAAGCATGTCAGAGCTTATGGTTCTAGACCTCATGCAAGCTGGCGTTCGAGCCCAAATAAGTCTTGAGCTTCGATACATGCCAAGTACCAGCTGGAGTTCCGTCTAGGTGGTTCAGCTCATATGCAACTTTAGATAATACTTTCTTGACAATGCACGGTACATAGCGATTAGCTAATTTAGCAGAAAAGAATTCTGCGGCGTTACTCAACACAAAATTTCTGAGCCAGACTTTTTCTCCAACTTTGAAAACTTTGTCTCGTTTTCTCAAATTATAATATTTGGCACCCTTTTGATACGCAACATTTAACTTAACTTGAACATCCCTATATAACTGAGGAAGTTTATCCATTTCATTGGCATATGATCTTCTACTTTCCCCAAGGTCACTCACATCTGAAACGTCGACTTCATCATAATAATCACCCGTCACAGGCAGCTTTCGCCCAAAATTCAGGAATGCTGGGGTGAATCCGGTCACCTCGTGTACGGCTGAATCGCAGACTGAATATTTAACATATTTTCGTCCCATTTCTTATGTGAACCCTTGAGAAAACTTCTGATCATAGTGCCAATTGTACGATTTACCCATTCTACATGGTTTATTTGAGGATGATAAAAACAACTATACCACAACTTAGAAATTTTGAATTTCTTAACAAAGTTATTAAACATATTGCTAGTATGTGCTGTAGCATTATCTAGCAATAAAACTTGGGGTGTGCCATAAGTTAAAAATACTTGTTCGAGAAAAGTTGTGATAGCTTTTGAAGTGGCTTCACGCGCGGGTTTCATTAGCACAAATTTAGAGAAATAGTCTACAGCTACTAACAAAAACCTATTGCCCTTCGTACTTCTGGGAAAAGGTCCCATTGTATCGTATGCTACAAACTGAAAAGGAAAAGAGGCTTTCTTTTCTGCGCCCATTTGCCCAAACCTCTGCGTGTTCAGAGACTTTTCTCTGCCGCAGATTTCACAAAGTTTTCTGCTACTTTGTGTAGCGTTTTATAATAACCTAAATGCCCAGAATTTTCATTCTCGTGGCAGTCTACCATAACTTTTTGCCTTTCTGCTAGAGGAACTACTAATTTCCATTCTGAAATGTTTGTACGCAAAATTATTTTACTCTTGGTATGTTTGAAAAGATACCCATCTTTGACCATCCACTGAAGAAACTTATGTGGATTTTTCATAATCCTCTCTCTAAGTTTTACATACCAAGGTTTGAGATTATTTAAAGAAATACCCAAAGTATCAATTTCTGCTACTGGTGACACAACTGACTTACTAGACTTTAAAAAGTTTTTGACTGTTACTTTCCAATTATTCCAATCGGATAAATCCGTTTTTGGCTTGACCCTATTGAGAGAATTACGACTACTAGACTTAGAAATATTCTTTATTTGACTTAATCGTGAATTATAAAATATTCGGCCATTCTGAGGAGCTGTCTGACGTCGGCCTAAGTCGACAGACCTCCTTACTGGTTTTTTGGAACCAACCTAACCTCATTACAGATGGTACATGTTCTAACTGTACAGTCTGGTTTACCACACTTAAAACAAAACCTTTTTCTTGGTTCTTTGCACTGTATAAATTCGTGACCAACTTTCTTACAGTTGAAACACGTGCTTATACTTGAAACTTTATTTTCTGGGATTGTAGTTGTTGTCGGCACAACTTTATTAACTGAAGCTAAGTTTTTATTAGAAAAAGTCTTACATTTTTTTCTGAATATTTTATGTTGCCTTTTTGAAGATGACGGTTCTGAACTTTCTACATAAGCTAAATCGGATTCAAGGGCATTAGTTGCACTTGGAGGCGAATATTTATTCTTGGCCTGCAAGGCATCATCGATTTTCCTGCAATATGTCACTAGTTCACAAGTGTCCCTAACATCAACTAAAGCCAATCGCTCAACATAAATTGGTAAAATATTTTTTCTAATTATTCTTAACTGTTCAGCTTCGCTGACAGGTGATACTAATCTATTAAATAAATTCTGCATGGTGGCAACATATATAGTTATTTTCTCACTACGCCCCTGCTTACGTGATTTAATTTCGTCTAATAAAGTTTCATTATATTCTAGTGGTAAGAAAGTATTGTGCATTTCATTAACTAACTGATCCCAAGAGGTGACCTTATCTCTAACAGATCTGTACCAAATTAAATCATGACCTTCAAATAAGTCTATTGCAGACTCACAAAGTTCTTTAAAAGTGACGTTGCGAGCTTTTGACAACTCCACGACTCTTTCTAAAAATGCTTTTACGCTTGTTCGGCCATCATATTTTATATTCCACTTATATACTGGTATTGACTTTTTATTGACAGAGGTTGAGGGTAAAATTATGTCGCTATTATCTAACTCTACTGTTTTGATAACATTATTTGCTAGCTCTAGACATGCGGCTTGAGCATCTTGTTTGAACTCGGTATACAAGGTTTTAATCTCAAGTGGTTCTTCTGGAACTTGAAACCTATCCACCCTGTACGTTAAAGAAGCTAAACGCGAAGATATAATTAAGTACATAGTATCAATTACAGTTGCTGAAAAATCTAGAATTAATGATTCGAGTTCAATAAGTGTCATCTCAATCACATTTTTCTCGGTGTCCAACTCAAAGTTTGGATCTTTTAACTTCTTGATATCCCCATTTGACTTTTCTAAAAATCTTTTCAAAACGATTTTCTTGTCTTGCAATTTTCTACGAGTACTTATTACACCCCTGATTCTAAGTTCATAATCTAACTCAGCCTCTGTCAAATAAGAAGGATTTATGACAAGCGGTGAGTCCATCTTGTCCACTAAAGATACTTAAACTAACTCAAAAACAAATTAAAAATCAATACCTGTATATGTCTTTGCAAGAAAAACGTACTATAAGTGGTATTAAAATAATACCTAACTGAAATTTAATTGTCAAGTAAAGAATACTCTATAAAATTAACGTAAAAAGTCTAAACTGAAATAAAGATTGTACAGGCGTACAATCGCTGACTCACTAAACTAAATAAATTTGAGTTAATTTCAATGTAGCAAATTTATTACCATACGCAAAGTTTTTTACTTGCTATTTTAAAATATAATTGATTTAAAATCAAATTTGCAATACCTAACTCAACTGAACCTAATATTAAAATAAACGGAGTTGCTAACTCGCTATTTTAATTTTTAATCACCTTGATATTTTTAATCAAATAGGTAATTTTAAACCCAACTCAAATGTACTAAACTTAATCTTCATCACTGGATATTAAATTCCTTAAAAGTGATAAGATTTTTTTTTCTAACAAAACATCGCCTGTTTTATACTGCTAGAAGAATTCTGTCTTAGGGTTCTGTACCCCTCACTAGCGTATGGCCAGTCATTCACGAAACGCCCTGTATAGCTTCTTGAATCATCCTGGCAAAGATTACAAGCAGTTCGAAAGTTTCATAGCATTCTAAACCTATTTTAAAAATACATCATTTTTAATTTTTAAACTTTTTTTAGCACTACTATAGAACAGAAGGAAACTTTCCTTTGTGCTCTAATTTAAAATTTCTACCTTTGACATTTTAAACCTATTTCAGAAGAAAAAAATTAGAAAATTATTTTACCATCTTTTGAAAAATTTTAAAAAAATGAAATTTTTTAACCACCACTATACTTCCACTCCATTACGTGAATGTTGGATTGAAAATGTGACAGATGGCAATAACATCTGGCATATGCACCTATTATACTTTTATTGAAAAATGTACTGGGTGGTCATCCCAAGAAATAATTTAGTCATGGTGGACATTTGTAAAGGTATTTGCGCAAGCCTGTCATATGTGGCACCTGCTATTTAGTATTGAACTTTTGCTGTTGAATGAGCAATCTGTATATTTTTTTGACCAAAACTTATCAAGTTTTCTTTGTAATAATAGCAATAACTATACTCCGATTATTATTCTCAATGTCATTTCGTAATTATTATTTTTTTAGAGAGACTGCCATGAACGAGGGAAGTTCTGTGTAAATACCTTTACCGATTTTTACTTCCCTCGCATACCGAAGGGAAGTATTGTATTCGAGAAAAAATCACCCTCCGAGATTTTTTCGGATTCTGACGTTTCAGAACACGTAGATTCCGAAAATATAGGTTTTTCAATTCCGTCAGTCTGTCTGTCTGTCTGTCTGTCGGTCTGTCTGTCTGTCTGTCTGTCTGTCTGTCTGTCTGTCTGTTGGTGCATTTACTAAAAAACTACTTGACGGAGAGCTGTCAAATTTGGTAGGTAGTTAACCCTACTGTCAGCGAAGAACTGGTAGAATTTTCACTGAAAAATATACAGGGTGGACCGTCTAAACGGAATAAATAGTGAAAAAAATTTTTTTTTGCTCAAATTTAAAATTTCCACGTTTCATGACGCGCTAAACCTGTTTCAGGAAAAAAAAAATTTTGAAAATTTTTTTCAAACATTTTTGAAAAAATTTTTACCAAGATGAAAAAAATTTTTTTTTGCTCAAATTTAAAATTTCCACGTTTCGTGACGCGCTAAACCTATTTCAGGAAAAAAAAAATTTTGAAAATTTTTTTCACATTTTTTAAAAAATTTTTACCAAGTTGAAAAAAATTTGTTTTTGCTCAAATTTAAAATTTCTACGTTTCATGACACGCTTAACCTATTTCAGGAAAAAAAATTTGAAAATTTTTTTCACCAATATTTTTGAAAAAATTTTTACTACTAAAATGAATTTTTTTTTTCTTTCTTCAAATTTAAAATTTTCACGTTCCATGGCATTCTAAGCCTGATTAAAAAAAAAAGTTTTTTGAAATTTTATCACTAAGATAGAATTTTTCTTTCTTTGTTCAGATTTTAACTATCCACGTTTCCATGACATTCTAAAACTATTCAAACAAATTTAAAAATGTTTTTGAAGAATTTTTTAAAAAATTTGAAAACATTTTTAATCCATTTATGTATCACTACTATAGAACAGACGAAAAAATTTTTTTTGCTCAAATTTAAAATTTCCACGTTTCATGATATTCGGAAAAAAAAATTTGCAACATTTTGTTACCAGTTTGGATTAAAATTTAACACCAGAATGCTCAAATTTAAATGACATTCTAAACCTAGGTATTTCAGAAAAAAAATTTTGAAAATTTTTTTCACCAACAATTTTCAAAAAGTTTTTACCACTAAAATAGATCGAATTTTTTTTTATTTGCTCAAATTTAAAATTTTCACGTTTCATAGCATTCTAAACCTATTTTAAAAATACATCATTTTTAATTTTTAAACTTTTTTAAGCACTACTATAGAACAGAAGGAAACTTTCCTTTTTGCTCTAATTTAAAATTTCTACCTTTGACATTTTAAACCTATTCCAGAAGAAAAAAATTTGAAAATTATTTTACCATCTTTTGAAAAATTTTTAAAAAATGAAATTTTTTAACCACCACTATACTTCCACTCCATTACGTGAATGTTGGATTGAAAATGTGACAGATGGCAATAACATCTGGCATATGCACCTATTATACTTTTATTGAAAAATGTACAGGGTGGTCATCCCAAGAAATAATTCAGTCATGGTGGACATTTGTAAAGGTATTTGCGCAAGCCTGCCATATGTGGCACCTGGTATTTAGTATTGAACTTTTGCTGTTGGATGAGCAATCTGTATATTTTTTTGACCAAAACTTATCAAGTTTTCTTTGTAATAATAGCAATAACTCTACTCCGATTATTATTCTCAATGTCATTTCGTAATTATTATTTTTTTTAGAGAGACTGCCATGAACGAGGGAAGTTCTGTGTAAATACCTTTACCGATTTTTTTTTATTTCAGTGCATTCCCGTTCTATGCGTTCTCTTAATTCCAGTCTAGTGGTAACTTCGGTAGTATACACTGTTTGCTTAAAATGGCCCTACAAGAAATAATCCACTGGAGTCAAGTCTGTGGAGCTTGCAAGACAGGAAATTACACCATTGCGACCGATCCACCTATTGGGGTAATGGTCATCTAAATGTTACCTCACCTCTTGTAAATAGTCAGGACCTGCACCATCGTGTTGCTAATGAAGTCCTCTAATATTTATACGTTGCAATAGTCCTGGTAATGTATCTCACAAAAAACTTAATACATTTCACCATTCAAAGTGGCCTCGAAGAAAGGGGGTCCAATTAAAACATTTTAGAAAATGTATGTTGTAATTCTTTTAAGATATACTGGAAGGATTTTCTTCTGCCCATAAGTGCATATTTCTACTGTTATAAATACCGTCTGACTCGTCAGTAAATAAAACTCTTGAAATTGTTCTTCTATGATTCAACGCCCAACGACAAAACGCTCTTCGGGAAATGTGATCTCTTTCTTCAAGTCTTTGAACAATTTGTAAGTGGAAAGGATGCAAATGATTGTTTTTTAAAGTTTTCCAAACTTTTTCATGAAGGATTCCTAAAGCCGCACCGCACGTACTCTTCGTGTACTTGAAGGATTTTGCTGCACTACATCTTGTCGAATAGGACGTTTACGTCGCAAAGGAGCTGAAGGAAATTTCCCGTGTTGTTTTGCATAATTGTGAACAGAAGAACATGTTGATTTATTGGGGATTTGTCGATTGGAAGACGGTCGACGACATTCTCTAACGGCAGCCCTGGAGTTCCCATTACAAAAACCATAAATGTAACTAATGTCAACAAACTCAACAAACTCTTCATTAGAATAAGATATGTTAACTTTAAGAAGCAGTTTAAGTGCTGCTTCAAACAAACAAGAACAAGGTTGTTGACAGGTACTTTGAGTATGTCTGTGGCAAATGTTTATCAAGGCTCACGAGATTTTTAAAATGGATTTATATGGTTGTTAATCATTAAAACTGTGTAAAAACTGACTAAATAGTTCAATTACATTATCATAATATTATGTTGAGGTTGGAGGCAGACATTTTGAAAATTTGTTGTAGTAATTTTTTTTTTATAATTTTTTGTTCGTTACATTTTAGGTGTGTTATTTTAAGTTCGTGTAATTGTATTGGATCAAATTCTTTTTAACTAATTGTACTAACTATTTAGGAGCTTTATTGTCTCAGTTATTTCACTTCCATATAATTTTTACTCTTTTGTATTTGTTCTAATAAATAAAAATTTTGTTTTTTCACATTTTTACATATTTAATTTTTTTTACTTTTGTTGACATATGTTTTTATCGTTGTAGCAAATTCTAACAAACAGACAGTAAAATTAAATTTTTCCCCACAAAATTAATGTCGTCCATGTAGTTACTGATATTTTTGTGACCGAAAGTCACCCAAATAATTTTTAAATGGATTTATTGTGAAACTCAGCTGTTAATTCTGGAGGCGTTAAAAGTGTGCCAAAAAACTAACTACATGGTTCAGGCACGCTATTAGACTATTTTGAAAATCTGTATTGTACATTGTCAAAATCCATATACAGGATGATGTTTTTAGGTAAGATCCAAAATTTAAAAAATTGGCTGAGGCCCTGACTTTTTTGTTTTCGATACTGAATTATGTAGACCTCTATTAGTAAAACATATCTATTAAAGATGGTACAATTTGCTACAGCCATTAAAAAAATACGGCTGATCTAAATTGTGGCAAAAAATAGAAAACAGGCTGTATATCAGAAACGAGAGATATTAGAGATCTAATAAAGGTCATTGTTAAATCTTAAAATTAATCTTTAGGGACGTGCACTGCATACAAAATGTTTACAAAGCACTAAAAGCATGTCAGAGCTTATGGTTCTAGACCTCATGCAAGCTGGCGTTCGAGCCCAAATAAGTCTTGAGCTTCGATACATGCCAAGTACCAGCTGGAGTTCCGTCTAGGTGGTTCAGCTCATATGCAACTTTAGATAATACTTTCTTGACAATGCACGGTACATAGCGATTAGCTAATTTAGCAGAAAAGAATTCTGCGGCGTTACTCAACACAAAATTTCTGAGCCAGACTTTTTCTCCAACTTTGAAAACTTTGTCTCGTTTTCTCAAATTATAATATTTGGCACCCTTTTGATACGCAACATTTAACTTAACTTGAACATCCCTATATAACTGAGGAAGTTTATCCATTTCATTGGCATATGATCTTCTACTTTCCCCAAGGTCACTCACATCTGAAACGTCGACTTCATCATAATAATCACCCGTCACAGGCAGCTTTCGCCCAAAATTCAGGAATGCTGGGGTGAATCCGGTCACCTCGTGTACGGCTGAATCGCAGACTGAATATTTAACATATTTTCGTCCCATTTCTTATGTGAACCCTTGAGAAAACTTCTGATCATAGTGCCAATTGTACGATTTACCCATTCTACATGGTTTATTTGAGGATGATAAAAACAACTATACCACAACTTAGAAATTTTGAATTTCTTAACAAAGTTATTAAACATATTGCTAGTATGTGCTGTAGCATTATCTAGCAATAAAACTTGGGGTGTGCCATAAGTTAAAAATACTTCTTCGAGAAAAGTTGTGATAGCTTTTGAAGTGGCTTCACGCGCGGGTTTCATTAGCACAAATTTAGAGAAATAGTCTACAGCTACTAACAAAAACCTATTGCCCTTCGTACTTCTGGGAAAAGGTCCCATTGTATCGTATGCTACAAACTGAAAAGGAAAAGAGGCTTTCTTTTCTGCGCCCATTTGCCCAAACCTCTGCGTGTTCAGAGACTTTTCTCTGCCGCAGATTTCACAAAGTTTTCTGCTACTTTGTGTAGCGTTTTATAATAACCTAAATGCCCAGAATTTTCATTCTCGTGGCAGTCTACCATAACTTTTTGCCTTTCTGCTAGAGGAACTACTAATTTCCATTCTGAAATGTTTGTACGCAAAATTATTTTACTCTTGGTATGTTTGAAAAGATACCCATCTTTGACCATCCACTGAAGAAACTTATGTGGATTTTTCATAATTCTCTCTCTAAGTTTTACATACCAAGGTTTGAGATTATTTAAAGAAATACCCAAAGTATCAATTTCTGCTACTGGTGACACAACTGACTTACTAGACTTTAAAAAGTTTTTGACTGTTACTTTCCAATTATTCCAATCGGATAAATCCGTTTTTGGCTTGACCCTATTGAGAGAATTACGACTACTAGACTTAGAAATATTCTTTATTTGACTTAATCGTGAATTATAAAATATTCGGCCATTCTGAGGAGCTGTCTGACGTCGGCCTAAGTCGACAGACCTCCTTACTGGTTTTTTGGAACCAACCTAACCTCATTACAGATGGTACATGTTCTAACTGTACAGTCTGGTTTACCACACTTAAAACAAAACCTTTTTCTTGGTTCTTTGCACTATATAAATTCGTGACCAACTTTCTTACAGTTGAAACACGTGCTTATACTTGAAACTTTATTTTCTGGGATTGTAGTTGTTGTCGGCACAACTTTATTAACTGAAGCTAAGTTTTTATTAGAAAAAGTCTTACATTTTTTTCTGAATATTTTATGTTGCCTTTTTGAAGATGACGGTTCTGAACTTTCTACATAAGCTAAATCGGATTCAAGGGCATTAGTTGCACTTGGAGGCGAATATTTATTCTTGGCCTGCAAGGCATCATCGATTTTCCTGCAATATGTCACTAGTTCACAAGTGTCCCTAACATCAACTAAAGCCAATCGCTCAACATAAATTGGTAAAATATTTTTTCTAATTATTCTTAACTGTTCAGCTTCGCTGACAGGTGATACTAATCTATTAAATAAATTCTGCATGGTGGCAACATATATAGTTATTTTCTCACTACGCCCCTGCTTACGTGATTTAATTTCGTCTAATAAAGTTTCATTATATTCTAGTGGTAAGAAAGTATTGTGCATTTCATTAACTAACTGATCCCAAGAGGTGACCTTATCTCTAACAGATCTGTACCAAATTAAATCATGACCTTCAAATAAGTCTATTGCAGACTCACAAAGTTCTTTAAAAGTGACGTTGCGAGCTTTTGACAACTCCACGACTCTTTCTAAAAATGCTTTTACGCTTGTTCGGCCATCATATTTTATATTCCACTTATATACTGGTATTGACTTTTTATTGACAGAGGTTGAGGGTAAAATTATGTCGCTATTATCTAACTCTACTGTTTTGATAACATTATTTGCTAGCTCTAGACATGCGGCTTGAGCATCTTGTTTGAACTCGGTATACAAGGTTTTAATCTCAAGTGGTTCTTCTGGAACTTGAAACCTATCCACCCTGTACGTTAAAGAAGCTAAACGCGAAGATATAATTAAGTACATAGTATCAATTACAGTTGCTGAAAAATCTAGAATTAATGATTCGAGTTCAATAAGTGTCATCTCAATCACATTTTTCTCGGTGTCCAACTCAAAGTTTGGATCTTTTAACTTCTTGATATCCCCATTTGACTTTTCTAAAAATCTTTTCAAAACGATTTTCTTGTCTTGCAATTTTCTACGAGTACTTATTACACCCCTGATTCTAAGTTCATAATCTAACTCAGCCTCTGTCAAATAAGAAGGATTTATGACAAGCGGTGAGTCCATCTTGTCCACTAAAGATACTTAAACTAACTCAAAAACAAATTAAAAATCAATACCTGTATATGTCTTTGCAAGAAAAACGTACTATAAGTGGTATTAAAATAATACCTAACTGAAATTTAATTGTCAAGTAAAGAATACTCTATAAAATTAACGTAAAAAGTCTAAACTGAAATAAAGATTGTACAGGCGTACAATCGCTGACTCACTAAACTAAATAAATTTGAGTTAATTTCAATGTAGCAAATTTATTACCATACGCAAAGTTTTTTACTTGCTATTTTAAAATATAATTGATTTAAAATCAAATTTGCAATACCTAACTCAACTGAACCTAATATTAAAATAAACGGAGTTGCTAACTCGCTATTTTAATTTTTAATCACCTTGATATTTTTAATCAAATAGGTAATTTTAAACCCAACTCAAATGTACTAAACTTAATCTTCATCACTGGATATTAAATTCCTTAAAAGTGATAAGATTTTTTTTTCTAACAAAACATCGCCTGTTTTATACTGCTAGAAGAATTCTGTCTTAGGGTTCTGTACCCCTCACTAGCGTATGGCCAGTCATTCACGAAACGCCCTGTATAGCTTCTTGAATCATCCTGGCAAAGATTACAAGCAGTTCGAAAGTTTCAGTGCAAAATTAAAAGTGAATGATTTTCAAAAAGTTCAACATTCATCTTACAATCATAATTAATAGTCGAGGAAATGAGGCATTTAACCCCAACATGAGACTCCGGCCCACTTGATTTTTATGCGAGATGGCGCAAATGTTCCAAAGGATGTATGGAACAAAGTCAGGGTCATTGGAACTGGTGCTATTTCGATTTTCGGTCGTGAGCTGGGACAGAATTTCGCTATTTCCATTCACCAACAAATTTTTTTAAAGTTGGAAGAGAACCATTGGATTTTATATTTTCGATAATTCCAAGCAATTTTTGACTATTGACATTTTTACCTAACCTCACTCTTCTCGAGATATAAGCGTATAAAAATAAACGTGTATTTAGGTTCTTTTTTTTTCAAAAAACTAGTATTTACGATTATTTTTTGGCGTTGGGCGAAACATGTGAAGTTTATATTATGGACAATTCTAAGCATTGTTTGACTCTTGACATTTTTTACCTAACCACACCCTTCTCGGGATATAAGCACTTAAAATGAAAAAACGTATACTTAAGCTATTTTTTTTTTCAAAAAACTAGTATTTACGATTATTTATGGGCATTTATTATAAATTAAATATGTCGACTATATATCTTGGACAATTATAAGCATTATTTGACTCTTGACATCTTTTGCCTAACCTCATCACCCTTCTCGAAATCTAGGCGTTCAAGAGAAAATAAATAGTGTATTTACTTTCTATATTTTCTAAAAACCAACATTCCTGACAGGTTATTATGAATTTAAACATATTGCCATTTTATTTTGAGCAATTCTAAGCATTTTTTGACTCCTGACATTTTTTAGCTAAATTCACCCTTCTCGAGTTATAGGTTTTTGAAAATAAAGAAACGTATATTTAAGCTATTTCTTTTCAAAAAACTAGTATTTACGATTATTTATGGGCATTTATTATAAACTAATTATGTGGACTATATATCTTGGACAATTATAAGCATTATTTGACTCTTGACATCTTCTGCCTAACCTCATCACCCTTCTCCAAATCTAGGCATTCAAGAGAAAATAAATAGTGTATTTACTTTCTATATTTTCTAAAAACCAGCATTCCCGACCGTTTATTATGAATTTAAACATATTGCCATTTTATTTTGAGCAATTCTATGCATTTTTTGACTCTTGACATTTTTTAGCTAAATTCACCCTTCTCGAGATATAGGTTTTTGAACATAAGGAATTTTTTATTTAAGCTATTTCTTTTCAAAAAACTAGTATTTACGATTATTTGTGAGCGTTTATTATGAACTCAAACATGTAGATTTCGTATCTCGGACAATTATAAGAATTTTTCTACTCTTGACATTATTTACCTAACCTCACCCTTATCGAGATATACGCGTTAAAAAAAACAAAATGTGTATTTAAGCTTTTTTTTGTAAAAGAAACTAGTATTTACGATTATTATTGGTCATCGACCAATGTTCTAATTGATAATCAAAGACCATAAATAATCGTAAATACTAGTTTTTTAAAAAAACGAAGTTTAAATTCACGTTCTTTTTTTCTAAACGCTTATACCTCGAGAAGAGTGAGGTTAGGTAAAAAATGTCAAGAATAAAAAAATTATTAGAATTTTCCAAAATATAACAATATGGATTTCTTTTCGACTTAGAAGAAATTTTTGGTGACCGGAATTAGCACACTTCTGTCTCACTTTACGGCCGAAAATCGAAAAAGCATCAGTTCCCATGACCCTGACCTTGTTCTATACATCTTTAGGAACATTTTGCGCCATCTCAGATAAAAAGTAGGAGGGGTGGAGTCTCATGTTGGGGTTTAGGCCTTTTTCCTGCTTCATTTCCTCGACTATAACTGTTCTGAATCTTTTTGTACAGTCGATTGTTAGAGTTCTCTCGACACTGGATGAGTTGCGATCCTACGGGATTTAACGTGTTGCCAAGTGTTAGTGCTCTCTGATAATTATCTTATATAGGTATGCTAGTTAAATATTGAGTATTTATATTTTTTATATTTTATGAACTTTATTGCAATAAATGATAATATATTTTGAATTCGATTTCTTATTGATCCACAATTATAAGATTGACGACATACGTGCGATTCTATGGCGTGAGTCGGGACTACTTACGGGACACCTTTGATCTCGTCAAGTTTGTGTAGCGATCCGAATACTCATAGAATCTATCGACGGTCTTAATTATTAAGAAGTGTTCCTGAGCAAGATATATTCATTCAGAAGTGCACTGACCGACATCAGATTACGATGGACAGAGCAGACTGTAGCAGTCACAGTAATTATAATTTTATTTATTTTCGTCTTGGGGAGTCTTAATAATAATAATATAATAATAATAATGCATTTATTTTCACTTAAGACAATACAAGTTTGTATAGGAATCGTCACAACTCACTTAAGTCTAATTTAACGTATATTCATTTACAGAATATAAACATTTTTTGACAAGAAATTTCTTAAGCCCTAATTTAAAACAATGTAATGGTTTGACCTGCTTTAAATAATCTGGTAGACAATTAAAAACCTTAGGCCCAATATAATCAGGACCATCTGATGATATTTTGTATTTACAGAATGGCAGATAAAAGTCTTTTTCGTTTCGTACATTAATAGAGTGAACCATTTCAGTTGTATTGAAACAATTTTTGTTAATAAACATAAATACACATATTTCGAATATGTACAAACCAAAGAGTGTTAAAATTTTGTATTTTTTAAAATATTCCCTGCACCAACGAGTGTTAGGGACTCCCTCCATACATCTTATAATTCTTTTTTGAGCGACAAATACAATCGGTGAGAGGGTGGAATTATCCCAGAAACAAATACCATATCTCAACCTCGATTCAACTTGAGCGTGGCATAGATTTATCAGTTGTTTTTTACTCAGAACAGTCTTTAGATTTTTAAATAAATAGAAAATTTAATTTAATTTGGCTATGGCGTAATTGCAATGTTCCTTCGAGTTTAGACATTCATCGATGTTAATACCCAAGAAACGTACACTATCAATTTGTTCTAGATAAGTCTCGTTAATATTCAAATTTAAACTTGTACATGATTTCTGTCTATTGTGAAACCTCATAAAATGTGTTTTATGGATATTTAAATACAATGTATTAGACGAATACCAATTGCTTAATAATTTCAACACGTTATTACTAATAGATTCCAACATTGCGTCAGATTTATGTGACAAAATAAGTGACTTATCATCTGCGTTCATGATAAAAGATGTCTCTGAGGTTAAAATATCAAGCTCATTGGTGTATAATAAAAATAATACAGGGCCTAAAACTGAACCCTGAGGAACCCCGGTTTTAACTTCACCATACTCTGAGTTGAATTTACTTATTGTTCCTTCTGTGTGGAATGTCACACTGACATATTGGCTCATATCATTCAGAAATGAACGGATCCAATCGAGAGCGACACCCCTGGTACCATAGCTTGACAATTTATTCGATTATTCTTAAGACCTAGATACTGTTGCGACGGCACGGCCAGAGCCTGTCCAATATAAAATTCCTGTCGTGTCCATCAGCCGCGAGGTACTAAGTACATTTACAATAACACAGGACAGTTAAAAACAAACGAAAACTGCGAATTTCACGTTAATTAATTTGGAGGGTTGAGGTTGTGTGCCCTCCATCTCGTCAGCCCTCAAGTTGCATACGCACCCTAAATTCATCTAGTTAATGTCAATGTCAAAGCTTTGAGGTTGACAATTTCAAAGATTTTAACAAGTAGAACAATGTATTAAATGTTAGTCTAGTTTTGAAAATGTCTGCATGACTGTATTGTTTCGATTTATATGCTCATGATGGTACAAGGAAGTTTTTATAGGATATCGGTAAATAACTTTTTTATATGAAATAAAATGCTTTCAATAATGTGCCGTATTCATGCATGTACGTTTAATTAAGATTAAGATAAAATGGCGCCAATAGCATATTTCTTAACTTTTTATATTTGGCTCTAAAGATCGTAATATTATGTTCGATAACACTTTTTATTTAAAAAACCGCTGCCCAAGTAATCACTACTTCCACATCCATATCTTCCATCCATGTTGCTTTAAAGGAAACATCTTGACTATATTTGCACCATGGTATGTGGAAATTATTTATCATATAATTTTAACAATACTTGGAGCAAATGAAGTTTCTAGCTTGCTATACTTATTTTCCTCTATTAACAACCCTCCCCATCTCCCACCCCTTCAACGGAATCATCTCAATTAGATGTAATTACACTGCATACATGTACTAACTTTCAAGTAAATATCTCAATTTTATGTTTAATAATGGAGTGGCGGTGGTGAGGGAAGGGGACTGAAAATATTAGAAAGAAATCTGTGGCCTTGGTTTCTAGTATATACACCAAATCCTAAGTTTCTGTACTCTTATCAGCTTGCTTTACTTATTTTTCCCTATTTACCTCTACTTAGCCTCCACACGAAATCTTGTCAAAATGTAATCTAGTTTCAGATGTCGTTATAATACATACGTGTACCAAATTTCAAGTGAAAATCTAAATTTAATTTTGTCAACTCTTTAAGAAGGGTGTGGGGGTGGTGGGATGGAAAATATTATATAACAAAACTGAGGCCTTCTCTTCTAGTATATACATCAAATCCAAAATTCCTGTACTTACCAGTTTGCTTTACTTATTTTTCCCTATTCACCCCTATTAAACCCAACCCTTCAATGAAATCATTTTAAAATATAACCTAGTTCCAGATGTCGTTATAATACATACGTGTACCAAATTTCAAGTGAAAATCTAAGTTTAATTTTGTCAACTCTTTAAGAAGGGTGTGGGGGTGGTGGGATGGAAAATATTATATAACAAAACTGAGGCCTTCTCTTCTAGTATATACAGCAAATCCAAAATTCCTGTACTTACCAGTTTGCTTTCCTTTTTTTTCCCTATTCACCAATATTAAACCCCAACCCTTCAATGAAATCATTTTAAAATATAATCTAGTTCTAGATGTGTACCAAATTTCAAGTAAACAATAACATCAATAGTAACTAATAGAATCTCTTAATTTTCTAAAATTATGTAAAAATTAAAATTGCAAATGCCTTTGTAATTTATAAGTTATTGTTGAAAACCTAATTCTGGCGGGTACACAAGTTCCGAGTGCCACAACGGCGGGTCGTTAAGTATAAATTCTATCACCTGCGGAACGGAGGCCTGCATGCCATAGTTCAGCGGTAACAAGCCAGATTATTAACTAATGAATGGATGGGGAGATTCCAGCCGCTTCCAGTAGCTGCCAATTTGATTAGTACAATTTTATGTTGAAGGATGAGCGGGAATAATTCTGCCTCTGGGAGCACATTGGAAATACTTAAGACTTACCAGTCCGCTCCAAAATCGTTAAGAAATAATAGTGTTTATTAAACGAGAAATAAACCAGTATGTGTTATTCTCCAGAGCCTCACTAATTCCAAGACCGTCCCTGTTGTTGACCTGCGATATCTGAATTGTCTATACTGACCTTTTCAATAAGATATCATCATCGTATAAGAAACCGAACTGTTTCAAGAGTTCCAATAAACTACCGGTAGAACGTGCCACATTCTTTGCATAATGTGTGAGATTCTTTTACTGCCACATGCTTCTTGTTCATTTTACTTTTGTTGGAGTCCTTTATTAATAGTGTTCTGAATAGCAAACTTTTATGACATTACTGTTGGAGCTGTTGTTTAATAAGCTTGCGGCTAATCGAATATTTAATTCGTTCCTAATGCTGAAAGCAACGGCAATTTTAATGCAAAATTACATGCTAAGAATTTATAAAGATTTGTCTAAGAGTGTCTTAATAAACAAATGTTTCCTGGAACATGTGACGGTGAATTATACTATGTGTCGCTTTTAACGAAACGATACTTTTCAAAAATATATGGCATAAATAATAAATTGTTAGCTGTTAAATTATTATGGAAATGTTGCAAAATGTCTGACAACATTTTGAATAAATTTAAAATTTTACGGAAGTTGATAGATACAGGCGGAATTTAAGAGTATGTTGAGGGTCAGCTGCTCAACCTCCCCCACCCATATTTGAACAGCCAGTGGTAGAAGTGGTTTAAAGACCGGATAACTACATGAATAGAGTTCAATAATTGATAAAAAATTTGTTTACCAGACACTGCAACCACAACTTCTCGGCTGGGTGCTGACGAAGCTATGAAAGAGTAGCAACCGGTTAGCTCAGGGCTGGTGGAGGGTCACTCGGTGGCGAGAAGAGTTACCTATATTTTTTTAACAATTATTTGCTTGTCAAATTAACCGAACATAACTTTAATAAACTACAAAATATTTGGTCGCCAGTGTATTCAGTAAATAACACTCTTGCAAATATCAGGGGGAGAAAACAATCAAAATCAAATATAAAACAAATAATATATTAACATAAGTACAAAAGAGTGAAAATTTTACAACACTTTACAAGTTATTAAAAATGTTTATAGTGAAATTTGATTTAAGTAGTTGACAAAAATTTAGTGAAAAGAATATTAAATTTGAAGATTAACAAAAAAATTACAATAAGAAATGATCAACTGGTTTACAATTTTTCTTCTGACCATAAGTTGAATTTTGCATATAAATTTGGGCTACTTAGCTTAGAGGAGACGTGGAATCCAGTCGAGGTCTGGTCCTGAAGATGGCCGCGGGTACCCGGGAAGGAGGATGTAATATTCAGGTCCTGACAACGCTGATTTCCAGGAGACGCCGAGTCGGAATAATATCCAATACTTTGAGGATAACTCCAAATATTTAATCTATGCCTTGTGCCTTGCTTCAATGGTGGTTTGGTCCAGGATTTTACATGAAAAAGATGTAATATAAAGAACCAGTTGATAATAGAAAAAAAAATTAAATTGTGAAAAAAAAAAAGAAGTACAAGAAAACTACAAAAAGCTATGGTGACGAAGGTCACTGCAAAACCAAACTATTAGCAATTTAACAAAAAAACCTGAGTATTGATAAAATTTTACTTCTGAAAATATATGAATAAGCTACTGATTAATATAATAAAGGAAATGAATAAATGTGAAAACTCTACTCTCATGAACTTTTAGCCGTTCACAAAATGGCTGACTGGTTATGACCAAAAATTTGAATAAAGGTAACAAAGTTAAGTTAGAATTAGAGAGAAAATATCTGAATTACTATCTGAAAAAAACTAATACTGTAACAAACTTAGCAAACAAAATTATGGATTTATCTCCCGAAAAATAAATTAATAAAAAATGATCTATTAACATCTTGTACTAACACGAGGTTAACTAAATGCGACAAAACGACTTTAGGTTTCGACTATTAATGAGATGAGATTGTCTACACACGATTAAGAAACAAAGATTCTAATTTATCCCTTGATTCATTTCCGAGTATAATCCTCGTCCACAATAACCTAAATAATGACAAAACACCACGGTATTGTGTCTCAAGCGACCACAAAATACAAAATTGCCACGATAATTAATGAGTTAACATGTGTCCAATGGACGCGGAAATCGCACGAACATGTGTGTTAATAAAAATTAATTATTACATGGAATATCCTTTAATTCACAAAAATAACTATACAGCAACGTTAACACAATAATATGACATCATTTAATAATCAAATATATTCAAAATACCAAAGAATTAAAGATATAAACGTGAAAATCAGTTAAAGAATAAGTAAACGAAAGTAAAAGTAACATGGATATTTTAAATGGCCTCAGTTCTGTTTCTACCGCATATGCGCACTTGTTGACTTCACGTCGGAATTTCTGCGGGTAATTCAAATTTATATAGCATAGGTGCTTAAACGATAAAACATTTTTTCATTACAACATAGAACCAAGCATTGCGCGATGATTTATTTGTTACTGGACTAACCCTTTCAAGATTCGACGAGATGAGGTTGTATGAAAGTGTATTCTAGAAACAATCTTTATCAGGCACAGTGTTGAAATTGCCACCACAAGATACAATTCACAGCGCTGATTTAACGTAATGATCTTACCTCTTCCTAGAAAGATTTATGAAAATAACAGAGTACCGTCACATTTTCATATATACACTCTCCGTCAAAAGCAGACACAAAACTTCCCTCTCTGTGTGTCTTCCTCTATCTGTTAACATTTTTTTTCTCAGATGACCAGCGTGTATGTATTTTTTGAATAAACGTGTATCAGATTTTCTTGCAATAGTGATAACTACATTCCAAACATATTTTGTTAGGTTGACCACCCTGTACATTATTCATTAAAAGTATGTCTGGTTTCCTCTTCGGTTATATAGTCACGACCTCCGGAATGGCTATAACTGGGGCCACTTGGTTTTATTAGAGGTTGGATTATAGGGAATTAAGAAAGACAGACGAAAAACAATATGACATCTATTTTTGGCGCTGGGCCATAAAATTGCTTAAAGATACACAACATAACAATAATGTAGCAATACTTCGGAAGGGACCTTGCGATTGATTTATGTTAAAAGGAGAGGTGTCACTTCAGCTACACTACACTAATCACTGAGCAATCTCCAGCACGGAGAAGAAACTAGGACTGACTGTCAGAAGGAAGCCGAAATCATCCACTAGAACGTCGGAACTGAAGAACACCGGCTTGTTTTGATTATTCAATTTATATAACTAGCAACTGCTTATTTTGAAAAGATTTAAACAATGTCAATGTCGTGTTTACATGTACTATAACTCCCAGAATTGGCACTAATGCTCAAGGGTTGCCAATAATAAATTATTGGGACAGCCGGTATATATGATTTCAAAGCCACTCCTTTACATTCGTTTGTACTGAAACTAGTGGGTGGATATGGTAGTAACAAGCCACGTCCGTCTATCTGCCAACAGATGGTGAGATCAGTAACAGTTGGTTAATTTAAAATAATACTCAATTATGTTTAAACAAAAGTAAAATACATTATTTAGCTCATACATGTTTTACTGGACGCATGTTCCATGTGCACAGTTCCATAAATCCAGAATGCCAAAGAGAAAAATTCGTTTGTTTCATTGACAAACCCCGTTGATTGGCAACAAGTCCACTACGTGTAAAGTATCAATTATTTGCATGTACGCAAGTAGGGAAATAGTTATTACCTATTTCCAAAACTATGAATAGCACAGAACGGAAGAAATCGTTCTCATTTGTTCCAGAAAGTTTTACAAATAACTTGCTTTGGTGCAATTAAGTCAATAGCCATTTTGGCGAATCGATAGTTCAGTATCGGATAATGATTTTAACCGTCATTGTAAAATATTCACATAGTAATATTTCAATCTATCGATTATTTAATCGGATTTTTTAAAAAAGGCATTAACGATAAATCTAATATCGACATTGACTTTGTTTTATTATTTTCAAATTTTAAATGGACTAGGGCCAAATATGTTTGTTTATATAAGCATTCGGTTCTTTCCGGGATTTGAATGGTTAACAATATTTCGTACGTGATACATCTCCTCGTCTAGCAGAGCTGGACCCCAGCTGTACAGCTAGGACCTATGTTGGTCTAACAGTTCCTGAATACAAAGAAAATAAAGTAGAAAGCATTTTATTTATATGGTTTCTAAGTTCAGCTGGGGTAGCATCAACAAAGTCTCGTTTCAAAAAATGAGATCTTTGCCGACGCCTAGTCCGCCAAAATATCTAACAATTTACACGGATTTAGCATGTTCACCATGAAGTTCTTTCATTAATCAGGTTTTCTGGCACACCCGGTTCAAATCATAGTTCGGCACTATCACTATAGTTAGTTCAGGAAATTCATTCAGGATTTGGTACTGTTGGATCGTTGCACTTGTTACCTATTGTTTGTGTATCCTGGATTGTAGAATGACAGATCGAAGTGCGCATTCCCTTGGAGTGTGGTAGAGTTGCATCAGGACTATTTTTGTTGTTCCCTGAATGTTTATACATGATCTCCTGTGTGCCAATGGTTCGTTGGGCGGGAACGATGTCGGCTGTCGGCTGACAATATCATCAACTGGGTTCCAAATACAATTTCAGCCGTAGTTCCTTATGTAATTATTTTATTGATGTCCACCTTGTGTATTTTTCCCAGTTACAGTAAGTTATCCTTACTAATTGTGGTCACTATATCCTAAATAGCATAACGCTCCGTCATGTTTCCTTCATTACCAAGTTTTTTAAGCATTAATTCCTCATAAAATATAGTCCAGTTCTTCATTGGCAGCAGCTTCAACTACTTACCAAATTTTATTCTCTTCTATTAAATAGATTTGTAGATATAGAGTCAATAAAGAGACAGTCAACATAACGACAGACAGACAGAGTGACAGAATTAAAATACCTTTATTTTCGTAATTTGCATAAACTGAAAAGTGAAAACCTGAAGAAATCTCTACAAGTGATTTTTTTTCATAATTGAATTATTTCCCTTGAGAAAGCGATGAAAATAATATAGACCTTCTGTCAAATATTGATACGTTTAATCTAGTTGTAAATATGATTTCCCGGATCGTATTGAAAACTTTCATTAGTATCTTTTCTGTACACCCTAAATAAATAGTAAGGAAGTAATTAACTTATGTAATGTAATTCAATCTGATCCCAGTATATTCACTAACTACTGATAAAAGAATATCATTTAATAATGGGCAGTCTATAAGATGGGTCAACAACAACAAAACCATCATAATATTCATAATTATTTTTTATTTTTCAGAAGACTCGAATTTGAATTCTACGAAGTTCACAATTATGAGAAGTTGCGCAACATAAACAGTTGCCATCACCTAAAATGGAAATAACATGGCATTCCATGTTGAAAATGAGTGTTCTAATAAACAAAAACACTTCATCCCAAAAATTAATAATTTACACGTGATATATTAGAGACACATTCTCCAAGGCATATGCCTCCAAAAAAGACTCTTCAGAATCGGATTCTGCCGAATCCGCTCATCAGTTGATTACAACAACCTGACAATACAAAATAGAATAGTTAATATTTCAGATATAACCAGAAGACAGGAGGTGAAGAGGACACTCTCTGCAGCATTGCTTTGGGCTGATGGCAACAAGGAGCAAAGAACTTTGGTGAGGCCGTACGTCCAACATGCAGCCAGGATAGATGGACTCATATTGTTAGATGTGCTGTACAGTAAACTAAAACCAGATATAATAATGCATAGATCAGAAAACGTCTGGAGAAACGTCTTTTTAGTGGTTGACATGGTTGAATAGTATATTAGAAAAGA
Source organism: Stenurella melanura (assembly GCA_963583905.1). NCBI lineage: Eukaryota > Metazoa > Arthropoda > Insecta > Coleoptera > Cerambycidae > Stenurella > Stenurella melanura. Next base: position 36,297,557 of record OY757317.1, on the reverse strand, counting down.
AGATCGGACTGTATCCACCTTTGAAAAAGAAAATCGATCTATTCGAACGTTTTGACTAATGTTGAGTCAAAAGGGGTTAAACCTGCCTGGACACGTTTTGGTGCCACCCTGTATTATAATTTCATTCATATTTATTTTGATATAGTCAATGTTCATAAGATCTGCCTTGTAAGTTATTAATTGATATCTACCGCGATTCATGATCTTAATATTCGTTAAAATAAAGTTCAACTAGAAAAATTGTTACGTTTTTATCTTTACAGATTATTAGTATAATTATAGTACATAAATATTATTTGATGCGAAGCACATAAATAACCTTCAGGACCCAGCTGTTCACAACCATTTGATATCTCTGTTTATATAATTGAATTCTCAATATCTCAAACAGTTCCTTGCCAGGCAATCAAACTTTCTTTTAGAACGTCACTTTGTATAGGAAATACACCTTTTTCAAACGGAAATGCGAAGCACCCCTTGATATAAAATCAATACAAAAAATATATATGTAAATATGTATTCCCGTTAAATAGAAATTTTAAAAATAGAAACACGAGGGTTAGGATTTGATTTGCCTATATTGTGCATCTGTTTTCCATATACAAATCCGAGACATGTGAATGTGTGAAAAAATAACGCTCCCGAAAAGTTCCAGAAACGTAAAATAAGTATAGCCGGGCTTTTACTAGACTTATTGACAAGGGTCATGCCTAAGGTATCTTTCAGTTTTTCACGTGCAGATGCCTTGTTGAGATCGCAGGATGGAAATGTTCTACTTTAATATGATGTGCATGACAAACTAACAACTCGCGTACAGTAATATCAAACATATACCAGGATGGATGTTCTTGTTTCATTTTCTAATCTAATGACTCCGTTTATAATACTAATAGCAGATAAATAAGGGTTATTATTATTACATATTATAATAAAAAAAACACACAGCACTCCGATGGGACAATAAGAAACACACGAAGCAATAGCTAAACCTGTCTGAATTATATGGAGCAACGCAAATACCAAGTACTAAATATATCATATCCTAACAGTTAGATAAGGGAGGGAAAATAAGGGAGAAGGTTAAAAAGAGTAAGGCAAGAAGAACAACAAAAGGCAACATGGTCCATAAAATGTTATATGGAAAACTGGACACAACAAACTGGAAGTACGTAAAGGATGCAACAAAACACCAAATAATACTTGGAATGTTTTGCTACTATAGAAAGACGAATATATTTTTGTTGTCGATGGGATAACCTGTCGGCATCATCAAGCTTGTGAGATCCTACCCTCACTGGAGGCAACTCCGTGTAAAGATTGCCAACAAGCTGTCGAACTACAGGCCTATGGAAGCAGGAGGTACTCTCTCTCCACCTATTCACCATCTACACCTCCAACATGCCAAGAACCTCTTTTGCGCTCTACGCACACAATACGACAATAATCGCAAGACTTGCCACCCACAACCTCCCTTCTGGAAAAGTGGTGCAACAAGTGGCAAGTCCAGATCAACGCAGAGAAGAGCAAAGCCATCCTCTTTAAGATAGTCAGTCAGGAAGCAAACTCTCACAGGACACGTCTCCCTGAACTGCGAGAACATCCAATGGCACGATACCGTCAAGTACCTTGGCGTCATCATGGATCGAAGCCTGGCGTTGAGACAGAACACGGAAGCAGTAATATAGAAAGCGAGGACGAGGAGGACTCTAATTTACCCTATGGTAGGTAGACAGAACCAGCTCAACCTGAGGAACAAGCTCACGCTAATCGGGACCCTCATTGCACCTATTCTGACCTACGCCTCCGTTGTCTGGGGATACTAAGCAGCCACTCACTTGAAGAGGATACAAGCTGTGGAAAGCATCGAAAATAAGCGTCTTTGGTCGAACACAATTCTTGAGCTATACAGTTCATACTTCCTTTTGACGAAAATATAAAACGAATATAAAAAACCGCTGCCTAAGGAATCACTACTTCCACATCCAGATTATTCGTCCAAGTCACTTTAAAGGAAACATCTTGACTATATTTGCACTCTAGTATGTGGAAATTATTGTTCATAGAATTTTAATAATATTTGGGGTAGATGTCATAGAAAAGTTTGAGGAGTTGGTTTCTACCACATACGTTAAAAATGAAGTTTCTAGTTTACCGTACTTATTTTCCACTATTTACAACCTACCACCTCAATGGAGTCATCTCAATCAGATGTCACTACAATACATACGTGTACTAACTTTCAAGTGAATATCTCAATTTGATGTTATCAATCCCATTAATAATGAAGCGGAGGTGGTAGAGTTTGAAAACTATTAGAAAGAAATCTGGGGCCTTGGTTTCTAGTATATACACCTAATCCCAAATTTCTGTAGTCTTATCAGCTTGCTTTACTTATTTTCCCCTATTTGCCCCTATTTAACCCCCAACCCTTCACCGGCATCATCTCAAATTATGATCTAGTTTCAGACGTCGTTATAATACATACGTGTACCAAATTTCAAATGAATAACTCAATTTTATTTTTATAAGAAAATCTGACGCTGTGGCTTCTAGTACATACACCGAATTTCAAGTTTCTGTAGTCTTACCAACGTTTTACTTATATTCCTCTATTTACCCCAAATTAACCCCCAACCCTTCAACGGAATCATCTCAAAATATAAACTAATTCCAGACGTCGTTATAATACATACGTGTACGAAATTTCAAATGAATATCTCAACTTTATTTTGTCAACCCCATTAATGGGGTAGGGGTGGTGGGGGGGTTGAAAAATATTATAAAAAAATCTGAGGCCTTAACTTCTTGTACATACACCGAATTTCAAGTTTCTGTACTCATACCAGCTTGCTTTACTTATTTCCCTCTATTGACCCCTAAATAACCCCCAACCCTTCAACGGAATCATCTCAAAGTATAATCTAGTTCCAGATGTCGTTATAATTCATACGTGTACCAAATTTCAAATGAATATCTCGATTTTATTTTATCAACCCTTTTAATAATGAAGTAGGGGTGGTGGGGGTTGAAAAATATTATAAATAATCTGAGACCTTGACTTCTAGTACATACACCGAATTTCAAGTTTCTGTAGTCTTACCAGCTTGCTTTATTTATTTTCCCCTATTTACCCCTATTTAACCCCCAACCCTTCAACGGAATTATCTCAAAATATAATCTAGTTCCAGATGTCGTTATAATACATACGTGTAGAAAATTTCAAATTAATATCTCAATTTTATTTTATCAACCCTTTTCAAATTGTAGTAGGGGTGGTGGGGGTTGAAAAATATTATTAAAAAATCTGACGCTTTGGCTTCTAGTACATACACCGAATTTCAAGTTTCTGTACTCTTACCAACTTGTTTTACTTATATTCCTCTATTTACCCCAAATTAACCCCCAACCCTTCAACGGAATCATCCCAAAATATAATCTAATTCAAGACATCGTTATTACACATACGTGTACGAAATTTCAAATGAATATCTCAACTTTATTTTATCAACCCCTTTAATGGGGTAGGGGTGGTGGGGGGTTGAAAATTATTATAAAAAAATATGAGGACTTAACTTCTAGTACATACACCGAATTTCAAGTTTCTGTACTCTTACAAGCTTGCTTTACTTATTTCCCCCTATTTACCCCTATTTAACCCCCAACCCTTCACCGGATTTCCTCAAAAAACAATCCAGTTCCAGATCTCGTTATAATATATACGTGTACAAAATTTCAGGTCAATATCTTAAACCGTTCCGGAGAAAGCGTCCGGACAAAAAAAAGTTACAGACAGACAGACAGACAGACAGACAGACCGACCGACAGACAGACCGACAGACAGACCGACAGACAGACAGAAAATTTTTTTTCGCTCAAATTTAAAATCTCGACGTTTCATGACATTCTAAACCTATTTCACGAATAAAAATTTTTGAAAATTTTTTTGCGATTACTATACTTCCAATCCACTACGTGGATGTGGAAGTAAAAGAAATATCAGGAGGAACCTGGAAAACCGTGGAAAACAAGAAAGAACTTAACTGGCCAACAATCAGTTCAAAATAAAAAACCGCTGCCTAAGGAATCACTACTTCCACATCCAGATTCTTCATCCAAGTCACTTTAAAGGAAATATCTTGACTATATTTGCACTCTAGTATGTGAAAATTATTGGTCATAGAATTTTAATAATATTTGGGGCAGATGTCATAGAAAAGTTTGAGGGGTTGGTTTCTACCATCTTCGTTAAAAATGAAGTTTCTAGTTTACCCTACTTATTTTCCACTATTCGCAATCTACCACCTCCCACCCCTTCAATGAAGTCATCTCAATCGGATGTCACTACAATACATACGTGTACTAACTTTCAAGTGAATATCTCAATTTGATGTTATCAATCCCATTAATAATGAAGCGGAGGTGGTGGAGTTTGAAAAATACTAGAAAGAAATCTGAGGCCTTGGTTTCTAGTATATACACCGAATCCCAAATTTCTGTACTCTTACCAGCTTGATTTACTTATTTTTCCCTACTCCTGTTAACCCCAACCCTTCTACGGAATCATCCCAAAATATAATCTACTTCCAGATGTCGTTATAATACATACGTCTACCAAATTACAAGTGAATATCTCAATTTTATTTTATCAAACCCTTTAATAATGTAGTAAGGGTAGTGGAAGTGTTGAAAAATAGTATCAAAAAATCTGAGGCCTTGGCATCTAGGACATACACCTAATTTCAAGTTGCAGTACTCTTACCAGCTTGCTTTACTTATTTTTCCCTATTTACCTCTACTTACTCCCACTCCTTCAACGCAATCATGTCAAAATATAATCTAGTTTCAGATATAGCTATAATACATAAATGTACCAAATTTCAAGTGAAAATTTAAATTTAATTTTATAAACTCTTTTAATAAGGGAGTGGGGGTGGTGGGGAGATGAAAAATACTAATAAAAAACCTGAGACCTTCGCTACTAGTATATACACCAAGTTCCAAATTTCTGTACTTTTACCAGCTTGCTTTACTTATTTTCCCCTATATACCCCTATTTAACCCCCAACCCTTCAATGGAATCATCTCAAAATATAATCTAGTTCCAGATGTCGTTATAATTCATACGTGTACCAAATTTCAAATAAATATCTCAATTTTATTTTCTCAACCCTTTTAATAATGAAATAGGGGTGGTGGGGGTTGAAAAATATTGTAAATAATCTGAGACCTTGGCTTCTAGTACATACACCGAATTTCAAGTTTCTGTAATCTTACCAGCTTGCTTTACTTATTTTCCCCTATTTACCCCTATTTAACCCCAACCCTTCAACGGAATCATCTCAAAATATAATCTAGTTCCAGATGTCGTTATAATACATACGTGTACCAAATTTCAAATGAATATCTCAATTTTAGTTTATCAACCCTTTTCATATTGGAGTAGGGGTGGTGGGGGTTGAATAAAATTATAAAAAAATCTGACGCTTTGGCTTCTAGTACATACACCGAATTTCAAGTTTCTGTAGTCTTACGAGCTTGCTTTACTTATTTTCCCTTATTTACCCCTATTTAACCCCCAACCCTTCAACGGAATCATCTCAAATTATAATCTAGTTCCAGGTGTCGTTATAATACATACGTGTACCAAATTTCAAATGAATATCTCAATTTTATTTTATCAACCCTTTTCATATTGGAGTAGGGGTACGGGGTGGTGGTGGTTGAAAAATATTATAAAAAAATCTGACGCTTTGGCTTCCAGTACATACACCGAATTTCATGTTTCTGTACGCTTACCAACTTGTTTTACTTATATTCCCCTATTTACCCCAAATTAACCCCCAACCCTTCAACCGAATCATCTCAAGATATAATCTAATTCCAGACGTCGTTATAATACATACGTGTATGAAAATTCAAATGAATATCTCAACTTTTTTTTATCAACCCCATTAATGGGGTAGGGGTGGTGGGGGGTTGAAAAATATTATAAAAAAATCTGAGTCCTTAACTTCTAGCACATACACCGAATTTCAAGTTTCTGTACTCTTACAAGCTTGCTTTACTTATTTTTCCATATTTACCCCTATTTAACCCCCAACCCTTCACCGGATATCCTCAAAAAACAATCCAGTTCCAGATCTCGTTATAATATATACGTGTACAAAATTTCAAGTCAATATCTTAAACCGTTCCGAAGAAAACGTGCGGACAAAAAAAAGTTACAGACCGACAGACCGACAGACCGACAGACAGACCGACAGACCGACAGACAGAAATTTTTTTTTCTCTCAAATTTAAAATCTCGACGTTTCATGACATTCTAAACCTATTTCACGAATAAAAAATTTTGAAAATTTTTTTACGATTACTATACTTCCAATCCACTACGTGGATGTGGAAGTAATAACGCGCAATAAATACGAGCAATTAAAGAAGACGAAGGTTGCAGAAAAACAACAACATATACTAAGTACATGAAGATGAAACATCATAGGGAAAACCTTAGCTCAAAGACGATCAAACGAAAATGGAAGCTCACTAAAGGATGCAACAAAACAGCAAATACATCTCCCTACTACACAATAATTAGTTCACAAGGAGGAAGGAATACCGTAAGAAAATATCAATAATATACACTTTGCCAGATTCAGAAAAGAAGGATACATAGGTCTCAGAAGATGATAGCAAGCATGCCCCATATCTAATCCGGCGTATGTAGCCGGTCCGACAGTATATAAAAAAATATCAAGATTGAATATTTGGAAGTGGAGGCAATGTCTATGGTACGCTGGTTCATAAATCATTCAATGTTGATACCGGAGAAATATCAAAGATATATTTACTTAAGCAGAGCTACACATCTACAATGTTGTCAACTATTGCAGCCCTAGTATTGGAGTCTACATTCTATTACTAAACACTTCAATTTCATAGACTCTTGGAATGTCTTCAGGAACTTATCTTTTCGTTGAATGAAGATCGCAGACATTATGCAATCGCTGAATGCAATGCAAAAAGAAAATACTGTGTGGTTTCTGCGTTATCCGGGGTGCATTTTTAATTGTAGAATCTTACTAACTTGACACAACTTTCCAGTGCTTAGGTATGGCAAAAAGAGGATTATATCTACCAGCTTTTTACTATTGATTGATCTTTTAATTTCATCAATACTAAGAATCATTCAGAAATAGGTGAGGTTGTTCTAGCAATGACGAACGTTCTCTTTGAGGTTCTCTCCATGTCACATGTCATTTTAGCCTTTAATATACATTTTGATGCTAGTGTTTGGACAAGTATTCTGTCATTTGCTAGCACACTTATTAATAGGTTTTCGAAGTAAATGAAAAAGGTATTACTGGGTCAATTATATTTCTTTCTTATGGTTTCCAGTATTGACTTAGCTGAATCGTTTTTCCAGACATGTTTGGCACCAGTTTTGCATGGTGAGTTAAACTTTATCGCAAACCACATTGGTGAGTGGATCATTTGAATAAACTTCATCAAATTTTTGTATAATTTGTACCAATATAAAGTCGCAATCTTCGGTTAGCTGAAGTGAACCACGTGGAATAAAGCAGTAAATCCAAAGGTCAATTTTAAATAAACCTAGGAAGCAATTACCAGTAGAGATTTTAGATTACATTTAGTGATATTATTTATCTGTCTTAATTCAGAAATAACTATGTCGGACAAACAATTGGTTGGTTCAAAGCCTAAAACTAATAAATTATGGCAGGTTTCTAGTGCTTTCCATATACGCCCCACAAAACCACGAGATCCAGTTGAATCACCATGAAGTAATTGGAAATGTGTCTTAAAGGAAATTCGTTACCATGCGACTGACAAATAAACCACAACAAAGCACGTTTCAACTATGCCTCTGTTTTTCAATTCAGTGTTTACTACTGTCCCATCAATTCCCACTGCTAACAAACTGTCCGAGTTAAAATTATTTGATTAAGAAAATCTTAGTATGAATTCCGTAATATTTTTAGCAGATCTCAAAGAAGGTCTGGCATGTCCTGTATAAATAGATCCAGGTTCTTCAGTCAAGGATAAGTGCTAATCTCAGTTTATTGTATTCTGTGACGAAGTGTGATCCTAGTAGGCGTTGCTTTTCTAACGCCCACAGTGTTCACTTAACACACGGTTTGTTGTAGTGCAGTACATAAACCTTTTAATAAGGCGGTAGAGGACAAAAGTTGTTAATATATTTCAAAAATATTTTAGGGTGTTACTTTTTACATGTAATAACAACTATTTTTCGCGATTATGTATAAAAGGTAATAATTAAAAATATCACCCCCCTTTGATTGGTGGTAGAGGGCAGAAGATATGTCCTGTTTGGCAAAACGGGTTTTGAGCAATATTTACAGTCAACTATAGTAACTTTTCTTGCTATTACAATGTTTTAGTAGCAGAAACTAAAATTTCGCTTATAGTAGCGCTCCACTCTAATGTACACGGGTCACAAACTTCTCGTCCAGGGGTCTATCAGGACATTTTGCTGATGCACAACACAAGACCACGGTTAAGAAGGTATATTTGTAAGACAAGGATGTATAACAGAAGGAACAAAGTTAACCTACGGACCTTAACATGTATAAGCTTCCTGAATGAAAAGTTATACATCTCAAAATCAAATTCTCATCTGAGTAACTTCCAGAGCCATAGAACAACGAGAAAATATGCGATTTCCCTCGAAACAAAGATATATCTTGAAATATGGCCAAACTGGCAAGTTGACGTATGTATGCCAGAAGTCTATTTTGTCGTGATTTATAATCGATAGAATAAATCAACTCACAGAAAATGGATGTAACGACGTTCACGTCATCAATTTATGTATTTATCAAAGACATGACATTTTTCTATCAGCTCAAATACAAGCTCATGACAATTTAAATAACAGAAACTCACGTCTGATGGGGTACGACAGAAGTTTCAGACGTAACGATGCGCTTTAGAGATGAATAATAGAACTTCTCCTTGTAGCCGCAACCAACGTTCAGCATTATTTATATAAGTGTGTAGTGCTTTTTACTGTGGTGGTTTAAGTTCTCTGTAATTATGCAAATTGTTATGTAAATAGTTTGTGAGTGCTTTAGTGTTACAAATCTCAAAATGTCTCGCAAGCGACTGAACAAAGTAGCCAGAAACATGGTGGTGAAATTAGTTGAGTATTTCAATTAGGAAAAATGTAGCGGAGGTCCCCTCCTAACTTTGCAAGTAATCCACGAGGTGAATAGAAAAATTAATTGTGGCACATGTTTATAATGGAAATGTTCTTTTAGCGCACTTCTAATGCATTGGGCATTAGTATGTGGATGGTGTAACGGATTTGTAAGGAAATCCGTAAGGAGCAGGACGCTACAAATACTACTGTGACAAAATATTGACTCAGAAAGAAAATTAAAACTAAGGATTTTATGGAGACAAGGAAGATGAATGTGAAGGATTTTTCTTTTTTTTTAATCACTTATTTAACGCCGGCCTATTTCCGCTACCAAGGCCAATCACCGACGCCAGAAGACGAGCTACCCCCAACCTGGAAATTTTGCCGAACCTTTTCTCTATCGAAGAGTAGGGATCTTTTACTTGCCTAACATTTAATAGACAAGGGACCGACTGCTTTACATCCCCTCCGAGGGATGGTGCTATGTAACCCCCGCCTAAAGTTACATACCTTCTACGCATGCGCTAATATATAAGCCGTTAGGAGATGGAGCTAGAACGCTGTGTTTCCCTGGAGAGGCTTACCCACCCAAGTACTAACCGTGCCCGATGTTGCTGCATTTGCGTATCGAAGTACGAGTGTATGCAGACGTCTCTACGCTCGCTCCTTGTCAGGGATAAAACTTGTAATATGTACTCCGAAAGTAAGTTTGTGGCGTAGTGGATTTTGCACTTAGTCTATCCGATCGCTGAAGTGGTGCTGTCGCTTGGCGATAATATTATCGATTGATTTATTGATTTGCCAGCGTAAGGTGAGCACTGCTGCCGATTCCGGGCATCCAGTCTGAAGGTTCGTTCCAACACGCAGCTTAGTCGTCCGCCGAACATGCCAAGCGACGGCCAAACTGCGTGCCGGAACCAAATCATGGATGTTTTATATATACCGCCGGACCAGCTGCATACGCCGGGTTGGACATTGGACATGCTTGTTGTCAGCAGCGCGAGCTATATGACCCATGGGGTAGTAATACAGGATGGTAAGTGTAGGTGATTGCGAGTGGCTTCTTTTCAGTTTCCATGCTTCTTTTAAGTCTCCATCTATCATCATCTCCTTATTTATTCTTCTTCTAAGTTTTCTGCCTCTTCTGTTTCTGAATCTAGCAGCTTTTTTTATTATACTTCGCAACTACAAAACGAAGAGTATATTGCATTCGATCGGCACATTTCTAAAACCAGTAATATTGCTCGTAGAAGAAAAATTTTCATATCACTGTGTTGGTAATCGAATTCTGAACTACTTTTAAAATGTCCGTCCTTCTATCCGTCGTCTGTCTGTCTGTCTGTCTGTCTGTATGTCTGTATGTCTGTATGTGCGTCACGTTTCTTGTAAGCACGATAATTTAAGAATGGAAAGTCCGATTGTAGAATTTGGGTAGTAAGTTAGTGTTAGCTAGACGAAGAACCCTATTGCTTTTGAACAATAATATCGATCAATAAATAAAAAAATTAATTTTTTAAACAAGAATTTTTTTTTTATGTTTTGTAATTAAACAAAAATTGTCAAAAAGAACCCTATTATTTTTCAACAAAATCGATCAATAAATAAAATAGTCATTGATTTTTTAAATAAATAAAAAATATTTTTTTTATGTTTTGTAATTAAACAAAAAGTGTCTAAAATTGACACTATTTACAAAAAAGTGTTTATGTTTCGAAGGACAAACTATGTTCAAATTAGTTAAAATCATATACGAGATTCAGTTTTTTAAAGGTGGCTGCCTACATCTTGAGTTTCTATTTCATTACCTATATATATACAGGGTGATTCACGTAGGTCATTAGTTAGAAGTTTTTCAACTTGCAGTTGGATTAGAAACTTGAAATTTGGTATGCAGCCATAATCGATCATGCCCGTTCTATCTAAATTATTTTCAGTCCTCCAACTATACAGGGTGTGCCATAAATTGGTACCAACTTTCTTATTTTAAATGGAAACCTATATTTTTCTTTACATGGTTCCATTGGTCTTCTAATTCTGAGTTTAGAGAACCTAAGTTATGTTAACTTATCTATTACAATTTTTGACATATGTCCAATTTTTAACAAAAAATTGCCGCTGTAGTAGTTTACGAACAAATTTGTATCTCGCAAACCTTTCAAAATTATGAAACCAAATTTGTGAAGCAGTTAGCTGGAAGTCCAGGCTAACTTTTGATGTTCCATCGGTGGTCCCATTTTGTACCATATGGGCGCAGTCGATTTTCAAATGTCGCAATCAAAAATTGTCAATAAGTCAATTTTTTCAAATGGCACCTACCATTTCTGACGCCAGAAATCAATGCAAAATTGAATTTTAGGGCCACTTTTATTAACATTGTGTATGTCTATCTACAGTCGTTTTTGAGTTATTGGCATTTTTTGAAAAAAATATTGTTTTTTTTTCTCAATGCGTCAGACATAGTAGGCGCAAAGATGTGCTACGCAATCTGTTGAAAGTAGAATAATAGAATATTTGAACAAAAATATGGTGGTCACATTGAACATTTACGTCAGAATTTCGTCAACATTGTTCTTGTTCGTTAATAATAATTTGTTGGTGTTGTGTGTAATTAAATAAAAATCCATATTTTTGTTTAAAAATTATTAAAACTGTCTTTTGTTTCCATGGCATACTTGATGAAGTAAGGAATCTCTCGGCAAGATAAGGTATTTCTTGATTTTTATTGAATAACTCGATATGGGGTGAAGTTAGGTATAGGGAATGCTTAAGTAACTCACCCTAAAATTCAATTTTCTTTCGAATGGTGTGAAAAAAAATAGTAGGTGCCATTTGAAAAAATTGACTTATTGACAATTTTTGATTGCGACATTTGAAAATCGACTGCGCCCATATGGTACAAAATGGGACCACCGATGGGACATCAAAAGTTAGCCTGGACTTCCAGCTAACTGCTTCACAAATTAGGTTTCATAATTTTGAAAGGTTTGCGAGATACAAATTTGTTGGTAAACTACTACAGCGGCAATTTTTTTTTTTAAATTGGACATATGTCAAAAATTGTAATAGATAAGTTAATATAACTTAGATTCTCTAAACTCAGAATTAGAAGACCAATCGAACCATGTAAAGAAAAATATAGGTTTCCATTTAAAATAAGAAAGTTGGTACCAATTTTTGGCACACCCTGTATAGTTGGAGGACTGAAAATATTTTAGATAGAACGGACATGATCGATTATGACAGCATACCAAATTTCAAGTTTCTAATCCAACTGCAAGTTGAAAAACTTCTAATGAATGGCCCACGTGAATCACCCTGTATATTTAATACCTTTTCGATTTTACTTTTAATTTTCTTTCCAATTCTGATAAAGAAATAAATTAATACACTAGCGAGTTGCTTTCCAATTCCACATATTTTTTTTTATTTTATTCTATTTTGTTACCTGCCACTTTTCTAAGTGGACTTTCCACTGCATACAATTACTTAAGGTCACAACACAGCTAGTATGTAAACATATGTGTCTCATTTTGACAGTAACTATTTATTGCTCATCTTTCTTTATCACAATAAATCAATATAAAAAGGATCTTGTATATGAACTAAGAAACAAAATCACCTGCTGAATTCTGCAAAAATGCCGAGAACTACAACGTCTTCATAAACGTAGATGTAGATGTTTTAACATTCGACCAGTAACACAGTACCAGAGTACCTTGTGCAATACAGTGAGTCTGTAAACTACTTGGTCAAAAATTTACACATTGGATTCTAATTAAAACGCATAATTATACTCTTCGCAACTACAAAACGAAGAGTATATTGCATTCGATCGGCACATTTCCAAAGCCGGTAATATTGCTCGTAGAGGAAAAATTTTCATATCACTGTGTTGGTGATCGAATTCTGAACAACTTTCAAAATATCCGTCCGTCTGGCCGCCTATCTGTCCGTCCGTCCGTCCGTCTGTTTGTCCGTCCGTCGCGTTTCTTGTAAGCACGATAACTTAAGAACGAACAGTCCGATAGTATTGAAATTTGGACAGTAAGTTAGTGTTAGCTAGAGGAATAGCCCTGTTTTTCTTTAACAAAATCGGTAAATAAATAAAAGTCATTAATTTTTTAAATAAATATTTTTTTGTTTTATAATTAAACAAAAAATGTTTGAAACTAATATCATTTACAAGAAAAAACTGCGAATAGTATCCTATAGAATGTGCAACAATTATATAAGAAGTGTAGTAAATCTGCGAAGAGTATAATGGTTAGCTTGTCTTTTATTTTTATTTATTAACCATTCCACAGGTAATATCCATTTACGGTGGAAGTTCTGGCTCTATCTCGCAGTAAAAAAATAAGAGCTCTTTATAGCGGGTTATGAGAAAGAGGTCGGAGGGAATATTTTGTATACCCTGTATATTGTTTTTTGAAGAAATCAGTTTTAATTTTCGTTTTCCAATTGCTTTTTTCAATTCCGGGTATTTTTCTATTCCATTACCTATATTTAATACCTTTTTAATTTTACGTTAAATTTTTTTCTCTGCTGTGAAATAAACTAAAAATTAATAAACAAATACAATTAATAAACTAGACTAGACCTATCTTTTGGTCGCATTTTGTTTATATTGGCAGCTTCCCTCTTTCTTCTGTAGTATTTCCGCACTACTTGCATTCGGTTTCATCCTTCCAGACGTTGTTAAGTGGGTACCATCCACTTACTACACTGTAGCTAAAACTTCACTAGACCTTTGCTTTTCGATGTACTTTTAACCACTATTGCATTTCAAGATTTGACCGAGTTATTCAGATACTATTCACCACATTTTATTATTAGTTATTAACTTTGCTTGAGTTCAAACTTATATTGCATGAAGCAGAATTTTTTTAGCCACAATACTGTATATAATATTGAAAATTACAGACCTATTATAGTTATCCTCTGTAATTTTGGTAAACTCTTTGAAATTGTCCTATACGATATAATCTCTTTTCATGTTAAATCTCAACTCTCCTATTGTCAACATGGGTTTTTGGCAGGTAGATCTACGATTATCAACTTAGTAAGCGTTACACACTTTATCGCAAATACACTGGATCATGGTAGCCAAGCGGACGTAATTTATACAGACCTCTCTAAAGCATTTGACAGACTGGATCATGGGTTCTTACTACATAATCTGTAAAATTTGGTTTAAGTCTTAACTTTCTAAGTTTTTTTCGAGTCGTATCTTGGTAACAGAACAATAAACGTGAAGTATCACGGGTTTTCATCTACTGAAGTATCAGCGACATCAGGAGTTCAACAGGGCTCTGTTCTGGGCCCACTGTTATTTATAATTTTCATCAATGACATTTGCCAAGATATACAAAGTAATGTCCTCCTATACGCCGATGATCTTAAACTGTTTGCAGACGAAGAAGAAGACTGCTATCGATTGCAACACGACCTCATAAAAATAAACACATGGTGCGAAAATAATAGGCTACCCTTAAATATATCAAAATGTAATTCGATGACTTTTACGACAAGAAATAACTCTATAAACTTTTCCTACAAAATAGGCAATGATATGATAACTAGATGCACTCAATTCAAGAATCTCGGAGTCATCTTTGACTCAAAATTAACTTTTACTGCCCAAATTGATCAGATAATTGCTAATGCCTACAAAAATCTAGGCTTTATTATGCGAAACTCAAGGCACTTTAAAGATATTTCCACACTTTCTCTCCTATTTAATGCCTTTGTACGCCCAAAACTGGAATACGCTGGTATTGTCTGGAATCCACAATACAATATTCATATTCTTAATTTGGAACGGGTTCAGAGAAGGCACGTCAAATATCTCTCTCTCAAAGCTGACGGAATTTATCCTCCCAGACGGACGCCACAACCTAACTTATTAGCTAGATTTAATCTAAATGACTTAGCGACACGTAGAGACTATTTTTCTGTTTTGTTCCTACAAAAACTATTAACAGGTCGGATAGACTGCCCGAATATTCTCAGTTCCATACATTTCAATGTTCCATCTTTTCAGACTCGCTCATACGCCCTATTCTACTTAGCTACGCCAAGAACAAATGTATTAAAATCTTCTCCTATTCACAATATGTGCTCTAACTACTTGAGGTGTCAGATGAATCTTGATATTTTTAATTGTAGTACTAATAATATAAAGCAATGTATTTTAAATCACTCTTAAGTTCGCCTTCAGTTCCTACTACATCTGCTCATATTACTTTGCGTTTTCCACTTTTAAATTGATAGTTATCATTCATTGTAAAATATTCAGTTTTAAATTTTTACTCTGTAGTGTATACATACTTATTTGTATATTTCCTGCCCTGTAATTGGATGCACATCTGTCTGGGCAGCTGTATTCATAAAATATAATAAAATAAATAAAAATGAAATAAGTTTTATTTTAATCTATCAGAGTTTGACTGGTCTTCATGTGATTTAAAGTGGAGCGACTCGGCACACGTCTAGTCTCTATTAAAGACATTTCATCTCTCACTTGGCGAGAATATTATATTATATTAAAATTGTATGAAGTAGTAACTGTCATTTTACAGGAAACTCCTTTCAAATGGTACGCCCATGCGTGCCATTCTACGTGACCTTGAGTCGATTTGATTCGGAAATTAGAAGAGGATAACGTGAACGACAAGATTCGTGATTTCAACTATAATGTAAGTAATGATGCACAGCACACATTTTAAAATAGACGCTCCAGTTTAATATTTTGTTTTTAAACTCGGTCGATAATAACTTGATTATGAATCTAGACTGGTTTCAAAAATAAATAACGCAAAAGCCACTTTCCGTCACTTTGGCAAAAAGAAATGGATAGAAACAGTCATTAGTAGATCCCCAGAGTATGTAGCGAGCTAAAAGTTATACTTTGCTGCATAAATAAACGCATACAAAATATTTGAATTATGAATTCATTTCCAGACTCCGTTAGTGTCAAATTTATTTTAAAACAGACGTTAACGTTTAATATTTTATTACTTCCACATCCACGTAGTGGATTGGAAGTATAGTAATCGTAAAAAAAATTTCAATTTTGTCTATCTGTCTATCTGTAACTTTTTTTTTTTTTGTACGCACGTTTTCTCCGGAGCGGTTTAAGATATTGACTTGAAATTTTGTACACGTATATATTATAACGAGATCTGAAACTGGATTGTTTTTTTTGAGATATCCGGTGAAGGGTTGGGGCGTAAATAGGGGTAAATAGGGAGAAATATGTAAAGGAAGCTGGTAAGAGTACAGAAACTTGAAATTTGACGTATCTACTACAAGCCAAGGCCACAATATTTTTTATAATATTTTTCATCCCACCACTATCCCCCAATTCATTATTAAAGGAGTTGATAAAATAAAATTGAGATATTCACTTGAAATTTGGTACACGTATATATAATAACGACATCAGGAACTAGATTATATTTTGGGATTATTCTGATGAAGGATTGGAGTTAAATAAGAGTAAATAGGGAAAAATAAGTAAAGCAAGCTGGTAAGAGTACAGAAACTTGAAATTCGTTGTAAGTATTAGAAGCCAAGGCTTCAGATTTTTTAATAATATTTCTCAACCCCCCCACCACCCCTACTCCATTATTGAAGGGGTTGGTAAACTAAAACTAAGATATTCATTTGAAGTTTGGTACACGTATGTATTATAACGACATCTGGAACTAGATTATATTTTGAGATGATTCCGTTGAAGGATTGGGGGTTAAATAGGGGTAAATAGGGGAAAATAAGTAAAGCAAGTTGGTAGGAGTACAGTAACTTGAAATTCGGTGCATATACTAGAAGCCAAATCCTTACATTTTTTAATAATATTTTCAACTCCCGGCCCCTACTCCATTATTAAAGGGGTTGATAAAATAAAATTGTGATATTCATTTGAAATTTAATACACGTATGTACTATAACGACATCTGGAACTAGATTATATTTTTGAGATGATTCCGTTGAAGGGTTGGGGGTTAAATAGGGGTAAATGGGACAGAATAAGTTAAGCAATCTGGTAAGAGTACAGAAACCTGAAATTCGGTGTATGTACTAGAGGCCAAGATATTAAATTATTTATAATATTTTTCAATCCCCACTATCACCACTCCCTTATTAAAATAAAATTAAATTTAGATTTTCACTTAAAATTTGGTACACGTAAGTATTATAACGATATCGGAAACTAAATTATATTTTGACATGATTGCGTTGAAGGAGTGAGGTGTGTGTGTGTGTGCTTCAGGTTTGTTGACTACGGTTACAAAGACCATTCGCCAAGTTTCCTAGTATAATAATAATTTTTTATTTTTTATTTCTTATCACATTATTCCTTGGTTACCAGTGCGTACTCTGTTTTTTTTTAACCTGCATATTTTTCTATTGTATATAACAAGCATATATTTACGTAAACGAATAAGTACAAACATACAAACATATATCTTTTTTTTATCCCATTTAGTAATTTTAAATCTCTCTTTTTTTCCTTTCTCCAAATTATAAGGAGTGGGGGGTAAGTAAAGGTAAATAGGGAAAAAAGTAAAGCGAGCTGGTAAGAGTACAGAAACTTGATATTCGACTTATGTCCTAGAAACCAAGGTCCTACATTTTTTCATAATATTTTTCAACCACCCACCACCCTTACTCCATTATTAAAGGGATGATAAAATAAAATTGAGATATTAACTTGAAATATGGTAGACGTATACTGGGTGAGTCACGAATTGCGCTCGCCCCGATATTTCCTAAAATATTTGGAATAGAAAATTGAAATTTGGAGGCCTTATTACACGACTAAAATGCCATCTTTTCAATATAAAATCAAGTTTGGTGCACATCCGATTTAACCGGAAATGCCCACAACTTTCGATTTTTAAATGGAACATCTTATATATTTTTACATTTTTGGAATCTAGAGGAAATTTTGAATACAATACATCCATTTTGGTCACTGTTTGATAAACATTAAAAATTTTATTAAAAAATCTATTTCTGAATCCAGAGTGTTGTGGTGCCCAAAATATATTTTAGTTTGTGTGCTACGTTACTATAAAAATAAAAAGAGCAATATGATTGCATTACTTAATTCTCTAGAGGCGTTTAAAATTTTTAAATGTGATTTTTACCCACTAACTCGTTTTTTTAAATGGGAATTTAATCGTTCACCAACATTTTTAAATACCTCATTTTCATACGAATCTAATGATACCAAAATTTTGAAAATCCGCTCAAAAATATTTGAGATTTCAGCCAAAATACAATGCAACCAAGCTTTTAGAAACATTCGGCTAATAGATAATAGATTAGTGGGCTTTGGAAACTAAAATGGCACATTTCTGTGTAAATCTGGTAACCTAATAACATTGGAAAAATCATAGTAGCCATTGAACGTAATAAAACAATATCAGCTGTCAGACAGACTCGTGTAGTTATAGGCAATCTTGAGCTATCAAACATTTAATAATTGTGAGCGCAAATAACGTTACAATTAAGTTTAGCATAGGTATGTGGAGGTAAACACAATTACATCCACAAGGACATTTGCAATAGAATGCGACATCAGTTCGGTTTTCAGAGTTTTATTTAAATGAACATAAATATCGGGCCTATAATTAAATAAAAATCAATTCCGTTTGAACAATTAAACTTAAACTAGGTAACAGTAGGTATCTTTAAAATAATTAATATAATTAAACCATAAATTGACATTTATAGATATTGTTGAAAATGACCACCATTTTTTTCTATACACAATTCGGCTCTGCGTACAGTTGCTTGAATGGCTCTACGCAATTCAGCCGGCGTTATTTCATTAAGAGCCCGTACAACTTTATTTTGCAGCTCTTCACGGGTATTTGAAGAAGTTTTATAAACTTTATTTTTGAGAGTGCCCCATACATAATAGTCGAGGGGTGTTAAGTCAGGTGACCTAGGAGGCCATCTGATATGATCTTGATTTGCGATAAGGCGTTCACCATGCAAGTTGTTTAAATATTCCATCACTCTTCTGGAATTATGTGGGGGAGCACCATCTTGTTGGAAAAACAGATTTTGTAAATAGACAAGAGGAAGTAAGTCAAGAAATTCTGCTGTCTGGTTTTGTAAAAAGAATAAATATCGTTCGCCAGTAAGTGTTCCATCAAAAAATGTGGGTCCAATTATTCGATCTCCAAGTACTCCAAGCCAACAGTTAAACCCAAATCTTTCCTGAATATTCCCCCGCCCTACCAACCTCGGATTTTCTTGAGCCCAGTACCTAGTATTATTTCTGTTAAACATACCTTGGTTCGTAAATCTACTTTCATCTGAATATAAAATATGAAAAGGAAAACCTGGGTTTTGTTGTACTGCATTTAAGAACCAGTTGCAATATACTAGCCTCCTGTCGTTATCATCTCCATAAAGATGTTGGTGTATTTGGTATTTATAAGACCGAAACTTATGTTTCTTTAAAATTCTGCAAACCGAAGACTGACTAATGTCGCATTCCATTGACAATTCCCTTGTTGATGTTGTTGGGTGTACCATCACAAATCCTAATACATCAATTTCTTTGTCCTCACTTACAATAAATGTTTGATGGTCATCTTGTTGATTGGGTTCGTTTCTTAATTCTTGTTCCACTCTGGCAAACAAGTGTCTGCTTGGATGACGTCTGTTGGGATATCATTGCTGATACAGTTCTGCAACTCCAGTTGAATTTTTGAGACGCTCTCCATATATCAGTAACATATCGACCTTTTCATTTCTACTAAAATTATTCATTTTCTTTAATTTTAACTCAAAGAGATTTCCGCAACGCTTTATTTTGTATCTGTCTGACAGCTGATATTGTTTTATTACATTCAATGGCTACTATGATTTTTCCAATGTTATTAGGTTACCAGATTTACACAGAAATGTGCCATTTTAGTATCCAAAGCCCACTAATCTATTATCTATTAGACGCATGTTTCTAAAAGCCTTGGTTGCATTGTATTTTGGCTGAAATCTTAAATATTTCTGAGCGGATTTTCAAAATTTTGGTATCATTAGATTCGTATGAAAATGAGGTATTTAAAAATGTTGGTGAACGATTAAATTCCCATTTAAAAAAACCGAGTTAGTGGGTAAAAATCACATTTAAAAATTTTAAACGCCTCTAGAAAATTAAGTAATGCAATCATATTGCTCTTTTTATTTTTATAGTAACGTAGCACACAAACTAAAATATATTTTGGGCACTCTGGATTCAGAAATAGATTTTTTAATAAAATTTTTAATGTTTATCAAAAAGTCAAATTTCCTCTAGATTCCAAAAATGTAAAAATTATAGGGTGTTCCATTTAAAAATCGAAAGTTGTGGGCATTTCCGGTCAAACCGGATGTGCACCAAACTTGATTTTTTATTGAAAAGATGGCATTTTAGTCGTGTAATACGGCCTCCAAATTTCAATTTTCTATTCCAAATATTTTAGGAAATATCAGGGCGAGCGCAATTCGTGAGTCGGTATATTATAACGACATCTGGAACTAGATTATATTTTGAGATGATTCCAAATTGAAGTGTCTGGGGTTAAATAGGAGTGTATAGGGGAAAATAAGTAAATCAAGCTGGTAAGAGTACAGAAATTTGGGATTTGGTGTATATACTAGAAACCGATGCCTCAGATTTCTTTCTAATATTTTTCAAACTCCGCCATCTCCGCTCCATTATTAATGGGATTGATAACATAGAATTGAGATATTCACTTGAAAGTTAGGACAATTATTATGTATTGTAATGCCATCAGATTGAGATGATTTCATTGAAGGGGTGGGAGGTGGCTGGTTGTGAATAGGGGAAAATAAGTAGGGTAAACTAGAAACGTCATTTTATCGTATATAGTGGAAACCAACGCCTCAAACTTTTCTATAACATCTGCACCAATTAATATTATTAAAATTCTATGACCAATAATTTCCACGTACAGGAGTGTAAATCTAGTCAAGATATAAAGTGACTTCAATGAAAAATCTGGATGTGGAAGTAGTGATTCCTTGGTCAGCGTTTTTTTAAAATTCAGTCGATAATAATTATTTAGTTATCAATCTAGAGTAGTTTCAAATAATAAATACTGCAAGAGTTACTTTCCGCCAGTCTGGCAAAAAAGTCGGATAGTAATATAGTCATTAGCAGATCCCTAGAGTACGTAGTGATCTAAATAAAAAAGTTATAATTTGCTAGATATAATTAAACGCATTCAAAATATTTTAATTATGAATTCATTTCCAGATTCTGTGTAGTGTCTAATTTATTTCGTTATTTGCGATGCAGAGGAAAGTTTGATATTTATTTCACGGCTTAATTGAATGTCACCTACAACTTTGCCAGTGATATTACAGTCGACGTTTTCATATCGTTTTTACGACACATTTAAATGAAATGCAAAAATCGGCAATAAAACCCTAGTTTATGAAATATCCAGAATCCAAGCGGCAGACTTTTATGTGCGCGTATATTTTATTTAGCTTTGTATGGAACTACTGAAAAATAAACTGCACCATAAGTGTTAGGGACACTTATTGGGAAGGCAGTATTAAACTATAAATTCTAACAATATATTTCTTCTCATCTTCTTATTCACACTGGCCTAATAAGAGTTTTGTGACTCGCGCTATGCTCCAATTGACTTCCCTTTCATACAGGGCACGATCAACAGCTTCACGTCATCTGTTGTGGCTAATTGTAAGACGAGGAGCGCAATCAAAGCTGTTTTCAGTCCGCGTTTTGATAACATCGGCTCAACGTTTTAGAGGATGTTCTCTTCAGCTCTTGTCATCTATTTTCCTTGACTGTCAACTTCCCATCTCTGATTAATAAGGCGAAAAGAGGGGGTTATCCAAAATTCATAGCCAATATCTCCCGACTCACATCTCGATAACACGAATACGTCGTCTGTCTTTTTCTCTAGCGGTCCATCCCTTAGAGACGTAAGGAAAGATTGAGAAAACTAGAGCAGTAGCAAACCTTCGTTTGGAGCGCTTTGTGATGTCACTTTTACGTCGAATTTTATTTAACTGAGAATAACCTTAACTTAAATTTTAAACTTCTCAAATTCAAAACAAAGATTAAATAATGTCTAAATGTTATTTGTGGCGTTATCTTAATTTTTTCTTTTCAATTGTTTGGAACTTCCTGCCACATGTATTTTTTTCCTTTTAAGCGGTGTTCGGACCGGGGAATCTACAAAATATCACAATTAACCAGTATGTTGCTAGTAAATGACCTCTACACCTGTGACTTTTTCGTCAAAGGATCAGCTAGAGGTTGCTCCTTTTAAATAAATAACATAAAGAAGTATACAAATTTGAAATTAAATAAATCAGGTACGACAAAAACCTGAAAAACATTATACACCATTAATTCCTTATGTATGCGGATTATCCGAAAGTTACGCCGTATCGGTGATAGATTTGACATTAGGACGGTAACTCAAACAAACAATACTTTAAGATCTATTCTGACAAAGACGAAACCGAAGAACCACGAGCAAAGTTCAAAAAACTGCATAGTATCCCGTGTGAGTGCAACAAACATGACGTGGGTGAGTCATCCAGACCGTTTAGTGTAAGATTGAGCGAACATCAAAATTATATCAGAAAAAATGAAATTCAGAGGTGCAAGATCTGCGAACACGCTTGGGAGAACGGTCATAGAATAAACTGGGAGCCGGCAAAAATTTTAACAAAAGAGGCAGACAGTAAAAAAAGAGAAATTAAAGAATCGGCGATAATATTATTGAATGAGAATAGATGCGTGTCGTATTGTTCTGTAGATGTCTGTACAACTTGGTTGGCAATGTTAAAAGAAGAACTTCACAAACTTAACATTATACAAAAATTAAAAAAACTGTTAACTATATCAACAGTTCTTTGTAACTAGTAAGTATCTATGGATATGGAATATAACAAACATTCTTAGAGCTGTGCATTTATCATACACAGCAAAAAAGATTTTTCAAAAAAGTCTTGAAAAAGGCAACAGATTAGATTTCCGAAACGTCGGCGAAATATTTAATTTCTAGTTTTTATACTTATTTGTGTTATTTATTTAAAAAATAGCAACCTCTAACTGATCCTTTGATGTCACAGGCGTAGAGGTTATTTACCAGTAACATACTGGTTAATTGTGATATTTTGTAGATTCCCCGAGCACCGCCTAAATACAAAAAAATACATGCGGCAGGAAGTCCCAAAGAATTGGAAAGAAAAAATAAAAATGAAATAGGCAAATATATTATTAACAATCTTTCAATTAGTGCATCATTCATCGCCACAAATACTGTCTGGATTATGTAGTAATTAATAGTGTCTTTTGCGATAAGATTATTTATTTGTCCAATTTCAGACACTACATGAAAAAGATTGAATTCTGAAAATTATAGTCCAAAAGTAACCACTACAATGTAGATTGGTTTGAGTTTGAGAAAAAAAATGGATGCTCGATGTTTTACTCACTCAAACCTAGATATTTGCCCGTTTCATCTACGTTAACGCGTGGTAGATTATTTTGGAACACTCTGTGTATCTATAATTAGATATAATTGGCCATTCTCGTCGGTTTATGTACACTCAAGCTATTTTACTGTGTTTCAGTAAAATTGCTTCATGCTAGCAATGGTGCAACCCCTTTCCCATTTCCTTTTAATTAAAGCAAGTGGCGGTTACCCATGCTATATAATTGCGCTATTTTATTGAAGTGGGATTAAATGGAATTGTGGAAATTGTGTGAAATAGATTCAGGGAAGAAATCCCTTGATGTTGGGATATATTTGATTTATTCATCTATTAATTTGCTCTTAACACGTTCAATATGTAATATTCTGTTAAACCGTTCTTATATAAAATAATTCTGAAATTAAATTATTTTTGCTTTTTTAACAATTTTTATAACGGAGGAGATCCTCAATTCGACCGGTATGTATGTATACTTTTTTACGTTTGTCAATCATTACTCTGAAAAAGAGTAAGAAATTTCCATAAAATCTCTTGTAACTGTAATATATATGGTTTGGCTGTGTTCCCATATTTATCATTTATCAACCTTTTTTTAATATAAAGTAATAGTGTAGGCAAATTACATGAAAACCGACTTAATCTTGAAAAAGTTTACCGAATGAATGGTTATTGACGAAATTTTGTGGATTCTGTTCGTTTTGATGTCTAAATCAAACTACAAGAGACAAGCTGGCCGCTATTGCCCCGTAATTGTTAAGAACAATGATTTTGTTGTCAATTTGTTAACTAGCAAAATTGAGGTAAATGACCCCGCACAAACCTTATGGGAAATGGGATTCGGTAGAATCGTCTTAATTACTTCCACATCCACGTAGTGGATTAGAAGTATAGTAATCGTAAAAAAAAGATTTTAAATCTGAGTGAAAAAAATTCTGTCTGTCTGTCGGTCTGTCGGTCTGTCGGTCTGTCTTTATCTTTTTTCTGTCCGCACGTTTCCTCCGCGACGATTTAAGATATTGACTTGAAATTTTGTACACGTATATATTATAACTAGATCTGGAACTGGATTGTTTTTTGAAGATATCCGGTAAAGGGTTGGGGGTAAATAGAGGTAAATAAAGGGAAATATATATAACAAGCTGGTAAGAGTACAGAAACTTAAAAATTGATGTATGTACTACAAGCCACGCCTCAAAATTTTTTAAGATATTTTTCATCCCCGCACCAGCCCCCACTCCATTATTAAAGGGGTAGGTAAAATAAAATTGAGATATTCACTTGAAATTTGGTATGCGTATATAATATAACGACATCAGGAACTAAATTGTATTTTGGGATTATTCTGATGAAGGGTTGGGGGTTAAATAGGAGTAAATAGGGGAAAATATGTAAAGCAAGCTGGTAAGAGTACAGAAACTTGAAATTCGGTGTATGAACTAGAAGCCAAGGCCTCAGAATTTTTTTATAGTATTTTTCAACCCCCACCACTCCTACTCCATTATTGAAGGGGTTGATGAAATAAAATTGAGATATTCACTTGAAATTTCATACACATGTATTGCAACGATATCTAGAACCAGATTATATTTTGAGATTATTCTGTTGGAGGGTTGAGGGCTAAATATGAGTAAATAGGGAAAAATAATTAAAACAAGTTGGTTAAAGTACAGAAACTTGAAATTCTGTGTATGTACTAGAAGCCAAGTTCTCAGATTATTTATATTATTTTTCAACGCCCACCACCCCTAACTCCATAATTAAAGGGGTTGATAAAATAAAATTTAGATATTTATTCACTTGAAATGAAATTATTTATATGTTGAGGCGATTCCGTTGAAGGGTTGGGGGTTAAATAGGGGTAAATAGGGCAAAATAAGTAAGGCAAGCTGGTAAGAGTACAGAAACTTCAAATTCGTTGTATATGCTAGAAGCTGAAGTCTCAGATTATTAATTTATAATATTTTTCAACCTCGCACCACCACCCCCCTACTCCATTATTAAAGGCGTTGATAAAATAAAATTGAGATATTCACTTGAAATTTGGTACACGTATGTATTATGACGACATCTGGAAGGAGATTATATTTTGAGATGATTCCGTTGAAGGGTTGGGAGTTAAATAGGGTTAAATAGGGGAAATAAGTAGAGCAAGCTGGTATGAGTGCAGAATTTTTAATTAGGTGTATGTACTAGAAACCAAGACCTCAGATTATTTTATAATATTTTTCAACCCCCATACTCCATACCCCTACTCCATTATTAAAGGGTTGATAAAATAAAATTGAGATATTATCTTGAAATTTTATGTATTATAAGGACATCTGAAACTAGATTATATTTTGAGATGATTCCGTTGAAGGGTTGGTGGTTAAATAGGGGTAGAGAGGGGGAAATAATAAATAAAGCAAGCTGGTAAGAATACAGAAATTTGGGAATTGGTGTACATATCAGAAGTGAGGGCCTCAGGTTTTCTAATAATATTTTCCATCCCCCCACCACCCTCACTCCCTTATTAAAGAGTTGAAAACTTGAAATTCGGTATATGTACTAGAAACCAAGGCCTCAGATTTTTTATAATATTTTTCAACCCCCCAATAATACCCCTACTACATTATTAAAGAGGTTGATAAAATAAAATTGAGATATTCACTTGAAACTGGCTACACACATGTATTGTAATGACATCTGATTGAGATGATTTCATTGAAGGGGAGGGAGTGGTAGGTTGAGAATAGCGGAAAATAAGTAGGGTAAACTAGAAACTTCATTTTTAACGCACATGGTAGAAACCAACGCATCCAACTTATGACACCTGCCCCAAATATTATTAAAATTCTATGACCAATAATTTCCACATACTAGAGTGCAAATTTAGTCAAGATGCTTCCTTTAAAATTACTTGAATGAAAAATCTGGATGTGGAAGTAGTGATTCCTTAGGCAGCGGTTTTTTTGGTGTATTGTAGCTTATAATTTGTCATCCTGAAGAAAAGTCTCCGTGGCCACGATGCTCCATTTTGAATATTTTGGCTATGAAGCACTAAAGCACTAAAGCTCCCTACCCGCATTAACCTTATGCAAATTGGGTTTCGGTGGAATCATCTGAATTTTTGTTATACTGTACCTTTTGTCATCCTGAACAAAAGTCACTATGGCCACGATGCTCCATATTCAATATTTTGGCTCCTATGGAGCACTACTCAACTAACAAAGTTGCTCTATAAATTTAAAATAAAACTGCAGTTTTATTTTATTACTGTTACATTATTGCTCTGCAAAGGCTATTTTGTTTTATTAAAACAGCCAAAGTGATTATTTACTCTTCGCAGCTAAATCGTCATATAAATAAGTGCTAAGAATGTTCTTACCGCTAAATTATAAAACATTTTGTAGAATTTGATTTTCGCTGTTTAATAAACGCCTATACAGCAATTATTATAGGATGTTTTAGCTCAAGGAGCAAAATTGACTTATAACAGATTTATAATAATAACTCCCGGCACTTTTTGATCAATTTGCGAACATCTATAAAACTATACTTTAATAGTTTAGCTAAGCATTATAAAACACTTTAATTAGTACTCTTCTTAGCACAATATTATTTCTGAGCATATTGTATTCGGCCGTAGCTGCTAAACAATTATTACATAATTCTCATTAATAGTGGTCTTTTACTGGACTCTGTCATCTTGGGGTGCTCGCCATGTTGGATTTAGGATGACTATTAGGATGAGTATTCTACACATGTGCAAAATTTTAAAGCTCTAGCTCAATTAGAACTAAGTAGTTGTAATTTTGATTGCAAGATTTGTTTACATTGTTACAAGTGAAGCTAAATAAAAGTTTTTAAAATAGTTAGATATTTGAAAGTACACAGAAAAATACTATTTAATTACAACTTGTATTTTATTTATTTCAAACTGACCATTGTTTTATAATGGGAAATGCTCGTAGTTGATTAAAAGGAAATAGCGGGCAAAATTGTTCGGTACAAAATATTAATGGGAACTACCTTTGCTTTTTGCAATACGCTTCTAGTTTCAAAAAAATTGATATATATTTAAAATAATATATTTGTTCTCTAAGTGTTGTAATGGACCCCATTATGTTATTTATGTTTCAACTATTTGTATAGCGGCCATTTTGGACTTTAAAATAAAAACAATTCAAAAATAAAAATTATTGTGTAACCGTTTTAGCAACAATCAGCTATTGTGAAATATGTTATCTGCGAAACACAATTGGTGCGATACCACAAAAGGATCGAATACAAAAATTATATTTTCACTTTATACTTTTAATTTTGATAAATATTCGAAGCCTTAATCAGCTAACATTTACCTCATATTCACTAAACACGTTGTTAGATATTCCGCCATGTCACATAGAACCTATATGCCTTTGCAATATTTTAAAACTATTTAAAGAATTATTATGGTCTGTAAAAACACTTAAATAATAAATAACTTATGTTTTTGTTGCTGTACATAACGAAAAAATGTCAATTGAAATAATAACATAATGCTTATAACAATGCTTTGTCGTTTCTCGAATAATTTTATAATTAATTGGGTTGATTCTGCGGTTGGTTCCTTGTGAAACATTCTTCAATAATTTAAACATACAGGAAATTATGCTTTTTAATGTTTCAAAAAGTTTTATTAAAACTCTACACGTGTTTCGGCTTATTAGGCCTTTATCAAGAGTACAAGATATTACTAAATTTAAAATGTGTTCCTTACTTATTTATACCTAATGGAAGGTATAAATGATGCAAAGCTTTTAATCTATTTATTACATGCAAATAGTTATATGATTCCTATCCTATGTTTGATCATTAGCTACATTTTTACATAGAACAATTTGAGATCATGAAAGCTGTCAAAAAGAATAAAAATGCAACTAATGATCAAACATTAATTGTGGGTCATAATATTCTAGAAAAAATAATTTAACATTAAGAACTTATTTGTAGTATATTTACATAGGATAGGAATCATATAACTATTTGCATGTAATAAATACATTAAAAGCTTTGCATAATTTATACCTTCCATTAGGTATAAATAAGTAAGGAACACATTTTAAATTTAGTAATATCTTGTACTCTTGATAAAGGCCTAATAAGCCGAAACACGTGTAGAGTTTTAATAAAACTTTTTGAAACGTTAAAAAGCATAATTTCCTGTATATTTAAATTTTATAATTATGGTCTACATTTTTTTTAATCCTATGTAAACGTTTATACAATTATTTTATAAGACCTGTGAGAGCTATATATATAATAAAAGAAATTAAAGAACTACATTATTTTATAAAATGTGCCCAATTTGCGTCTATAAGCGTTGTATAAACGTTTTGAAAATGTTAATGTCAACAATCTTGTTTTATAAAAAATTTTTTGTAAACATTCTTTCAGCTTGTACAAAACATTAAATTGCTAGTTGGGTAAAGCTCCAAACTCCAATAATAATCTTATAAAAAATGGGATTTCGGTAGAATCGTCGGTAATTCTGGAGAATAACGGGGCATCGGAATTTTCGCGTAATTTTTTCAGGGTACACTAATTTGGGGTCGTAGAACACGAATCTGAAGTCGGTTTTCAATGCAAATGCATAGTTTTTCCAAAAAAAAATTTTGAAATTTTCCACCATAACACGAACTTTTTGTCAGTGTAAACACCAAAAACACCTCGATTTTGGCCGATTCGAATCCAGTATCCACAATGTAGGTGCTTTTTAGAACAATGCACTTTTTACACACTGCAAAAAAATTGCTTTTTCATAATAATACATAGTATAAATAGTAATTTTATTTATCTGAATTCAGAACTCAATTAATTGACAGTTCAGCCATAAGATTGTCGCGCATGCGTGTCAAAATACCCTGAAAAGTTGTTGTCTCAAGGCACAACAAAGACATTCATATTATAAGTACCTATTAAAATTAATAAAATAAAAAATATAATTTAAATAATAATGCTTTTATGATCATCGTCGTCAATACCAAAACCTGGTGTTTAATTAAGAATGTTTTCAATATATATATTGTGTCCCAAATTGGTTTATTTAAAAATGGCTCGTTTTTGTTTGCCAGGAAAGGAAATGCTCCTTGCTCTTCTGGGATACCACCTACTGACTCTCAACCTGATTATCATTAATAAGTAATGTCCGAGAAGGGCAAGGAACATTTGCGACGGCGCAAATGGTCCTTGCCCTTCTCGGATACCACCTACAGATTTTCAACCTGGTTATCAGTAATAAGTGGTATCCGGGAAGGGTAAGGAGCATTTGCGCCAACCTGGTTATCAGTAATAAGTGGTGTCCGAGAAGGGCAAGGACCATTTTCGCCGGCGCAAATGTTCCTTGCCCTTCTCGGATACCACCTACAGATTTTCAACCTGGTTATCAGTAATAAGTGGTATCCGAGAAGGGCAAGGAACATTTGCGCCAGCGCAAATGTTCCTTGCCCTTCTCGGATACCACTCATTACTGATAATCAGGTTGAAAATCTGTTGGTGGTATCCAAGAAGGGTAAGGAGCATTTGCGCCAACCAGGTTATCAGTAATAAGTGGTGTCCGAGAAGGGCAAGGAACATTTGCGCCGGCGCAAATGTTCCTTGCTCTTCTCGGACACCACTTATTACTGATAACCAGGTTGCAAATCTGTAGGTGGTATCCGAGAAGGGCAACGACCATTTGCGCCGGCGCAAATGTTCCTTGTCCTTCTCGGACACCACTTATTATTGATAACCAGGTTGGCACAAATGCTCCTTACCCTTCTCGGATACCACCTATAGATATTCAACCTGGTTATCAGTAATAAGTGGTATCCGAGAAAGGCAAGGACCATTTGCGCCGGCGCAAATGTTCCTTGCCCTTCTCGGGCACCATTTATTAATGATAATCAGGTTGAAAGTCAGTAGGTGGTATCCGAGAAGAGCAAGGAGCATTTCCTTTCCTGGCAAGGTATGTGCGTCATCTCAACTCCTCGCTGGTCCTTAATGGGCAATAACAAAAATGGGCCATTTTTAAATAAACCAATTTGGGACACGCTATATGTTGAACACATTCTTAATAAAACACCAAGTTTTGGTATTGGCGACGATGATCATAAAGGCATTATTATTTAAATTATATTTTTTATTTTATAAATTTTAATAAGTAGTATTTATAAAATGAATTTCTTTGTTGTGCCTTGAGACACCAACTTTTCGGGGTATTTTGACACGCATGCGCGACAATCTTATGGCTGAACTGTCAAATAATGGAGTTCTGAATTCAGATAAATAAAATTACTATTTATACTATGTGTTATTATAAAAAAGCAATTTTTTGCAGTGTGTAAAAAGTGCATTGTTCTAAAAAGCACCTACATTGTGGATACGGGATTCGAATCGGCCAAAATCGAGGTGTTTTTGGTGTTTACACTGACAAAAAGTTCGTGTTATGGTGGAAAATTTCAAAATTTTTTTTTTGAAAAACTATGCATTTGCATTGAAAACCGACTTCAGATTCGTGTTCTACGACCTCAAATTAGTGTACCCTGAAAAAATTACGCGAAAATTCCAATAAGGTCAATTCTGTAAGGCAAAAGTTAAAATTTAACGAGACTTTAAAATTTTAACCGTCCTAAATGTGGTTTGGTATTCTGTAACAGACAAAATTATAATTTAACGGGATGTTAAAATTTTAACCGCGCTGATTGTCATTTGGTATTCTGTAATACATTTTTTGGTGAAATCTTTAACCTGCTCCATTAAATTCGCCAGTTAAAACGTTATTTTTAGCGGTGGGTGAACAGTACCCCTTAAAATTTAATTTTGACTTGAGAAATGGTGTTTGATGGTTTATTACTTGTTTTACTAGTCGACTAAGCAGAAAACGAATTACAAAGGTAAGTCATTTCTATGTTAATAAATAGTTCAATAGTAGACAAAGATATTAATATTATATGAGAACATTACCTCACTTTGAGAAATGGGCTGCTTTCTAAAAATATATATAAATACCTACATATACACGTATACTTAAATCTTTGTTGTCTCATGGGTATATAACCATGATATATTTTATTTCATATTATTTTACAGTAGAGAATCCAGCAACGAGGATTACGAGACACGAGTAATCCCTTTAATTACCCAAACGAAATGTTCCTTTAACTATTCAGACTCGATAAATATTGCTGCCAAGAACTGATAAACAGTATATAAACCAACCGCATAGGCTAACAAAAATACCGACCCATCTGCGAATTTTGATAACATTGCATTTTTTTTTTTAAGGAAGTTACTAGATAGGTACTGGCCCTGGAAATTCAGTTGCTCAGTCAACCAGCAGCTGTCAGTAGGTGCATAGCTGAAGTGTCTGATGTTATAACCGAACGTCCTCTTAGGATTAAATTTCTAAGTTCAATTGAAGCCCAGACAAGCTGCCAAACGGGGATTTGCGGAAATAGCTGCATCATTTCCTCATTTTATTGATGTAGTAGATGGTACACAAATACGAACAATAGACCAAGTGCAACCATCCAATACGTCCTGGACAGCTTTACTGTTGCCGGAATAACTTTTATGCCATTAATCCTACTCAAATTATTGAAGATTCAGACAAAGAAATTGTTAATTAATAATAACGCTCTTTTTCACGGTTCTGTGAATGATGTGGCTATCTGGATGACATCTGGGGTCAAGCGTATTATGCAAAGAAAGTATATTCAAAATGGGACTGCGGACCATTTACTTTGAGATAGTTTCATTTTGTTTCAGAATAGACTAGAAAGCTTCTATCATAAATGTGATTTTGTTTATTAATTAAATATAATATTTGTTATAATTAAATAGTAAACACACCA
Source organism: Stenurella melanura (assembly GCA_963583905.1). Classification (NCBI taxonomy): domain Eukaryota; kingdom Metazoa; phylum Arthropoda; class Insecta; order Coleoptera; family Cerambycidae; genus Stenurella; species Stenurella melanura. The sequence goes on along the minus strand of OY757317.1, from coordinate 36,265,019 downwards.
ATAGTATTTAAAACCTATTTATTTTACCTACTTCATTTTTACAAAATACAACCAAAAAACCGACCACAAAATGACAACAACAATAACTGATTAACAAATTGGCAGCAGATTGACGGCTGCTGAAATGATTTTAAACCTACTCTCGATGATTTGAGTGCATTGCAACTACAGTTGAGTCGATTACGCCTACTCATACGCAGATACACGAATACTTTTAGAGACCTACCCTAAATTTTATTTTTTAACGGTCGGGTTAAATTTGAAGGTGCAGAATATAAAAAATGGTTAAAAACATAAATTTAGCGCCCTGTTAAATTATAACTTTTCTAATACAGAATAGGCCTTAATGCCCCGTTATTCTCCAGAATTACCGAATCGTCTGAATTTTTGGTATATTGTAGCTTTTGTCATCCTAAACAAATACCTTCCATGGCTACGATGCTCCATATTGAACATTTTGGCTCTTATGGAGCACTCGCACTAATTTTATACAAATTGGGTTTCGGCGGAACAGTCTGAATTTTTGGAATATTGCAGCTTTTGTCATCTTGAACAAAAATCTCCATGGCCACAATGCTCCATATTTAGTATTTTAGCACCTATGGAGCATCAAAGCTTCATAGCTTCATCATAAGTTATTACTTCGAGTAGTTTTATAAAAATTTTATAACGCTCATTTTGATTATTGCATTACCTAACTTCATATTTTCGAGGTTGCGGAACACAAATCTAATGTCAAATAGACGATATTGGCAGTTGGCAGCTGTCAATTTATATTTAACATCAGATTTGAATTTAGCAACGTCAAAAACATGAAGTTCTATTTATATTGATCTTTATTTTTTTATTGCTCCTTCTTTAACATTTTGGTGTCTCGTAACTTTTTTGTTACGTGTATATTTTTCTAGTTTTCAACAGTTTTTCACGATCAAAAATGTGAATTTGTCGACTGTCTGCACGGGGTAGTGCCGGATTTTTACCGGCTAAAACCTTTCCCTCTTCTGTGTTTACGCCGCTTCTGTTTTCGCTCAGGCCACGGATCGTTCTTTATTTTAGATGTTTTTTGTATTCCAACGTCGGCCTTCCTCTTGTTCGATTAGGGGTTCGGACCTATTGCTCTGTTGTCTCCTTCTTTAGCTTTCATGATACGCGTGATCATGTCCTCCGCAGTTCTCCAGTTAAGCTCTGATTGTAGCATCATTTCACTAGATTTTCTACATTTAGAGGTTTTCTAACTCTGCCTCACCTCTTTCCCTCTCGTCCTTCCATCGATCGCACACGAATATTGGGTATTCGAGTGTATCGCTCTTCCCGCAGTAGATACACTCGTCGCTGCCAGCTTTATCTATTCTATGGAGGTATTCCATGAAGCACCCATGTCCGTGTCCGGACAGAACCTGCGCGAGGTAGTAACTGACCTCTCCGTGTTTTCTCTCTGACCATTTTTCTACATCCGGTATGAGTAGTCTCGTCCATTTATCTTTTTAAAACACCTCCCATTGCATTTGCCATACTCTTCAGAGGATTTTTCTGCCGTCTGCCTTATCTGTTTCTTTGTATAAGTCATAAAGACAGTGTAGGGAATGCTGGCTATCAGTCGAATTGCGTTGTGTGAGACGGTTCTCTAGGCAGTACATATTCGGAGTACAGCACAACGTTGCACTCTAGCCATCTTAATCCGTGTTCCTTCCACCCCCACCGCATGTTCCCATATTGGAGCCACATACATGAGGATGTAGTGCACCACGCTACACAATACCCTCCTCTTGCTGGCTTTTGAATGGTTTATGTTGCGCATTAATCTACCCAACGCTGCTGCTGTCTTCCTTGCTTTTCCGGCCGCTGTCGTGACATAAAGACTCAAGGTGAGCTTTGGATCTAATCAGATACCGAAGTATATCAGTCCATTTCCAGGGCTCACATCCATTCTTCCAACTTTGACGGTAATTGAAAAGGAGGTTGGTTCTCTTCCTCGTGACCAGGATAGCCTCAGTATTTTCAGGAGCTAGCTCTACAACCTCTTTTTAACCACTCTTCTATTCTGCAAATGGTCTTATTCGCTTTCTCCTCTACTTCCACAATCCAGCTTCCACCACGGTCACTGCCAGATCATGTGCATATCCCGTTAGGGTGATTCCAACTGCTAAGGGTAGCTGCAAGACGTCGTCGAAAATAATATTCGTCAGAGTTGGCCCTATGACTGATCCCTTTGTTGCCCCGCAGCTCACCCTTCTCCATGCCACTGCGTTCTCATTCCCCAGTCTCACAATCTTATCTTGAAAGTAGCTCTTTAGAATTCCAATCAAATAAGATGCCACTCCTATTTTGCTCAGTCTCTGAATTTTTCCTTCCATCCGGCCGAATTAAAGGCGTTAACGATGTCCAACGTCATTATTAACGTCTCCGTCTATGTCCGCACACAGCTCTTCCACTTCTTGCGTTTGGCTCTAGCAATCGCATCTCTTAGCCATTCTTTTGCCCCTCTGTATGTTGCTGTGGCTTCGTTTCCATCCGGAATTTCTCCTCTTCTGTTCTCCCACGACGCACTCTTGGCTCGGCCTACCCTTATTTAGGCATTGCCTTGTCACAGGCCTTTGCTACTGCTCAATATTTAGTATACAGTGCTTTAATTTCAAAACTTCCCACCCAAAATAACTCATCATCTGAAGTAGACACGATTATCAGTAAAAACACGTCGATTTAGTTATCGAGGGGGACGTTCAAAACCACTGTTGCTTGAATTTTGTATTCCACCATTTCACCCCTAGCCGCCCCAAATTTACAATTTTAAATGGTATCCCTTAACTCGTGAGCCGTCATTTTAAACGGCTTGAAAAGTTCTATCCGTGTACCAAAAATAAATGAAATTGTTAGATCCGTTTCAAAGATAAAGGCATAAATGAATTATGTAATGATTAATAATAACTAGACAGTAAATCAGAAAATTGTTTTATTAAATGTTCAAAGTGAGCTCCATTATTTGCTTAACAATAATACAGCCTATTTTCGCATTCTTGTCGGACTTCTCGAAATGTTTTCCGGGATATCTGTCTACACTCTCGAGTTATTCTAGCTTCGACATCATCAATGTCTTGTGTTTGAATTTTTAAGTACCTATCCCCAAAGAAAGAAATCAAGTGGCGTTAAATCTGGAGATCATGGCGGTCACTCTTGGGCACCTCTCCTTCCAATCCATTTCCCAGGAAATATTTCATCCAGCGATTGCCTCGCTGGAAGGGCGTAATGAGGAGGAGCCTCCATTTTATTGGAAACACAAATTGTGCTCTTCCAGCACAACGTTTCCGGTATCACCATATCATCTGATTTTCTAGCGGATGACTGATAAGTGGACTTACTACATCTTCTAAAAGTTATAAATAGTGGTCCCCAGTCAGATTTTGTTCAATGTATATTTCGTCTCCCAGAATACATACCCACACATTGATCTTCTCGGGATACTGTGTAGTGTCTGTGGTCCTTCCGAAAGACATGTAGATCTTCATTGTCCCAATACCTACAATTGTGTTTGTTAAACAATCCGTTCAAGAAAAATATCGATTCATCGCTAAAACAAATATTTCTTAACAAATTTGAATTATCTGTGATGTTTGAGTAATTTTTTCACAGAACTGTATCCTTCGTCATAATCATCTTCATTGAGTTGTGGATGAATTTGCAGTTTGTACGGAAAGAACTTATTTGCTTCAAACACTTTATGTACAGAACCAACAGAAATCTGAGTTAACTTGTCTGCTTACTTTTGGAATAAAAATATTAGGATCCATAGCGAATTACCAAGAACTTCGAGCTGCGTACAGAATTCTTGATTAATTTTAGTAATAGTAAAAAAAAATTAAAACGATCTTTGTTGAAATAGGCTTAGAATCTCATAAAACGTCGAGATTTTAAATTTGAGTTAAAAAACTTCTGTCTCTCTGTCTATTGGTCGGTCTTTCTGTAACTTTGTTTGCACGCACGTTTCCTCAGTAACGGTTCAAGATATTGACTTGAAATTTGGTACACATATGTTCCATTATGAGATCTGGAACTAGACTATATTTTGCCGTAATTGCAGTGAAGGTTTGGGGGTTAAATACAAGTAAATAAGGGAAAATAACTATAGCAAGATGGTAAGAGTACAGTAAGTTGGTACAGATTTGGTGTAAAATACTAGTAACCAATACCTCAGATTTCTTTTTTATATTTTCAACCCCCCCAATACTCCCTGTCCATTGCTAAGGGGTTTAATAAAATAAAATTGAGATATTCACTTGATATTTGGTACTCGTGTATCATAAGGACATCTGGAACATTTTAAGATTATTCCATTGAAGGGTTGGGGATCAAATAGTAGGGAAAAGAAGTAAAACAAGTTGGTAAGAATACAGAAACTTGGGATTTGGTCTATATACTAGAAGCCAAGGCCCAAAATTTCGTTGAAGGGGTGGGGGGTAAGTACAGGTAAATAAGAAAAAATAAGTAAAGCAATCTGGTAACAATACGGAAGCTTTTGATTTGGTATATATACTAGAAGCCAAGGCCTTAGATTTTTTGTAATATTTCTCATATTTTTCGATAACGCCCGAAAATTACCTCGGCAGCACCCGGGTGTTCTGGAAGCTTGACTGGCATTCGGTAACGCCCTTTTCTTAAAATTCTATAATCAATTATTTCCACATACTAGAGTGCAAATATAGTTTTATGTTTTCCTTTAAAGAGACTGGAAGAGATGGAAAATCTGGATGTGGAAGTAATAATTCCTTGGGAAGCGGTTTCTTATATTACACATAGAACCATTATTGTCAAATATCTTTTATTATAATATTATAATTAAATCAAGTACTTACTGGTGGCTTACACGTTTACCATGATGTCTATCATTGAAAACTCGAGCTTTATTACGAGCACAACGATTTTTCCTTCCGTAAATGGGTCACAAGATAAGGGTTGCCATTTGATGTTCCCCTAGAAAACTAAATGAAAAAATAACAAAATCAAATGTACTCTTAACTGACCTCAATATCAATATAAGGTAATATTTTTAAATTTAAAAAAATATTATTTGACTTGTAACTTACGCCACCTTGTTGACTTAATCCTTGATCCGTCACTGTACAGTAATAGGTGTCCTATTTTAAACCAAAGAGAAAAAGCAAAGAAGTTCGTATTACATTAACGGTAATATAATTAAAAGCAAACCGAATTATACAATGAAATTGTATTTTAAACATGCTTAGTTTTCCAGACAGCTCGAGGCACTTTAAAAAGAATAACAGGCGTGAAAATTTTAAAACGGAATAAAGCAAAATATAGAACTATTTTAAATAGTTTTTTTATTATTATGATTAATTATAAAATAGCCGTATCATGGTGAAGGTCACGTTATTAACAGATTATATTCTACAGCGTCAAATGAAATTTTTACAGGAGCTGAGATCAGTGTATACTTCCACATCCTCATAGTGGAGTGGAAGTACAGTAATCGTAAAAAAAAATCAAATTTATATTTTTTTGAACTTATCCGGTGAAGGGTTGGGTGTAAATAGAGGTAAATAGGAGAAAACAAGTAAAGCAAGCTGGTAAGAATACAAAATTTGGGATTTGGTGTATATACTAGAAGCCAAGGCCGCAGACTTTTTTATATTATTTCCATCCTCCCGCACAACCCCCTCTCCATTATAAATGGGGTTGATAAAATAAAATTGAGATATTCATTTAAAATTTGGTACATATATATATTATAACGATACCTAGAATTAGATTATATTTTGACATGATTCCGTTGAAGGGTTGGGAGTTAAATAGGGGTAAATAGGGGAAAATAAGTACAGCAGGCTGGTAAGAGTACAGAAACTTAGAATTTGGTGTATATACTAGAAGCCAAGACCTCAGATTTTTTAATAATATTTTTCAACTCTCCCACCACCCTCCACCCCCCACCCCACTACATTATTGAAGGGGTTGATAAATTAAAATTGAGATATTCACTTGAAGTTTGGTATACATATGTATCATAACGACACCTGGAACTAGATTATATTTTGAAATGATTTCGTTGAAGGGTGGTTAAATAGCAGTGAATATGGCAAAATAAGTAAAACAAGCTGGTAAGAGTACAGAAACTTGAGATTTGGTGTATACACTAGAAGCCCAGGCTTCCGATTTTTTAATAATATTTTCAGTTCCTCTCACCACCTCCACTCCATTATTAAAAGGGTTGATAAAATACAATTAAGATTTTCACTTAAAAGTTGGTACATGTATGTATTATAACGACATCTATAATTAGATTATATTATGAGATGATTCCGCTGAAGCGTTTGGGGTTAAATAGGGGTAGATAGGGGAAAAGAAGTAAAGCAAGCTGGTAAGAGTAAAGAAACTTGGAATTAGGTGTATATACTAGAAATCGAGGCCTCTGATTTTTGTATAATATTTTTCAAATCTGCCACCACCCCACCCCCACTCCATTATTGAAAGGGTTAATAAAATAAAATTGAGATATTCACTTGAAATTTGGTACACGTATATAATATAACAACACCTGGAACTGAATTATATTTTGAGATGATTCTGTTGAAGGGTTGGGGGTTAAATCGAGGTAAATATGGGGAAATAAATAAAACAAGCTAGTAAGAGTACAAAAACTTGGGATTTGATGTATATAGGGTGTCCCAATAAAAACTCCCAGGCCAGATGTATTCTAAACGAATAAAGATATTTTAATTCTGTAAAAGCCAATTTGTAGATCATAAAGAGAGCTTCATTTTTTAATATATTAATATATAGATGGCGCTGTGCTCTGAAGAAATATTTATTAATTAGTTCGTATCTACAAACTTTTAATAATGTATGCCGATTAATGGCGGCAACCTAGCATAAATTTTATTATGGTGATCTGTCATGTCTTCTGTTGGTTCTTTGTACACTTCACTTTTTAAAAATCCCCATAAATAAAAGTCTAATGGAGTAATGTCAGGAGATTGAGCGGGCCATCTAAGTACTCCATTGGTACCAGTCCATCTTCCTGGGTATGTTTCATTTAAATAATTAACAACGTTGTGATGATTATGTGGGCCTGCTACATCCTGATGAAACCACATATTATCCAACTGACCGGGAAAATTCTTTAATAGTACTTGTAAATCATTTTGCAAAAATTGTAAATATCTTTCACCTGTTAAATTCTCATGGTAGAGGTATGAGCCAACAATGTAACCAATAACGATACCACACCAAACATTTACTCCAAAAACTATTCTGGAATCTGGTATGTCTCATCCACCTAGGATTCTCTTGAGACCAGTAGCGACAATTATGTGTTGTGATTACTCCATTGTTGTGGAATCGACTTTCATCACTCCACAGAATTGTATCTAAAAGATTTGGATTTTCTTGTAAGATAATTCAAAATTGCGCCAAAAAATCTAATCTCCGCTCATTGTCCAATGGAATCAAATGATGAACTAAATTTAGTTCATCATTTGATTCCATTGATGAACTAAATTTAGTTCATCATTTGATTCCATTGGACAATGAGCGGAGATTAGATTTCTTGGCGCAATTTTGAATTCTCTTAGAAGAAAATCCAAATCTTTTAGATACAATTATGTGGAGTGATGAAAGTCGATTCCACAACAATGGAGTAATCACAACACATAATTTTTTCCATATAAAGTTAATTAACTTTATATGGAAAAATTTTTTTTGTTTTAAGAATTCTGTGGCAGGTGGAACGTGCAATATTTGTTTCTTCCGTCAACTTGTTTGGGTTATTTTCTATTTGATGCAATACCAATGCAATATTTTCATCAGTTGCATTTCTTTTTCCTCTTGTTGCTTTTCTTAAAACCTCCATAATGTTTCAAATTAGAACACAAACTTAGAAAAGTTTTCCGATCTGGTAAAGATCTGTCAGAAAAGCGTATTTCATATAAACTTACAGCTCTTGAAAAATTTTTACGACATTACCCATAAATTAAAATCGTGTTTAATGTATCTTCATTTATATGAGAAACCATATTGAATAATAAATATTCACAAAGAAAACAATAATTAGGTACAATAATGCAGTTCTATTAACACACTAATAGACAAAATGTGATTGAAATTGAGAAATGTCAAAATTATTATTCCAAAGGTAACTTTAATTGTATTTAATTTATAAGGTATAAGGGTTATTATACTCACTAGATATCAAATATTTTTAATTATAATCTAACCTAATAACAAAGCAATTATATGATAAATTCTTTAAATATTTTCTTCTAAAATTTGTAAATTATATACAGATTGTCCCACTTAATGGACTGAAGTGTTGAAGACATTGCAATTATTCAGTATTCGCCAATGCCAACAATTGGACTCAAATATGTCGATGTCGGTTAGTTTTATAGTATTTCTTTTTAGAACTTAATCTGCTTAGAAATGCATTTGCTTTCACATAAACCCCATTTCAAAGTTTCTCCCATCGAAATATTTCTTTAGAGCACAGCGCTATCTATATACTGATATATTAAAAAACAATTATATTTAAAAATGAAGCTCTCTTTATGCTCTACAAATTGGCTTTTACAGAATTAAAATGTCTCTATTCGTTTAGAGTATATCCGGCCTGGGAGTTTTTATTGGGACACCCTACATACTAGAAGCCGAAGCCTCAGACTTTTTTATAACATTTTTCAACCCCTCCACTACCCCCACACCATTATTAAAGGAGTTGATAAAATATAATTGACATATTCACTTGAAATTTGGTACTGTGTATGTATTATGACGACATCTGAAACTAAATTATATGTTGAGATGATTCCGTCAAGGAATTTTGACTTATATGCTAGAAACCAACATATCTGCCTCAAATATTATTAAAATTCTATGGCCAATTATTTCCACATACTAGACTGCAAATAAAGTCAAAATATTTTCCTTTAAAGAGACTTGAATGCAAAATCTGGATGTGGAAGTAGTGATTCTTTAGGCAAGTTTTAATATAATATACGTTTATCATAAATATTTTGTAATTGTATTTTATATAACAAGTGGCTAAAATAGTGTTTTTTTACAAGTGGGACGTTTATAATACGAGCCGAAGGTGAGGAAAAAAATCACGAAAAAAAAAACACATTTTAATCTCGAGTTATATACAAAATTTGTTGTATCGCCATTCGAAATAAGAAAACAATATAATTTTATAAAAATCCGGCAATTTGACACCTTGTCGTAATGACTAAATTCTATTACTGTTTCCATAGATAACAATAATATGTACTCCTGCGGAAATCAGGGAGCAGGCAATTGCTGCAACTTTAAATTTATTACCAGCGAAATCTAGAAAATTGTACGAAAAGAATATGATTTATTTATAGACTGGTGTAAGCAGAAAACTGTGAGTAACACATCTGCGTCCATTCTTTTGACTTACCTACCCGAAAAACAAAAACTTTCAAATGATCAAGTGTCTGGTCCAAGTTAGCGATGCTTAAAGCAATTTTGAATGTAAGGAATAATGTAGATGTATCCAATTATTAAAAAGTAATAGCGTTTTTGAAAAGACAATCCACTGGCTGGATATTTTACTAGAAGCACCAGATGAAAAGTTTTTAATGTATAATAATGGGCGCTTTTCGTCAAGAGGAACTCTACAATATGACCATTGATGACTTCGTGAGAATAGACTACAAGCTGGTTGTTAAAGTACATGATTCGAAAACCCGCATTGAAAGAACTTTCACGGTCATTAGTGAGACAGTTAATGGAATAAATCCACTAAATATTTACGATAGATATGTAGCTCTTCGCCTTACTCATCTGGATCACAAAGGGGTTTCTCTTCAATATCGAGGAGAAAAATGTACGGCCCGAGTTGGTATTAATATATTTTCAGAAATTCCAATTATTATAGCTAAATACCTTAAGTTATCTAATCGTGGGCAATATATGGGTCACAGCTTTGGGAGATCCTCGGCATCACTATTAGCTGATCCTGGAGCTAATATTCTTAACTTAAAAATCATGGAAGACGGAAATCCTCAACAATTGCTGAGGGATATATAGAAGATAGCATCCAGGACAAAACGGAAATTTCAAAAAAGATATTTTCAAATGTTCAAATAATGTATATGAAATGACTATGTTCGCCGATGTAGTCGTTGCTCAGTGGTCCAAAATCAGAGAAAAGTGGAAACAAATCTGATTATTGTCTAAGTAATGACGTACATATCACGAGAAAAATAGTGAACAAAATTAAATAAATCTGGGGTGCGTTTTAAGGGGTGGTTATTTTTCAGTGAATATTCACACGTATTTTTTCATGAAAATTATTCAAAATGACTGATGAACTATGAAAAAAATAATCATAAAATATCAGACTCAAGGGTGGCTTTGTTCTACCTTCATCGGAGTCATGTGAAGATTGCTGACAAACTATCGAACTACAGGCCGATGGAAGCAGGCGTACCGCAGGGATCGGTACTCTCTTCACACCTGTTCATCATCTACACCTCCGACATGCCAAGAACAGCGATGACTTCTTTGACGCTCTACGCAGACGACACGGCCATAATCGTAAGACCACGGAGTGCAAGACTTGCCACCCGCAACCTTCAAGAAGCAGCATCTCTTCTGGAAGAGTGGTGCGACAAATGGAAAGTCAAATTCAACGGGGAGAAGAGCAAAACCATCTTCACTTTGCGAGTCAGGAAGCAAACTCCCACAGGACACGTCTTCATGAACGGTGAGACCATCCAATGGCACGATACCGTCAAGTACCTTGGCGTTATCATGGATCGAAGCCTGACGTGGAGACAGAACACGGAGGCGATAATACAGAAAGCAAGGATGAGGAGGGCTCTACTCTACCCTATGATAGGGAGAGGGCCAACTCAACCTGAGGAACAAGCTCGCGCTTATCAGGACCTTCATTGCACCTGTTCTGACCTACGCCGCCGTTGCCTGGGGATACCAAGCAGCCACCTACCTGAAGAGGATCCAAGCCGTGGAAAACGTCGCACTTAGGTGTGTCGTGGATGCACCATGGTTTGTCAGAAACGCCGACATCTTCAGAGACCTGAACTAAACCCCAGTAACTGAAGTCATCCTGGAAATAGCAAATAACCTATACGCTGGTACTGCATATCATGGGAATGAGCTGGTCAGACAGGTGACTGACTATGACTCTAACTACGCTTCGAGGCACAAGAGGCCGAAGCCCAGATCCTGGGTAATGGGCTAGTATAGCTAACCCTTTATCTGTTTCAGCCCGATCTTCAAGCCACGCCGCAAGCAGAAAATGACCAAAAACCCAATTACCCGATCCCGGGGGTACCTAGTAAACAACCAGCTTGGTACCCTTACCCTTAGCCCGTGCCGGCCTCAGACGCTAAGAACTCGTCTTTGGCCGAACATAATCCTTGAGCTATACAGCCCAACCTTCCTTTCCGACGAACTCGGAGCACATGATTCCAATTGGCACCCTGAGCTTCCGACTAGTCAAACACCCCAAACCTCCTTCCAAACTCCGAGAAGTCTCGACAACAGCCAATTTCTCTCGCGACAGACGAAAGACGCTCCCGGGAGCTGACATGCCAGCAAAGAGAGAAAACCAAGACAGAGGAGCGCCAGAAGAAACGACCCAATTGCTAACCTCGCCAACACCGTCCGTATTTGAGGGCGGGGGGGTTGACGAAAACAGCAGGCCCACCCCTTACGAGGTAGGTCCAGATCTACATCGATGATTGAGGCAAAGAGCTCAAACTCGACCCTTCATCCGAGACTGAAAGCTACAGTCGAGAATATTGGTGCGGGTGGCTTTGTAAGGGGTAGTTCTTTGACAAAGCGAAAATTCATATTTTTTTGCATGCATTTTATTTAAAATACGAGAAAAATAATGAAAAAATACCAAACTCAGGGTGGCTTCGTAGGGGTGGTTTTTTGGACAAAGTGACATTTATATGTTTTTATGCATGCATTCTATGAAAATAGAATACGAGGAGAGCGTACGAGATAGATAAAGAAAAAAATAATATTCAGGGGTGGCTTTTAAAGGGGTGGATTTTAGACAAAATGACAATTTGTGTGTTTTTGCTTTCCGTGCTTCTGATGGAATCTTTCTCGATTGCGATTGCATTTGTCCATTTGAAAGAACTTTGTAGCAAAAGTCAAATGCAGCGTTTCCTATGCGAACAATTGTTTGTGCATCCCCTGCCTTTCCATAGTGATTGAGTAGATAATCCACAACGTGAGCCCTCTGCGCTACACGCATTTCACCAGATTTTTCTGAGAGAACATCAAACAGTTCTCTTCTTGTAGGCATTAATTTGTTGGTTGCTTAAAATAGGGTAGTTTAGGGTGGGGGCGATGCAATCGCTTCAACATGTACTATAGGTGCAAAGCCTATAGTCTCCATAGTATAGCATTTGCCATACTACTAACGGCAACGACACCATCTTATTTTGGTTTGAAAATAACTTGAAGCGCCCTGTATCGAAATAAAAAAACGCGAATTTCTTCTAACGGAACAATTTGGAACAAAAATGTTTTTAGCCGCGGCATAAAGGGATACCTAGAGTATATTTTAGAAGGAAAATCTCCGTGGCTTTTAGTGGCAAACACTCTTTAGGTTTGATAGAATTTACAAAATACCAAAGAAATTAGGTTAAAAAATGATAAAATCAGCTGCTTCAAACTAAAACTTAGGGAAACATTTTGCATGTAAATAAAGTACTTGCCTTAAAGTTTTTGTTGTAAAAATTACAAACCAAAAGCTCAAATATTTGAAGCACAGTCACACGTTGAAATCTGCCAAGAAGCTAAATTAAAATAATAATTTAACAATTATTTATGTTTCAAGAGTCATCGCAGGTAGATTTCTCGCACAAATGGTCGATAATCCAGGAAATATTACCTGAGATGTACCCTAATGTACCCCTGGAACGTGAAAGCTGTATAATACACTTATAAAATTTTAATTTTGTCAACTTTTTATTTATTTCGGACCACAGTACATTGGTAAAAATCAGACCAAGCACCACTCTAATATAAATGAATCAAATATTTTTCGCATATCTGAACCTATGATTCCAGGAATAAATACAAATAATGTTAGTAACATTACTATTCATATAAATCCTCGTTAAACAATTAATAAAATTGTTCATGATATTTGTTAGTAATTAATAAATGTTTGATGTAAGAATTTTAATTTGTTGTCTGTTGACTATTAAGTTTTATTTCACACTGTGAAGTTTCTTTATTTCACACTTTTTTCTTTATTTTTCACTTGTCAATAATGACATTGTTTTGATTCAACTATCAAATAAATGTGATTTTAGGATATGGGGTTACAAACATTTTTTTTTATCAACAAATAACGAATATCCATTAGTTTTGTCCTGCAGTGTATTCTGAAGTTCGCTATTATGCCATATGGCAGAGGTACCGCTAATGTATTTAGTTCAATAAACTCAACCGAATAAACAGCGAAAATTGATTTAATGGCTTTTAAGAAGGCACCAATTAGCAGTTTTCATGCAATTAACTAATTAAAGGAACATTTATTAATTAAGATTTGCTAAATTGTTTATGGATGTGTTTGCTGGGCGGTTTCCTCTTTACAAAAAAAGGTACCGCTTCAATATTTCGCTAATTTCTATTGTAAACTTTGAAGTTTATTTTAGCTGGTAAAGTCGTTCACAGCCCGCATAACTAATACATGTTTACATTTTACTTGAAGTAATTGCTAAAAATATTCTTATTACATCATCTTAAATATAAGGAGGGTAAGCTAGAAGAAAAGTGTATTTATTATGTGACATCAACATTTCTCCACTTGGGCTGGAACTTAATAAGAAAAAAATGCGAGTTCTACAACAAAGCTGTGTGTGAAAATAAACTTTTGCCGCAAACGATACCTTAATGTTCAATTTGCAAATTTAGTTGTACAATTTCATGCCTGTACCAAACATTAAAGAATTAATAAGATGGGACAGCCGGTGAAAAACCTTTGATCTTTTAGCAATGTCGCCATTGACCTCGAGATTTACAATGGAGTTTTAGAGCAGTTGCCACAATGTGTCGATTATATGGAAAAGGTAATATTAAAGAGAGAGGCCAATAGTGAAAAAGTGACTACACTGTCCTAACAGAACGACCGAACTCAGCTGACTGTTAGAACACAAGGTCACTAAAGAATTAATTTTCGTAACATGAAGCCTCCAGTATTTTTATGTTCATGTATTATTAGGAATTTACTGAATTAGGATAGAATTAATCATTGACAGAATAACTTTTAAACTTTCTTCTATAATTTATTTCATAAAATGAAGAATAAACAGCCACATGCAGCTGTCATCGAGGGTTACACGTGACGTAACACCAATTCTGATGAGCCAACCTGTCTTATAGTACTATTGGAGAAATTCATTTAATGCGTATCCGACGAATCCCGAATCCGTTTCCCCTGGATGTCGTCTCCCTCCGATCTTCGTCTATTTCGCCTTCTCTGTCTGATTGTCTTATCTTCTTAATTCTCTCATCTTTGCCCGTATACTATGTTCTTAGGAGATACTTTGACATGAATATGCCAAGTGTGTGCCTGCCGATGGGGCTTCAACCCCCTAATTTGATCGCTCATTGCGCGAAAACCATTGCGTCTATAGGGAATATGCATAGCACATTACTGACAGCAAATCGTAAGCAGTATATTTTCAATAGCAAAAACAAGAATAGTACTACGTCCCCAATAAGAAACTAGAAGAGAACTACGGACACGTGTTTCGGTCATTGCTCCTCATCAGCTTAGCGTACCATATATTATGTTATATGAGAAAGAAGACCAACAAAGGTAAGAAAGTACAGCACACAGTGCCCTTGCTACTCAGTACTATTTACGTACGTAAACTTCAATTTTTGAAAGATTTTGGATCAGATGAAGAAACCTGCTGAGCAGAAAAAAGACTTTCGGTTTCGTAGCTGATGAGGTGAGATGAGCTGATTTTTATAAAAGATTCTAGAGTTTATTAGTGCCATCCTTTGACATCTTGTGTGGATTCTTCTTTTTGGGGAATATTAAATTTTAAGCAGGTATTTAGTTGATTTGTTCAGGCATATTTAGGATTACCTCCTGTTACGTAAGGACACGTGTGGGTCGATTAACCCTAGTGGTAATTTATTGAAAGATCTACTGAATTTTACTGTAGTTTTTAAGCCATCGTTTTGGAAAAAAACATTTTTATTGATTGATCCCTTACATAAGTAATTGTGAGAAAAAAATCATCTCCATTGTCCAAATTGCGACCCTCCAACCATTTGGCACTGCTCAAGACGGGTGTAGACACTTTGCACGCTGTTCTGAATCATCTCATGGACAATTCGTCTTATCTCCAAGCCAATTCCCTCTTTCAATTCTTCTATGGTATCTGGTCTGTTAAAATACAGCCTTGACTTTAAGTAACCCCAAAGAAAAAAGCCTAAGGGGTTAAATCCGGTGAACGCGGGGGCCACTCGATCGGACCTCGACGACCTATCCATTTTCCAGTAAAAGCGTCATCTAAAAACTGACGCACTGCTATCCCAAAATGAGATGGGTCCCGTCTTGCTGAAGCCAGACGTTTTCAACAGGAATATCTTCATCTTCATTGTTTGGAAACATAACTGCTAAGGCTGGCACTAACTCAACTTGCAAAAACTGTAAATATCTTGCGGTCGTAAGATTTTCTTCAAAAAAAAAAGTCCCAATAATCGATCACCAATCACACCTGTTCACACGTTTACTTTGCCTCGTAGCTGTGTATGGGCTTCTTGAGTCCAATGAGGATTTTCGCGTGACCAATACATACAGTTACGCCGATGTACAGTCCCCTTTAAAGAAAATGTAGCTTCATCAGAAAAAACAATGTGCTTTAAAAAATGTGGGTTTTCAGCGCACAAGGTCATAAACTGTTCACAAAACTGTAGGCGATGATCTGAATCGTCTTCTTCATTCAATTCGTGGATTAATTGCACTTTGTATGGATGGTATTTTTCTTTTTTCAGTAGACGTACCTACAACAGAAGTTTGACTCACGTTATGATTTAAAGCCAGCTGCCTTGTAGAAAGATGGTGGTTTTCCTCACTTTCTAGAACAATATTTAATTTGGTTTCTTTGCGTGTGCTAGCCCGACCAGATCGAGGGAGGTCAGCTACACTGCCAGATTCATCATATCTAGCCACCAATCTACTTACAGTGGATCTAGAAATTTGCATTTCGGGATACTTGGCATTGAAAACATGACATGCTTCCTGATGAGTCCTCAGTCTATCACCATATCCAACCATCATCAAAAGTTCTACGCGTTTTCTTTCACTTTAACGTGGCATTGCATTCACTAGTTTTACGCTGTCTCAGAAGTGTCACCAAACTGAGGTTCCACACGTGCCAGGAATAAAAAAGTTATGGTTACTTTACACAAAAAGGCCTGTATCTCTCTGTTTTTTATTATTTTTATGTAAAATGTTTTCATGCTTGTTAAAACAAAAATGTAGGCAACAAGATTTATGTCTATAAGAAAGTGGAACATTATTCGTGAATTTCTTTGTTGTGCCTTGAGACACCAACTTTTCGGGGTATTTTGACACGCATGCGCGACAATCTTATGGCTGAACTGTCAAATAATGGAGTTCTGAATTCAGATAAATAAAATTACTATTTATACTATGTGTTATTATAAAAAAGCAATTTTTTGCAGTGTGTAAAAAGTGCATTGTTCTAAAAAGCACCTACATTGTGGATACGGGATTCGAATCGGCCAAAATCGAGGTGTTTTTGGTGTTTACACTGACAAAAAGTTCGTGTTATGGTGGAAAATTTCAAAATTTTTTTTTTGAAAAACTATGCATTTGCATTGAAAACCGACTTCAGATTCGTGTTCTACGACCTCAAATTAGTGTACCCTGAAAAAATTACGCGAAAATTCCAATAAGGTCAATTCTGTAAGGCAAAAGTTAAAATTTAACGAGACTTTAAAATTTTAACCGTCCTAAATGTGGTTTGGTATTCTGTAACAGACAAAATTATAATTTAACGGGATGTTAAAATTTTAACCGCGCTGATTGTCATTTGGTATTCTGTAATACATTTTTTGGTGAAATCTTTAACCTGCTCCATTAAATTCGCCAGTTAAAACGTTATTTTTAGCGGTGGGTGAACAGTACCCCTTAAAATTTAATTTTGACTTGAGAAATGGTGTTTGATGGTTTATTACTTGTTTTACTAGTCGACTAAGCAGAAAACGAATTACAAAGGTAAGTCATTTCTATGTTAATAAATAGTTCAATAGTAGACAAAGATATTAATATTATATGAGAACATTACCTCACTTTGAGAAATGGGCTGCTTTCTAAAAATATATATAAATACCTACATATACACGTATACTTAAATCTTTGTTGTCTCATGGGTATATAACCATGATATATTTTATTTCATATTATTTTACAGTAGAGAATCCAGCAACGAGGATTACGAGACACGAGTAATCCCTTTAATTACCCAAACGAAATGTTCCTTTAACTATTCAGACTCGATAAATATTGCTGCCAAGAACTGATAAACAGTATATAAACCAACCGCATAGGCTAACAAAAATACCGACCCATCTGCGAATTTTGATAACATTGCATTTTTTTTTTTAAGGAAGTTACTAGATAGGTACTGGCCCTGGAAATTCAGTTGCTCAGTCAACCAGCAGCTGTCAGTAGGTGCATAGCTGAAGTGTCTGATGTTATAACCGAACGTCCTCTTAGGATTAAATTTCTAAGTTCAATTGAAGCCCAGACAAGCTGCCAAACGGGGATTTGCGGAAATAGCTGCATCATTTCCTCATTTTATTGATGTAGTAGATGGTACACAAATACGAACAATAGACCAAGTGCAACCATCCAATACGTCCTGGACAGCTTTACTGTTGCCGGAATAACTTTTATGCCATTAATCCTACTCAAATTATTGAAGATTCAGACAAAGAAATTGTTAATTAATAATAACGCTCTTTTTCACGGTTCTGTGAATGATGTGGCTATCTGGATGACATCTGGGGTCAAGCGTATTATGCAAAGAAAGTATATTCAAAATGGGACTGCGGACCATTTACTTTGAGATAGTTTCATTTTGTTTCAGAATAGACTAGAAAGCTTCTATCATAAATGTGATTTTGTTTATTAATTAAATATAATATTTGTTATAATTAAATAGTAAACACACCAATAGTATTTAAAACCTATTTATTTTACCTACTTCATTTTTACAAAATACAACCAAAAAACCGACCACAAAATGACAACAACAATAACTGATTAACAAATTGGCAGCAGATTGACGGCTGCTGAAATGATTTTAAACCTACTCTCGATGATTTGAGTGCATTGCAACTACAGTTGAGTCGATTACGCCTACTCATACGCAGATACACGAATACTTTTAGAGACCTACCCTAAATTTTATTTTTTAACGGTCGGGTTAAATTTGAAGGTGCAGAATATAAAAAATGGTTAAAAACATAAATTTAGCGCCCTGTTAAATTATAACTTTTCTAATACAGAATAGGCCTTAATGCCCCGTTATTCTCCAGAATTACCGAATCGTCTGAATTTTTGGTATATTGTAGCTTTTGTCATCCTAAACAAATACCTTCCATGGCTACGATGCTCCATATTGAACATTTTGGCTCTTATGGAGCACTCGCACTAATTTTATACAAATTGGGTTTCGGCGGAACAGTCTGAATTTTTGGAATATTGCAGCTTTTGTCATCTTGAACAAAAATCTCCATGGCCACAATGCTCCATATTTAGTATTTTAGCACCTATGGAGCATCAAAGCTTCATAGCTTCATCATAAGTTATTACTTCGAGTAGTTTTATAAAAATTTTATAACGCTCATTTTGATTATTGCATTACCTAACTTCATATTTTCGAGGTTGCGGAACACAAATCTAATGTCAAATAGACGATATTGGCAGTTGGCAGCTGTCAATTTATATTTAACATCAGATTTGAATTTAGCAACGTCAAAAACATGAAGTTCTATTTATATTGATCTTTATTTTTTTATTGCTCCTTCTTTAACATTTTGGTGTCTAGTAACTTTTTTGTTACGTGTATATTTTTCTAGTTTTCAACAGTTTTTCACGATCAAAAATGTGAATTTGTCGACTGTCTGCACGGGGTAGTGCCGGATTTTTACCGGCTAAAACCTTTCCCTCTTCTGTGTTTACGCCGCTTCTGTTTTCGCTCAGGCCACGGATCGTTCTTTATTTTAGATGTTTTTTGTATTCCAACGTCGGCCTTCCTCTTGTTCGATTAGGGGTTCGGACCTATTGCTCTGTTGTCTCCTTCTTTAGCTTTCATGATACGCGTGATCATGTCCTCCGCAGTTCTCCAGTTAAGCTCTGATTGTAGCATCATTTCACTAGATTTTCTACATTTAGAGGTTTTCTAACTCTGCCTCACCTCTTTCCCTCTCGTCCTTCCATCGATCGCACACGAATATTGGGTATTCGAGTGTATCGCTCTTCCCGCAGTAGATACACTCGTCGCTGCCAGCTTTATCTATTCTATGGAGGTATTCCATGAAGCACCCATGTCCGTGTCCGGACAGAACCTGCGCGAGGTAGTAACTGACCTCTCCGTGTTTTCTCTCTGACCATTTTTCTACATCCGGTATGAGTAGTCTCGTCCATTTATCTTTTTAAAACACCTCCCATTGCATTTGCCATACTCTTCAGAGGATTTTTCTGCCGTCTGCCTTATCTGTTTCTTTGTATAAGTCATAAAGACAGTGTAGGGAATGCTGGCTATCAGTCGAATTGCGTTGTGTGAGACGGTTCTCTAGGCAGTACATATTCGGAGTACAGCACAACGTTGCACTCTAGCCATCTTAATCCGTGTTCCTTCCACCCCCACCGCATGTTCCCATATTGGAGCCACATACATGAGGATGTAGTGCACCACGCTACACAATACCCTCCTCTTGCTGGCTTTTGAATGGTTTATGTTGCGCATTAATCTACCCAACGCTGCTGCTGTCTTCCTTGCTTTTCCGGCCGCTGTCGTGACATAAAGACTCAAGGTGAGCTTTGGATCTAATCAGATACCGAAGTATATCAGTCCATTTCCAGGGCTCACATCCATTCTTCCAACTTTGACGGTAATTGAAAAGGAGGTTGGTTCTCTTCCTCGTGACCAGGATAGCCTCAGTATTTTCAGGAGCTAGCTCTACAACCTCTTTTTAACCACTCTTCTATTCTGCAAATGGTCTTATTCGCTTTCTCCTCTACTTCCACAATCCAGCTTCCACCACGGTCACTGCCAGATCATGTGCATATCCCGTTAGGGTGATTCCAACTGCTAAGGGTAGCTGCAAGACGTCGTCGAAAATAATATTCGTCAGAGTTGGCCCTATGACTGATCCCTTTGTTGCCCCGCAGCTCACCCTTCTCCATGCCACTGCGTTCTCATTCCCCAGTCTCACAATCTTATCTTGAAAGTAGCTCTTTAGAATTCCAATCAAATAAGATGCCACTCCTATTTTGCTCAGTCTCTGAATTTTTCCTTCCATCCGGCCGAATTAAAGGCGTTAACGATGTCCAACGTCATTATTAACGTCTCCGTCTATGTCCGCACACAGCTCTTCCACTTCTTGCGTTTGGCTCTAGCAATCGCATCTCTTAGCCATTCTTTTGCCCCTCTGTATGTTGCTGTGGCTTCGTTTCCATCCGGAATTTCTCCTCTTCTGTTCTCCCACGACGCACTCTTGGCTCGGCCTACCCTTATTTAGGCATTGCCTTGTCACAGGCCTTTGCTACTGCTCAATATTTAGTATACAGTGCTTTAATTTCAAAACTTCCCACCCAAAATAACTCATCATCTGAAGTAGACACGATTATCAGTAAAAACACGTCGATTTAGTTATCGAGGGGGACGTTCAAAACCACTGTTGCTTGAATTTTGTATTCCACCATTTCACCCCTAGCCGCCCCAAATTTACAATTTTAAATGGTATCCCTTAACTCGTGAGCCGTCATTTTAAACGGCTTGAAAAGTTCTATCCGTGTACCAAAAATAAATGAAATTGTTAGATCCGTTTCAAAGATAAAGGCATAAATGAATTATGTAATGATTAATAATAACTAGACAGTAAATCAGAAAATTGTTTTATTAAATGTTCAAAGTGAGCTCCATTATTTGCTTAACAATAATACAGCCTATTTTCGCATTCTTGTCGGACTTCTCGAAATGTTTTCCGGGATATCTGTCTACACTCTCGAGTTATTCTAGCTTCGACATCATCAATGTCTTGTGTTTGAATTTTTAAGTACCTATCCCCAAAGAAAGAAATCAAGTGGCGTTAAATCTGGAGATCATGGCGGTCACTCTTGGGCACCTCTCCTTCCAATCCATTTCCCAGGAAATATTTCATCCAGCGATTGCCTCGCTGGAAGGGCGTAATGAGGAGGAGCCTCCATTTTATTGGAAACACAAATTGTGCTCTTCCAGCACAACGTTTCCGGTATCACCATATCATCTGATTTTCTAGCGGATGACTGATAAGTGGACTTACTACATCTTCTAAAAGTTATAAATAGTGGTCCCCAGTCAGATTTTGTTCAATGTATATTTCGTCTCCCAGAATACATACCCACACATTGATCTTCTCGGGATACTGTGTAGTGTCTGTGGTCCTTCCGAAAGACATGTAGATCTTCATTGTCCCAATACCTACAATTGTGTTTGTTAAACAATCCGTTCAAGAAAAATATCGATTCATCGCTAAAACAAATATTTCTTAACAAATTTGAATTATCTGTGATGTTTGAGTAATTTTTTCACAGAACTGTATCCTTCGTCATAATCATCTTCATTGAGTTGTGGATGAATTTGCAGTTTGTACGGAAAGAACTTATTTGCTTCAAACACTTTATGTACAGAACCAACAGAAATCTGAGTTAACTTGTCTGCTTACTTTTGGAATAAAAATATTAGGATCCATAGCGAATTACCAAGAACTTCGAGCTGCGTACAGAATTCTTGATTAATTTTAGTAATAGTAAAAAAAAATTAAAACGATCTTTGTTGAAATAGGCTTAGAATCTCATAAAACGTCGAGATTTTAAATTTGAGTTAAAAAACTTCTGTCTCTCTGTCTATTGGTCGGTCTTTCTGTAACTTTGTTTGCACGCACGTTTCCTCAGTAACGGTTCAAGATATTGACTTGAAATTTGGTACACATATGTTCCATTATGAGATCTGGAACTAGACTATATTTTGCCGTAATTGCAGTGAAGGTTTGGGGGTTAAATACAAGTAAATAAGGGAAAATAACTATAGCAAGATGGTAAGAGTACAGTAAGTTGGTACAGATTTGGTGTAAAATACTAGTAACCAATACCTCAGATTTCTTTTTTATATTTTCAACCCCCCCAATACTCCCTGTCCATTGCTAAGGGGTTTAATAAAATAAAATTGAGATATTCACTTGATATTTGGTACTCGTGTATCATAAGGACATCTGGAACATTTTAAGATTATTCCATTGAAGGGTTGGGGATCAAATAGTAGGGAAAAGAAGTAAAACAAGTTGGTAAGAATACAGAAACTTGGGATTTGGTCTATATACTAGAAGCCAAGGCCCAAAATTTCGTTGAAGGGGTGGGGGGTAAGTACAGGTAAATAAGAAAAAATAAGTAAAGCAATCTGGTAACAATACGGAAGCTTTTGATTTGGTATATATACTAGAAGCCAAGGCCTTAGATTTTTTGTAATATTTCTCATATTTTTCGATAACGCCCGAAAATTACCTCGGCAGCACCCGGGTGTTCTGGAAGCTTGACTGGCATTCGGTAACGCCCTTTTCTTAAAATTCTATAATCAATTATTTCCACATACTAGAGTGCAAATATAGTTTTATGTTTTCCTTTAAAGAGACTGGAAGAGATGGAAAATCTGGATGTGGAAGTAATAATTCCTTGGGAAGCGGTTTCTTATATTACACATAGAACCATTATTGTCAAATATCTTTTATTATAATATTATAATTAAATCAAGTACTTACTGGTGGCTTACACGTTTACCATGATGTCTATCATTGAAAACTCGAGCTTTATTACGAGCACAACGATTTTTCCTTCCGTAAATGGGTCACAAGATAAGGGTTGCCATTTGATGTTCCCCTAGAAAACTAAATGAAAAAATAACAAAATCAAATGTACTCTTAACTGACCTCAATATCAATATAAGGTAATATTTTTAAATTTAAAAAAATATTATTTGACTTGTAACTTACGCCACCTTGTTGACTTAATCCTTGATCCGTCACTGTACAGTAATAGGTGTCCTATTTTAAACCAAAGAGAAAAAGCAAAGAAGTTCGTATTACATTAACGGTAATATAATTAAAAGCAAACCGAATTATACAATGAAATTGTATTTTAAACATGCTTAGTTTTCCAGACAGCTCGAGGCACTTTAAAAAGAATAACAGGCGTGAAAATTTTAAAACGGAATAAAGCAAAATATAGAACTATTTTAAATAGTTTTTTTATTATTATGATTAATTATAAAATAGCCGTATCATGGTGAAGGTCACGTTATTAACAGATTATATTCTACAGCGTCAAATGAAATTTTTACAGGAGCTGAGATCAGTGTATACTTCCACATCCTCATAGTGGAGTGGAAGTACAGTAATCGTAAAAAAAAATCAAATTTATATTTTTTTGAACTTATCCGGTGAAGGGTTGGGTGTAAATAGAGGTAAATAGGAGAAAACAAGTAAAGCAAGCTGGTAAGAATACAAAATTTGGGATTTGGTGTATATACTAGAAGCCAAGGCCGCAGACTTTTTTATATTATTTCCATCCTCCCGCACAACCCCCTCTCCATTATAAATGGGGTTGATAAAATAAAATTGAGATATTCATTTAAAATTTGGTACATATATATATTATAACGATACCTAGAATTAGATTATATTTTGACATGATTCCGTTGAAGGGTTGGGAGTTAAATAGGGGTAAATAGGGGAAAATAAGTACAGCAGGCTGGTAAGAGTACAGAAACTTAGAATTTGGTGTATATACTAGAAGCCAAGACCTCAGATTTTTTAATAATATTTTTCAACTCTCCCACCACCCTCCACCCCCCACCCCACTACATTATTGAAGGGGTTGATAAATTAAAATTGAGATATTCACTTGAAGTTTGGTATACATATGTATCATAACGACACCTGGAACTAGATTATATTTTGAAATGATTTCGTTGAAGGGTGGTTAAATAGCAGTGAATATGGCAAAATAAGTAAAACAAGCTGGTAAGAGTACAGAAACTTGAGATTTGGTGTATACACTAGAAGCCCAGGCTTCCGATTTTTTAATAATATTTTCAGTTCCTCTCACCACCTCCACTCCATTATTAAAAGGGTTGATAAAATACAATTAAGATTTTCACTTAAAAGTTGGTACATGTATGTATTATAACGACATCTATAATTAGATTATATTATGAGATGATTCCGCTGAAGCGTTTGGGGTTAAATAGGGGTAGATAGGGGAAAAGAAGTAAAGCAAGCTGGTAAGAGTAAAGAAACTTGGAATTAGGTGTATATACTAGAAATCGAGGCCTCTGATTTTTGTATAATATTTTTCAAATCTGCCACCACCCCACCCCCACTCCATTATTGAAAGGGTTAATAAAATAAAATTGAGATATTCACTTGAAATTTGGTACACGTATATAATATAACAACACCTGGAACTGAATTATATTTTGAGATGATTCTGTTGAAGGGTTGGGGGTTAAATCGAGGTAAATATGGGGAAATAAATAAAACAAGCTAGTAAGAGTACAAAAACTTGGGATTTGATGTATATAGGGTGTCCCAATAAAAACTCCCAGGCCAGATGTATTCTAAACGAATAAAGATATTTTAATTCTGTAAAAGCCAATTTGTAGATCATAAAGAGAGCTTCATTTTTTAATATATTAATATATAGATGGCGCTGTGCTCTGAAGAAATATTTATTAATTAGTTCGTATCTACAAACTTTTAATAATGTATGCCGATTAATGGCGGCAACCTAGCATAAATTTTATTATGGTGATCTGTCATGTCTTCTGTTGGTTCTTTGTACACTTCACTTTTTAAAAATCCCCATAAATAAAAGTCTAATGGAGTAATGTCAGGAGATTGAGCGGGCCATCTAAGTACTCCATTGGTACCAGTCCATCTTCCTGGGTATGTTTCATTTAAATAATTAACAACGTTGTGATGATTATGTGGGCCTGCTACATCCTGATGAAACCACATATTATCCAACTGACCGGGAAAATTCTTTAATAGTACTTGTAAATCATTTTGCAAAAATTGTAAATATCTTTCACCTGTTAAATTCTCATGGTAGAGGTATGAGCCAACAATGTAACCAATAACGATACCACACCAAACATTTACTCCAAAAACTATTCTGGAATCTGGTATGTCTCATCCACCTAGGATTCTCTTGAGACCAGTAGCGACAATTATGTGTTGTGATTACTCCATTGTTGTGGAATCGACTTTCATCACTCCACAGAATTGTATCTAAAAGATTTGGATTTTCTTGTAAGATAATTCAAAATTGCGCCAAAAAATCTAATCTCCGCTCATTGTCCAATGGAATCAAATGATGAACTAAATTTAGTTCATCATTTGATTCCATTGATGAACTAAATTTAGTTCATCATTTGATTCCATTGGACAATGAGCGGAGATTAGATTTCTTGGCGCAATTTTGAATTCTCTTAGAAGAAAATCCAAATCTTTTAGATACAATTATGTGGAGTGATGAAAGTCGATTCCACAACAATGGAGTAATCACAACACATAATTTTTTCCATATAAAGTTAATTAACTTTATATGGAAAAATTTTTTTTGTTTTAAGAATTCTGTGGCAGGTGGAACGTGCAATATTTGTTTCTTCCGTCAACTTGTTTGGGTTATTTTCTATTTGATGCAATACCAATGCAATATTTTCATCAGTTGCATTTCTTTTTCCTCTTGTTGCTTTTCTTAAAACCTCCATAATGTTTCAAATTAGAACACAAACTTAGAAAAGTTTTCCGATCTGGTAAAGATCTGTCAGAAAAGCGTATTTCATATAAACTTACAGCTCTTGAAAAATTTTTACGACATTACCCATAAATTAAAATCGTGTTTAATGTATCTTCATTTATATGAGAAACCATATTGAATAATAAATATTCACAAAGAAAACAATAATTAGGTACAATAATGCAGTTCTATTAACACACTAATAGACAAAATGTGATTGAAATTGAGAAATGTCAAAATTATTATTCCAAAGGTAACTTTAATTGTATTTAATTTATAAGGTATAAGGGTTATTATACTCACTAGATATCAAATATTTTTAATTATAATCTAACCTAATAACAAAGCAATTATATGATAAATTCTTTAAATATTTTCTTCTAAAATTTGTAAATTATATACAGATTGTCCCACTTAATGGACTGAAGTGTTGAAGACATTGCAATTATTCAGTATTCGCCAATGCCAACAATTGGACTCAAATATGTCGATGTCGGTTAGTTTTATAGTATTTCTTTTTAGAACTTAATCTGCTTAGAAATGCATTTGCTTTCACATAAACCCCATTTCAAAGTTTCTCCCATCGAAATATTTCTTTAGAGCACAGCGCTATCTATATACTGATATATTAAAAAACAATTATATTTAAAAATGAAGCTCTCTTTATGCTCTACAAATTGGCTTTTACAGAATTAAAATGTCTCTATTCGTTTAGAGTATATCCGGCCTGGGAGTTTTTATTGGGACACCCTACATACTAGAAGCCGAAGCCTCAGACTTTTTTATAACATTTTTCAACCCCTCCACTACCCCCACACCATTATTAAAGGAGTTGATAAAATATAATTGACATATTCACTTGAAATTTGGTACTGTGTATGTATTATGACGACATCTGAAACTAAATTATATGTTGAGATGATTCCGTCAAGGAATTTTGACTTATATGCTAGAAACCAACATATCTGCCTCAAATATTATTAAAATTCTATGGCCAATTATTTCCACATACTAGACTGCAAATAAAGTCAAAATATTTTCCTTTAAAGAGACTTGAATGCAAAATCTGGATGTGGAAGTAGTGATTCTTTAGGCAAGTTTTAATATAATATACGTTTATCATAAATATTTTGTAATTGTATTTTATATAACAAGTGGCTAAAATAGTGTTTTTTTACAAGTGGGACGTTTATAATACGAGCCGAAGGTGAGGAAAAAAATCACGAAAAAAAAAACACATTTTAATCTCGAGTTATATACAAAATTTGTTGTATCGCCATTCGAAATAAGAAAACAATATAATTTTATAAAAATCCGGCAATTTGACACCTTGTCGTAATGACTAAATTCTATTACTGTTTCCATAGATAACAATAATATGTACTCCTGCGGAAATCAGGGAGCAGGCAATTGCTGCAACTTTAAATTTATTACCAGCGAAATCTAGAAAATTGTACGAAAAGAATATGATTTATTTATAGACTGGTGTAAGCAGAAAACTGTGAGTAACACATCTGCGTCCATTCTTTTGACTTACCTACCCGAAAAACAAAAACTTTCAAATGATCAAGTGTCTGGTCCAAGTTAGCGATGCTTAAAGCAATTTTGAATGTAAGGAATAATGTAGATGTATCCAATTATTAAAAAGTAATAGCGTTTTTGAAAAGACAATCCACTGGCTGGATATTTTACTAGAAGCACCAGATGAAAAGTTTTTAATGTATAATAATGGGCGCTTTTCGTCAAGAGGAACTCTACAATATGACCATTGATGACTTCGTGAGAATAGACTACAAGCTGGTTGTTAAAGTACATGATTCGAAAACCCGCATTGAAAGAACTTTCACGGTCATTAGTGAGACAGTTAATGGAATAAATCCACTAAATATTTACGATAGATATGTAGCTCTTCGCCTTACTCATCTGGATCACAAAGGGGTTTCTCTTCAATATCGAGGAGAAAAATGTACGGCCCGAGTTGGTATTAATATATTTTCAGAAATTCCAATTATTATAGCTAAATACCTTAAGTTATCTAATCGTGGGCAATATATGGGTCACAGCTTTGGGAGATCCTCGGCATCACTATTAGCTGATCCTGGAGCTAATATTCTTAACTTAAAAATCATGGAAGACGGAAATCCTCAACAATTGCTGAGGGATATATAGAAGATAGCATCCAGGACAAAACGGAAATTTCAAAAAAGATATTTTCAAATGTTCAAATAATGTATATGAAATGACTATGTTCGCCGATGTAGTCGTTGCTCAGTGGTCCAAAATCAGAGAAAAGTGGAAACAAATCTGATTATTGTCTAAGTAATGACGTACATATCACGAGAAAAATAGTGAACAAAATTAAATAAATCTGGGGTGCGTTTTAAGGGGTGGTTATTTTTCAGTGAATATTCACACGTATTTTTTCATGAAAATTATTCAAAATGACTGATGAACTATGAAAAAAATAATCATAAAATATCAGACTCAAGGGTGGCTTTGTTCTACCTTCATCGGAGTCATGTGAAGATTGCTGACAAACTATCGAACTACAGGCCGATGGAAGCAGGCGTACCGCAGGGATCGGTACTCTCTTCACACCTGTTCATCATCTACACCTCCGACATGCCAAGAACAGCGATGACTTCTTTGACGCTCTACGCAGACGACACGGCCATAATCGTAAGACCACGGAGTGCAAGACTTGCCACCCGCAACCTTCAAGAAGCAGCATCTCTTCTGGAAGAGTGGTGCGACAAATGGAAAGTCAAATTCAACGGGGAGAAGAGCAAAACCATCTTCACTTTGCGAGTCAGGAAGCAAACTCCCACAGGACACGTCTTCATGAACGGTGAGACCATCCAATGGCACGATACCGTCAAGTACCTTGGCGTTATCATGGATCGAAGCCTGACGTGGAGACAGAACACGGAGGCGATAATACAGAAAGCAAGGATGAGGAGGGCTCTACTCTACCCTATGATAGGGAGAGGGCCAACTCAACCTGAGGAACAAGCTCGCGCTTATCAGGACCTTCATTGCACCTGTTCTGACCTACGCCGCCGTTGCCTGGGGATACCAAGCAGCCACCTACCTGAAGAGGATCCAAGCCGTGGAAAACGTCGCACTTAGGTGTGTCGTGGATGCACCATGGTTTGTCAGAAACGCCGACATCTTCAGAGACCTGAACTAAACCCCAGTAACTGAAGTCATCCTGGAAATAGCAAATAACCTATACGCTGGTACTGCATATCATGGGAATGAGCTGGTCAGACAGGTGACTGACTATGACTCTAACTACGCTTCGAGGCACAAGAGGCCGAAGCCCAGATCCTGGGTAATGGGCTAGTATAGCTAACCCTTTATCTGTTTCAGCCCGATCTTCAAGCCACGCCGCAAGCAGAAAATGACCAAAAACCCAATTACCCGATCCCGGGGGTACCTAGTAAACAACCAGCTTGGTACCCTTACCCTTAGCCCGTGCCGGCCTCAGACGCTAAGAACTCGTCTTTGGCCGAACATAATCCTTGAGCTATACAGCCCAACCTTCCTTTCCGACGAACTCGGAGCACATGATTCCAATTGGCACCCTGAGCTTCCGACTAGTCAAACACCCCAAACCTCCTTCCAAACTCCGAGAAGTCTCGACAACAGCCAATTTCTCTCGCGACAGACGAAAGACGCTCCCGGGAGCTGACATGCCAGCAAAGAGAGAAAACCAAGACAGAGGAGCGCCAGAAGAAACGACCCAATTGCTAACCTCGCCAACACCGTCCGTATTTGAGGGCGGGGGGGTTGACGAAAACAGCAGGCCCACCCCTTACGAGGTAGGTCCAGATCTACATCGATGATTGAGGCAAAGAGCTCAAACTCGACCCTTCATCCGAGACTGAAAGCTACAGTCGAGAATATTGGTGCGGGTGGCTTTGTAAGGGGTAGTTCTTTGGCAAAGCGAAAATTCATATTTTTTTGCATGCATTTTATTTAAAATACGAGAAAAATAATGAAAAAATACCAAACTCAGGGTGGCTTCGTAGGGGTGGTTTTTTGGACAAAGTGACATTTATATGTTTTTATGCATGCATTCTATGAAAATAGAATACGAGGAGAGCGTACGAGATAGATAAAGAAAAAAATAATATTCAGGGGTGGCTTTTAAAGGGGTGGATTTTAGACAAAATGACAATTTGTGTGTTTTTGCTTTCCGTGCTTCTGATGGAATCTTTCTCGATTGCGATTGCATTTGTCCATTTGAAAGAACTTTGTAGCAAAAGTCAAATGCAGCGTTTCCTATGCGAACAATTGTTTGTGCATCCCCTGCCTTTCCATAGTGATTGAGTAGATAATCCACAACGTGAGCCCTCTGCGCTACACGCATTTCACCAGATTTTTCTGAGAGAACATCAAACAGTTCTCTTCTTGTAGGCATTAATTTGTTGGTTGCTTAAAATAGGGTAGTTTAGGGTGGGGGCGATGCAATCGCTTCAACATGTACTATAGGTGCAAAGCCTATAGTCTCCATAGTATAGCATTTGCCATACTACTAACGGCAACGACACCATCTTATTTTGGTTTGAAAATAACTTGAAGCGCCCTGTATCGAAATAAAAAAACGCGAATTTCTTCTAACGGAACAATTTGGAACAAAAATGTTTTTAGCCGCGGCATAAAGGGATACCTAGAGTATATTTTAGAAGGAAAATCTCCGTGGCTTTTAGTGGCAAACACTCTTTAGGTTTGATAGAATTTACAAAATACCAAAGAAATTAGGTTAAAAAATGATAAAATCAGCTGCTTCAAACTAAAACTTAGGGAAACATTTTGCATGTAAATAAAGTACTTGCCTTAAAGTTTTTGTTGTAAAAATTACAAACCAAAAGCTCAAATATTTGAAGCACAGTCACACGTTGAAATCTGCCAAGAAGCTAAATTAAAATAATAATTTAACAATTATTTATGTTTCAAGAGTCATCGCAGGTAGATTTCTCGCACAAATGGTCGATAATCCAGGAAATATTACCTGAGATGTACCCTAATGTACCCCTGGAACGTGAAAGCTGTATAATACACTTATAAAATTTTAATTTTGTCAACTTTTTATTTATTTCGGACCACAGTACATTGGTAAAAATCAGACCAAGCACCACTCTAATATAAATGAATCAAATATTTTTCGCATATCTGAACCTATGATTCCAGGAATAAATACAAATAATGTTAGTAACATTACTATTCATATAAATCCTCGTTAAACAATTAATAAAATTGTTCATGATATTTGTTAGTAATTAATAAATGTTTGATGTAAGAATTTTAATTTGTTGTCTGTTGACTATTAAGTTTTATTTCACACTGTGAAGTTTCTTTATTTCACACTTTTTTCTTTATTTTTCACTTGTCAATAATGACATTGTTTTGATTCAACTATCAAATAAATGTGATTTTAGGATATGGGGTTACAAACATTTTTTTTTATCAACAAATAACGAATATCCATTAGTTTTGTCCTGCAGTGTATTCTGAAGTTCGCTATTATGCCATATGGCAGAGGTACCGCTAATGTATTTAGTTCAATAAACTCAACCGAATAAACAGCGAAAATTGATTTAATGGCTTTTAAGAAGGCACCAATTAGCAGTTTTCATGCAATTAACTAATTAAAGGAACATTTATTAATTAAGATTTGCTAAATTGTTTATGGATGTGTTTGCTGGGCGGTTTCCTCTTTACAAAAAAAGGTACCGCTTCAATATTTCGCTAATTTCTATTGTAAACTTTGAAGTTTATTTTAGCTGGTAAAGTCGTTCACAGCCCGCATAACTAATACATGTTTACATTTTACTTGAAGTAATTGCTAAAAATATTCTTATTACATCATCTTAAATATAAGGAGGGTAAGCTAGAAGAAAAGTGTATTTATTATGTGACATCAACATTTCTCCACTTGGGCTGGAACTTAATAAGAAAAAAATGCGAGTTCTACAACAAAGCTGTGTGTGAAAATAAACTTTTGCCGCAAACGATACCTTAATGTTCAATTTGCAAATTTAGTTGTACAATTTCATGCCTGTACCAAACATTAAAGAATTAATAAGATGGGACAGCCGGTGAAAAACCTTTGATCTTTTAGCAATGTCGCCATTGACCTCGAGATTTACAATGGAGTTTTAGAGCAGTTGCCACAATGTGTCGATTATATGGAAAAGGTAATATTAAAGAGAGAGGCCAATAGTGAAAAAGTGACTACACTGTCCTAACAGAACGACCGAACTCAGCTGACTGTTAGAACACAAGGTCACTAAAGAATTAATTTTCGTAACATGAAGCCTCCAGTATTTTTATGTTCATGTATTATTAGGAATTTACTGAATTAGGATAGAATTAATCATTGACAGAATAACTTTTAAACTTTCTTCTATAATTTATTTCATAAAATGAAGAATAAACAGCCACATGCAGCTGTCATCGAGGGTTACACGTGACGTAACACCAATTCTGATGAGCCAACCTGTCTTATAGTACTATTGGAGAAATTCATTTAATGCGTATCCGACGAATCCCGAATCCGTTTCCCCTGGATGTCGTCTCCCTCCGATCTTCGTCTATTTCGCCTTCTCTGTCTGATTGTCTTATCTTCTTAATTCTCTCATCTTTGCCCGTATACTATGTTCTTAGGAGATACTTTGACATGAATATGCCAAGTGTGTGCCTGCCGATGGGGCTTCAACCCCCTAATTTGATCGCTCATTGCGCGAAAACCATTGCGTCTATAGGGAATATGCATAGCACATTACTGACAGCAAATCGTAAGCAGTATATTTTCAATAGCAAAAACAAGAATAGTACTACGTCCCCAATAAGAAACTAGAAGAGAACTACGGACACGTGTTTCGGTCATTGCTCCTCATCAGCTTAGCGTACCATATATTATGTTATATGAGAAAGAAGACCAACAAAGGTAAGAAAGTACAGCACACAGTGCCCTTGCTACTCAGTACTATTTACGTACGTAAACTTCAATTTTTGAAAGATTTTGGATCAGATGAAGAAACCTGCTGAGCAGAAAAAAGACTTTCGGTTTCGTAGCTGATGAGGTGAGATGAGCTGATTTTTATAAAAGATTCTAGAGTTTATTAGTGCCATCCTTTGACATCTTGTGTGGATTCTTCTTTTTGGGGAATATTAAATTTTAAGCAGGTATTTAGTTGATTTGTTCAGGCATATTTAGGATTACCTCCTGTTACGTAAGGACACGTGTGGGTCGATTAACCCTAGTGGTAATTTATTGAAAGATCTACTGAATTTTACTGTAGTTTTTAAGCCATCGTTTTGGAAAAAAACATTTTTATTGATTGATCCCTTACATAAGTAATTGTGAGAAAAAAATCATCTCCATTGTCCAAATTGCGACCCTCCAACCATTTGGCACTGCTCAAGACGGGTGTAGACACTTTGCACGCTGTTCTGAATCATCTCATGGACAATTCGTCTTATCTCCAAGCCAATTCCCTCTTTCAATTCTTCTATGGTATCTGGTCTGTTAAAATACAGCCTTGACTTTAAGTAACCCCAAAGAAAAAAGCCTAAGGGGTTAAATCCGGTGAACGCGGGGGCCACTCGATCGGACCTCGACGACCTATCCATTTTCCAGTAAAAGCGTCATCTAAAAACTGACGCACTGCTATCCCAAAATGAGATGGGTCCCGTCTTGCTGAAGCCAGACGTTTTCAACAGGAATATCTTCATCTTCATTGTTTGGAAACATAACTGCTAAGGCTGGCACTAACTCAACTTGCAAAAACTGTAAATATCTTGCGGTCGTAAGATTTTCTTCAAAAAAAAAAGTCCCAATAATCGATCACCAATCACACCTGTTCACACGTTTACTTTGCCTCGTAGCTGTGTATGGGCTTCTTGAGTCCAATGAGGATTTTCGCGTGACCAATACATACAGTTACGCCGATGTACAGTCCCCTTTAAAGAAAATGTAGCTTCATCAGAAAAAACAATGTGCTTTAAAAAATGTGGGTTTTCAGCGCACAAGGTCATAAACTGTTCACAAAACTGTAGGCGATGATCTGAATCGTCTTCTTCATTCAATTCGTGGATTAATTGCACTTTGTATGGATGGTATTTTTCTTTTTTCAGTAGACGTACCTACAACAGAAGTTTGACTCACGTTATGATTTAAAGCCAGCTGCCTTGTAGAAAGATGGTGGTTTTCCTCACTTTCTAGAACAATATTTAATTTGGTTTCTTTGCGTGTGCTAGCCCGACCAGATCGAGGGAGGTCAGCTACACTGCCAGATTCATCATATCTAGCCACCAATCTACTTACAGTGGATCTAGAAATTTGCATTTCGGGATACTTGGCATTGAAAACATGACATGCTTCCTGATGAGTCCTCAGTCTATCACCATATCCAACCATCATCAAAAGTTCTACGCGTTTTCTTTCACTTTAACGTGGCATTGCATTCACTAGTTTTACGCTGTCTCAGAAGTGTCACCAAACTGAGGTTCCACACGTGCCAGGAATAAAAAAGTTATGGTTACTTTACACAAAAAGGCCTGTATCTCTCTGTTTTTTATTATTTTTATGTAAAATGTTTTCATGCTTGTTAAAACAAAAATGTAGGCAACAAGATTTATGTCTATAAGAAAGTGGAACATTATTCGTGAATTTGCGAAAGGTAAGCTATTTTTACATAAAATATCATTTTTCCAAAAGTATGGCTCAGGTAATATCATTTCTTTTATATCACCAGACAGCTAAAGAAATATACCACCAAAAAGAGTAAACAAAAATATATGTCTCAATTAAAGAAAAATTGTGATGGTGTCACAACTCAAAAACCAAACACGTCATAAATTTTGGTATAGTGACAAAATGTAGCATTTACAAAACTAAAATCGACCTGCTCAAGGATTTTTTTAAAAAATGACACGCACCAATGATACGAATTTTGTGCGTTTCTCTAGGTTCACACTGTATATGTTTAAATTTTTACAAGTGTTCACTTGCCTCACGGGAGTTCAGCGTAGATCGTGGTCACTAGGAACTTGCCCGAGCTTTGGTGCCATACCCTGAGTTGTGCCAGTAATTTTTTATTTTTTTTTGTAATTGGGAGTACTCTAGAATTATTTTTGACTAAATGTGTAACTTAGATTCGCATTAATTAATTAACAATAATTTATTAGAAAATTTTCACTATATTTTATCGATTATTAAATTTCTAAATGTAAGTCATCTTGTCAAATTTAAATTTAACATTGTCTTAGCCCGGGAGATAAAGCCCACATTTCTCTCTATATTTTTTTTTGGTGTCTTTCTAGTTCTTGCTTAATTGAAATAATAAATAAAATATTTCATATCTATTTCTTGCTGAACCTATTTTTTGTGCCAATTTTTTTTCTTGATCATAAACCAGTAATTATAATTTCATTAAGGGCTTCCGGACCAAAGTTTCAATGTTATCTTTAGTAGAGTAATTTTTCTGCCAATTTGTTTTAATACTTGCACTTTGTTTTTGTTCGATAAGAAAATTTCTACCAGGTCTAATTTTTTTAATGATTTGAAAATTTTCACTACGGTTTTTGTAGTTTTCTATATTTTTTTTGTTTCTCGTTTGATATCCTACGAATCAATAATCTTTAACTTGCTAGAAACTTTTTTATAATTTGACAGAAATTAAACTGTTGTGGTTCTTCACTATTACTTTTTTTCTATTATCAACTGGTTCCTCACTATCCCTATTTTTCCTGTAAAAAATGCTGGACCAACGGAACACCGGATCAAGAGAGATAGAGTTTGATAGTGGCTGAAGATTATTCCAACTGGCTGAACATCTCCCCGACGGTAGCGCCTGGAAATTCATCGCTGACAAGGAGCAGAATATTAAAGTCCTCATTCCCGGGTAAACGTGGCCGACTCCAGGACCTGACCACGCCGAAATTTCACTCTCTCCTCCAAGTTGAGTAATCCAAATCTCCGTGCAACATCATCCATCGGTTAGAAGATGATAAATTTGTAAATCAGTTGATAGTTTCAATTTTTTTAAATTTCAAGTTTTCAATCAATTTAACCATGTTTAAAATTTCTCTAGTCAACTTTATTATTTCAAATATTTGCACATTTCTTCTTAAAATTTTTTGTTAATATCTTATTGTAATGATTTTGCAAGTTATTTACTCTTATTGTTAATAGATTGTTTGTTTTAAAATTGCCTATGATTGTTTCCTCCAGAGTGAGCTGTTGGAATATCAGTTGTTTGAATACGCTGGCGTCCTAATAATTTTTTTATTTGGCAATCAAACAAAAATATAAATTTTGCACATCTCAAATCACTACCTAGCTGTAAAGCTAAGCTAATTGCTACAGTGGCTAATTCTTTTTTTTTTCAGCAGTCAACTGAAAGAAATCTTGTGTTACACCAGATTTTTGTGCACATCCCGATATTTCTGTCACACCAAATTTTGCACATAAACTTGATTTATATTCTCCAGGCTCGTGTTGTAGTATAACATGAAATACATTATAAATTAAATGTATATGACCTTTATATGAATAGATACGTGATACGTTTCCCCGTAAAGGATTTTGTCTGACAAGAAATTGAAGTACAAGTTATATTCAGAAATTTTGTTAAACATTTCGTATGATCATAAAAAGATTCATTCCTGCTTGTATTACAAGATGCCTACCATCCCTCGCGTTTACAGCTAATCAAATACGATATTTTTTGCATTTCCTCTTTCTCCACGTTTTCTAAATAGTTATCTTGGGTAATAACGATAAAGATTGTAATCACTAAAGCAGCGCGGAAATTCACACCATACAAAGAACGTTATATTTTCACAGATTTATAGGGAGGAGAACTTCAATTCAAATGAGGTGGAAAGAACTTCATGAATGTTTACAGAGGCTCTAATAAGTCATATATTAGTTGTGATAAATACCAATAGTATTGTCACGTTAAAAGAGATTTGCGTTAAAGCAGTCTGTTGATATTAAAAGTTTAAGAAAGGGGGAGAGTCCCTAAGGCCGGTTTTCGGCTTAATTTGTATTTAAGCAAAGAAATGTGAAATATCTATATCTGTTCAATTCCACAACAAACGGAATCATTTCCAACCCCCCTCCCCCTATTCTACCCCCTGAAACCACTTAGTCGCCCGCTGAGATATCCTAGTGCTCTACTAAGTAGCAGAACATCCTCGACTAGTGATTCAGGGCATACACAAGAACACTCCCCCCGACCCCCATGAACATAGATCCTTGCGAATAATCCACACTGCTGCATAGATAGCTAAGAAGTAAGAATGGCACATGGGGTGCATTATTCAATGGATTCCACAACAAACGGAATCATCCCCCCCATGAACACATTATTAACTCTTTCGTCCTTCCGAAATTATTTAATTCCCAGTTCTCAGTTTTACTTGAAATCTGACAAACTTTCTGCACCCCATGGGTCCATTCTTTCATCCTACCTCTCTATACATTAGTATTGTGGATTATTCTCAAGAATCTATGTTCAGGCGGGGAACATTAACTAGAGAGGGGGAAGTATACTTGTGTGTGCCTTATATCACTAGCCGATGATGTTTTGCTTCTTAGTAGAATATTAAGATATCTCAGCGGGCGACTCGAGAGTTAGGGAGGTAGAATAGGGGTTGAAAATGATTCCGCTTGTTGTGGAATTGTTTAGATATTCAAAGTAGATATAACCAAAATTTTCTCAATTTCTATTGTTCAAAAATAGATTAGTCCAAAAACCTCCTTTTTTATTTATTTTTTATTTGCAAAACTACTTAATTAATTGTCAATGTTGATGATGAAGAATGTGGTTAATAATGTTTAATATGGTATTATTAATACAATTTAACTACAATATACAAATATTAAAATAAAAGTTAAAAATACTCCAAAAGTACATTATTTTAAAAGTTAGTTACTCAATATGCTTTTGGATCATATTACCCCATTGTTATGCTCTTTTTCGAGTCGAGCAAACACCCAATTTTCATGAATTATGTTAGTGTTTGGAAGTTCAGCTTGAGAAAAAAAATAGGTAAAATTTAAAAGGGCGAGAGGTATTCAGGGAAAATATTTCACGAATAAATTAATTAAACACTCAAAATATATCCTTTTTATTAATGTCTTGCTTCCAGATGTTTTCTTAACATTTCTTTGTGTTTACTAACCTATTTTTTTAATTCGGTGTTTTCACAAATTTTAAAATCTCTTTGATTGTGAAGATAATATTTAATTATTTTTAAAAATACTTGAATTTTCACAGCCAGTCGATTAACACCTTAAAATAAGCCTTTTATATTTGAATTGATATTTTACCGCCTAAAACACTACGTCACATTATCAGTAAACTGATAATATCATCAGTTCTAGTGTTGATAAACAAACGTCGTGTCGCATCGCACAGTGGGCTAGAATCCCAAAATTCTGTCAAAAAATCGAAAAACCAAGTTCGTTGTATTTTGTTTTAATTCACAGTTTTGTAAAGCAGGATTGCCTGCGTGTAATACTGAAACGACAGCAACCTAGAATTTACACCTGCAGTTCTACCTCGGTCGGAAATTGGCCACTTTCGAGTACATAACGGTGCGAGAATCGGTCCCGAAATACTCAACTTTCGTGTGGTGTTTTTTTAACAAAAAAAAATCGGTAAAGGTATTTACGTAAAAATTCCCTCTTTATTTATATAGGGCGGTCACTCTGAAAAGTTATTAAAGAGAAAATCTGATAACTTTTTTCATCATCTGCTCTATAGTGGTGGGAGATTAAATTTTCAATTTTTGCTTCCTTCGCATATCTAAGGGAAGTATTGCATTCGAGAAAAAATCACAATCCGAGAGTTTTTCGAACTTACACGTTTCAGATAACGTAGATTACGAAAATATAGGTTTTTCAATTCCGTCAGTCTGTCTGTCTGTCTGTCTGCCTGTCTCTCTGTCTGTCTGTCTGTCTGTTGGTGCATTATCTAAAAAAACTACTTGGCGGATAATAGTTAAATTACTACCAGCGAAGAAACGGTTGAACTTTCACTGGAAAATATACAGGGTGGACCGTCTAAAGGGAATAAATAATGAAAACAAATTTTCTTGGTCAAATTTGAAATTTCCACGTTTCATGACATTCTACATCTATTTCAAAGAAAGAAAACTTCAAAACTTTTTGAACATTTTTTTACCAGTAGAAAAACGATTTTTTTTGCTCAAATTCAATATTTCCACGTTTCATAACATTTTAAATTTATTTCATAAAAAAAAAAATCAAAAAAAAAATTAGAAAATTTTGTTAAAGACAATTTTTTTAAATATTTTAAAATATATTTGTACTAATGGAATATGATGGAAACATTTTTTTGCCCAAATTTAAAATTTCGACGTATAATCCATAAAAAATTCATACAATATAAAATCTGAGTAATAGCAGAGTTGTTTTATCTTTTAAAAATTTCTCAAAGTTTAATTTGAGCCCAATAGGATTTATTTTGCTCTTTCCCTTGGCCGGCTATCTACTATCCAAAAACAGGCGAATTTTAGGCCTTTTTTGTCCTCATTTATTGTCATTACCACCCCCCGTTTTTATTTCCATTCATTAAATTCGGAAAACGCTTTTTCATAATGTTCCCTAGACTTCGCAGGCAATAATTGGAGAGTTGCTTTTTCAGCTTCCCGAAGGATTCTCTAAGGAACAAAGTCGCTTTCTTGCATTTTTCACCAACTTCACAAATTTTTACAAATGGAATCGGTAAAAAATCAAAACTAAATAGCAACCATTCAACACCTTCCAAGTTTTAATTAATTTCAATAATTTTTGACGTTACAGCCGCTGACAGAGCGAAATGTCAGATCATTTTTTGATGTAATCTGATTTAAGTGACCGTGATTGTGGATCAAACGTTTTATAGCATTCGTGTTTTAGTCGCGTTTTATCTACTCAAGAAAATTAAATTCTCGAAACTTCGTTCTCGAGCTTAAACTTTCTTGCGTGAATAAAACGATATTTAAAATACTTAAAAAATAAATAACTGTTATTATTGTTTTTACACGTCTTATTTAAAATCAATATGCTAAAAATATGAGATATTTGCCCTCCCTTTTTTGAATATGGACACCTTTAAGACTAACACCATTATTAACGGTAATAAACAATATTAAAAGTATAAGTACTATTATTTATAAGTTAATCTCAATATGTCTTGTAAGTTTATGCTAAATATTTTATACCGTAAGATACATTCAATGACCTTCAGTTTCCGCTTTTAAATACTATTTTGCATGTATAACATCTGTGACGACTAGAAATAACGTAAAAGCAATTGTAGCGGTACACTCCTGTAATTACGTCTTTTAGATAAACTATCGATTAACACCCAGTGGGCCATAAGCTCAGTTGCATACCAGTATTCTAGCCTTAAAAAAATTACTCCTCGGTCTATGTGCTTATTTATTTAATATACCCACAATCAAGTAGAAATATTTATTTAAATTACGGGGACCGGTAATTATTCTTTAAGATGAATTTGCATTTGGTATTCAGCACAACAAAACATTTAATTATGTATAATTCAGCCGTTTAAATGCAATTCGGCAATTAATGGAACCCCACTTAATTTTCAACATAATTATTTTGGAAAAGTCCTTAAGGGGACTTGTTTTCAGGCAAGCATGAGATCTTCAAACGAAAAGAAGTCGGCCAATTTTGTTGCGAATATCCCTTACAACCATTTTACTCAGATATAGCTTAATTATATTGCCTGCCGCTGAGATTATGTTCACTGGAATCACTGCCAATACCTATATTATTTTTAAATGATCTGTATGCAGTGAAGTAAAAATTATTTTTTATACAACACTGAAATTGACATTGGAACACAATAACACAGCCCCCAGAAAAATAAATCAGACCAGCGAATCAGACCCACGTATCTCTTAGTATTTTCGGTCAGTGAGTCCGAATTCGAGGCCAAAGAAAAATCGTACACCCTCAAAATCATTAGCAAGAGCCAAAAAGCACCCCTGGAATGAGGTAAAAAGAAGATTAAGCTACGACTTACTTACGTCTTAATAAATCTAATTATACAAATTAAGGTTAAGTAACAGCGTATAAAAAATAGCTATGAAACACACCCCCAGGGAGTGGCGAGAACTACCCAAGTATACAAAAAACTCGATCCAAAATGGCAATGACTGCTGA
The DNA here is from genome assembly GCA_963583905.1 of Stenurella melanura. Taxonomy (NCBI): domain Eukaryota; kingdom Metazoa; phylum Arthropoda; class Insecta; order Coleoptera; family Cerambycidae; genus Stenurella; species Stenurella melanura. The sequence continues at coordinate 36,223,674 of OY757317.1, read as the reverse complement.
AAAAGCTCGAAATGTCTAAGTTTTGTTAAAATGATAGGAAACGGCATCACGTCTGACGTAATCTTCATAAACTGCCCCTATATAGTTGAGAACAGCTACCCTTAAGTTTAAAGGACACGAGAAAAACAAGAAAACATACACTGAACTGAACTTGTGGTAGGTACCTTGTGAAACATCTTGAAAATAATTGTTAATAAATTAAACACTGCTTTTAGATGAATCAATCAATATATTATAAATACTCTACATCTGTTTCGGCTTATTAGGCCTTTATCAAGAGTATTACATAGTGAAAACTAAAGTTTCCGACGTGCATATTCAATTTATACCTAAAAGTATTTATGTCTTAATCTATTTATGACTTAAGCTATTTAAGATTTAATTTAACATCTTTAATTATTTGAATGTTTGGAGTGGACCTAAGCTGATTATATAAATCAAAGAATATTTCTTAACAATTGGTTTATTATAGGGGTGTTTAGGAAATTCTGCTGGTCATTTGTGGTACAAGGGTTGTACTTGAACGATTTTTTGATTTCTAGTTGTTCTAGCAGATCTAAACGTTTACCTTTTCTTTCTGAATGAAGTAAACTTATGTTTCAGTATCTATGAAATGGTTGTTTTCAATACAGTGTGTTGATATTCCTGTATTTGTATTGTAATACTCTTGATAAAGGCCTAATAAGCCGAAACATATGTAGAGTATTTATAATATATCGATTGATTCATCTAAAAGCAGTGTTTAATTTATTAACAATTATTTTCAAGATGTTTCACAAGGTACCTATCACAAGTTCAGTTCAGTGTATTAAAAATGCGAGCAACGCAAAATTAGTGGTGTTTTACAAAAGGTGTCTACTAAAGTTTAAGAAGTGCTCCAATCATATCTGGTTTATCAAACAGTGTTTAGCGAACGGTTTATCACCTAAACACATGAAAATTCAGTGCAATCATAAATCACGCATAGCACAAGAGGCTGTTAAATCCACTTACAAGACTTGGCTACAAATGGAGGTGAAATACTGGTTTTCCAGAAGAGACAACATAGGCCTACATCTAAAACTGATACATACAGAATTACTCCATAAAGAGAATGAATTACTTCGTTTTTGAATATTTAGACCGTCAAATAAGGGAATCCGTACAAGAAATAGTGCATGTTCTACAGCAGAGACAATTAGCCAAAATTAATAGTTTAAAACGGGAAAAAAGTAAAAATATCGCAGTTGCTAGGAATTCCCCTCAAACTGAGGATCATTTCACATTTTTTGCCAGAGTAAGTAACTTAACCAATGTTAGTTTTTCGGACCAAGAATTAAACCTCCTTCAAAAAGGTTTAAAATATTCCCCACATAATGTAAGTAAAAAAGATTTTGAACTTCTTGCCGTTAATACAGAGCTAGCTACATTCTCAGTGGAGGAAATCTCAGAATTGGAAAGACATAATCTAGCTAATATATTTACCTCGACAAAATGTAATACTAACAAGGGAGAAATAAACCTGTTGAACAGCATTAAACAAAAACTGGTAAATTATGATTTAGTTCTCTGTAAAGCGGATAAGGGTAACACCATAACAATTTTAACAAAATCAGAATATAATGAAAAAATACAAACAATCTTAAATAGTGAAGACTTTGAAAAAATCAATAAAAACCCTACCAATAAATTCCAGTCCGAAATTGTATCTAACTTAAAGAAATGTAATACTGTTATTCAAAGTAATGAGGCGTATAAATTGAAAGTTATGAACCCTTCGGCCCCCATTCTCTATGGTCTTCCAAAAATTCACAAAGTAGATAACCCTATACGCCCCATAGTGTCTTACATCAATGCTCCATCTTATAAATTATGTAAAAAACTAAATTATATTTTACCAAAATTAATAAATTTTAAATCTAAATATTCCATAAAAAATTCTTTTGAATTTATTGAAAATACAAAAAATTTAATAATACCAAATAACGCAAAATTATTCTCCTTTGACGTTAAAAGTCTGTTCACCTCAATTCCGCTCACAGAACTAAAATTAATATTAAATAATTTAATAGATAATTCACAAATCAGCGAAACCGAAAAAACAGAGTTAAAAAATCTTTCGAGAGTTTGTATTGAACAAAACTATTTTCAGTTTAATGGTGAATTCTTTAGACAAAAAGACGGGCTACCAATGGGTTCACCAATTTCTCCTTTGTTAGCTGAAATATTTATGTCAAACCTAGAAAATTTAATTTTTAATAGCAATAACAGTTTAAATACACATGGGTTTTATTGGACTCGATATGTAGACGATATTTTTTGTATATGGACCGGTACGGAGAGAAACCTAAGTAATTACCTTAATTTCTTAAATTCTTTTAATAGTAAAATTCAGTTTACAATGGAATCGGAGCAAAATAGTCAATTAAACTTTCTAGATATGAATATCAAAAAACATAACAATCAGTTGAAATTTAGCATCTACCGCAAACCTACTACTACAGATACAGTAATACATTATAATTCGCAGCAATCATGGCAAATTAAGATTTCACCCTTTCATAGTCTAATACATAGACTAACAAATTTTCCTTTAGATCAAAGTGATTTTGATAGAGAATTAAATATAATTAAACAAATTGCAAGAAATAACGGATACAACGAGTCACTAATAGATAACATGGTCAAAAACAAACAACGCAAAATGCTTCAAAAAGAATTTTTCACTGTGCCTAACAAACCTACAAAATATAGTTTTATTATGTTCCGAAATATAGTAACAAAATTTCTAAAAAATTGAATAATTTGGGTATCTCTACAATAAGTGTGAACAAAACAAACATAGGAAACATTTTGGTTAATAACAAAGAAAAACTAAATAAAATTGATAAATCAGATGTATATAAAATTAATTGTAAGGATTGCGATGCTGTCTATATCGGTCAGAGTGGTAGAAGCGTTGTCAACCGGGTAAAAGAACACAAAAAATCAATCTTAAATAACAATAAAAATACAGGAATGTCAACACACTGTATTGAAAACAACCATTTCATAGATACTGATAACATAAATTTACTTCATTCAGAAAGAAAAGGTAAACGTTTAGATCTGCTAGAACAACTAGAAATCAAAAAATCGTTCAAGTACAACCCTTGTACCACAAATGACCAGCAGAATTTCCTAAACACCCCTATAATAAACCAATTGTTAAGAAATATCCTTTGATTTATATAATCAGCTTAGGTCCACTCCAAACATTCAAATAATTAAAGATGTTAAATTAAATCTTAAATAGCTTAAGTCATAAATAGATTAAGACATAAATACTTTTAGGTATAAATTGAATATGCACGTCGGAAACTTTAGTATTCACTATGTTATACTCTTGATAAAGGCCTAATAAGCCGAAACATATGTAGAGTATTTATAATATATTGATTGATTCATCTAAAAGCAGTGTTTAATTTATTAACAATTAACAAGAAAACACGTCAAATTTAACAGGATTTCTATTTTCATGGATTTTATGATTGTCTGAAATTGCGTAGTACTTTAGGATAGTACTAGATACTTACGTACCATCAACATTTTCTAATGTCAAGTCTCAAGGGGTGTGGAAACTACCCCCTATATAAGTTTAACTATAAAGAGTCACAGTAACTTGATTGATTATTTGATTGATTTGCCAGCGTAAGGTGGGTATTGGTGTCAATTTCGGACATCCATGGAAGTTCGTTCCAACACGCAGCTTGGTCATCCGCCGAACACGCCCAACGGACGACCAAACCGCATGCTGGAACCAAATCTCGGATGTTTTGTATACCTCCAGACCGGCTGCATACGCCGGGTTGGACATTGGACACGCTTGTTGTCAGCAGCGAGAGCCGCATGACGCAGGGGGTGTGAATACAGGATGGGTAGTGTAGGTTTTTGTGAGATGCTTCTCTTAAATTTCCATGCTTCTATTAAGTTTCCATCTGTCGTCATCGGTTGAGGTGTGCATGTGTTTGCGAGATGCTTCTTTCAGTTTCCGTGCTTCTTTTATGTTTCCATCTATCGTCATCTCCTTATTTTTCTTCTTCAAAATTTTCTGTTTCTTATGTTGCCGAATCTGGCAGCTTTATTTTTTTTGCTTTTCTTTGTTTTTATTAACGGTTCCACAGGTAAATATCCATTTGCGGTGGAGTTCCTGGGAAGGCCCCTATCTCGCGGTAACTATATATTTTTTGCGCGTTATGAGGAAATGACGTCCGAAGGGATAGTTTGCTCACCCTGTATGTCGTTTCTTTGAGACAATCGGTTTCAATTTCCGCCCCCAAATTAATAATAAAATATTATGTTTTGAATCAATAAATCGAGCTGTTAAAAATTAAGATGGTAAAGATCAGATAGAAAGATAGAATAGAATAGTATCAATTAAATTAGATAAAATAAAATTAATTCATTTATAGCTTATCTGTCTTTCTGCAGCGTCTTGTGATTGGTGTTTTATTTTATTTCCTTTCCTTTTCTTTTTTGGGTTGAGTTGATTTTTTCCATTTAAAATCTTTCCACTGTATACAGTCAAAACACAGCTATATTGCTTTGTAAACATATGTGCCTCATTTTGACACTGACTATGCTATTATGTATTGCCCATGAATCACTTAAAAGGTATCTTGTTGGGTCGTCTAGGGTGTACGTAAGGACACTGCACTTCACTTGAGCTTGTTACTACATTTTGAAAAAAATGTAGTATACGTTTAGCATTTTTCCGGTGGACCGTCGAAACCCGAAAAAAACGTCGGATCGATTTGAAAGTCATATCTATCGATTCGAGAGCGAATTTAGAAAATTCCGTCCGTCGGTCAGTCGGTCTGTCGGTCTGTCTGTCTGTCTGTCTGTCGGTCTGTCGGTCTGTCCGTCACGCCCAGCCCCCTTAATCCGTTTTCGGATTGCGATGAAACTTGGGTGGTTAATAGGAGGTCTTTAGAAAACCTTAACGCCCGAAGCTCGGCTCCGTTCGGAAACCGGAAGTACCCGATATAGACGTTTCGAGTTTTTCGGGAGAAATTGAATAACTCGATAACGGGTAGTCGGATCGAGACATTTCAAAAAAGAAATGGTGCCGCTGGCAAAGCTCTACAAATAAGTATACTAGTGGCTATGTCGAAAAACAAACGAAAATTGATTTTTTTTGCAAAAAACTGGTTTTCTCGAAATCGGGCTAGGAAGCACGATAACTGTCCAGAATATTGATCGATTTCGATGAGACTTGGTAGGATCAAAGGTACCCGGCCACAAATCAAGCCTATTGCTGGCGGCTCGAATCCGTTGACAGCAAGTATGTTTTCCAGGGCCGAGTATGATTTTTCAAAGAAATTAATAACTCCCGAACCGAAGGTCCGATTTTGATTTTCAAAAATGGCAATTGTAGGGCTCGATTATGTCTATTAGATGACGTTTGTGAGAAATTTGGGAAAACAAAAGCGAATCTACAAATCCTGGAAAACTTGATTTTTTTTATAGATTCTACAAATTCCGAACAGTTTCCTAATAAAAATCGAAAATTAACTATTCCGTCGATCTATCTCTATAACCAGTATAAGGCATGGACCTTTTTGGACAAAAAATCTGAAGAAGAGTTTTTTCGAAAAACTTAAAATAAACGAGTTATTTACGAAAATGCATTCCATAGAATTATTTAAAAAAATATTACAAATTGATAAATTCTCCGTGCGATAGAGGTGCAAAAAAATAATGTAATGTTATATTTAAAATATCATCATTCATTTCCTTATTTTCATTTACTAAATAAAAATAGAACCGATGCCCTTTCCGTGTTTCAAAATGTAGTTAGCTTTTACTTTAGTCAATGCAAAAAAAAAACATGTCAAAGCACTGAGTCATCTTGCGACCCTCTGCTGAAAATGTAATGAATCATCCCAACAAATGGATTAAAAGCATATCAAAATGTAGTTTTTTCACTTGTTACTACATTTAAAAAAAAAATGTAGTATACGTTTAGCATTTTTCCGGTGGACCATCGAAACCCGAAAAAAACGTCGGATCGATGTGAAAGTCATATCTATCGATTCGAGAGCGAATTTAGAAAATTCCGTCCGTCGGTCAGTCGGTCTGTCGGTCTGTCTGTCTGTCTGTCTGTCTGTCTGTCTGTCTGTCTGTCACGCCCAGCCCCCTTAATCCGTTTTCGGATTGCGATTAAACTTGGGTGGTTAATAGGAGGTCTTTAAAAAACCTTAACACCGAAAGCTCGGATCCGTTCGGAAACCGAAAGTACCCGATATAGACGTCTCGAGTTTTTCGGGAGAAATTGAATAAATCGATAAGGGGTAGTCGGATCGAGACATTTCAAAAAAGGAATGGTGCGGCTAGCAAAGCTCTACAAATAAGTATACCAGTGGCTATGTCGAAAAACAAATGAAAATTGATTTTTTTTGCAAAAAACTGGTTTTCTCGAAATCGGGCTAGGAAGCACGATAACTGTCCAGAATATTGATCGATTTCGATGAGACTTGGTGGGATCAAAGGTACCCGGCCACAAATCAAGCTTATTGCTGGCGACCCGAATCCGTTGACCGCAAGTATGTTTTCCAGGGCCGAGTATGATTTTTCAAAGAAATTAATAACTCCCGAACCTAAGGTCCGATTTTGATTTTCAAAAATGGCAATTGTAGGGCTCGATTAGGTCTATTAGCTGACGTTTGGGAGAAATTTGAAAAAACAAAAGCGAATCTACAAATCCTGTAAAACTTGATTTTTTTATAAATTCTACAAATTCCGAACAGTTTCCTAATGAAAATCGAAAATTAGCTATTCCGTCGATGGATCTCTATAACCAGTATAAGGCACGGGCCTTTTTGGACAAAAAATCTAAAATAGAGTTTTTTCGAAAAACTTAAAATAAACGAGTTTTTTACAAAAATGCATTCCATAGAATAATTTTAAAAAATATTAGAAATTGATAAATTCTCCGTGCGATATAGGTGCAAAAAAATAATGTAATGTTATATTTAAAATATCATCATTCATTTCCTTATTTTCATTTACTAAATAAAAATAGAACCGATGCCCTTTCCGTGTTTCAAAATGTAGTTAGCTTTTACTTTAGTCAATGCATAAAGAAAAAAAAAGAAAAATAAAACATGTCAGAGCACTGAGTCATCTTGCGACCCTCTGCTGAAAATGTAATGAATCATCCCAACAAATTGGACAAAAAGCATATCAAAATGTAGTTTTTTTCACTTGTTACTACATTTTGAAAAAAAATGTAGTATCCGTTTAGCATTTTTCCGGTGGACCGTCGAAACCCGAAAAAAACGTCGGATCGATGTGAAAGTCATATCGATCGATTCGTGAGCGAATTTAGAAAATTCCGTCCGTCGGTCAGTCGGTCTGTCGTTCTGTCGGTCTGTCTGTCTGTCTGTCTGTCTGTCACGCCCAGCCCCCTAATCCGTTTTCGGATTGCGATGAAACTTGGGTGGTTAATAGGAGGTCTTTAGAAAACCTTAACGCCGGAAGCTCGGCTCCGCTCGGAAACCGGAAGTACCCGATATAGATGTTTTGAGTTTTTCGGGAGAAATTGAATAACTCGATAACGGGTAGTCGGATCGAGACATTTCAAAAAAGTAATGGTGCCGATAGTAAAGCCCTACAAATAAGTATACCAGAGACTATGTCGAAAAACAAACGAAAATTGATTTTTTTTGCAAAAAACTGGTTTTCTCGAAATCGGGCTAGGAAGCACGATAACTGTCCAGAATATTGATCGATTTCGATGAGACTTGGTGGGATCAAAGGTACCCGGCCACAAATCATCAAGCCTATTGCTGGCGGCCCGAATCTGTCGACCGCAAGTATGTTTTCCAGGGCCGAGTATGCTTTTTCAAAGAAATTAATAACTCCCGAACCAAAGGTCCGATTTTGGTTTTCAAAAATGGCAATTGTAGGGCTCGATTAGTTCTATTAGTTGACGTTGGTGAGAAATTTGACAAAACAAAAGCGAATCTACAAATCCTGGACAACTTGATTTTTTTTATAAATTCTACAAATTCCGAACAGTTTCCTAATAAAAATCGAAAATTAACTATTCCGTCGATCGATCTCTATTACCAGTACAAGGCATGGACCTTTTTGGACAAAAAATATAAAACAGAGTTTTTTAGAAAAACTTAAAATAAACGAGTTATTTACGAAAATGCATTCCAAAGAATTATTTAAAAAAATATTACAAATTGATAAGTGATAATGTTATATTTAAAATATCATCATTCATTTAGTTATTTTCATTTACTAAATAAAAATAGAACCGATGTCCTTTCTGTGTTTCAAAATGTAGTTAGCTTTTACTTTAGTCAATGCAAAAAAAAAGAAAAACAAAACATGTCAAAGCACTGAGTCATCTTACGACCCTCTGCTGAAAATGTAATGAATCATCCCAACAAATTGAACGAAAAGCATATCAAAATGTAGTTTTTTTCGCTTGTTACTACATTTTGAAAAAAAATGTAGTATACGTTTAGCATTTTTCCGGTGCACCATCGAAACCCGAAAAAAACGTCGGATCGATTTGAAAGTCATATCTATCGATTCGAGAGCGAAAATTCCGTCCGTCGGTCAGTCGGTCTGTCGGTCTGTCGGTCTGTCGGTCTGTCGGTCTGTCGGTCTGTCTGTCTGTCTGTCTGTCTGTCTGTCTGTCACGCCCAGCCCCCCTAATCCGTTTTCGGATTGCGATGAAACTTGGGTGGTTCATAGGAGGTCGTTAGAAAACCTTAACGCCGGAAGCTCGGCTCCGTTCGGAAACCGGAAGTACCCGATATAGACGTTTCGAGTTTTTCGGGAAAAATTGAATAACTCGGTAACGGGTAGTCGGATCGAGACATTTCAAAAAAGGAATGGTGCCGCTGGCAAAGCTCTACAAATAAGTATACCAGAGGCTATGTCGAAAAACAAATGAAAATTGATTTTTTTTGCAAAAAACTGGTTTTCTCGAAATCGGGCTAGGAAGCACGATAACTGTCCAGGACGTTTGTGATAAATTTGACAAAACAAAAGCGAATCTACAAATCCTGGAAAACTTGATTTTTTTATAAATTCGACAAATTCCGAACAGTTTCCTAATAAAAATCGAAAATTAACTATTCCGTCGATCGATCTCTATAACCAGTATAAGGCATGGACCTTTTTGGACAAAAAATCTGAAATAGAGTTTTTTCGAAAAACATAAAATAAACGAGTTATTTACGAGAATGCATTCCATAGAATTAGTTAAAAAAATATTACAAATTGATAAGTGAGAATGTTATATTTAAAACATCATCAATCATTTCCTTATTTTCATTTACTAAATAAAAATAGAACCGATGCCATTTCCGTGTTTCAAAATGTAGTTAGCTTTTACTTTAGTCAATGCAAAAAAAAAATAATAAAACATGTCAAAGCACTGAGTCATCTTGTGACCCTCTGCTGAAAATGTAATGAATCATCCCAACAAATTGGACAAAAAGCATATCAAAATGTAGTTTTTTTCACTTGTTTAATTTATTTGATTTAATATTATTATAAAACCTTGTAATTAATAATTCCATATGAACTCTGTTTTTCTATTGAGGCGCTTCATTTCACACAGAATTTCTTAATCTACCTGTGGCTGAAATTTTTTGGAGCTTAACGGGGGTTTTGCCGCTTTTTTACCGCTTTTAAGAGATCATCTTAAAAAACACGTCTATCCACGACTACACTTAACTATGGGCTATAACTATAAAGTCACAGTGACTTCTATAAAAATTCAAGACACCTGCGTTGTGTGAAAGTGAGAAGAAACTACACTATGTTTGTTGCTGTGCTTGAAAACCACCCAACGAGGTCGCGAGATGTCACCCCTATATCCGTAGGATGCTGGCAAAGAGTTGCTCATAAGTGTTGCTTTTAGGCAAGAGTACAGCTTTTTCAGTGGTCACTGCAACATTATTTTCGTTGCATTTTGAATGACGGTAGTTTACATCCTTTCTGGGGGTGTTACTTAATAACATTAATAGGACATGAGTTTTAAACTCTAAGTGTACAACATGATTTTTGCCAATCATAGTATCCATAAAAATGTAAATCCAGTTAGTTTCTCTATGTTTTTCCAGCATCATACGGATGTAGAGGTTGCAACTGCAATCCCCTGAGAGTGGTTTCAAGCACAGTGTCGAACATAATCTAGTTTTTTCTCACTTCCCCACAACGCAGGTATTTCGAATTTTTATAGAAGTCACTGTAATTTTTATAGTTAAATTTTACATGGGAGTTAGTTTTCACACCCTCTGATGGTTCATACTGTAGGTCGTTGATGGTACATAAGTTTGTAGTACTATTTTAGAGTACTACGCAATTTCAGCCAACCATAACATCCGTGAAAATAGAAATCCTGTTGAATTTTACGTTTTTTCTTGTTTTTCTTGTGTCCTTTGAACTTAGTTTATAAACATTGCGTCGGACTTGATGCAGTTCCTTAACACTTTAACAAAACTTAAACACTTCGAGCTTTTCAGCAGTTATTGCTGTTTTGGATCGATTTTTTATACAGGTTGTAACATAAAGATTGGGAATAAATGAAACGGAGGATTCTTTATTAAGAAAAATAGATTTTTACTTCTCTCGCAACCGAAGGGAAGTATTCTATTCGAGAAAAAATCACCCTCCGAGATTTTTTTGGGATTTTCACGTTTCAGATCATGTAGCTTACGAAAATATAGGTTTTTCAATTCCGTCAGTCTGTCATTCTGTTGGTGCATTAACTAAAAAAACTACTTGACGGAGAACAGTCAAATTTGGTAGGTAGCTCACGCTACTGTCAGCGAAGAAATGGTTCAACTTTCACTGGAAAATATACAGGGTGGATCGTCTAAAGGGAATAAATAATGATTTTTTTTGCTCAAATTTAAAATTTCCATGTTTCATGACATTCTACCACTACGTCAGAAAAAAAAATATGAACATTTTTTTTACCAACATTTTTGAAAAAATTTCCGCCACTAAAATACATAAAAAATTTTTCTTTGTTCAAATTTAAAATTTCCACGTTTCATGGCAATCTAAACCTATTTCAAAAAAAATATTTGAAAACATTTGAAATATTTTTCTATCACTACTATGGAATAGATGAAAATTTTCTTGGCTCATATTTAAAATTTCCACGTTTCATGACATTCTTACCTAGTTCGGAAAACAAAATGTGGAACATTTTCTATCATTTTGGAAAAAAAATTTACCACTGAAATTGATGGGAATTTTTTTTTGCTTAAATTTAAAATTTTCACGTTTCATGGCATTCTAAACCTCAAAAAAAAGTAAAATTTCTTTACCAACATTTTTCAAAAAAATTTAACCACTAAAATAGATTGAAATTTTCTTTTCTTTAATCACGTTTAAAATTTCCACGTTTCATGGCATTCTAAACCTATTAAAAAAATGAATTTTTTTTTTTTAATATTCTGTTTATTATCACTACTATAGAATAGATGAAAAAATTCTTTTTGCTCAAATTTAAAATGTCCGCGTTTCATGACATTCTAAACCTATTTCAGAATAAAAAATGTTAACACTTTTTCACCATTTTGGAAAGAAAAATTACCACTAGAATAGGAGGAATAACATTTTTTTGCTCAAATTCACAATTTCCACGTTTCGTGGCATTCTAAATCTATTAATAAAAAAATCGGTAAAGGTATTTACACATAACTTCCCTCTTTGCATGGCGTTCACTCTAAAAAATTAATAATTAAGAAATGACATTGAAAATATTAATCGGAATATAGTTATCACTATTATTACAAGGAAAACCTGATAAGTTTTGGTCAAAAAAATATACAGAGTGCTCATCCAACAGCAACAGTTCAATACTAAATAACAGGTGCTACATATGGAAGACTTGCGCAAATACCTTTACAAATGTCCACCATGACTGAATTATTTCTTGGGATGACCACCCTGTACATTTTTCAATAAAAGTGTAATAGATTCATATGCCAAATATTATTGCTATCTGTCACATTTTCAATTCCACATTCACGTAGTGGAGTGGAAGTGTAGTGGTGGTTAAAAAATGTTTTTTTGAAATTTTTCAAAAATTTTCAAAATTTTTTTCTTCTAAAATAGATTTAGAATGTCATTCTAAAAATAATACCATAAAACTAACCGTTTTCGAGATATTTGAGTCCAAATGTTGCCATTTGCCAATATTGAATAATTGTAATCTCTTCAACATTTCACTCTTTTAAGTGGGACAATCTGTATTTAATTTACGAATTTCAGAAGAAAATATTTAAAGAATTTTTTATATCTTATGAATTAAATATATTTGAAGTAACCCTTGGAAAAAAAATACTAAAAATATTGTTTATCATATAATTCACACATTTAAGCAATAAAAAAAAATCGGTAAAGGTATTTACACAGAACTTCCCTCGTTCATGGCAGTCTCTCTAAAAAAATAATAATTACGAAATGACATTGAGAATAATAATCGGAGTAGAGTTATTGCTATTATTACAAAGAAAACTTGATAAGTTTTGGTCAAAAAAATATACAGATTGCTCATCCAACAGCAAAAGTTCAATACTAAATAGCAGGTGCCACATATGGCAGGCTTGCGCAAATACCTTTACAAATGTCCACCATGACTGAATTATTTCTTGGGATGACCACCCTGTACATTTTTCAATAAAAGTATAATAGGTGCATATGCCAGATGTTATTGCCATCTGTCAGATTTTCACTCCAACATTCACCTAATGGAGTGGAAGTATAGTCGTGGTTAAAAAATTTCATTTTTTTAAAATTTTTCAAAAGATGGTGAAATAATTTTCAAATTTTTTTCTTCTGAAATAGGTTTAAAATGTCAAAGGTAGAAATTTTAAATTAGAGCAAAAAGGAAAGTTTCCTTCTGTTCTATAGTAGTGCTAAAAAAGTTGTATTTTTAAAATAGGTTTAGAATGCTATGAAACGTGAAAATTTTAAATTTGAGCAAATAAAAAAAAATTCGATCTATTTTAGTGGTAAAAACTTTTTGAAAAATGTTGGTGAAAAAAATTTTCAAAATTTTTTTTCTGAAATACCTAGGTTTAGAATGTCATTTAAATTAGAGCATTCTGGTGTTAAATTTTTTTCCAAACTGGTAACAAAATGTTGCAAATTTTTTTTTTCCGAAATTGGTTTGGAATATCATGAAACGTGGAAATTTTAAATTTGAGCAAAAAAAATTTTTTCGTCTGTTCTATAGTAAGTAGTGATACATAAATGGATTAAAAATGTTTTCAAATTTTTTAAAAAATTCTTCAAAAACATTTTTAAATTTGTTTGAATAGTTTTAGAATGTCATGGAAACGTGGATAGTTAAAATCTGAACAAAGAAAGAAAAGTTCTATCTTAGTGATAAAATTTCAAAAAACTTTTTTTTTTAATCAGGCTTAGAATGCCATGAAACGTGAAAATTTTAAATTTGAAGAAAGAAAAAAAAAATCATTTTAGTAGTAAACATTTTTTCAAAAATATTGGTGAAAAAAATTTTCACATTTTTTTTTCCTGAACTAGGTTAAGCGTGTCATGAAACGTAGAAATTTTAAATTTGAGCAAAAACAAATTTTTTTCATCTTGATAAAAATTTTTTCAAAAATGTTTGAAAAAAAATTTCAAAAAATTTTATTTCCTGAAATAGGTTTAGCGCGTCATGAAACGTGGAAATTTTAAATTTGAGCAAAAAAAAATTTTTTTCATCTTGGTAAAAATTTTTTCAAAAATGTGAAAAAAAATTTTCAAAAAATTTTTTTTCCTGAAACAGGTTTAGCGCGTCATGAAACGTGGAAATTTTAAATTTGAGCAAAAAAAATTTTTTTTCACTATTTATTCCGTTTAGACGGTCCACCCTGTATATTTTTCAGTGAAAATTCTACCAGTTCTTCGCTGACAGTAGGGTTAACTACCTACCAAATTTGACTGCTCTCCGTCAAGTAGTTTTTTAGTAAATACACCAACAGACAGACAGACAGACAGACAGACAGACCGACAGACAGACAGACAGACTGACGGAATTGAAAAACCTATATTTTCGGAATCTACGTGTTCTGAAACGTCAGAATCCGAAAAAATCTCGGAGGGTGATTTTTTCTCGAATACAATACTTCCCTTCGGTATGCGAGGGAAGTAAAAATTACGAACATAAAACAATTTTTACGAACTAATGAATAAAATAACTATTTTAATAAGTGTAAAAATTTTTTGCCATTTTCATTAACACACATCGTAAACCTATCAATTAGTTCAGATCTAGAAACTTTTAATAATGTATGTTCATTAATGGCGGCAACAGTAACATAAATTTTATTATAAAGTTCTGCAATGTCTTCTATTGGTTCTTTGTACACTTCACTTTTTAGAAATCCTCATAAATAAAAGTCTAATGGAGTAATGTCCAGGAGATTGAGCGGGCCATCTAAGTACTCCATTGGTGCCAATCCATCTTCCTGGGTATGTTTGATTTAAATAATTAACAACGTTGTGATGATTATGTGGGCCTGCTCCATCCTGATGAAACCACATATTATCCAACTGAGCGGCCAAATTCCTTAATGGTACTTGTAAATCATTTTGCAAAAATTGTAAATATCCTTCACCTGTTAAATTCTCATGATAGAGATATGGGTCAACAATGTAACCATTAACGATACCACACCAAACATTTACTCCAAAACGATTCTAGGATCTGGTATGCCTCCTCCACCTAGGATTCTCTTGAGACAATTATGTGTTGTGATTACTCCATTTTTGTGGAATCGACTTTCATCACTCCACATAATTGTATCTAAAATATTTGGATTTTCTTCTAAGAGAATTGAAAATTGCGCCAAAAGTTCTAATCTCCGCTCATTGTCCCCTAAAATCAAATGACGAACTAAATGAACTTTGTATGGAAAAAAATTGTTTGATTTAAGAAGTCTATGGCAAGTGGAATATGCAATATTTGTTTCTTCCGTCAACTTGCGTAATGACATGTTTGGGTTACTTTCTACTTGATGTAATACCAGTGCAATATTTTCGTCAGTTGCAGTTCTTTTTCTTCTTGTTGTTTTTGATTTCTCAAAACCTCCATAATTTTTCAAATTAGAACACAAACTTACAAAAGTGTTCCGATCTGGTAAAGGTCTGTCAGGAAAACGTATCTCATATAAATTTACAGCTCTTGAAGCATTTTTACGACATTCCCCATAAATTAAAATCGCATTTAATTTATTTCCATTTGTATAAGAAACCATATTTAATAGTAAATATTTACAAAGAAAACAATTTTTAAGTGCAATAATACAGTTCTATTGACACACCAATAAACAAAATGTGATTGAAATTGAGAAATGTCAAAACTATTGTTCCAAAGGTAACATTCATGGTATTTAATTTATAAGGTATAAGCTTATTATACTCACTAGATATCAAATATATTATAATCTAACCTAATAACAAAGCAATTATATGAAAAATTCTTTAAATATTTTCTTCCAAAAGTTGAAATGTTGATGAGATTACAATTATTCAATATTGGCAAATGCTAACGTTTGGACTATAATACCTCGCAAATGGTTAGTTTTATGGTATTTTCTTTTAGGACATAATCTGCTTAAAAATGCCTTTTCTTTCACATTAACCCCATTTCAAAGTTTCTCCCATCGAAATATTTCTTTAGAGTACAGCGCCATCTACATAGTGATATATTAAAAAAACAATTATATTCAAATGAAGCTCTCTTTATGCTCTAAAAATTGGCTTTTACAGAATTAAAATACCTCTATTCGTTTAGAATATATCCGGTCTGGGAGTTTTTTTTGGGACACCCTGTATATTCCTGTATTTGCAGAATAAAGTCATTGATTAGCTTCATTAGTATACTACCATGAGCAGAATTAGATTGGCAGCATAGTAAAGAATACGTAATTTCTTGGTTTTTCATATTAAATGTTACATATTGAGTTGTTAAAATAAGTTGCTATTTTTCAAGTTCTACTATATTGTTTGAAACGACAGAATAAAGCGATTAAAAAATAAAAGCTGGGATTTTTTTTAACGGTAAACGTTATTTTCTGTGAATTAATAAAGAGGTAAAATGGAGACCCAAATTAATTATTTTTATCGAAAACATGATACACCAACAAGTCATAGCGCTTGACTCGAGTCATTAATTATTTATACAATATCAGCTTTACATGGACTAAATAAAATGAAGTAAATGTACACTTCAAATGATAAAAAAGTGCATTCCATCTGAATAAATTACAAGACATAAAATAACTAGACCATGGCGGTCAGCATATAAAGTGCCAGGATTAAAGGACATAAAGCTGCATGTAGCGTATGCATTAAGAAAATGCGATCGAAAAGTTTGGTAGCAGAAAAGTCGTTCAGCTCCTATGCATATTTTAGGAACTCCCCATTGACAGTTTATGGAAGACAGCTTTTACAAAAGTTCTAAGTAAACTCACATTAAAAGAAGAATAAGTGAGATTACTTTCATCTAAGGTTTTTACGGTTTATGACTTTACCAGTGGTGTTGCCTACAAGGGGGGTTTTAAATGGGCTTGTTCCATGATATTCTTTTTATATGGTTTTTATACTTTTTCATATAGTACTCGATATTCTCACAATGCACTTAAAATTTCGTATTATTAACTTTTTCCGTTCTCGAGATATAAGCAGTTGAAATTGGTAATAGTTACAAAAACCGAGTGCTCCTTTGGTGACGTAAGAAAAGTGGCTTTCTGGGATCTCTCAAATTTAACCTGAAAAGTCGAAAAACATGGAATTTACAAACTCTGGTAACTAAATAAATACGTCGAATGGAAGTTCGTTCTATGTCTCTACGGAAAGGAGAAGGTCGGCGATGAATCCTAATCGTAAATTGCAGGGTCAAAATCATAAATTTGTCTCGACAGGAAGAGAAAATTGTAATTTTTTGACACTTCACCAAATTGTACTCCCCTATTGTCAAGAAGTAAGCAAAACGAACAATGCTTCGAAAACACTTATAATTATAACAACTAAGGAGCATCAAGTCTATTGAGATCGCCGAGTCTATGCGTATAGTGACGTAGCGTCTCGCCACGCCCCATTTTCGCGAGATGGAGATTTGTAATAGTTTTTAAGACACTAAACGTGCGAATAAGATTCTGATTTTTTGCAGATCCATTATTTTATACTTGCACTTTCGATTTATGAAATTAAAAAAAATGTCGAACAAGCCCATTATTTTCTTGGACTTGAAATGATAATAATACAAGATGTTACTGAAGTTGTTCGATAACCAAAATTAAGAAGGAAAATAAGACGAAAACATCATACGATCTACTAAGAATGGAACCAACCCTACAGAAAATTAATTTTTACCAGATTTGGATCTATTAATTATTAAATATATAGCAAAAGTTCTACTTTAGTGTAAAATTTGGTTTTAATTCTACGAGCATACTATGTACATTTCTTCATGTCAAAAATTATCATTTTTGATGAACGACCCAAATAACAATTCTACGTCTTACCGACGTCATTATTAGGAACCTGGTGTAATCTAAACTTAATTGCTACCCCTATATGCACTAATTCGATTAATTAAATTAAAGTTCTAAGCATCACGCAGGTACAGACTGTGCATATTACAGCCCACAAGAAAAGATCCAAGCTTTGTATAAACTCCCCTGGGATATGTCCATTTTTTCTGCGGAAGCATTTGCTATACTTCAGGGTATAAAATATATTATATCTAACAATATAACATTTTCCGTCGTACTTTCCGACTCACTCTCCGTGCTGACAGTGATTAAAAATAGCTATTGTCCAAATACTATCATAGACCCGCTAATAAAAGAAATTAAATCTCTATCATCCAAATGGAAAGCAAATGGTGGCAGTATCACATTTGTATGGATTAAGGGGCATAATGATTTACAATATAATGAACTGGTCGACACATTGGCAAAACAAAATATTAACTGTGGAATCGAGGACATATGTTTGAACGACTGTTTCAATGTTTTCAAAAACAAGATGAAGGAAAAATGGAACAAACTCTGACAACAGTTTTGCTGTACATCTTCCACAAGATACTCATATATTCACCCTAAAATACCAACAAAGTTTTGGCATGATGACCTTCATATTCCCCTTAAATATATTAGCATTATTAACCACCTGAAATTGGGACATGGAAGTTACCTAGCTCACCTTGCTAGACTCAAACTTATTACATCACGTTTATGCGAAAATAGCAATGTAGAAGGTGACTTAGATCATATAATGTTTAGCTGTCAAAAGCACATGGACGAATGTAACAGCCTCTACTCTCAGTTAATTAGAGGCGGGGTTTCGGCTCCATTGAATCTACTACATGTCTTATGTCTGAATAAATTCGATTTATTAAAATACATAGTTGCGTTTTTGAGTAAAACTGGTGTAAAAATTTAGAAATTTTATATTTTAATATATGTTACATTTTAATGTACAAATCCTATTGTCTAACCTCACGTTGTTCTCCCTATTTACCATAGCCTTACCTAGTTTGTACAAGAAATTTTCAAAACGCCTTGATAGGCCTCTAGGGGAGAAACGTGTGTCCCTGTCAACTTTCCCTTAATTATTATGCAATTTTCAAATATGACATAGAACTTAAATGTGTTCTTCCCTTTGCGATATTTTTAATTACACTATATAGATGTCTGTGGTCTATGGGTTCATGGATTCAGCAAATAAAAGTTAGGTTCAAATGTTTAATCTTTAGTCAAGTATTGACCTTACCATTTATATTTTGTTTCTGGCTGATTGGACTAGTTCCATAGTGCCACAAAAAAAAAAATTAAAGTTGGTTCAACGGTAGAATTAAGCACACTATTGACTGATCTGAAGTACTAATATTATACTAACGTTTTTTTTTTGTATATTTTATTTTCTCTAGTGTTATTTACTTATATTATTCTGAGTAGCCAGATGGTGGCACCTGTGCATCTATCTTTAATATGTTTTCCCTGATTCTATGGCCCAGAACTGTGTGTGAAATTCTACAATTTAACAATTAAATACGGCTATACCAGAACACGCTTTTGTTACTCCTTCGTAGTCATCAATATTTCAATCACTACTTCTTAAATGACACGATAGCTATAGTATTTCAATTATTAATTTGGAAATTCATTCTAAAGCGGTGCTATCAAGATAAATCATTAGAAAGCTTGATGTGATAGAGAATACCCGAGATCTCGAGTACTTGAATATTGTAAACGATATCCGTATACGAATATAGTTCACCAAATATGTTATGCGCTTACCTTAAATGAAAGTACTCTATTGTTTACCTGGCTCACCATTAAATCCCTTGTTATAATCTACAAGCCTTTGGTTACTGCCGATAGCATAGCCGTAGGTTAAATGATATTTATTTATTTTCATTGAATTATTTATGGAGTTATTTATTAAACTAACATTATTTATTATAAATAAAAAATGTATTATAAATAAATAATTTACATAGCACAAGATAGCACTTATGCATTTTCTCACGATCACTGAGCTTATTTACTTATCACTTAATAACCGTTTAACTTGCGTTGTATGAAATAAGACTAGTTAGTTATCAACCAACATTAAACAAACGTTTCTCCACGACTAAACCTAGACATATTTGAGAAGTAGCGACAACATTATCCCATCGATTTAGCTCAGCTTATAAATTTAAGTCATCGATCAACCGCATTTTACGCTAATTTTTGACGTTGAATTTAGTGCAAAAATAGTTTTTTATCAAAAATAAGTTACTTGGAGATTTATATTATAATATATCATAGTACATTACTATAAAGTCAAGGTGTCTAGAATTATATGCTTTTTGCCCCTTTTGGCCTGAAATTCATAAACTTGATGTCTTTTATTTTTTTCATATGGAGGGCATAAGCAAGAAAATTTGTTCTGAATTATTTTTCTACAACCCTTGTTTTGACAACGGGCGACATACTAGACTATAAGTTGTTTTGCCACAACTTGAGCTGCATATTAATCCTCAAAAACATTTCTGTTGGCAAATTAAGTTTATATATATATTTATATTTATAACAGGAAGAAGAAAATACCACTTCGACATGAGAAAACTGCAGCTACGCTACTGCCTTTCCGATTCCACCGCTACTAAAAAAACAGTCAGGAAATGTCACTGTCTCATAGAGGTTTTCGTTACAGTTACTTAATTATGCTGTTTAATGAATATGAGAAGTTTTTATTTGCTAAAATCTGCGTTATAATGGAAACGGGTTAAAGCAACGCTCGTGTAAGCGCAAGGACAAGTTTTCGCTTTTCTGTCTTGTTTGTTAACCATATAATATAATGTATGCAGATGATGCATGAAAGATAGGAATCGGGTAATTAATTTTGAAAAAAAATACGGTAAGGCGTCGTTGTGTTTGTTATATTTAGCAAATATCTAAATTCACGTGTCCGATATAGCGCAGTTTTTCAGCCTCACATTGAATTTCTACACTTTAATCACCTTTTGTGATTCTTTAGTATACCTATCTATAAGAGTTCAAGTATATCTGTAAGAATAGAATCCTTGTAATGTTGGCAGAATTACTTGTAGTAGGTACTTTTTCAACCTAATTATAAATAAGAATTCAGAAACAATAGGATAATCTTAGAAAAATTTAAGAAATGGGTAATAAAATTTACACACAACTTCCCTCTCTATTTGGCACCTTTTATTTATTAAATATTATTTTACAGTGACCAACTTATACAGGGAGTCCCAAACTCATTTACCCAGGCTCTAGTTCCTAAACCATTTGAGATATTTCGGTGGAGCAAAATATACACTGTTTAGCTATGAGGGTGCTTTGAAATTATAGTGAAAAAGATATTTAATAAAAAATCCACCGTTAAAATTCAACCCTTAACCCTAAAATTTGAAACAACACCCTGTATTTTTTTTTTACATTTTATTGCTTGTTTTTTAATTCTCTATTCAATACTCTCTTCCGATTGAAAATCGGTTAATAAATAGCTGAAAAAATTTACATTTATATCAAGTCAGCCATGACTCGAGAAAACAAAAACAAAACATTTTTAACCCTTAACCCTCAAATACGCATAATTAGTGTGACGTCACATATGTCATTTTTGTTACGGTTGAGTGATTCTGAACCCAAACATTGTCTTAAATCATGTAAGTGAGGTTAAGTGTCTTTTAATAATTTGCATATTTCTTTCATATTACAGCAATAATTTGTGAAATTAGTATGTAAACAACATTTAGAAATCATATTTGTTTAATACTAACCTTAGCTATTTCTTAAAATCACCAAATAATAATAAATATTTGTATAATAATAAATGACATATATGACAAACCACTTCCAAATATTTGTTTGGGTTCAGTCTCTTGACATAATCCGTCAAGTGACGTCATCACTAATTACGCGTATTTAAGTGAATAAGACAGTGCAAGTTAGGTTTTTATTGTTCTACTAGTTTTGGGTTCAAATTTCAAGTTTATTTACTGCGGAAGAATAAACTGATATGATTCTTATTTACGCTGAGCCCTTAAAAAATAGAAGAGCTAAAGAGTTATATCGCATTCGTTTTTGTTATCGTTCAATACCAAGTATTGAATGTGAATTGTGAATTTAGAACGCACCCTGCGCCAAGGACATTTTCCCAGTAGAAATCGCAATAATTCAAGAAGATCAGTACGTAATGAGGAGGATTTCATAAACGTTTTAGCGTATGTAAATTTTAATCCACATGTGGCACTTCCAAAATTATCTGAAGAACTTGGTATAACAAAAAGTATCGTTCAACGCATTTTACAAGATTTTAAATAACCGTTCTTATAAAGTTCATCTAGTGCAGGTGACGCTGGCAGACGCCTGGGATTTATACAAGAATATTAGTTAAACTTGAAGTCGATTCAAACTTTTTATCAAAAATCATGTGAGGCGATCAACCAAAGATTCACAATAATGGTGTCATTAATAGGCATAACTTCAATTATTGGTGTCCTGTTAATCCACAATGGGCGATGGAGACTAGATTTCAAAATATTTGGAGTGTCAATGTTTGGTGTGCGCCATTCAATGGAAGGATTATTGGTCCGTATTACCTCAATCTCTAGAAGAAATACCATTGCTTGAAAGACAACAAATGTGGTGGTAGCAAGCTGGAGCACCTACTGACAATGCTCACATAGTTACCGAATTCCTCCAAAACAGATTTCAGAATCATTTTATCGTCAATACTTCTCCCATAATAAGATGGCCTATACGTTCACCGGATCTTTGTCCTCTCGAATTCTTCTTGTGGGGAACCATAAAAAATATGGCATATTTAGGTAAACCCCATGGCGTAGAGGACCTAAAGAATTAAATTAGAAATGCATTTGGCAGAATAACGCCGCAAATGGTAACAGTTACGCTACATGTACCCGAAACCTGTTGAAAAAATATGAAACTTGTGCTGTTGATGAAGGTCCATAGTTTGAACATTCATTGAAGTAGATAATCTTTAATGATTCAAATAAATTGTATGCGTTTTGTTTTACACGGACCTGTAATTTACGAATTTTTTCATGGCCAACTTGATTCAAATGTATATTTTCTCAGCTATTAATTAGCTGCTTTTCAATCGAAAAGAATTTTTGGACAGAGAACGGAAAAACACACAATAAAATGTAAAAATATACATACATACATAATTATAGAGTTAAGGGTTAAATATTAAAGGGCGACTTTTTATAAACATTTTTTTCACTATAAGTTTAAAGCACCCTCATAGCCAAGAAGTATATTTTTTGTCCCAGTGAAATATCTCAAACATACTTTCTTGATTTATTATTTAAAAGTATAGCAGGTTTTTCCCCGACACACAGTGGGAAATTTAGCACTTTCTTTGGACAAAAGTCCATTTGACGCACAGTTGTTGACCGATTTGAATATTTTTTTTATATACCCGTGAGTGATTCAATTTTACCCTCCGATTGCTACAATTTAAATATCTATTCTTCTGATGCACGTATCTGATCCAATATCGCAACATCAGCGGGCTGATGTTATTATGTATATAATGTAATTAAAAATAGCTATTATTTGAATTAAAAACGCAAGTAAGGTAAAAATGGAACCAAATTTCAATTTTAGAGCTAAAAAAACATAAGAAATTGGAAGTATAAGAAGCCCATGGATATGCAACCTCAAAGTTGCTTATCTGCTTCTTAATTGTAAACACAAATACATTTATTATCTTTTATACAGCTTGATTTAACGTCATCCTTGAGTAAATCTTCTTATTTTTTTATACTTGTTAGGCGTTTTAAAATTAATTTTATTCATACATACAATTAATTAAACAACCTAGAGTAATAAATCACATATCGAAAGATCCTGAAAACCTGTATGTTCCGATATTGGGTCAGATACGTTCATCAGAAGAATAGATATTTAAATTGTAGCAATTGGAGGGTAACTAGAATCATGTATGAGTATTTAAAAAAAAATTCAAATCGCTCAAGAACTGTGCATCAAATGGACTTCTGACCAAAAAAAATGCTAAATTACCCACTGTGGGCAGTTGTATTAACTACATACCTATTATTACAGTCTTTGCTACGTTCCCGCTTGCTCAAATGTAGTGGCGGCATATAACTTACCATAGGGGTAAACCTCCGCCCCGCATGCGAGCGACCCCCATGTATATGTCTGCAAGGTTCTTTTTAAGAACTTTTTGAATACAGAAAATGTACTTAAAAAAATAGAATATTTACCATTCAGAATAAGGAATAGTGGACTTCTGTTCTGCTGATTCTGTCCCCAAAAGCACAGAGCTGCGGTGGAATCTGGCTCCTAATAAATGCCAAAACTGTCCTTGAGGCTTCTTTTATTTTACTAATGTAGCTTCAAAAACATTTGTTTTCCGGATCTGATCATGAGAATACGCTTAATCAACTTAAAGGCATTTTTACATCCTTTACATGATTGAGAAATTTTGCTACACTTTCTAAATTAATTTCCAGAAAACGTTAACATTAGTGACTTTAGTTGGACATTTGAAAAAAAAAGGTTTTGTTCTGGAGCCAAAAATTTAAAATTTGATTTGCTGTAAAAATGCACAAAATCTGCTCATGCAAGAAAATAGTATTGCTTATCTCTTACTTCTATCACTGCAAATATTACCCTACTTATGTTCAGAACTCAGTATATTGTAAATTCTGTACACTACTGCAATATTGCGACAAACGCTATTTAAATATTTATTTTACAAATGCCGGGACAACGGGTAAAGTTCTTACATTTTCTGGACATAGACACATCCGTAGATGCAATTGAATGGAAGGCAGGAGTTGAAAATTAAATTGAATCGAATCGAAGCGATTCTCATATCAAACGGCTCCTGGTCACGTTCCTAGCTATTTTCTGAGTGCCTCTCAAATATGATAGAATCGATAAGAATGTTTTAGTAAATTGGAAAGAGGACGTAGCTGGCTACAATTTATTGCTAGAATATTCAATACAACAAATGTCGTATGTATATGGTGGCAACCGCATATCAAGCTGTAATATTCTCCTCCCTGTAGTTTTTCAATCCATACAAATTAAAAATGAAATATGCGCTATCAGTGTCGCGTTGTGGGCGCAAGGGTCCACTGGGAAAAATATATAGGGGGGGCCCCGGCCCCAGACCAGAGATGTGTAACGTCTGAAGGTGTACCCCCCAGCGCCACAGGTACAATTTCAGAAAATTAATGTCAAACTGTAAGTAAATGTATAAATCTAAGACGATAGCACGAAAATAATTTTTGTTTTTCCTCTGAATATCAGTAGAAGTTTTATTTTAAAATAAAGCTTCTCATTTTTTTAAATTTATTTATTTATTTCCATTTTGCTACAAAATAATACATTCAGATGGAATACCTAAATTTAAAGAATTTGTGTTGTGCTCCAGTTAGTTTATAGATTTATACTTAATGCAAGTGAAATGCTCATATGTAAATAAGGGGCGAAAATTGCAATATACAAAAATTAAAAAATATATATAAACAAATATAACCTATATATAATATTTACCTACCTATGATGTATGATATGTACCTAAATAATATTATTACAAAAAAGAAATCCATCTACCCAACAAGTAAAGCAGGAGACCAGTAAATCGTTCCTCTGTCTGTGATTTAGCAGAAAATTAATAAATATATTGCAAAAAGCAGTTTTTGTTTTGTATTACGTACATTTTTACTTTCTATTTAAATGCTTTTAAATTAGTTAATGTTCTTACAGTATTTGATATGTTATTATATTTTTTTTTTTACTAAAAATGAGACAAATTTCTGACATGCAGTTTTTGTCAAAAATTGTTGTTGAATATGATTATTTGTTATTGATCGGGTGTTGGTATTATGTTCTAACGAACTTTTCTCACATTTTGTATGAACAAAAATGACTGATTGTATAATATATATAAGTCTAACATTTGATAGCTTGGTTTCGTCGTATCGGATTCGTGTAGGATGATTTTTTGTTTTTTTTAACATGACTATTATTATATAATTTTGTGAAATTTGTAGCATATTAACTATGGTATTATATTGACTCCCCAAGTTATAATAGCATATGTAACTATAGATTCTGCCAAGGCTTTATATGCAAATAATAGCTGTTTCTTATATAATATATTGTGCAGTTGGTAAAAGATAGGGACAAATGTTATGATTTTTTTCTTTTACATTAATTCTATATGGCTTCTCCATTCCAAATGTTGGTCAACTATAACTCCTAAATAATGTATTTAATTTACTGAATCAATTTTCTTATCAAATATACAGTTTTGACAATAATTTAAAATACAGTTGTTATTATGTAGGAGTAGATTTTTTAAGGGATTGCAGTTAATATTTGTGATGGAAAACTAATGAATTTGGTTTTAAGATAATTTGACGTTAATAGGTTTTTATCCAGTCATGTTTTAACTATGCTGAGACCTATTGAAGCACTTTAAATGGTGTCTTGCCAATCATTACCATGAAATAATTAATACCGTATCATCAGCATATGACACTATTTTCATTTGAGTATTTAACATGAATAAAGTATTAATATAAATTATCAACAATTTTGGTACCAGCACAGTGCCTTGTAGAACGCCCGTTTTAATGGTTAGTGGATCACTTAACTTATCATTAATTCTGACATACTGCTGACTATCTTTTAAATATTTTTTTATTATGGTTAGTGCAATACCTTGTATGCCTATTTTTTCCAATTTATTTATTAGCATATTATGTGAGACCGTATCGAATACATTAGGCAGGTCTAGAAACACACCTACAAACTTATTTTTCTATTTAATTGATTATCTATAAAAACAATAACACCATAAATCCCGGACTCTGTATTTTGATTATTTCTAAAACCATACCGACAGTGTGAAAGTAGTCCAAATTTCTCAAGTTAAGATTCATGATTCCTGACATAAAGAAATGGATTGGCAGGACTCATGGTTAGGTAAACTACTATCTGACCCAGGCATTAACAGGCCACGGATGCTACAGGAACTTCCTATACAACATTGGAAAGGTAACAGACGAACTATGCGAAGAGACGGACAACGTCGATCATACCATTTTTGAATATCCAAAATTGCACGAAAAAAGAGGGAAAAGGGCCAATGCACATGAACCACTTGGCCCAAAGAATATTATTAACCACATGCTGAAATCCGAAGAAAATTGGAACTACACCGCGAATATGATAACTGAAATCCTAAAAATGGAAGAAAATGATAAAAGAGCAAGGCAGAACAGGTAAAGAATGAACCTATACCCGATTCCCTAACCGGATCAGGAAAGCAAACAGGGAATAAAATAGAGGACACCTTATATCATGAAGTAATTCGTAAGCGGTTCAGTGATGTCAGGATTGTACGGGAGACTAGCGAGGTCTTCCAGTAGATGGAGGGGATTTAGTGGGTGAAAATCCCACACTACCTCTCAGGCGAGGTGTCCTTGGAAGATTTCTCCTCCCTCAAAAAAAAAAAATTCAAGACAGTGCTCGTCCGCACACCGCTCGTCGTGTAACCAACTTTTTAAACAGTGGGGAAATAGTGACAATGATTTGGCCTACATGTTTCTCCGACTTGAGTACAATTGAATATGTATGGGATATGTTAGGCAGGCGACTTTGGTCAAAACTTCCTGCTGTCCTAAACACAGAACAAGCTAGAGCTCCTCTTATTAAACTATAGGAGAACTTGCCTCAAGAAATGATCGGTAAAATAATCATAAACATAGGAAGAAGGATGATGCAGTCATAGTGGCTGAAGGGGAATACAGATGTTATTGAAAAACAATCGTTTTAATTTAGCGTGATCATTACATGTTTAAAACAAATCCAAATGTAGTATATTTTTTTTTTGCAAAAACGCTATTATTTGTGTTGTGTTTTTACTTCCCTCGCATACCGAAGGGAAGTATTGTATTACGAAAATATAGGTTTTTCAATTCCGTCAGTCTGTCTGCCTGTCTATCTGTTGGTGCATTAACTAGAAAAACTACTTGACGGAGAAGGGTCAAATTTGGTAGGTAGCTGACCCACCCTACTGTCAGCGAAGAAATGGTTAAACTTTCACTGGAAAATATACAGGGTGGACCGTCTAAAGGGAATAAATAATGAAAAAAAATTGTTTTTGCTCAAATTAAAAATTTCCACGTTTCATGGCATTGTAAATCTATTTAAAAAAAAAAATATTTTGAATTTTTTACCATCATTTTTGAAAAAAAATGTACCACTAGAATGGATGGAAAAAAAAATTCTTTGTTTCTAATTTAAAATTTCCACGTTTCATGACATTCTAAACCTATTTAACAAAAATAAATAAATTTTTTTTACCATTTTGGACAAATTTTTTACCACTAGAATAGATGGAAAAATTTTTTTTTTGCTCAAATTTAAAATTTCCACGTTTCATGGCATTCTAAATCTACTTAAAAAAATCGGTAAAGGTATTTACACAGAACTTCCCTCTTTATTTGTGCATGGCGGTCACTCTAAAAAATTAATAATTACGAGATGACATTGAAAATAATAATCGGAATATAGTTGTCACTATTATTACAAAGAAAACCTGATAAGTTTT
Organism: Stenurella melanura; assembly: GCA_963583905.1. Lineage (NCBI taxonomy): Eukaryota > Metazoa > Arthropoda > Insecta > Coleoptera > Cerambycidae > Stenurella > Stenurella melanura. Next base: position 36,195,510 of record OY757317.1, on the reverse strand, counting down.
GGTCAAAAAGATATACAGAGTGCTCATCCAACAACAAAAGTTCAATATTAAATGACAGGTGCCAAATATGGAAGGCTTGCGCAAATACCTTTACAAATGTCCACCATGACTGAATGATTTCTTGGGATTACCACCCTGTACATTTTTCAATAAAAGTGTAATAGATGCATATGCCAAATATTATTGCCATCTGTCACATTTTCAATTCCACATTCACGTAGTGGAGTGGAAGTATAGTGGTGATTAAAAAATATAAACAATTTTCAAAACTTTTTTTTTGAATAGGTTTAGTAGAATGTCACGAAACGCGAAAATTTTAAATTTGAGCTGAGGCAAGTTTCCTGCTACTCTATAGTAGTGGTAAAAAAATACTGCGAATTATTTTTTTTAATAGGTTTAGAATACCATGAAGAAATTTTAAATTTGAGCAAAGAAAAAAAATTAATGTATTTTATTTAAAAAAAAAATGGTGAAAAAAAATTTCCAAATTTTTTTTTCTGAAATAGGTTTAGAATGTCATGAAACGTGAAAATTTGAAATTTGACCAAGAAAATATTTTTTACGTCTATTCTAGTGGTAAATTTTTTTCCAAATTTTTTTTTCCGAAATTGGTTTGGTATGTCATGAAACGTAGAAATTTTAAATTTGAAGAAAAATAATTTTTTATTCATCTGTTTTAGTGGTCAAAATTTTTTCAAAAATGTTAGTGGAAAAATTTTCTAATTTTTTTTTCTGAAATAGGTTTAGCGTGTCATGAAACGTGGAAATTTTAAATTTGAGCAAAAAAAAATGTTCTTCCATATTCCCCTAGGACGGTCCACCCTGTATATTTTCCAGTGAAAGTTTAACCATTTCTTCTTCGACAGTACCGTCAACTACCTACCAAATTTGACTGCTCTCCGTTAAGTAGTTTTTTAGTTAATGCACCAACAGACAGACAGACAGACAGACAGACTGACTGACGGAATTGAAAAACCTATATTTTCGCAATCTACGTGTTCTGAAACGTCAAAATCCGAAAAAATCTCCGAGGGTGATTTTTCTCGATTACAATACTTCCCTTCGGTATGCGAGGGAACTAAAAATTGTAATGTTCTTTTACCACTATTATAGAATAAAAGGGAACATTACTTTTCGCTCAAATTTAAAATTTCCACGTTTCATGACATTCTAAGCCTATTTCAGAACAAAGAAAATTTGAAAAATTTTTTACCAACATTTTTGAAAAATTTCAAGAAAAAAATTAAACTTTGTGACCACTACTACACTTCCACTCCACTGCGTGAATGTGGAAGTGAAAATGTGACAGATGGCAATAATATTTGGCATATGCACCTATTACACTTTTATTGAAAAATATACAGAGTGGTCATCCCAAGAACTAATTCAACCATAGTGGACATTTGTAAAGGTATTTGCGCAAGTCTTCCATATTTGGCACCTGTTATTTAGTATTGAATTTTTGCTATTGGATGAGCACTCTGTATATTTTTTGGACCAAGAGTTATCAGGTTTTCTTTGTAATAATAGTGATAACTATATTCCGATTATTATTCTCAATGTCATTTCCTAATTAATAATTTTTTAGAGTGACCGCCATGCACAAATAAAGAGAGAAGTTCTGTGTAAATGCTTTTACCAATTTTTTAAACAGGCTTCAAGATGGGATGCAGCTTTGCAAAACAAACTGCAGTTTCCTCAAACAAGCGCACATTCTTGCACACATGCTGCGATTACACACGCTAGATATGCATAAATATTCGGCTACATCCGACTCTGCCATAGTATACGCGCCATACGAATATGCTACTCGGCATATTACTTCCTCATCCACGTATTGGATTGGGGCACATCTGGGCGATAACTGCTAATATGAGATTAACACTTTTTTGGAAATATTTAGAGTCAATTTTAAACCAAATCTAAATTAATATTACTCTTACCACATTTAGGGATTATGAGAAAATTTTTAGCCGATCATAGCACCTAAAAATCTGCTAAATGACTCATCATGTTCAGTTTCAACATGTTGTCTAACAGTGTTAGCTAAATAGATGCACTTAAAATTGTTAGTAATGTACTAACACAATTCACATTGTTGACATTAATACACTCAAGTATTTGTAAGATTTGTGTATATTTTTGTAATATTCCTTTTTAACACCTGAACTTTCTCATTGAAATATTGTAGTACTATAACTGTAATTTAACCCACTAGACTACTTATAACTGAATAAATCAGTGTAATACATTTAATGATAAGTGACTCGTTATGTAATTGCTAACACACATATTAGAGATATTAAAGATAAATCATTTAATATGGTTATTTTTATAGTGGGAAGTTTGTCACTGAAACGGAAAAAGTAAATATTTAGATCTGAATATACCTATACCTTTTCAATGAACAAAATAGATACGCTCCATTGCCTTAAAGATGAAGGTAATTTTGAAATCAAGCCAGTTAATGAAATTAAGTATTTTGGCATAACTGTAGATAGTCTTTTTAAAATGGGATAAGCCTATAAACAAATTAAGACGAAGAGTCAGAAGCCTACTCGCGAAATTTAACACACTCAGCGCCAAGCCCATTTGGCAAATTCCACGCATTTTTATAAGCTTTTTTTTTAATTTCGTTCGTTCTGAACTAGGAAATCGTATTTTCGGTTTTTACTTCCCTCGCATACCGAAGGGAAGTATTATGTTCGAGAAAAAATCACCATCCAAGATTTTTTCGGATTTTCACGTTTCAGATCACGTATAGATTACGAAATTATAGGTTTTTCCAATTCCGTCAGTCTATCTGTCTGTCTGTTGGTGCATTAACTAAAAAACTACTTGACGGAGAACGGTCAAATTTAGTTGGTAGCTGACTCTATTGTCAGTGAAGAAATGGTTAAACTTTCACTGGAAAATATACAGGGTGGACCGTCTAAATCGAATATATAATGAAAAAAAATTGTTTGCTCAAATTTAAAATTTCCACGTTTCATGACATTCTAAACCTATTTCGGAAAAAAAAAATTCAAAACTTTTTGAAAATTTTTTTATCAGTAGAAAGATGGGAATTTTCTTTTGCCCAAATTTAAAATTTCCACGTTTCATGACATTTTAAATCCATTTCACAAAAAAAAAAATTTGAAGAGAAATAAAAAAATTTTGTCAGAAAAATTTTTCTAAAATTTTTTTACTAAAGGAATTTTTTTTTCTGGTCAAATTTTAAATTTCCAAGTTTAATCACATTTCAAACCTATTTCAGAAAAAAAATTACAAATGGAACATTTTTTTGAATTTTTTCTTACTACTTACCTAGAATAAAAGGTGGAAAAATTATTTTTTGCTCAAATTTAAAATTTTCGCGTTCCGTGGCATTCTAAATCAATTTCACAAAAAAAAATTCAAAAAGGAAAATCGTTTAAAAATTTTGTCAAAGAATTTTCAAAAATTTTCTTACCATGGGATAAATAATGGATTTTTTTTCTGTTCAAATTTAAAATTTCCAGGTTTCATCACATTCTAAACCTATTTCAGAAAAAAAAAATGAAAAGGAAAAATATTTTGAAAATTTTTCTTATTAGGTACTAATACCTAGAATAAAAGTGTAAAAAAAAATTCTTTGCTGAAATTTAAAATTTCTACGTTACATGACATTCTAAACCTGAAAAACTATCTATGTTTGCAAAATCCTATAAAGAATTATGTTTCATTACTATAAGCAAACAAATAATAAATAATTCACTTTTAAACATTCTAAACATATTTGAACATTTTTTTATCAGTAGAAAGATGGCAATTTTTTTTTGCTCAAATTTGAAATTTCCACGTTTCGTGACATTCTATAATCCATTTCATAAAAAAAAAAATCAAAAAGAAAAATTTTAAAATTTTTCTAAATTTTTTTACGAGTTTTTTTACAATAGAACATGGCGGATTTTTTTTTTTTTGCTCAAATTTTAAATTTCCACGTTTCATCACATTTTAAACCCATTTCAGAAAAAAAAAATCAAATGGAAAAATTTCTTGAAATTTTTTCTTGTTACCTAGAATTAAAGGTGGAATTTTTTGGTGCTTAAATCTAAAATGTTCACGTTTCATGACATTCTAAACCTATTCCAGAAAAAAAAAAAAAGTTTTAAAAACTTTTTGAACATTTTTTACCAGTAGAAAGATGTGAAATTTCCTTTTGCTCAATTATAAAATTTCCACGTTTAATGACATCCTAAATCTATTTCATAAAAAAAAATTCAGAAAGAAAAAATAATTTTCAAAAAATGTTTAAAATTTTTGACGACTATAGATGCATGATGGAAAACAAAATGTTTTCGCTCAAATTTCAAATTTACACGTTTTATGACATTCTAAGACTATTAAAAAAAAAAGAAAATTTAAATTTTAACCACATCTATACGCCCACTCCGCTGCGTGAATATGGAACTGAAAAAATGACAGATGGCAACAATATTTGACATACAGTTAACGCATTTGGAAAGGAAGACACATATTATAGTTTTATTGAAACATGTACAGGGTGGTCACCTAAGAAACAATTCAACCATGTTGGAAATTTGTAAAAGTATTTACGCAAGCCTTCCATATTTGACATCCTTTATTTAATATTGAATTTTTGCTATCGGATGATCACTCCGTATATTTTTTTTACCAAAAGTTATCAGGTTTTCTTTGTAATAATACCTTCCGATTATTATTCTCATATATGTGGTTTCGTAATTAATATTTTTTTAGAGTGACCGCCCGGTATAAATAAAGAGGGAAGTTCTGTGTAAATACCTTTACCGATTTTTTCTCCTGGTTTTTCCCCTAATTTTTTAAAATCTGTATCTTTTTTGATACACTGGCCTAGCAAATTATTGTCAGTCGTCATCTATTTCCTAGGCCATGTGTATCTCTAAAGATATGCACGATTTTTTAAGCGTTATTTTTTTAATTGCTTTCTTTATTTTTTTTGGAATTTACCAAGAAAAGAAAGAGTGGGATGTAGAAAAATTTTCCTTTTCTAAATTCCACATTTTTCTATTTTTACAGATTTATCAAGAGAAGAAAGAAGAAAATCCGAATGGAATATAGAAAAAATATATACATATTTTTTTCTAAATTCCATATTTATTTGTTACAGATTGCATAGTTCGTGAAGAGTTCTTGTATATGAAAGACTAAGTGATTTGAAATAAACCAAAATTGACTATGATAGCGGTGATTCTGTTGAAGATCCGAACTTTGATGTCGGTGACTATGATAATGATGATACATCAAATGAAAGTAATAGTGCAGAGGAAACTTAAAATTCGGATCTTACATCTAGGCAAACACCGACATTTTTCAAAGATATTATGCCGCAACAGCCTGATAATAACATGCCAAGTACTTCTGGTACTACATCTAATCATATAACAGAATATGAATAGCTGAAATAGAAATTGGACAATATCGAATGGGAAATAGCATGTCACGAAGGTCTCATCACTTATTGAATATACGGTTCTATTCTTTGACTTACGATATTTTAGACCATATTGTTCAACAAACGAATTTGTATGTGACTCAATACGTACTGTCCAACGATACTTCTTCTCAGTCTAAAAATCACGTATAGGGTCTCGTAACTCTAGATAAAATCATCAAATCCCTGGCACTTGTTGGTTGGAAGGACTTAGTCAAATTATCTGCAATAAAAGATTATTGGAGAGTTCATACACTTTACGGCATTCCCTTAGCTTGGACTGTAATGCCCAGGAATCGATTCGAATTAATTTTGAAATTAACACACTTTTCTGATAATTCCAATGCCAATTTCGATGACACACTATATAAATTGAGAGAAGTTCTCGACAAATTCATTGAGAATTATTAAATGACATACCTTCCCGGAGAGAAAATCTGTCTAGATGAGTCTTTAATACCCTGGCGAAGAAGTTTAATATTTTGGGCAGTAACATACCTAACAAAACCGCAAAATATGGTATCAAAAAGTATTCAAACTATGCACAGAGAAAAGATACACCTGGAACCTAATAGTTTATTGCGGTAAATCGAAGGATAAAGATACACAGGTTGCTGAAAAAACAGTTACGTTATTGTCTGTGGGTCTTTTAGACAAAGGTAAAATCTACACCGACATCTACTATACAAGCATTCCGCTTTTTTATCGCCTGAGACATAGGAAGACTCATTTAGTAGGTGCACTTAAGGCCAACAGAAAATATCTGCCAAAAGATATCATAGGTGCCAAATTGAAGAGCTGTGAGATGGCAGTCAAACAGACAAGAGATGGAATAAGTGAGATATTAGAATGTTTTCGACCAAAACATCAGGCTTAAAAACCGTCAAAAATAAAACCAAGACAAATTCACCCTACAGACTACAATAACGGCACATCATCTATTGATATAAGCGTCCAGATAGCAACGCATGGATCTGCTTTACGGCGTTGTACCAAATGGTATCGTAAGCTAGCATTTGAAGTCATATGGGGAACAAGTTTAGTAAATGCTCATTTTCTGTACAATGAAAACACAACCAATTAGAAATTGACTATCACGGAATTTCCAGAGCAGGTAATAATAGCAATGGTTGAAAGAAATTCTTCTTCGAATATAGCCGTAGCTAGACCTTCTAGGTCAAGAAACGTGATTACACAAGCCAAGCATTACCTGATAAAGAATGAAGTGGAAGGAAAGAAAGTACGTGGACGCTGCATAAAATGTAACAAAAAATATGGAGAGCAGGGAAAGATAGTTGAAGAAAAAATTGTCAAAGCATCGCAGGTTATTACTAAATGTTCCGTTTGTGACATTTTTATTTGTCATAAATGCTTCAATGATTATATTCCTTATTGTCTCATATTAGTTTAATTTTTTTAAATAAACCTGTATAGAAATTATGCATTACCTTCTTTCAGTGATATCTCATAGTGTATACATCCAATCCCCATGCCAAATATACCAGCAAATTAGTTTATGCCAAAGCATTATTTCACCATATAAAGTAAATGAAAAGTGTGTGCGTAGCAGATATACATCGCATCGCTTTGCACGAAACGGTCAGTGTGTATCTTCTTCGATACACAGTGTTTTATCCAAAAAGATACACGTGTTGCTGAACGTGTTAAGTAATTTAGACAAATCTTACATATTAGGCAAATCCAAATTGTATGCTACGCTTGTATTGAATCCCAACTACGGTATCGGAGGTGTCAAACAAAGGGTTGGAAAGAGTACAAAAATGGACCCTTAAATTTATATATAAGAAAGAAATTAAGCATAATTTCGTTAAACTTTAAAATTCATTCTCAAATTTTGCTGAATTCTATGACAATACCACTAACTACGCCTGGAAATGTTCCCAAACAATCCACCCTGCGCCCTGGAGAGACATGAGATATTTGTATATAATTCGAATCTTAAATTAATTAATGGAACAATTATGTTAATTATTAGTTTATGCGTGTTCACGCGTGATAATAATCAATTATTGTGGTCGCTATTTTAAGCACATTATCTATTTAGTGCCAGAGGAACAACCACTGCAAAATAACAGATTCAAGCCAACAATGCGAGTTATGCATCTGCAGCATGCGACCGCAAATTAATTGAAATTATCATGAATTCAGTTCCATTACTAAAATAGCATGTATGCACTGCAACGACAGATAATTAATAGTTAGGAGACCCTTTAGATGTACTGGACGACCACTCCAAGGATAACTAATTTAAATAACTACTTTTTTATTCAATTATGCAAACTCAAAGAGTTGCCGCAGTTCCAAGTCTTCGCGATCTAATTTACATGTCTTTATTTTAGTAAGAGTAGTCGAGGAACCTACCTGAATTGAAAATTATGTTCCGTAAATAATCCGGCAGCTTGACTTTATTGTTACGAAAAAGTTACATATTGCGTATTGTTGCTACAGGATGATTACATTTACCACAGTTCTAACAGTTCCTCTGCTACACGTTTCCTCTTTTACTTCACAACGGTTCGCAGAAATCTTGTAATCCACGAATATTCTACCCCTCATGCTGCATGTCACGTCTGACAGCGTCACGCAGTCTGTTGTTGTTAGAAGCACACCATCAGATCTCTTTTCCATCAGAGTCTTCGTGTATTACCATCCAGTTTTCCCTAAACTCTCAACCGTTATATCACTCGCTGTCAATGATATGGCCAAAAAAATAGAGGATTTTTTTATTTTTTTTTTATAATAATACTCATTTATTTCAGAGAGGATATTACACTTTCCAATCAAAGGTATATATCAAAAATGAAATATCGTCAAAACAAAAGTTCGCTAACCATAACTTAGCTTTCAAAATAATCTTCCAAATTATAGGGCTCTAAATTTATCAACATATTTTTAATTTCTTTTTTAAATTTATTTATTCTTTCAATTTTTTTCCATTTCTCTGGTAGTTTGTTAAATAGCCTTATACACATATAATGTGGATTCTTTTCCGTTATTGATAGCCGATGTACTGGGTAGTTTATATCAGTACACCGTGTTTCATAGGCATGAGAAATATTATAAGTTGTGAACTTATTTTTATTTTTAAAAACAAACATTAAACACTCTTACACATATAGTCCAATAATAGTTAAAATTCTGTTTTTTTTTAAAACCCCCCTACAGGTCTCATTAAAAGCCAAGTTGTGCATTAATCTTACAAGTCTCTTTTGTATTAGGAATATTTCTTGGATATTATTACTTCCCCAGAAGATGATTCCAAATCTCGCGCTAGATTCAAAATTCGCAAAGTATATAATTCGTAATGATTTCTGTTTTAAATATTTACAGATAATCCGAATGCTGTAACAAATATCATTCAGTTTTTTGCCTAAATATTTTGTATGTGTTGACCAGTGTAAATGCTCATTAATATACACTCCTAAAAATGTTGTGTTTTCTTGAATGTTTAATTTGTCATTTAAAATATTTACAGTTTCAGGTGTTTCTATTTTTGTTTGTAGTGTTCTGAATAGGATAATGTTCGTTTTTTCAAAATTTAATAAAAATCCATTTTTTGTGAACCATTATTTTTCTTTCAGCATTAAGGTATTACTTACGTTTATTATCTCAGGATAATTTTCTCCTGCAACTAATAAATTCGTATCATCCGCATAATTTGTAATCGAACTATTTTTTTCATTAAATATGATATTACCTAGATCGTTCATGTAAATGATAAACAAAATCGGTCCTGTGATACTGCCCTGTAGAATGCCTATATTTTTTTCTTTAATGTCAGATTTTATTTCTTTTCCATTGTTAATAATCACTGTCTTTTGTGTCCGATTTGATAAGTAAGATTTGAACCATTTTATTGCTGTATTCCATATTTTTCTAATTTTTCAAGAAGGTATGTATGATTTAAGCAATCATATGCTTTTGATAGGTCAAGAAATATTCCTAATGACAGATGACTTGCTTCAAACGCTTTTAAAATATTTTCAGTAAACTGAAAAATTGCTGTTTCTATAGACCGTCCTTTAATGTACCCATGTTGATTGTTGCTTAATAATCCACATGATATCATGAAGTTCATAAGACGATCGCACATTGCCATCTCAAAGAGTTTAGAGAAAGATGGCAATACACTGATCGGCCTATGATTTTCAAACATTTCTGGGTCGCCCTTTTTATAGAGGGGTTTAATTAATGCGAGTTTTAGCTGATCGGGAAAGATACCATATTTAAATGAATTATTCATTATATAACATATTGGTTGGCTTATAAGCTGTATACAACATGTAATACTACTTGAGGGAATATCATCATCACCACTTGTATGTTTATGTTTTAATCTATTAGTTAAAATAAATATTTCGTTCTCTGATACGGGTTTGACAAACATTGATTGATTATTTAATTGGATGTTACAATTAAATGGTACATTATCAACGCCTTTCAGTAACTCAGGTATTACGTTTATGAGAAAACTATTGTAATCATTCGCTACGTTTGCTGGGTTTCCCTTTAATTCGACATTATTCCTCGTATTTTTACCAATAATTTCATTATGAATGCTCGACATAGTTTTAATTTTATTATCTGATTTTTTTATTTTCTCATCGTAACTATTGTTTCTTGCTTGTTCTAATAGATTTTCATAATCTTTTTTTGTTGCACTGTATATATCTCTATAATTTGGATTATTATTTGACAATATTAATAAGGTATCTAATTTCTTTTTACAGTCTTTTATTTCATTGTTTGTAAAATGGTTGGTCTTTTTTTTCTTTTGTTGTATATATTGAACCGGAAAATTTTCATTGAATATATTCAAGAAGTTATTCATAAAAATGGTCCATTGTTTATTTACATCGTTGGTACTAATGGAGTATACATCAGTCCAATCTTGTTCTTGTAATCTGAGACAAAAATTATGTTTGTTATTTTCTGAAAAAAATCTACGATGTTGAATTTTAGATACATTTTCTTTCTCTAATATAAACGTGAGTTTTTGTGCTGTATGGTCTGAAATATAAGATTGTAAAATATTTATATCATATTCATGATCCAAATTAGTGAAAATATTATCGATACAACTTGTTGTGCTGTGGGATATTCTTGTGTACTCATTTATAGTTCTATAAAACGAAAACGAATTTAATATTAAATCTATATCTGATATATTTTTTTAAATTGTCCTTTAACTCGATATTAAAATCACCTGCTATTAATGTTAATTTATTTTTTTCGCATATTGCCAACAAAGTTTGTTCTAATTTATAATAAAAGTCTATTTTGGAGAATACAATGCAAGAGTAGCTTTGGGGTACGTATTTCTTAGAAAATCGAGTTTTTGTTGCGATGGGTTATCCAGGTAATTCGCAGGAAATATCCGAGATTCACATCTTGAAATAATCAACACGCCATATATCTGCCTCCTCCAACAGTTCAGGCCTCAAATGCGTAAAGGAAGATAGAAACAACTTTGGAGTTAACAAGCGTGGTTTTTGTGGACCTGGAAACATTTCTGGTATGTCAATTTCTGCTCAATTAGTAAGTCGTCGTTATTGCCAACTGTACTCTTCGTGAAATCTCATATAGCAGTTACTGGTGATGCCTAGATGTGCTCGAATCCACTACGTGGATGTGGAAGTAATATATTGATCATAAAGTTTAAGGAATTTCAATTCCATGAGTCTGTCTGTGTGTTGTCTGCCTGTTGGCGCCATATCTAAAAAACTGTTTGACGAAGACGTGTCAAACTAAAGGGTACATTTTCATTGGAAAATACATAGAGTGGTCCGTTCTATTATTTGGCATACAGTTAACACAACTGGCAACGAAGACACCCGTTACACTTTTAATAAAAAATGTGGTCGTCCTAAGAAACAATTTAACTATGGCGGAAATTTGTAAACGTATTCACGCAAACCTTCTATATTTGACACCTCTTGCTTATTTTTTCTACCTGAAAACCACCTGTATATCGTCTTAATGAAAAGTAATCAGATTTTGCTTATAGCTATAGTGATCTACTGCATTCCGATTATTATTCTCACATATCGTTTCTAAATTAATAATATTTTAGAGTGACCACCCTGTAAAAACAAAGAGAGAAGTTCTGTGTAAATACCTTTACCAATGTTCTTATATAGTGGGTGAAATGTTAATAGAACCAATATATCACCGGTACATAGGACTGAAAGTCCTATAATGGTAACAACAGTGGGTTTAGGAACTGTTACTGAAGAAAACCCTTCAATAATAATTAGGTAAGATAAGATGATAATTGTTCCTAAACTTTATAAGCGAAAACTGGCCAAAACATAAATTTGTCGTTAACATCGCGAACTTTTTTATAATTTTCTATAAAACTGATGACAACATTTGCCTGATGTTAGTGTAATGCAATTTTCTGATTTGACAAGCCAAAATTACCTGAATGAATATTTAGCGTTAGCGACCTTAATTTTTATGATCTACAGGGTGTTTCATAGTTATAGGTACATGTTACTTGCTGATAGAGGGCACTTTGTCGATTCCAAATTCCCTTATATTAATGTATCCATCGTCCTTCCTTACTGAGATACAGGATGTTTTATTGATTTTGACCCAATCTTTCTTTGGTCATAACTATTGAACCTCTCTGTATAATCGGCTCCTACTTAGAACACATATTTCAAATATGTTACTTGATAGAGCTTCATAATAAACCAAAATAGAAATCCAGGTCCGGCTTAATAAAAAACTGACAATATGTTACATGACATAATTTTGTAGATCTGTTTCTATATTCGAAAAGAGCGGAAAAATTGAATCGAATTGCGTAGCTCACTTAATTGGTTTGCGTATTTCGTTCATCAAGCAGCAGTAGCAATGCTTACACTTCTAGACTATTGTAAAATAATTTTAAAAACAATGTCGTTTACCTGATAATCTATCCGGTAGGATATGTGGCCCAATCAAGTGATTGTTGAAAACATCGCACTGAACACATACATATTAACTGAAAATCGATGTTGGGATTTATTCTGTCTTATAGCATGTGGATTCCCGGTACAATCCATTTATTAAAACTCAAGACATGATTTTATAACATAGCTGCTTTGCCGTCAAGTAGGCAATACTAAGTAGGCAATACTGAAAATTTTAACATTTGACAGTTCATATTTACTGGTTTGCGACATACTTGCGTTTTATTATTCTAAAATATTTGTTATTTGTATTAATAATATTACCCACATTACAAAGTACATAACATGCCTCATCAATTTTCAAATGGTGAACATTCCGATATAATGTATGTGTATGGATTTTTTGATGGCAATGGACGGGCTGCTGTGAGAGAATATTAAAGAAGATTTCGTGGATGCCAAATTCCTGATCATAAAGCTTTTGCTAGAGTTGTCAATTATTCTACAAATCATGGTCTGTATCCAATGGTCACCTTAAATGAACATCAAGTAAGGCAACCTTTAGCTGCAGAAGAGAATATACTAAATATTGTTACAAATCGTCCCAAAATTAGCACAAGAAGAGTGGGTCATGCTTTAGGTGTTCCACATGTCAGTGTTGTGGCTAAGAAAATAAGGTTTTAGTTTACCCAAGTCGTTCTAGTGTGGTTCATCCTACGAGCGACGTGGTTAGCGTCACTGGTGTAACCTGGCTAGCACAGTAAACATACGGAGAGCAAAAGGGCATGGAGTTCAAGGCTTGGGCGCCATTGATTACTTAGTGTAACCAAGGAAAATTGAAGATAAAGATAAACAAAAGACAAAAGTTACATATATACAATAGTACTATATTACAAAATATTATATTACAAAAAAAATGAGCTATCACAGCATCAACGATACTGTATAGCAAAGTACCAGACAGAAATATATACAAAAGAAACTATATTACAAAATTTACTATATTACAAGATACACTATATTACAATTTGATCAACGGCAAGGCAAATTTGAGGCGTGTATGAGAACCAAAAATATATTAGAAAAGATACGTCTCGTAACTTTCACCTCAATACTAAAATCATATATTACACAAATTAAATAAACTTGAGATCCTTTACGAGAGACATGATACTATATTACAACAAATATGTCTCGTAACATTATCTCAAAGTTCATGAACCTTAAACACTCTCGTTACCATCAAAATGAACCACGACTTACTATGTTACCAACAGAAATGCATTACAATACTACGATAAAATATTAAGAGTAAGGAATCATGATAAAATCAACCACGAAATTAATACTACGATGAAATATGTGCGACAATGAATTTAAGATACAAGTAACTATGAATTAATGTACGACAATGGATTAAATATAACAGCGTATTTAAAATATAATGTAAAAAAAAATTGTAATAGAATTAGCTTGAATCTCATATTTTAAATTCAGACACTTGGCTTTTATAACCCAAAACTACATTCATGTGAAAACAATCCCTTTTATATGTAGCAATCAAAAATACTTATCTTTTATTTTGTTATCCTGATTAAGGAAAGCCCTACATACGATCCTGTTCTCCGATGATTATGGATTTATATTCACATGTGGCTGCCTTAATCCCATTTTGAGGTTATGAAATCGTAGAAACGTTCGTACAAGATTTGTCGCCAAGACAAAATGAAGAAAATCTCATCGCTCAGAATGTTTTCGTATATCCAAATTCAAAATGTAGTATAGAAAGGTTGTCTTCATATGAATATAGTTTGCTTAGTGGAAACATGTAGGCATCGCAAATTGAATGTAGATAATCTCAAATCTTGCTCAAAGCAAATGATATAACGTTGAAATGCTTCTACGTTAAAAACATTAGACGTGAATAAGTTTTGTTATTAAGAGATTCATTCTTAATTTATAAGAATATAAGAAAAACCTAAAACAATATTTCAAATGTTAGATGGTATTTACCGGTATAATAATTAAAACCTCGTGATCATCACGAGGTGTTTCAAATTCTAACATCCCCATTACAGGTCAAACAAAATTATAAATACGTCTAATTAGTTCAATGGTTCAACGAGAAAGAGTTTCACCCGGCGTTATTTAGTTGAAATATCATTCCTGCTGCGTTATCTAGTATTCGCGAAATTTAACTGCTGACAGATGACGTATGTTCATCATAGTCTAAGGAGTAAGGGCACTCTTTTAGTACTAAAGTTTGTGGGAATAATATTTCCGATAGCTTATAATTTTTCTAATAAATATTAACAGTGTAACGAAGGATGCTATTGAGCATTCCGCATGTTACAGTGTTTGGAGAACACTAAAATAAAATCGGTAAAGGCATTTACACAAAACTTCCCTTTTTATTTATACAGGGGGGGGTCACTCTAAAAATTTATTAATTACGAAACCACACATCAGAATAATAATCGGAAGGTAATATTACAAAGAAAACCTGATAACTTTTGGACAAAAAAATATACATAGTGGTCATCCGATAGCAAAAATTCAATACTAAATAAAAAAAAATTTATGAAATAAATTTGTCATGTCATGAAACGTGGAAAATTTAAATTTGAGACAATCCTTTCCACCATTTATTCTTGATATAGTAGTAGAAACATTTTCAAAAAATATTTGCCTTTGAAATTTTTTTTCTGAAATCAGTTTAGAATGTCATGAAACGTGGAAATTTTAAATTGGAGCAAAATAATTTTTCCATTATATAAGTATTCTATTAGTAAAAATATATTTTAAAATATTTTAAAAATTCTTCAAATTTAAAAAAAAAAATTATGAAATAAATTAAGAATGTCATGAACTGTGGAAATTTTAAATTTGAGCAAAAGAAATATTTTTTTCATTATTTATTCCCTTTAGACGGTCCACCCTGCATATTTTTCAGTTAAAGTTCAACCACTTCTTCGCTGGTAGTAGTGTTAGCTACCTACCAAATTTGACTATTATCCGTCAAGTAGTCTTTTAGATAATGCACCAACAGACAGACAGACAGACAGACCAAACCTGTATTTTTCGTAATCTACGTGATCTAAAACGTGTAAATTTGAAAAAATCTCAAAGGGCGATTTTTTCTCGAATACAATACTCCCCTTTTGGTATGCGAGGGAAGTAAAAATCTCTATCCATTTCATGTTCAATAGGTTCAGAGGTTAGAGGAAGGGGATGAAGTTCATAGTTCATCGGTTAAATTTTACTAACTGGATTATTCGGAATCGAAGAATTCTTAACAGATGTCTCTTTACAGATGAGGCACAATTAACGAGAGACGGTGTTTATAATTTAAGACATTCAAATGTTTGGATAGAAGAGAATCCACATGCCGTAAGGCAGAATAAGTTCCAACATCGATTTGCTGTTAATATTTGGTGCGGTAATTTCAACAATCATTTGATTGGGTCACATATCCTCCCTGATAGATTAACAGGTGAATTTTATTTAGACTTTTTGCAACATTTCTTACCCATGCTATTGGAAAACGAAAATATTGCGGGAATGTATTACCAGCATGATGGCACTCCACCCCATTTTAGGAATATTGTGAGAAATTTCTTAAATGACATTTTTCCAAATATATTTTTTCAACCCTGTTGATTATTATCTTTTGGAACATATGAAAGCAAAGGTGTATGACGTAGCTATTAATAGTAGAGAAGAACTTTTGGAACGCGTTAATAACGCTTGCGTAGAAGTTAGAAATAATCCAGATATGATTGCGTGCAGTTAGAAATATTACTACTAGAGCAAGAAAATGTATTCAACGAAATGGAGCAGTTATTGTAGTTATGTATTTATTACTTTCACGTATTTATTGTTATTGTATATATATGCATTAAAAATAATATTATTTTTAAATGTGTTCTTAATAAAGAATACTAAAATCAAAGGCAGTAAAGGGTGGTCCATTTCTTATCTAACCCTAATCATATTTCCTTAGATGAAAGGAGAGCCGAGAATGAGTGAAGCATCCATTGAAGAAATAGCCTTATATAATGCCTACAGGCATCATTCCATATACAATGGACTACCCGTATAGTATATTGTACGTGCAACATCGCCGCTGTGTTATCTTTGGACGTTGGCAGGGAATGAAACCGAATTGTGATTAGATTATCCCTTATTTTACGCGTGTCATACTAAAACTGATTCTCGGATTTGCCCCAAAGCTCTTTTGTAGGAGATACAGCTTTTATCGAACACAAAGTGATTATGTGGCACCCTCAGGGATTTTTATGTGTTTTTTTGCCAATTTATTAAGTGGTTTGTCGGTGTTACATCCATTAAACTTATTTGCCGTTGGTTATAGAATAATAGTAATGGATGCTGAGCTCAGTGAAAACTAAAGGGGAAATTAATCCGATCATATTTATTGTACGTCTTTTATTAATTAATAAGAAGGTTGTAAAAGAGACACAGAGTAAATAATTTATTTGCTCAGTGTAGTTTCATGACATCAAATATTAAATACACTGACAACTAAAATTTTCTTCTAAATTGCTTGTCTAATTTATATTGTAATTATCTTTGTTTTGTAAGGTAACTCCTGTAGAATTTAAACAGTAGGTACTGATTTTAGAAACCATATTTTTTCATAAAATAACGGTCATTACCTAATATCGACGTTTTGGTATGTTTAAATAAAATTGTATAGGAAAAAAATGGGTCAAGGTATTTATACAGAACTTTCTTTATTTACAGTAGGGCGGTCAATTATTAATTACGAAACGACATCTGAGAATAACAATCGGAATGTAAGTTATTACTATTATTACAAGGAAAACCTGATAATTTTAAGGTGCCAAATATGGAAAGCTTGCTAAATACCTTTACAAATTTCCACCATGGTTGAAGTTAAATTATTTCTTAGGATAATAGTTAAGGTGGCCCTTAGTTATAGGTGTCGATTTTATTTAATATGGTCCTCTCATCAACACATTGTGTTCTAATACAAGAAGAAAAAATCGGTGAAGGTATTTACACAGAACTTACTTACTTACTTGTGCATGGCGGTCACTAAAAAAATATTAATTCCGAAATGACATTGAGAATAATAATCGGAATATAGTTATCACTATTATTACTAAGAAAACCTGATAACTTTTGGTCAAAAAAATATAGAGATTGCTCATACAACAGGAAAAATTCAATACTAAATAACAGGTGCCAAATATGGAAGGCTTGCACAAATACTTTTACAAATGCCCACTATGGTTGAATTATTTCTTGGGATGACCACCCCGTACATTTTTCAATAAAGGCGCATATGCCAAATATTATTGCCATCTGTCACATTTTCAATTCCACATTCACGTAGTGGAGTTGAAGTATAATAGGTAGTAGTGGTTAGAATATTTCATTTTTTTTTTTAATTTTTCAAGAATGTTGGTAAAAAAATGACCAATTTTATTTTTCTTCTGAAATAGGCTTAGAATGTCATGAAATGTGGAAATTTTAAATTTGAGCCAAAAGGAATATTTCCTTCTATTATAAAATAGTAGTAAAAGATTACAATTTTTTTCATTGAGAAAATTTCATTTTTTTTTTTTTATAGATTTAGAATGCCATGAAACGTGGAAATTTTAAATTTGAGCAAAATAAAAATTTCCGTCTATTGTAGTGGTAACATTTTTTCCAAAATGATAAAAAAAATGTTCAAAATGTTTTTTCTGAAATAGATTTAGAATGCCATGAAACGAAGAAATTTTAAATTTGAGCAAAAAAAAATTGTTTCCATTTATTCTAGTGGTAAAATTGTTTTCCAAAATAATTTTAAAAAATGTTCAAATTTTTTTTTCCCGAAATAGGTTTAGAATATCATGAAACGTGGAAATTTTAAATCTGAACAAAACAGTTATCATCTATTCCATTAGTGGTTAAAACATTTTAATTTTTTTATTAATAGGTTTAGAACGTCATGAATAGAGGAAATTTTAAACTTTAGCAAAAAAAAAATTTAGACGGTCCACTCTGTATATGTTTCAGTGAAAGTCTATCAAATTCTTCGGTGGCAGTAGCGTCAACTACCTACCAAATTTAACTGTTCTCCATCAAGTAGTTCTTTAGTTAATGCACTAATAAATAGACAACAGACCTACAGACAGACTGACTGACGGAATTGAAAAACCTTTATTTTCTTAATCTACGTGATCTGAAATATGAAAATCCAAATAAATCTCGAAGGGTTCCTTCGGGAAGTCGGCTGTCCCAAGTAGAAACACAGTAATTGTAGTCGGGCTAAATATCGGGAAAATAGATTTTTAATGAATTATGTTAGCCTCACAATATTTGAAGAGATATTGTCATATATTTTCACAGAAGTTTCGTAAATGACTTGATTTGTCATTCTCCATTATCAGAGTAAAAATATATTTAAAAATGTTTGATTAGCAGCATATACTTTGTTTTTAAGTAGCTTCGCAATCTGTACATACATACTTATTTATATGCAAACACAGTAACTGCATTTACTGTATTTGTAACTGGTAGATACTCAAAAAGTAAACATTAGATGTCAGTGTAGATATAAGTGTAGATGTAAGTGTGTTTGGGTGTAGGAAATCGACAATTGAGACACAAGTAGGTATTTAAATAGAAATGAAGGTCTCTTAAACAACTGCCCATCATTGCATTTAATACAGTAAGTGGTGGTAATTATGGAAGGGATGATCTGACCACCATTTTCAAAACAAAGTAACTACTCAGACCATGCAAAAACACAGTAATGTCAAAGTACTTACTGTGTTTTCCAATGGTATTTGGCTAATACTGTGTTTTGTTCTGGTACAGCTGCTCATTCAGTATTACTTACTGTGTTTTGTGCACATAATAACTCCTAAATGTTCATTATTTAAACAATTATAAGTGTTCCACAAGACGTGTTGGGACACAGTAAGTCCAATACTTCTGAAAACTCAATTTTTATAAATTTGTCAATTACTGTGTTTCTGCTTGGGACAGCCGAAGTAAACATTTATTAGTTTTAGGATTACTATACTTCCACTCCACTGCGTGGATGTGGGAATAAAAGTGTGACAGATGGCAATAATATTTGGCATATAATTAACACAATTGGCAAGGAAGTCACCCATTATAGTTTTATTGAAAAATATAGAGTGGTCATCCTAGGAAATAATTCAATTTTGGTGGTGTGAAGGTATTTACGCAAACCTTCTATATTTGGCACCTTTCATTTAATCTTTAATTTTTGCTGTCGGATAACCACTCTGTATATTTCTTTCACCAAAAATTTTCGGATTTTCGTTGTAATAATGGTGATAACTATATTCCGGTTATTATTCTGACATGTCGTTTCTTAATTAATAATTTTGACAGCGACCGCCCTGTATAAATAAAGAGGGAAGTTCTGTGTAAACACATTTACCATTTTTTTTTATATTTCCAGAAAACCTCGTATAATAGTATATGCAATAAGTACATATTAAATTACTAAAGCCTGCTATTTACAGATCTAGAAATATTTCATTTTTTTTTGTAGTAGTGCACTAGTAAATTCATATGTGACCTACCTCAAATGTGATAGACATTACTCATTCAGGATTCCAAGAATCATATTCCATTTTTAAGAAATCCAGTAATTCTAGATGTTTTTCTTAATCGCCACGAAACAAATATTACCTCTCTAAATATTTCCTTTCCCTTTGTTACCGCCATAATAAAACCACGGCAAGTGTTTGTTTGGTATGTTACCTCAAACAGAATACTTGTTTGTTTATTAAAATACATAAGAATAACTGAAGACCCTTCGTACTATTTACTTATCTCGTAAAACATCTCAAATATTTTCATGGTTAAAAGCATTCTAATTAAAAATTTACTTTATTTTAAAGGTGCTTCTCACAACGCGCTTTGTATGAATACATTAAATTCTTGAACTAGCATCTACATAGTTGCTAACAGAGATTTTGATTTTGCTAAAA
This sequence comes from Stenurella melanura, assembly GCA_963583905.1. NCBI lineage: Eukaryota > Metazoa > Arthropoda > Insecta > Coleoptera > Cerambycidae > Stenurella > Stenurella melanura. The sequence goes on along the minus strand of OY757317.1, from coordinate 36,175,129 downwards.
TCTTATGGCAAATTCTAGTTGGTATAACAGCAAGTAAATCTGTCGCTTCAACGAAAGATTGTCTATTCTGTTAATATTATAGATGCTGTATATATTCTCAGTTAGATTTATAATTGTATTTTATATCACTATGCATTATAAAAACAAATATTTTTGGCAAAAGGAAGCATGAATAAAGCAGCAGCATGGTAAATAATTTGCAAGCATATAAATTACAGGATAAAGATAATCTCATTCTTAAGGTAGTCAACGGGGGCTGGGATTTTTAATTATACGGGTATCAGCCTGGAATCAATCTCCTCGTCAGGAGACGTAAATTATGAATTAACGTAGTAGTATGCTGTAAATTTTGTGAGAAAAAAGTATGGCCTATAAACACCATAGAGTCAAGGAATTAGATAGAACACAGGATGGTACATGTATACAGGGTGTTTCGTGAGTGACTGGCCATACGCTAGTGAGGGGTACAAAACAATAAGACGATTAAAGAATGACCTTTATTAGATCTCTAATGCCTCTCGTTTCTGATATACAGCGTGTTTTCTATTTTTTGCCAAAATTCAGATCGGCCGTATTTTTTTATGGCTGTATCAAATTGTACCAGATTTAGTAGATATGTTTTACTAACAGAGGTCTACATAATTCAGTATAGAAAAAAAAGTCAGGGCCTGAGCCAATTTTTTTAATTTTGGATCTTACCTAAAAACATCATCCTGTATATGGATTTTGGCAATGTACAATACAGATTTTCAAAATAGTCCAATAGTGTGCCTGAACCATGTACTTAGTTTTTTTGGCACACTTTTAACGCCTCGAGAATTAACAGCTGAGTTTCACAATGAATCCATTAAAAAAATATTTGGGTAATTCTCGGTCACAAAAACATCAGTAACTACATGGACGACATTAATTTTGTGGGGAAAGACTTAATTTTACCGTCTGTTTGTTAGAATTTGCTACAATGATAAAAAAATGTAAAAATATGAAAATATCAACAAAAGTCAAAAAGAAAAAAATAAATATGTAAAAATGTGAAGAAACAAAATATTATTTAATAGAGCAAATACAAAAGAATAAAAATTATATGCAAGTGAAGTAACTGAGACAATAAAGCTCCTAAATAGTTAGTACAATTAGTTAAAAAGAATTTGATCCGACACACACGAAATTAAAATAACACACCTAAAATGTAACGAACAAAAAATAATTAAGAAAAAAAAAATAACTACAACAAATTTTCAAAATGTGTACCTCCAACCTCAATACACTTTCTTGCGCGTAACTGTAGATTATTAATAGCATTTCTAATCATCTGAGGGTTATTTTTTATTTCAGTGCATTCCCGTTCTACGCATTCTCTTAATTCCTATCTAGTGGTAACTTCAGTAGCATATACTTTTGCTTTAAATAGCCCCATAAGAAATAATCCACTGGAGTCAGGTCTGGGGACCTTGCGGACCAGGAAACTGGACCATTGCGACCGATCCACCTATTGTGGTAATGGTCATCTAAATGTTGCCTCACCTCTCGTAAATAGTGAAGACCTGCACCATCGTGTTGGTAATGAAGTCCTCTAATATTTATGCCTTGTAATAGTTCTGGTAATGTATCTCACAAGGAACTTAAATACATTTCACCAGTCAAGGTAGCCTCGAAGAAATGGGGTACAATGAAATTATTATCTAATATTCCACACCAAACAATTATAGAAAATTTGTGTTGTTAATTATTTTGAGCAAGCTAGTAAGAGTGCAGAATCTTAGTGTATGTACTAGAAGTAAAGATCTCACTTTTCTTTATGACATCTGCCTCCACCACCAGCACTACCACTACCACCTCCAAAATCACCATTCCATTATTAGAGGGGTTATCAAAATAAACTATTGTTTTAGTGTGAATGAGAAAAAAATCTGATAAATGTGAACATCAATTCAAGGAGACACCCGAACATGTCTGGATCACATATTTGTAATAACACGCATCCCGTACGAATTTTTTACCCCTGTTATATTAGAAACAGGGATCACTGATCATTACACAGTAGTGTTAAAATATTCTCCGCGACCACCTGAAACAGGAACAAATTCTATTAGAAAGGCACACTATAAGTATTACGTTAATTATAGCAAACTAAAAAAGGAGTTAAAAAGCGAAAATTATGCAGACATTTATGCTGCTACAGATAGCGATGACGCAGTGGACTTACTCATAGATACTCTACATAAGTATATAGATAGTTGCACAACAAAAACTAAAATCAAAAGAAATGAAATAAAAAGAAATCATTGGATTACCAATGGATTAATAAAGTCAATAAATAAAAGAAATTTAATGCACAAGAATGTAATAAGGTATCCCAATGATGTAAACTTAGTGAATGAGTATAAGAGATATAGGAATAAGTTAAATGAACTAATCAAAATAACAAAAATAAACCACTACAAAAAAATAATAAGCCAAAATGGTGACTCTCCCGCAAGGATGTGGAAATGTATTAAAGACATTCAGGGACTAACAAACAATAAAACAAGTATTGCGAGCGTAAAAAACGAAAACGGAGATATTATTCGGGATAATACCGAAATAGCGGATTATTACAATCGTTACTTCAGTGATATAGGAAAAAAATTAGCGGAAAATATTAAATTAACAAATAACCGAAATCTACCAAGGTCACACTTAGTAAATTCGTTTGTAATTTCGCATGCCGACGTACAGGAGGTAACAAAAGTAATAAGTGAGTTGAAACTAAAAAAAGCTCCTGGTGTGGATATGATAAAAACAGAAACACTAAAAGAGATATCTGAGCAAATCGTAGAACCCCTAACATATATAATAAATAAGTCTTTGGAATCGGGTACATATCCGGCTGCTTTTAAATTGGCAATCATTAAACCTCTCTACAAATCTGGCGATAAACAAGAAGTGTCAAATTATAGACCAATTTCACTTATTTCGAATTTAGCTAAAATCTATGAGAAAATACTAAAAACCCGGGTTTCTAGTTTTTTAAAGAAATACAATATTATATCGGACAAGCAGTATGGATTTAGAGAGGCCAGATCTACGAATGATGCCATAGCAGACTTGACAGCAAAAATATATAACAGTATGGATGCTGCTGAGACGTCATTGTGCATATTTCTATATCTGGCCAAAGCATTCGATACAGTAAGTCACCCAGATTTATTGAAAACACTCGAAAATCTTGGATTTAGGGGAAAAATTAATGACTTGCTAAAGAGCTACCTAACAGACCGGAAACAATCTGTAAATATAGATGATTGTATGAGCTCCACGAGAAATGTTATTTTTGGAGTCCCACAAGGTACCGTATTGGGGCCAATTCTATTCTCTATATATGTCAATGATCTTTTCAGGGCCCCTATCGACGCTGAAATAATAAGCTTCGCCGATGATACAGCAATCTTCTTTAAAGACAGCACATGGGAATCATTAAGAAGCAAGGTAGAGAAGGATTTTAAAACGGTCATTGACTTCTTTAACAGTAGGCTATTAACAATAAATATCAATAAAACATTTTACTTGCCCTTCTCAAGTTATGTCAGTGGGCTGCCAAAATTTAATTGTATCACCATAAAACATGATAATCTTTAATTTACAATAAAGTCTGCAACAACCAGAAAGTACCTGGGTATTACTATTGACTCCCATATAAAATGGGATATACATATAAATAATTTAGTTAGAAAATTGAGGAGTCTATTACCAAAATTTAAATATTTCAAAAATATTTTTGAAGAAAAACACCTTAAAATCATGTATTATGCCTTGGCTCAATCACATATTACATATGGAATTATTGGATGGGATGGTGCAACCAATCGCTATTTAAAACATGTAGAAACTGCACAAAAATGGATCCTAAAAATAATATATAGCAAGAGATGTACATACTCATCTGATAATATTTATTTGGAAAGCAAATTATTTGAGCCAAGACAACTTTATTGTCAAAATGTATTATTGCAAATGTACAAGAACAGAAATAACATAGGGAAAGTTAAACACGTATACAGCACCAGACAAAACGAAAAATCATTGCTAGTACCAAAAATGAGTAAAACTATAGGACAAAGGTGCTGTTCGTATATAGGTCCTAAATTATATAACATCTTACCAGATTATATAACAAGTCTGAACTCCTTCAAAATTTTTAAAACTAAAATCAAGCATTGGATAATTGGCCAAGCAAGGAGCAATATACACCAACTTATAGATCTAAAAAATAATTAAATCATGTATCTACTATATTTTTATTATTGTTTTATTATTTTCTTAGTTTTTCATTTATTTATATTACTTGATTATGTTACTTATTTTATCAATTTACCAATTTAATCAATTTTATTTATCTCTCTCAGAATAGTTATATTGTTATACTTATTATGTACACTCGATATAGAATGTCTCTTACAACTTTGTTTTTATATCTGTATGAACGAGCGTGAGAGGGAAGTACTACTTAGTTTAAAATTCTCTCTAAACAATAAAAAGTCTTACTATAGCTAAAATAAGGTAATCCCAGTCCACGCAAAAGGTTCAACCTTCTGTGGACTTAATGTTTGTTGAGTCTCAAACTTGTACGTAAACTAAGCACTCACTGTAATCTGATATTTTCAATAAACTTTATTATTATTATTATTATTATCAGCTACCCCATTACCACCTCGGGACCGACGATTTTAAATATTACTAAAATTCGATGAAAAATTATTTCCACTTAAATTTTTAAAATTGTGTTGTAGAACTATTTTAAAGCTCCACCAAAATCACGCAAACAATGTACACTGCCATTTGAAAATGTGAGTTTTCGACCGTTTATAGTTTATAAAATATTTATTTAAGGAAGGGCAACATAAATTAATTAAATTTCTAAAAAAAACATTTGCTTTCTTGTGTGTAATTATACAAAGTAATATAGCTTTAATAATGCGATAATACTTGTTGTAAATGAGTATACCAACTACCATTACCAACACACAAAAAATACCAAACTTTTCATTTATTCTGCAGCGATGTATGCTCAACACGAATCCAACCGCATTATTTCTGTAAAAGACAGCAAGTACAGTTCCAGCGCAAACATGACCATTAGATAAAACGTGCGACAACAGAATTAAAAAACAAAACCGCTAGTCGAACACATGCAATGATCCTAAATTCTGATTCCTAACAGTTTTTATTTCACACACACCTACAAAGTGAAAATTACTGGAGAGAATAAGGCACATAACAACAAAATTGCCGCCGAATTATATGAGAATTTCGATGAGTTGGTTACTCACTTCAGTAATTTGTTCACAGACGTGACGGTGTGCCGTTAGATGACAAATTTAAGCTATGAGAAGTATGCTTAGAGGAACAAAAACAATGTATTGTTCGTGTTTATACTGGGATATATTAACAGAGTGTACATATTGTTGACAGATGAATATGTAAATGTTTACATTAATATTTATTAGGCATAATTATGGAAATAAATGCGCGTGCAGTGGTAAACCGGAAGATTTTTTCCGATGCAAAATATATTTAATTGTTACAATACAATATAGTAATGGATAAGTTTAAAAAAATATATAAGTACATATAGATAGAAAATATTTAAAAATGCCTTTTATTAAAAAAATTAACTAAAAAGTAAAAAATGTATTTTTTAAAATTAATACATATGAACTTAAGAAGCCGCTGTCTAAGAAATCACTACATCCACATCCAGATTTATCATCCAAGTCAATTTAAAGGATACATCTTGACTAGATTTGCACTCTAGTATGTGAAAATTATTGGTCATAGAATTTCAATTATATTTGGAGCGGATATCATGCAAAAGTTTGAGGCGTTGGTTTCTATCATATACGTTAAAAATGAAGTTGTTAGTGTACCCTACATATTTCCCCTATTCGCAACATACGACGTCCCACCCCATCAATGGAAGCATCTTAATCAGGTGTCATTACAATCGTGTACTAACATTCAAGTAAATATCTCAATTTTATGTTATCAAACCCATTTGAAAAATATTAGAGAGAAATCTAAGGCCTTGGTTTCTAATATGTACACCAAATTAAACATTTCTGTACTCTTACCAGCTTAATTTACTTATTTTCCACTATTTACTCCTGTTTAACCCTCAATTCTTTAACTGAATCATCTCAAAATATAATCTAGTTCCAGATGTCGTTATAATACATACATGTCCCAAATTTCAAGTGAATATCTCAATTTCATTTAATCAACTCCATTAATAATGGACTTAGGGTGATAGGAGATTGAAAAATATTACTAAAAAATCTGAGGCTTCTAGGACATACACCCAATTTCAAGTTTCTGTACTCTTACCAGCTTGCTTTACTTATTTTTCCCCATTTACCATCAATTACTCCTACTCCTTCAATGCTATCAAATCAAAATATAATCTTGGGGGTTGAAAAATATTATAAATAATCTGAGACCTTGGCTTCTAGTACATACACCGAATTTCAAGTTTCTGTACTCTTACCGGCTTGCTTTACTTATTTCCCCTTATTTACCCCTAATTAACCACCAACCCGTCAATGGAAGCATCTGATAATATAATCTAGTTCCAGATGTCGTTATAATACATACGTGTACCAAATTTCAAATGAATATCTCAATTTTATTTTAACAACCCCTTTCATAATGGAGGGGGGTTGAAAAATATTATAAAAAATTTGAGCCTTAAGCTTCTAGTACACACATCGAGATACCAACTTGCTTTACAAATATTCCGCTATTTACCCCCATTTAACCCCCACCCCTACAACGGAATCATCTCTAAATATAATTCATTTCCAGATACCGTTATAATACATACCTGTACCAAATTTCAAATGAGTAACTCAATTTTATTTTATCAACCCCTTTAATAATGTACGGGGTGGGGTGGTGGCGGATTGAAAATTATTATAAAAGAACCTGAGGCCTTGGCTTGTAGTACATACATCTAATTTGAAGTTTCTGTACTCTTACCAGCTTGCTTTACATATTTCTCCGTACTTATCCCTATTTACCCCCAACTCTTCACCAGATATCTTCAGAAAACAGTCCAATTCCAGATCCCATTATATTATATACGTATACCAAATTTCAAGTCAATATCATATACCGTTCCGGAGAAAGAGTGCGGACAATAAAAGGTTACAGACGGACCGACAGGATCAACAGATAGACAGAAAATTGTTTTTTTTCAAATTTACTTCTCGACGTTTCATGACATTTTTCATCTCCCACCACCACCACCACACTCCATTATTAAAGGGGTTGATAAAATAAAATGGAGATATTCGCTTAAACTTCGGTACACGTATATATTATAATGACATGAGGAATTAGATTATATTTTGGATTTATTCTGATGGAGGGTTGGGGGTTCAATAGGGGTAAATAAGGTAAAATTAGTAAAGAAAGCTGGTAAGAGTACAGAAACTTGAAATTCGGTGTATGTACTAGAAACCAAGGCCTCAGATTTTTTTGTAATATTTCTTAACCCCCCACCACCCCTACTTCACTATTGAAGGGGTTGGTAAAATAATATTGAGATATTCACTTGAAGTTTGGTAAACGTACGTGTTATAACGACATCTGGAATTAGATTATATTTTGAGATGATTCCGTTAAAGGGTTGGGAGTTATTTAGGGGTAAATAGGCAAATATAAGTAAGGCAAGTTGGTAAGAGTACAGAAATTTGAAATTCGGTGTATGTACAAGAAGCCAAAGTCTCAGATTTATTTATAATATTTTTCAACCCCCCACCACTCCTACTCAATTATTAAAGGGGTTGATAAAATAAAATTAAGATATTCACTTGAAGTTTGGTACACGTATGAATTATAACCACATCTGGAACTAGATTATGTTTTGAGATGATTCCATTGAAGGGTTGGGGGTTAAATAGGGGTAAATACGGGGAAATAAGTAAAGCAGACTGGTAAGAGTACAGAAACTTCAAATTCGGTGTATGTACTAGAAACCAAGGTCTAAGATTTTTTATAATATTTGTTCATCCCCCCAATACCCCCACCTAATTATTAAAGGAGTTGATAAAATAAAATTGAGATATTCACTTGAAACTTGGTACACGTGTGTATTATAACGATATCTGGAACTATCTTATATTTTAAGATGATTCCGATGAAAGGTTAAGGGTTAAATAGGGGTAAATACAGGAAAATAAGTAAAGCAAGCTGGTAAGAGTACAGAAACTTAGGAGTTGGAGTATATACTAGATGCGCAGGTCTCAGGTTTTTTAAATATTTTCCATCCCTGATTATTAAAGAGGTTGATAAAATAAAATTGAGATATTCACTTGAAATTTGGCAGACGTATGTATTATAACGACATCTGGAACTAGATTATATTTTGAGGCGGTTCCGTTGAAGGGTTGGCGGTAAAGTAGATGTGAGTAGGGGATAATAAGTAAATCAAGCTGATAACAGTACAGAAATTTGGGATTTGGTGTATATACTAGAAACAAAGGCCTCAGATTTATTTCTAATATTTTTCAAACCCCGCCACCTCCGCTCCATTATTAATGGGATTGATAACACAAAATTGAAATATTCACTTAAAAGTTAGTACACGTATGTATTGTAATGACATCTGATTCAGATGATTTCATTGAAGTGGTGGGAGGTGGTAGGTTGTGAATAGGGGAAACTAAAAATAAACTAGAAATTCCATTTTTATCGTATATGGTAGATAATAACGCCTCAAACTTTAACATCTGCCCCAAATATTATTAAAATTCTATGACAAATAATTTCCACATACTAGAGTGTAAATCTAGTCAAGATGTTTCCTTTAAAGTGACTTGGATGAAAAATCTGGATGTGGAAGTAGCGATTCCTTAGGCAGCGGTTTCTTTTATCGAAATTTTGTTCTTCCTAATTATATTTTGATTAATCTTGAAGTGGTTTGACATAGCTATACCTCGCTCTTTTTGGATTTCCTGAAACGTGTTTTTTGGTTAATAATTTTCCCGTAAAACCAATTATATTAAAATTTTATACCTTTAATACTACTTATATATTTACAGTTAGTACTATTCATATATTTACAAATTATTATAAATTTACATAGTTAGATAAGCCTTCATTTTTTCTTGACCTCGCTCCGTCCAGCTTTACAATTAATTACTACGGCATTTTTCACTGTAGGTTTCGGCTGGCTCCGGACATGAGTGTTCGGGTGGGGCAGATTGTTTTTCTTTAATTTTTAATAAATATGTTTTTGATTTGATTTGATTTTGTGGCGAGATCTCGATCAGCGAAGTTAAGCCACGTCGAGCGAGTCCATCACATGGGTGGGTGACCGTATCTGATTTCGTCGTCCCGGTTAAGTGGTGGAATATCATTGGCTAAACTTCACCAGGACGTTAAAATAAATAAGGCGATTAAATAAAAATAAATAAATAAATTGATAAATTATAATTTTTTCTTTTTTTTCTATTTTTTTTACCACCCGTTTTTCTCTATTTTTTTTAGTTTTCTCTTTATTGATATCGGTATGTTTTCATGTACTTTTTTAAATATTTCTTTTATATATGTTTTTTAATTTTTGTTTTAGTTTTTGTTTGTTTTTTGTTTATTTTTGTTCTTTTTTTGAGGATATTAATTAACGAGGACCACAAGTTTGCCAAGGGGCCCATCATGGTATCTACATTACAACACTGAGCCACGCGCCATGGGAAGAGAAAGGATTTAAGAAGATTACTATTAACATCAAGAACATTACATACCTACTTACTGGGATTGATAAAGAGACTAACGAAGAAATATACTTTAATGAAAAATATTCACGGTGAACACCTAAAAAAACAATTAACAAAAAAATGTGAGAGGAAATACTATTTTACAAGTTAAGGAAAAAACTTTTATGATTCCGTATATTTTACTTTTATGTGTAACAGTAACACTGCTTTGGCATCAGAAGAGTGTAACACACTGATGCAAAGATTTCAGATTCCCTATCAAAGACACAAGAATTCATCTATGCTACGTCTGTAAAAAACTGAAGTAATCACATATATTATTCCTTAAATAAATGCCACTACTGTAGTCTATAGTTGTTCTTGTCTCCTTTTATATTTACTACTGTATCCACCTGCATTATCAACAATTTTTTCAACGCTGCTACATAAAAGTGATATTATGTGTATATTCATAATTTCATAGAACTTTTGTGGCCCCCGACAATACCATTACAGACACTCCTACAATCTATGGAGTTAAATAGACGAAAAGATCACAAGATCTATTTCACTCTCAATAACTTTTCAATGTTCAACTCTAAACTTTCTCTGGATTCACGTTTTCATCCACTTTGGCCGTGAGACTCCTGGCAAGGGTTCCTCGCCTATAGCATCCTCATCCTCAGTGGTGGGTGGTTCTTGCTGAAGGGGCACTACGTCGTCTTAATCGTCGTCCTCGCCGTAAACAGACATGCCGTTGAGGCATTTCCCTTGTCAATGGAGGCACGCCACAGAACAGTTCAACATTGCTTCCCGGCATCCACATTTGCCACTACCACAGTCCTTGGTGCTGCGGCAAAATATCATTTTCACTAGGACCTCCGGTGCTGGTGGATCTTCTGTTGTAATTGGCACCAGGGTGTCTCCTACATGTTTCCACCCCCACCCTTGAGGGGGCAGCTCATTCCCGAGCCACTGCTGCACTTGGTGGTAGGTGAGCCATAAATGCTGTTTAGCTGCGCACTTAATTGGTGGGAGGGAGCTGATATCAGGCTTAATATTTGCCACTAAGTTCATGAACGACTGGAAACGTTACTGGTTGAGTGAGGTCTATCTTGCTGGTACCCCATACCATTTGAGGTAGCAAATATTCCCAGCCTCTTCAACCTCGCCTTGAGTGGAGGAAGGGTTGTAAAATATCGCTGTCTTGATGATTTTTGACTTTAAGTAGAATTTTGCGAAGCCCACCTTGCTTGTCATTAAAGTTAAAGATGTAAGGTAAAAATCTGTTTTTCGAGAATTTTCACTTTCCGGAGCTTGTAGCTCGAAAACAGTTACGAATTCGAAAAAAGTGTATAAAATGAAAGTTGCCGAGAAATTCATGAGTTTTCATTTGGTATCAGAAAATGTTTCCCTGCGACGCACCGAGATATAAGCGAAAAAACCAAAAGTGGGACTTTCCTTATGCCCCCCTGCGGCTCACCTCTTAGACGTCAGGACTTTCAGTATGTTCACTCCTTAAGCATCTTGAACAAATTTCTAAAGGAATTGCTTAGGTCCCGGCTCGCTCACTCTACACCATCTTTTGGGTAATTTTTGACTGAACTACTGCGTGTGATTCTGTAGCGTGAATCGAATAACTACTTACCACGGGTTACCTCTGGTTCCGTCAAGTTGTGTAGCGATCCGAATACTCACAGAATTTATCGACGGTCTTAGTAGTCTAAGAAGTATTTCTAAAAGGTGCTAGTTTATAAGTTCTAATCAGAATCAGATTACGACGGAGAGAGCAGACTGTATAATTTTATTTATTTTCGTCTTTGGGGAGTCTTAAGGGTTACTATTATCCCCCTTGAGAGTAGAAATTATTAGATATCGTTGCGAAGGCACGGCTGGCTCCTGTCCATTATGAATTTCTGTCGTGTCCCTCAGACGCGCGATACTGCGTTCATCTACGATGTCACGGACCTCTACACTCTACGGTAAACCAGATTATTACACCATTATGGCAGACCACAATGTATCCCTCGCTATTGGAGCTAAGCCAAGAAAACCTTAATAGAGCGAATGTTAGCCTAGTCGTTGAACCCGCAGTGTCTAAATCTAAGTTCTTATGGCACACACCATGGATAAGTTTATCAACGTATTACCTAAACAATAAACATATTTTCCGTTCATAGCTTTTATTAGGACTTTAAGACAATATTTTATTATTTTCAGTACATTTTTTTAAACAAACATTTTTTCTACTACTGGCAAATTTTGTAGATACGCAATAATACATATACATAAGTAATATGTATGTAAAATTGATTTTAAATTTTAAAATAAATCCGTTCAAGAGATGCTTGCTAATGTCACACGTAAACAATCATGACGCCATGTTTAAAACATCAATAATTAAACGATTTAGAATACTTATTTCAGTATGGAAATAACCTGTGCGTTTTTAATGTTAATTCTGTCTTCCTTTCAGTATTTGTTCGCAACACACATTTAATTTTCCATTGGGCCCTGGACTCCAATAAAAAATGAAAATTAAAGCATATTACTTTTACGAGTTTAATGAGAGTCCATTTATATTTCTGGGTAGTGCTTTCAAGCTGGATTTGAAGTCCCCTCATACATAAATAAAAAATTTAACTTTTTAACTGGATGAGTCGGTGTATAAACATATATATATATAAATCTTGACTAAATTTGAACTCTAGTATGTGGAAATTATTGGTCATAGAATTTTAATGATATTTGGAGCAGACGTCAGAAAAGTTTGAGAAGTTGAAAATTAAGTTTCTAGTTTACCCTACTTATTTTCTCCTATTCACAACCTACCACGTCTCACCCCGTCAATGGAATCACCTCAATCAGATGTCATAACAATACATACGTGTAGTAACTTTCAAGTAAATATCTCAATTTTATGCTATCAAACCCATTAAAAATGGAGCGGAGATGGTGGTGTTTGAAAAATACTAGAAAGTAATCTGAGGCCTTGGTTTCTAGTACATACACCAAATCCCACATTTCTGTATTCTTACCGGCTTGGTTTACTTATTTTCCCCTAATTACTCCTATTTAACCCTCAACCCTTCAACGGAATCACCTCAAAATATAATCTAGTTCCAGATGTCGTTATAATACATACGTGTCCCAAATTTCAAGTGAATATCTCAATTTCATTTTAGCAACCCCTTTAATAATAGATTAAGGGTGGTGGGGGGTTGAAAAATAATACTGAAAATCTGAGGCCTTGGCTTCTAGGACATATACCGAATTTTAAGTTTCTGTACTCTTAGCAGATTTGTCCCTATTTACCAATTACCCTCACTCGTTCAACGCAATCCTGTCAAAATATAATCTAAGATATCGTTATACGTGTAACAAATTTCAAGTAAAAATCTAAATTTAATTTATCAACTCTTTTAATAAGGGAGTGGGGGTGGTGGGGGACGGAAAGTGTTATAAAAAAACCCGAGGCCATCACTTCTAGTATATACACCAAATCCCAAATTTCTATACTCTTACCAGCTCGCTTTACTTATTTTCCCCTATCTACCACTATTTAACCCCTAACACTTCAACGGAATCATCTCAAAATATAATCAAGTTCCAGATGTCGTTATAATACATACGTGTACCAAATTTCAAGTGAATATTTCAATTTTATTTTATCAACCCCTTTAATAATGGAGTAGGGGTAGTGGGGGGTTGAAAAATATTATGAAAAAATTTGAGGCCTTGGCTTCTAGTACATGTACCGAATTTCAAGTTCATACCAGCTTGCTTTACTTATGTTCCCATATTTAACCCTATTTAACTCCCAACCCTTCAACGGAAGCTTCTCAAAATATTATCTAGTTCCAGATGTCGTTATAATGCACACGTGTATCAAATTTCAAGTGAATATTTCAATTTTATTTTATCAGCCCCTTCAATAATGTAGTAGGGGTGGTGGGGGTTGAAAGATATTATAAATAATCTGAGAGCTTGGCTTCTAGTGCATACACCAAATTTCAAATTTCTGTACTCTTACCAGCTTGCTTTACTTTTTTCCCTTATTCATCCCTATTCAACCCCCAACCCGTCAACGAAATCATCTCAAAATATAATCTAGTTCCAGATGTTGTTATAATACATACGTCTACCAAATTTCAAATGAATATCTCAATTTTGTTTTATCAACCCCTTTAATAATGGAGAAGGGGTGGAGGGGGCTTGAAAAATAGTATAAAAAAATTTGAGTCTTTAACTTCTAGTACATACACCGAATTTCTAGTTTCTGTACTCTTGCTTTACTTATATTCCTCTATTTACTCCTATTTAACCCCCAACCCTTCAACGGAATCATCTCAAAGTATAATCCAGTTAGAGATGCCGTTATAACGCATACGTGTACCAAATTTCAAATGAGTATCCCAATTTTATTTTATGAACCCCTTTAATAATGGACTAGGGGTAGTGGGGGGTTGAAAAATATTATAAAAAAATCTGAGGCTTTCGCTTGTAGTACATACATCAAATTTCAAGTTTCTGTACTCTTACCAGCTTGCTTTACATATTTCCCCATACTTACCCCTATTTATTCCCCAACCCTTCACCGGATATCTTCAAAAAACAATTCAGTTTCAGATCTCGTTATAGCATATACGTGTACAAAATTTCAAGTCAACCGTTCCGGAGAAAACGTGCGGACAAACAGAATTTTTTTTTTCGCTCAAATTTAAAATATCGACGTTTCATGGCGTTCTAAAACTATTTAAAAAAAAAATTCGAAATTTTTTTACGTTTACTATACTTCCAATCCACTACGTGGATGTGGAAGTAAAATGGACCGATAAAATGTTTATCACTTGAGATATTACATGCGATCAAATAATTGGGAAATGTAGATTTAAAGAAGCCCTCTGGAAATCTTCGACTTTTCCAACTGAACCAGAGTGGGATGAATAGCAAATCAGGCTAAAGAAAAGTAGGAAAATTAACTTTCGAAAAATGAAATTGAAAGACCAGCACTATAACACATTTTATAAAAATATTTATTTTAACATTTTTTGTAAAACACTCGTAATGGTGAGACGAGCACAGTAAAATATTTCAAACAAAATACAATTTTTATAAACGAATATTCATGCAAACGAGATTCACACGAATTCAACGTGCTGTTATGTATTTTTTTTGTTTGTTTCGGTATGATAATATAATACGGTATATTTAATTCTCTAGATCTCTAGTCTTAACAAAAAGTTGGCGCTATGTTCTAATCGTATAATTGTATAAAAACATTGGCAGTTAAATGTAACTTGTTATATACCTAACCTTATAAAGCATATTAATGTCAGAAAATAACAGCACATCGAATTCGTGCGAATCTCATAATTATTATGCTAATATTTTTTATTCTTTGAAATATTTCACTTTTTCTCACACCATTACAAGCATATTAGGTATATGAGATATTATAATAAATATGATAAAAATATAATAATATGTTTCTAACAGAAATGACCATAATAAGAAAAAACGCAATATCTAGGGAAATATCGGAAACACAATAATATGCAAATCGAAGTAAATATCACAGCTAAAACAAGTTACTTAATTGCATACAGAACGGTATAGTTAAGATAGGTTAGGAAAAGGCCACCTAGCGTAGATTAAGCCTCACCCGTCTTTTCTAAGACTCCACGTCACTGCGCTACTGATCAAAATAGATATGTAATACCTGTATGTGCATGCACTTGATTTCTACGTAACTGCCCATGCCCACATTTGTTACATTTAAAGTTTCTATATGTCGGAGACGATACCCTTGTAGTACACTGAAATCAAGAAAGCATTGTCAACAAGTACCGATTGCGTTGAGGAATGTAAATAGTATACATCTCCATATATGGTCATGTGAAACAGATAACGCCTGGAGTACCCCGGGAGGAACCCTCTCCACGTTGAGCAGAACAAAACCCCTTGAGAGTCCGTGGAGGGGTATTCCAAGTATAAACTTTGTAGATAAAGTGCGAGATCGCGGGTCTAGTGTTTGCGGACTGTTAGCTCCTCAAGAAAGTATTACGTGGTGTTTTTGCATTTTCAGCAATAAAACATTACTATTTTACATTTACCTATTTAGATAAATCATAACTCATGTTACTTTGTTGTTTATGTGACTGTTATTTAAGTGATTATATTGTGTTTACCAACATGTGGCGTAAATTTAGTTGATCCGCCTTAAAACAACCCTCGCCCCTGTTATCTTCGACATATTTTAGCAGGAGTGCGACTAGAACTCATCTCTCGATCAGGCTCATGAGTTGGTAAATCCCGTCTTCTTTTTTTCAAGCAATTATCATTTAAAAAGAAAAATAACGTCAAAAATTGCATTTTTAAGTTTGAAACTCACGCCATATCTAGTCAGTCATTTTAAATTCTCTAATTTCTACAACTGATCTGTAATCAACGACCTTGAACACCCCCAACTGTAATTTCTTTCTAAGAGATTTTAAATACTAAACCGTTTTATTATGCATCTAGAGAATGCACTTATGCATGCAATTTTGGTCTCTAAAGGAGTCCTAAGTTTAAATAATAATAAAACGATACATTCTCAATAAATGCAAACTTTTTTGAACAGTATGAATTTGAAAACTTAACGAGAAAATATCAAAAATCGTGAAAAATGCACTTTTATGCATATAAATAAAAATTCACAGATTTCTCAATACTTGCAACCATAGGGACATTGCAAATGGCAACACCATGCATAAAACATAAAATTTGCTACGACTCGTCCCAAAGACCATGATTTTAGATAGTTGTTACAAAAATAACTATTCGCTATTTGTCAAACTTTGTCAATCCATGGCAACTACGATTGGCGCTGGCCGACTACAACCGCGACTGTCTATTATAACTTCATGTGCCCAGGAGTTGACAAGCAGCGCTATAACACGGAAGAAATAGTTGACCAGGCGGTACAATATCTATCGGCGCTGACCGACTACACCGCATCGCTTCCCACATAGTAACAGGCTCTCGCTAAGTATTACATCATTTGACCTTCTGACTCTCATGTCGACGGCCTTGGAAGGAACTCGTAACTTTTGTCCTATACGCGAACATTAACATTTCCAATGTTAAAATTGCATAAAATATATGTTCCACTACCCACAGTGTGGCAGAATGGACAAAATTCACGCTAAAGCTCAATTTTTGAGATATCGACTTGATTTTTTTTTAAATACTCGGAAAGTAGTCTGAAATAGTGGATCACTGCGACTTTTTTGAATTTTTCTTTGCGTGAAAAGGTTAATGTCATTGAATGGTCATTCGTTTTTTTAAATTGTAATCCCTATTTTTTATTGCAAATTCATTTTTCTCTGAAATTGTCATTTTTTTTAGTTATCAGGTGAGGAAAAATCAAAATTTTAGAAACTTGCGATTTTTTACTCGAAAAAGAAGTTTGGACAAAAGTTGCAAGAGGCAAAAGGAGTTTGGAATTATTCCGGGAATCTTCTCAATTTTTTTTCGGAAACGCCCATTTTTCTTTTTCATGCACTTGAAAACTCCACAATGCTCTTTTCTGCAAAGGGCACTTTACTATTCCCAAAACATTTGAGAATACTCCCGGGATGATTCCAAACTCTTTTTGCCGGTTGCAATTTTTATCCAAACCTCTTTTTCGAGTAAAAAAAATCGCAAAAACCTAAAATTTTGATTTTTCCTCGCTGGATAACTAAAAAAAATTCCAATTTCAGAAAAAATATTTAGAACAAAAGTAGTCTATTATTAGTCAAACAGTCCGAATTTGCAATAAAAAATAGGGGTTCCCATTTAAAAAAAGAAATTGACCTTGAAACAAAAAATTTCAAAAAAGCCGCAGTGACTCACTATTCCAGTCTCCTTGCCGAGTATTCTAAACAAAATTAAAATCGATCTCTCAAAAATTGAGCCTTAGAGTGAATTTTGTGCTTCCTGCCACACTGTGCGACCTACCAAAGGTCCGACTTAATTAAACTTGCTTCTGTAGACCTCAAACAATTAAAAAAAAATCTGTAAAGGTATGTACACAGAACTTCCCTCTTTATTTGTGCATGGCGGTGACTTTATAAAATGATTAATTACGAAATGACATTGAGAATATTAATCGGAATATAGTTATGACTATTATTACAAAGAAAACCTGATAACTTTTGATCAAAGAAATATACCTGGTCATCCGACAGCAAAAATTCAATACTAAATAACAGGTGCCAAATATGGAAGGCTTGCGCAAATACCTTTACAAATAAAACTAGAATAGGTGCATTCGTAGGTGCATATGCCAAATAGTATTGCCATCTGTCACATTTTCAGTTCCACATTCATACAGTGAGTGCAAGTATAGCTGTGGTTAAAAAATTTCATTTTTTTTTTTTAAGATTTAGAATGTTATGAAACGTGGAAATTTTAAATTGGAGCAAACAAAAGTTTTTTTCATGTATTCTACTGGCATAAAAATGTTTCATCATCTATTCCATTATAGAATAGACGATGAAAAATTTTTATTATAGTAGTGGTAAAAATATTTTCTTGAAATAGGTTAAGAATGTCATGAAACGTGAAAATTTTAAATTAGAGCAAAATCAATTTTTTTCCTTCATCTATTCTTGGAATAGGTTTAGAATGTCACGAAATGTGGAATTTTCTTTGAAATAGGTAACAAACATTTTTCATCATCTCTTCTATAGTAGTGGTAAAAATATTTTCTTGAAATAGGTTTAGAATGTCATGAAACGTGAAAATTTTAAATTTGAGCAAAAACAATTTTTTTCCGTCATCTATTTTGTATTTTGTGGTGGTCAAAAATTTGCAATTTTTTAATTTTTTATTATTTTCAAAAGTTTTTGGAATAGGCTTAGAATGTAATGAAACGTGGACATTTTAAATTTGAGCGAAAAAAAAAATTTTTTTCATCAATTCTATCATATTTTTTTCCGTCTGTTCTGGTGGTTAAAATTTTTCCAGAAATATTGGTAAAAGAAATTTCTAGATTTTTTTTTTCTGAAATAAGCTTGGAATATCATGAAACGTGGAAATTTTAAATTTGAGAAAAAACATTTTTTTCATCTATTCTATGGTAGCGATAAAGACTACAAATTTTTTCAAATAAAATTGCTATTTTTTTTTAAATAGATTTAAAATGCCATGAGACGTGGACATTTTAAATTTGAGCAAACAATTTTTTTTTCATTTATTCTAACGGTAAGAAATTTTTCAAAAATGTTGGTAAAAAAAAATTTCCATTTTTTTTTCTGAAATAGATTCGGAATGCCATGAAACGTGGAAATTTTAAATTTGAGCAAAAGAAACATGTTTTCATCATTTATTCCCTTTAGACGGTCCATCCTGTATATTTTACAGTGAAAGTTTAACAATTTCTTCGCTGACAGTAGCGTCAGCTACCTACCAAATTTGACTGTTCTCCGTCAAGTAGTTTTTTTAGTTAATGCACGAACAAACAGACAGACAGACAGACTGACGGAGTTGAGAAACCTATATTTTCGTAATCTACATGATCTGAAACGTGAAAATTCGAAAAAATCTCGAAGGGTAATATTTTCTCGAATACAATACTTCCCTTCGGTATGCGAGGGAAGTAAAAAATTGGATGGACCTAAAATCTCGATCTCAAATGTTGGCTCGGCCGAACTAGTCTCCGTCCATTTGTTCGTCCATCTGTCTATCTGTCTGTCTGTCCACCTGTCTGTCTATTGAAATTTTGACACTAAATTACTGTTGACCAGAGGAAGAGCTCCACTGATTTTGGTTAGTCTGTAAATAAAAAGTTATTAATTATTTTAATGAAAAAAAATCAATGCTTTAATGTTTTGTAATTGAATAAAAAAACATCTAAAACAAAAACAATCCCGCTCTTTGGGGGAGGTTTGTTTAAAATCTTTAGCAAAAGGATAAAAGAAAATAATTAGAGAAAAATTTAAAGTTTGAATAAATATTGTTGACCGGCTAATAGTCTGTAATGTTTATAAACTTAAAAGTAATAAATTTGTCACAAGTGCGATAAGATTATGATTCGGGCTTAAATGATGGCTTAAATAAGAACTAACATTATTTACGACAAGATTTTGTTACTATTCATTCATTATTTACTTACATTGCGAAGAGTATCCCACTGAATGTGCAACAAATATATAATAAGTTCAGTAAATTAATATATACTGTTTAGCTTGTTTAGTTATTTGAATTCGTATTTAATATTTACATGACAATAATAATTTAAAAAAATTAAAATTAGTGATGGCACATTTGTGACTGGAAAGTTTTCTTTTCAAAAAATCGGTAAAGGTATTTACACAAAACGTCCCTCTCTATTTATACATAAATGATTCCCAAAGTTTTTCACGTGCTGAGCACGATGTCGTTGGCAGTTTTGTGCCATCATATCACAATTATGAGAAAATCTAACCTAAAAGTGTTAAATAGCCCATTTCTGCCTATATTCGTGCTCTAGTAACTGGACAACGATACGAGATTGAATGAAACAGATCAGGTCATCTTATTCAGCTGTCCAAAATCTTCAAAAACCAATAGTAACAATTAAAAAAACATAACTATAGATGGCGCAAACATTATTTTATTTCTGAGTTTAATAGAAAATACTAGAATTTTTGTCGTAAGTATATACAAGTAAATCGAACCTAAATAGCTAATTCCATAGGATTTTCACGTGCTGAACACAATGTCATTACCCATTTTGCTCGATGAGGTCAGAATTTTGAGAAAACGTAACCTCAAAATGGATAAAACAATATTTTTATAATATATTTACACCAACAGACAGACAGACTGACGGAACTGAAAAACCTCTATTTTCGTAATCTACATGATCTGAAACGTAAAAATCCGAAGAAATTTCGGAGAGTGATTTTTTCTTGAATAAAATACTTCCCTTCGGTATGCGAGGGAACTAAAAATCATTAAAATTGGACAAGTGGAAGCCGTTGATGAATTAGGAGAAAAAAGCGCGTTGTGATGAAACATATTCTTTATAAGATTTTGCAAACAGCAGAAAAAACTATCTATGAGAACTAAAATAAAAACCATTATTTGTAAAATTATTGATTTAAAATCGAGGGGTAAACCGCTAGGCCCAATTTGCACACCTGATTTCCCTTTTTGGGCAAATCTTGTATGATTTCCCCTGATTTCCTCCCGATTTCCCCTGATTTCCCCTGATTTCCCTTGATTTCACCCTGATTTCCCCCTGATTCCCCCTGATTTCCCCTAGATTTCTTCTCATTTCCTTTGATTTGTTTCTACATTAATACTAGACTTTGAAGTTATATTCTATTAATCATTTTTTTAATTAGTTAATATTTTTGAAATAATGTTTATAATAGTGGGTTTATTTTTGTATTATGCCTCTAATTGTGGTCAAAAATGTTCCTTTTAGAGGTGATTTCAAGGTAAAACGATTAGCTAGACAAGTAGTGAGTTATTAGAGACCTTAATACACATGATCATAAGTTAACCTAGCTCAACACCCATGTTAAAGGTATATTTTTATGTACACTAAGCCAACGCGTGTAAATAAAAAGTACATCTAAGACATTTCATTAAAAAAAATCTGTTAGGAAAAAAAAATCAGGTGTTACAATGCAGATAATATTTTACAAAACTTAAGAACTTTCTTTTTAAACTTTGCATTTTTATTCGTGCTACAGAAGAAGGCCTCTGTTATCTCGAAGATGGTTTGTAATTCCTTCGGGTATTTAAAATTGAAATTATATATAACAATCGCTATTTGAAATGCCTCTAAAAATGATGTTGTGAGTTCCTAAATTTTTATGTCTTCCACATAGACGGCATATAAATTACTCGAACCTGGAAACATTTAGGACAAGTTAGATGTATATTTTAATTTCTCATACCAATATGCTCACCAAATAATTTTACAATGGAAGGAGTTCTGAATTCCATTATTTCTATGTCCGTTAAGTCCTCTTTCTGCAAAATTTAATTTAGTTAAATATTATAATATTAAAAATATACTTAATATTACCTGAGATTCCATATAAAATGCATTAAAATTTTCATTAAAATACGTAGCTATAGTTCTTATAGCAATCATGAATATTTCAGTATTGGTCACGTTATTAGCGGAATTGCACTGAATGCCCTCGTTTTGTCCAAACTTCAATATTTGAGCCATCTTTTTGTCGTCATTAAAAACATTAATATCAATTTTCTTTAATGCGTTAAAGTACCAAAACAATCTTTTTTTTTTAAACACGAGAAGCCAATGTTTTTTTATTTCCTCTATACTGGGATTTTTATTAATAAATTGTCTCTGCTTTACGTAACATTCTTCAGCAAATTCTTCATTAAGTACAATATCTTGTCCTTCCTTTTCATTTGGTTTTTCATTGTCTTTGGCATCGTCGAGTCCAACGTGTTCATCCTTCTCTTCATCTTCTGAACTATCTATGCCTGTCGGGGTGTCCGTGCTGCCATCAAATTGTACTTCCTCGCTCTCTCCTCGCTCTCATCGCTAGTGCTTTCCTCATATGAATATCGGTTTTTAAATGTGGTCTTGGCTATTTTTTTAGGTTTCTTGTAAGATTCTTTATTTGTTTTTGTCTTTCTTTTCTTTGACCTCACATCTTAATATTTGCTATTAATAGCCTCTGCTATTTCTGGCGATAATTGCAAGATACATTTGTCATTTTCTATAGATACATCTGGTGTTGGTAATGTAGCTTGGTAGGTGGTCAATTCGCAGGAAAAATGTTGGCTTAACTCAACGCTGTTCAAATGACCATCGCGTTCGATTGAAAACCAATTTCCTACACATTTTGTATTTTTGTGCTTTGCTATATCAATTTCTGTAATATCCTTAAGAGAGTCAAAATATAAAATTCGTCCAACAATAACAGTATTACCCGAAACGTTTACATCAATGATTTTACTTCCGCTAACCATTTGACTTGCTGGATTAATCTTACATTTGAATAAACACCAATCTCCAATTTTAACGGATCTGGTTTTCCGTACCGCTTGCACTTTCCTTTTTGTTCCCGTCGATTCTTTGTTTTTGCCCCGAACAAAGCGTCTTAGTCTATCTGTACTAACTTTTTCCGTTTTTTGATCAAGCAGCCAAGATAAGGATGATTTGCGGATAACTGTAGTTTTATTATTAACTGATACACGAATATAAGGTCCGGTTTCGAGTATTGTGTCGGAACCCTTATTTGTAGTCCTTTATATTCTAATTTTCCGCAAAAGAAGCTGCAGCAGGTAGCTCGGCCGGTAGGCTACATATTAAATCAGTAACTAACTGTTCGTCACTGTTTATTTTGCGATTTTCCTCTAGGTCCTTATTCTCCATTTCTGTCAAGAACTTGGATTTTAATGAATCATCATCGTAGTCAACGATTAACGCTAGTTCATCATCATCGGATTCGTCAATTTGGTCATTAGCGTCATCAGATGAAGTAGTCTTTAGGGGTATCGAGACTATATTCCAAGAATTTGGCTCAACGGTGATCCCTAATTTCTTTGTATCTGATAAACTATCTTTTAGCAATTCTAATACTGTATTCTTAATGTCACTATCTAATATCTCTCTAAAGTCGAATTTTTCACTTGATTGTGAATTTAATTTAGTACTCCTGGAATTGTTTCCTCGAGTGTTTTTTTTTTGTTCCCTTGGAAATATGAAACTTCCACCAAGTTCATTTATTATATTGTTAATCATCTGTATTCTGTCTAGTCGATGCAAAATATCTTTAATACTGAAATTTACAATTGTGGAGAAGGTAGACGTCAACGATCTAGTTGCTCGAAACGAAATAACATCTAAAAATAATTTAAATGTTTAAAACGAATAACTGAAACGGTGTGCTTGGTTTATCTTCTATATTATATAGTTTACAAAATAAGGCTGGCGATATACTACTACTATACACTATATATATACGATATACTACGTTTCACCGGAAAATAGAAAATCTTATATTATCGTACTCTACAGCCACGTTAGTACGATATTATATGGTTTTCGATGATCCGCTGCAATGCGGATCCGGTTAAAACGCATGGTATGTGGCCGGCCTTATGGTGCCGAAAAACTGTCCAAAATACCCTTTTTTTAAGTAAAAGATATTATCTGAATTACCTATGCGCATAATATATTTCAACAAAATGGCAGTAGATTTCCCCCTGATTTCCCCTGATTTCCTCCTGATTTCCCATGATTTCCCCTGATTTCCCCTGATTTCCTCCTGATTTCCCATGATTTCCCCTGATATCCCCCAATTTGTACACCTGATTTCCCCAGCGGTTTGCCCCTCCTTTAAAATCTTTGCAGTCTTCCGATAACCTGAATTCTGGTTATGCTAGCAATTAAAATCCTAACATGAATTTATCTTTCTTATTGGACAATTCTCTTTCTAACGCTAGTTTCCACACAATCCCCTGCGGCTATGCAGAGTAAACCAATATCCACTCTAAAAAATTAATAATTACGAAATGACATTGAAAATAATAATCGGAATATAGTTATCACTATCATTACAAAGAAAACCTGATAAGTTTTGGTCAAAAAAATATACAGAGCGCTCATCCAACAGCAAAAGTTCAATACTAAATAACAGGTGCCAAATATGGTAGGCTTGCGCAAATACCTTTATAAATGTCCACCATGACAGAATTATTTCTTGGGATGACCACCCTGTACATTTTTCAATAAAAGTATAATAATAGGTGCATATGCCAAATATTATTGCCATCTGTCACATTTTCAATTCCACATCCACGTAGTGGAATGGAAGTATAGTGGCAGTTAAAAAATTTCTTTTTTTTTTTTAATTTTCAAAAACATTTTTTTCTTTTGAAATAGCTTTAGAATACCACGAAACGTGGAAATTTTGAATTTGAGCACAGAAAAAAATCCATCTATTTTAGTGGTAAAAAATTTGTCCAAAATTTACAATTTTTTTTTTATTATGTAGGTTTAGAATGTCATGAAACGTGACAATTTTAAATTTGAGCAAAACACATTTTTTCATCTATTCTATAGTAAGTAGTGATAAATAGATTAAAATTTTCTTCTTTTTTAAATTTTTCAAAAAAAAAATTTGAGTTTGTTTCAATAGGTTTAGAATGCCATGGAAACGTGGAAATTTTGAATTGAACAAAGAAAAAAAATGTCAATCTATTTTAGTGGTAAAATTTTTTCAGAAATGGTAAAAAAATAGGTTTAGAACGCTATGAGACGTGGAAATTTTAAATTTGAACAATGAAAAAAAACATTTCATCTATTTTGGTGGTAAAAAATTTTTCAAAAATGTTGGTAAAAAAAATTTTTTTAGTTAGCTTTAGAATGCCATGGAAACGTGGAAATTTTAAATTTGAACAAAGAAAAAAAAATTTTCATCTATTTCAGTGGTAAAAATTTTTTCAAAAATGTTGGTGATAAATATTTCCAATTTTTTTTTTTTCTGAAATAGGTTTAGCGTGTCAGTGAAAGTTTAATCATTTCTTCGCTGACAGTACCGTCAGCTACCTACCAAATTTGTCTGCTCTCCGTCAAGCAGTTTTTTAGTTAATGCACCAACAGGCAGACAGACAGACGGATAGACAGAGACTGACGGAACTGAAAAACGTATATTTTCGTAATCTACGTTATCTGAAACGTCAAAATCCGAAAAAGTCTAAGAAGACCAATTATTTCTCGAATACAATACTTCCCTTCGGTATGCGAGGGATGTAATAATTCACTTTTAAATACGCTTTGTGTTTGAAATATATAGTTTTACTTATAGGAAAGTAAAAACTGTTAACTTTCATTGGTGAGCCTCTGAACGTGTCTCTCTTGGATTAATATCTTATATTATTATCACTTAAAAAAAACTTTACTAGCTGTAAATGTAAAAAAGTTAAACAACGTTAGTCTTCAGTAACGTCAAAAAAATTAAATAAAAGTAAATCTGCAAAAGCGAAATTTAAAAAGTGTCATTGACATTTATTTTATGGTACGTGGACGCGACTCAAGTTGTAGAATAAAAAAGTCTTTAAATATAACTAAATAATGTATTTATTTCAAACACGGCTTAAATAAATTACATACATGTTGGCTTATCTAAATAGAGAAACAATTAGTCTCGCCTAATATTACATGACATTCACGAAAGTGTTTAAAAAGAAAACGGTAATTAAACAGTAACTTTAATTTGCAACGGGAGGAGTAGGATTGTTTTATAACATTATCCGTTTATCTAGGTAGTACGAGGAAACTTGATTGTTTGTTTAAAAATGAATTATTATTTGTTTGCTTATAATTGTATTGAAACATTCTTTATAGGATTTTGCAAACAGCAGAAAAATTAACTATCTATAAAAGAAAAACTTTGTGTAGAAATATTAATGAAATCTTTGCATTCTTTTGATAACCTGAATTCTGGTTATGCTAGCAAATTAAAATCCTAAAATGAATTTGTCTAATTTCTTATTTGACAATTCTCATTCTAACACTAGCATCCACACAGTCCCCTACGGCCATGCAGATTAAACTAGTATCCACATAACCCCCTACGATTATGAAGATTCAGTTAAAAATGAGAACAAAGACCTAAAATGAATTTATTTATCTACCTTGTCTTAAAAAAGTTTTCATTCCAATGGATTACATTTTCATGAAATCTTTCATTCTGTTTCCTGGAAATGCTTAGCCTTAGAATAAGGGCGAAAAACGTTTCAAAGGCTAAGCATTTCCAGGAAACAGAATGATAGATTTCATGAAAATGTAATCCATTGGAATGAAAAATTTTTTAAGACAAGGTAGATAAATAAATTCATTTTAGGTCTTTGTTCTCATTTTTAACTGAATCTTCATAATCGTAGGGGGTTATGTGGATACTAGTTTAATCTGCATGGCCGTAGGGGACTGTGTGGATGCTAGTGTTAGAATGAGAATTGTCAATTAAGAAATTAGACAAATTCATTTTAGGATTTTAATTTGCTAGCATAACCAGAATTCAGGTTATCAAAAGAATGCAAAGATTTCATTAATATTTCTACACAAAGTTTTTCTTTTATAGATAGTTAATTTTTCTGCTGTTTGCAAAATCCTATACAGAATGTTTCAATACAACTTGATTGTTATACCGGGTGAGTCACGAATTGCGCTCGCCCCGATATTTCCTAAAATATTTGGAATGGAAAATTGAAATTTGGAGGCCTTATTACACGACTAAAATGACATCTTTTCAATAAAAAATCAAGTTTGGTGCACATCCGGTTTGACCGGAAATGCCCACAACTTTCGATTTTTAAATGGAACACCCTATATATTTTTACATTTTTGGAATCTAGAGGAAATTTTGAATACAATACATCTATTTTGGTCACTTTTTGATAAACATTAAAATTTTTTAAAAAAAGTCTATTTCTGAATCCAGAGTGCTGTGGTGCCCAAAATATATTTTAGTTTGTGTACTACGTTACTATAAAAATAAAAAGAGCAATATAATTGCATTACTTAATTCTCTAGACGCGTTTAAAATTTTTAAATGTGATTTTTACCCACTATGTCGGTTTTTTTAAATGGGAATTTAATCGTTCACCAACATTTTTAAATACCTCATTTTCATACGTCTAATGATACCAACATTTTGAAAATCCGCTCAGAAATATTTGAGATTTCAGCCAAAATACAATGCAACCAAGCTTTTAGAAACATTCGGCTAATAGATAATAGATTAGTGGGCTTTGGAAACTAAAATGGCGCATTTCTGTGTAAATCTGGTAACCTAATAACATTGGAAAAATCATAGTAGCTATTGAATGTAATAAAACAATATCAGCTGTCAGACAGATACAAAATAAAGCGTTGCGCAAATCTCTTTGAGTAAAAATTAAAGAAAATGAATAATTTTAGTAGAAATGAAAAGGTCGATATGTTACTGATATATGGAGAGCGTCTCAAAAATTCAACTGCAGCTGCCGAACTGTATCAGCAACGATATCCCAACAGACGTCATCCAAGCAGACACTTGTTTGCCAGAGTGGAACAAGAATTAAGAAACGAACCCAATCAACAAGATGACCATCAAACATTTATTGTAAGTGAGGACAAAGAAATTGATGTATTAGGATTTGTTATGGTACACCCAACAACATCAACAAGGGAATTGCCAATGGAATGCGACATTAGTCAGTCTTCGGTTTGCAGAATTTTAAAGAAACATAAGTTTCGGTCTTATAAATACCAAATACACCAACATCTTTATGGAGATGATAACGACAGGAGGCTAGTATATTGCAACTGGTTCTTAAATGCAGTACAACAAAACCCAGGTTTTCCTTTTCATATTTTATATTCAGATGAAAGTAGATTTACGAACCAAGGTATGTTTAACAGAAATAATACTAGGTACTGGGCTCAAGAAAATCCGATGTTGGTAGGGCGGGGGAATATTCAGGAAAGATTTGGGTTTAACTGTTGGCTTGGAGTACTTGGAGAACGAATAATTGGACCCATATTTTTTGATGGAACACTTACTGGCGAACGAAATTTATTCTTTTTACAAAACCAGACAGCAGAATTTCTTGACTTACTTCCTCTTGCCTATTTACAAAATCTGTTATTCCAACAAAATGGTGCTCCCCCACATAATTCCAGAAGAGTGATGGAATATTTAAACAACTTGCATGGTGAACGCCTTATCACAAATCAAGGCCATATCAGGTGGCCTCCTAGGTCACCTGACTTAGCAGCCCTCGATTATTATGTATGGGGCACTCTCAAAAATAAAGTTTATAAAACGTCTTCAAATATCCGTGAAGAGCTGCAAAATAAAGTTGTACGGGCTCTTAATGAAATAACGCCGGCTGAATTGCGTAGAGCCATTCAAGCAACTGTACGCAGAGCCGAATTGTGTATAGAAAAAAATGGTGGACAATTTGAACAATATCTATAAATGTCAATTTATGGTTTAATTATATTAATTATTTTAAAGATACCTACTGTTACCTAGTTTAAGTTTAATTGTTCAAACGGAATTGATTTTTATTTATTTATAGGCCCGATATTTATGTTCATTTAAATAAAACTCTGAAAACCGAACTGATGTCGCATTGTATTGCAAATGTCCTTGTGGATGTAATTGTGTTTACCTCCACATACCTATGCTAAACTTAATTGTAACGTTCTTTGCGCTCACAATTATTAAATGTTTGATAGCTCAAGATTGCCTATAACTACACGAGTCTGTCTGACAGCTGATATTGTTTTATTACATTCAATGGCTACTATGATTTTTACAATATTATTAGGTTACCAGATTTACACAGAAATGTGCCATTTTAGTTTCTAAAGCCCACTAATCTATTATCTATTAGCCGCATGTTTCTAAAAGCTTGGTTGCATTGTATTTTGGCTGAAATCTCAAATATTTCTGAGCGGATTTTCAAAATTTTGGTATCATTAGATTCGTGTGAAAATGAGGTATTTAAAAATGTTGGTGGACGATTAAATTCCCATTTAAAAAAGTGTTAGTGGGTAAAAATCACATTTAAAAATTTTAAACGCCTCTAGAGAATTAAGTAATGCAATCATATTGCTCTTTTTATTTTTATAGTAACGTAGCACACAAACTAAAATATATTTTGGGCACCACAGCACTCTGGATTCAGAAATAGATTTTTTAATAAAATTTTTAATGTTTATCAAAAAGTGACCAAAATGGATGTACTGTATTCAAAATTTCCTCTAGATTCCAAAAATGTAAAAATATATAGGGTGTTCCATTTAAAAATCGAAAGTTGTGGGCATTTCCGGTCAAACCGGATGTGCACCAAACTTGATTTTTTATTGGAAAGATGGCATTTTAGTCGTGTAATAAGGCCTCCAAATTTCCAAATATTTTAGGAAATATTGGGGCGAGCGCAATTCGTGACTCACCCGGTATGTGAGTGTAAGTTTTATCAGTATCTAATCTAATAAGAGTTATTGCACTTACCAAATCACTATTACTTTTAGCGTATCACATCTGCACACATCTACAACGTTTTTCGTAGTGACCGGGATTTTCATGAAACTAATACCTACCAAGAGAGGAAGTAGGGTACTAATTGCTCTGAATAAAAAATTGAATGTTTGGCTCTTTCGATTTTAATTGTGATATATTCGCTGATCTCATTGGTATCATGTCTGTACGACTAAAGCTAGTTCAAAATAGTAATTATTTTTATATTTTCGTTGTATACATACCACCTCAAACAGATAGTGATAGTTATGAGAGACTATTTGACGCTTTCGAATCCGTACACGCGATTTATCAGTCAAATATTTTAATTATTGGAGATTTAATTATTGTTGAGTTTAATGCAGATAAAACTACTACACTTGTAATTTCAATCTCTTATCAAACTTATTAATTTTTTAAATTTTGCTCAGTATAATAATATTCTAAATTACAATAATAGACAAATACAAATACAAATACAAATACAAATATTTATTGGTCCTTGTTGATCATGTACATGATATATTTAGGCAGAATTTTACATACATAATACAAAAAAAAACTTATGCTAATGGCCAATATAGTATTATACACTAAAACACACAATTATATAAGACAAAACATTAGGGAGAGACGAACAATGTAAAATTCTGAAACAAATTAAAAGTTTAGTAAACAAAGTTTATAAATACATGTTAATTTGTTGATTAGACTTAACGTTATATACAAAAATAAATTCTGATACAGAATAGTCAATTTAAGTTCAGATTCGAGTGTATTTGTTCTTAAAGACAAATATGTGTATAAGAAAAAGCACAGTTTTAAACTTGCCATTAAAACGAAAACAAACAAAGAGAGATATGCAAAAATATGAGTAGATTACATAGCCTATGCACATTTATATGTCATAGAAATTAAATTAAACAAAGTAAGTGGAATAGTCTATCAGTTGAAATATTCCGTGGTGTTGTATATTCATTTATCAAGCAAGAATAGCTTAAGTTTTTTTGTGAATATATTTTCCTTGTCTATTGATTTTATGTCATTTAGCAGGTAATTAAATATTTAGTCTGGAGAAAGGTAGATGTAAATTATTTATTTGGCAAGTATTTATCTGGTGATAATTACCATTTGTTAAAAATTTATGTTTATTACTGAAAACAATTAAACAAATTTCAAAAATATATAAACTATATAAAGTGAGTATTTTAAATTTCTTGAAGATCTCTTTGCACGTGCAAGACTCCTGGACCTTGTTATCTCCAACTTTGTATGTAATGTTTTTAAATCATCTGACATATTACTTCCTGAGGATCAACACCATCCTGCTCTAGTTACTGATATCGTCCTTAATAAACCAGATAACAATGTTCCGCAGAAAGGTAATGAGGGCTTTAATTTTTAAAAGTGAATTTTCCAGCTTATATCAAGAACTAACCGTTGTCGATTGGACAGCTCTTACTCAGTTTACTAATGTCAGTGAAGTTTACGAGTTTTACGATATACTCAACTCACTTTATACTAAACATATCCCACATAAAATATCGAGTAACAGAAGTTATCTACCGTGGTTTGACAGTGAATTAATAGCAATTACAATAAGTTTGTCTAATTTCCACGGTAAAAACTAAAATAAAGGCAACATATAAAAAGTATCACAGAATCTAATATTAGATCCGACCCAAATAAATTCTGGTCGTTTATTAATGCAAAAAGAAACAATACGTCCATTCCAGCATGTACATGTACAACATATAATTTGTTTGCTGAAATTACACAAAATGACAGTAAAATAACAGCAGATTTGTCATGCGTTCTATAAATGGAACAAATTTTATCTTATGTACATAAGTTAGGTAAAGTGGCAGTTTGAAGGGATAAACTGAAAATAAGTAACAAGGTAAAGGCAAAGAACAACACAATCTTCGAAATGAAACACGGATATTCGATCGGGACTGGTAGTTCATATCAACTTAAAACACTATAAGTATCATTGAATATTTGGAATACCAAGGTTTGGAAAAAATGATTGAAGCCATTTAAAATTGAGGATCATTCATTTTTCAAGGCACCTACGTTATATCGGCGCTAGACTAGGAATACTATTAACATTAGTCATATTATTAATTGTTACTTTGGCATATTCCCCTTAAACGTTTTTGACATATGCTGCATGTTGCTTTTATGACTGTCAATTGTTTGTTCACAGTATTTCTGTTTCGCTCTTCTTAATAATGATGTTACCTCGTTTAGTTTTGATTTGTATTACTTATTGTTGCTTGCAGCTGTACGTCTTTGATCCCTTTCTCGCTTGCACTCCATTGTTTCTTGTCTAATCCATTTCTCATCTGAAAATTGTACTGGCAATTTCATTACATTTGCAAGACTATATCCAAAGACACAGAATCTGTTTATAAAGCTCTCGACTAATACGTCGGTATTGATGTAGTTTATTCGATTAGAGGATGGCACAAAACTGAATGAGGTATACAACTCCCCCACTCATAAAATTACTGCAGAAAATTTGCATGACCTATTTCAGGAACCCAAGGTAATAGTAGCTGGTGATCTCAATGCCAGACACGTGTCCTGGTTTAACGCTAGGAACAACAGAAATGGTAACACTGTTTCCGATTTCGCCGCGATGGAAAATATTGGAATACACGCCCCAGAAACCCCCACCCATTTCCCTGTAAATAATATGACCCCATCTGTTATTGGCATAATTTTAAATAAAAATTTCCCCCACCCAATAACCCCAATTTCACTCCCTCTACACTCTTCTGATCACAACCCCATTCACTTTGACATACCAGACAATACTAAAAATGAAATGACAAGACGTTCTTATAATTATAAAACCACTAATTGGAGAAATTTTCGAAACATTATAATTCAAAATTTAAATATTATTAATAATATATCATCTCCACGAGAAATAGACGAGGAGGTAGCCAATATTACTCAAATTATTAAAAATGCTCGAGGCCAAACAACAAAAAAAAGTAACATTAAAACCAAAAAACGAAATATTACCTGACGAAATAGTTCAACTAATAAAATTTAAAAATAAAATTCGACGGCGATGGCACACCAATAGACGTGACATCGACAGGCTCCGAATGTTGGACTTACAGTCCAACATTCGGGACAAACTAGCAAAACACAGGGAGGAATCCTGGAACGACAGAATAGAGGCTCTGTCGCGAAAGGACAACTCCCTGTGGAGGATGTCTCGGCTATTGAAGCGTCCACTCGCCTCGATCCCTACACTAATTCAAAACGGTGCTACTTATAACAAGGACACCGATAAAGCAGAAATATTGGCTACCTACCTCCAACAAACAAACACAACCACCGAGAGCGTCTTGCCATTTCATGACGAGGTGACACACACTACATCGACTATGACAGACAGAACCCCTATTCCACCAAACAAACATTCAAAATTAATAACAAACCCAATTGATATTAATAAAATCATCAATACCTTTCCAAACAACAAAGCCCCTGGAATTGACACAATTCCAAATATACTTTTGAAAAACCTTCCCAATGAAATGTTGTGTCAAATTACTTATGTAATAAATGCCATTATTCGTTTCCAATATTTTCCACCCGCTTGGAAACAAGGTATCATTATACCGATCTTGAAGCCAAACAAACCCCTTTATTGTCCCTCGAGCTACAGACCGATATGCCTCTTGAATACCCTCTCAAAACTGACTGAGAGGGTGTTTTTGAGAATACTATCTAAGTTTGTAGATAAAAAACGTGTAATACCTTCGAGGCAGTTTGGCTTCAGGAAAGGACACCGTACCACCCACGCTCTCTGTCGGGTGGTGCAAGACGTATACAACTCATATAATAAGAAACAGTGCACTGTCCTGTTGCTCCTTGACATCCAGCGTGCCTATGACACTGTCTGGCACAACGGATTACTATACAAGTTACAAAAAATCTGTAAAATACCAGACTACCTTGTGTGTTTCCTGAGAAGTTATATACGCATGCGATATATAACGGTATGTGTTAATAACATTTACTCGCCACAGAAATTGTTTGCAGCGGGCGTCCCCCAGGGAGAAATTCTCTCTCCACTATTATACAATCTATACACGTCTGATATACCTTCTTACCCTAATTCTAACTTACTATTGTACGCAGACGATACCGTACTTTATGCTCACTCCTTCTACGCGCAAACCGCAACGCAAAAAGTACGGTATCACCTTACAAAAATAGCAAAATTTTTTTATGACTGAAAAATAAAAATTAACCATGACAAAACACAGACAATTACTTTTAATCGAAAATTTACAAACATTAAAACTATTACTAAATTACAAATAGACGGACATACAATTGAGGAACGAAATTCGATCAAATATCTAGGGGTAACCCTGGATAAGCACCTGAGTTTCGGTCCTCATATAACCCAAACAATAAACAGAACGTACGCAACACTTAACAAACTGTATCCTCTTGTTAACAGACGTAGTAAATTGTCAATCGACAATAAAATTACTCTCTATAAAGTTATTTTCAGGCCGATCATGACCTACGCATGTCCGGCCTGGAATCTAATTTCTCCTACGCAATACAAGAGGATACAGGTAACAAAAAACAAACTTCTACGCTTACTTGCCAACGCAGACAGGTATACTCCGATTCTGGAGTTACATAGGGCCACAGACCTCTTAATGATAAGAGAATTCGTTGAGGAAGGGGCTCAGGCCTTTTTCACAACGAAAATACAGCAATCGGAGGCTACCGCTGACATAACTAACGTACGAATTCATGACAACCGGACTCACACACACAACCTTATTCACCAAAGACTTCCCCGTCTTTCTCGAAAGACGATAACAATAACTTACTCCGACAAACTCACGAAACGGACAAATAAACCACGAAAACCACACTTACTTCAATTCTTTTATTTCATTTCATTTCTTCTATACATAAAACTTCTATCCCACACCCGCTGACAGCGATTCAACTTCCCCTAAATGGTACCACGCCATTTTTAAAAAAGTCCCCATTGTTTTAAACAGGGTTTTTC
Source organism: Stenurella melanura (assembly GCA_963583905.1). Taxonomy (NCBI): domain Eukaryota; kingdom Metazoa; phylum Arthropoda; class Insecta; order Coleoptera; family Cerambycidae; genus Stenurella; species Stenurella melanura. The sequence goes on along the minus strand of OY757317.1, from coordinate 36,140,312 downwards.
TGTTTTTCCCTGTATAACCGGAACCCACCCACGTAGCCACAAAAATTTTTTTCTTTATTATTTTAATTTCTTTAGAAAATAACTTATTTGAATAGACATAGATAATTATAGAAATGTCTTATCGCGACAAAAATTAATTAAAATCAGGTTAAAACTAAATCTCTAGCCATACCAGCGGCGGCTGACTAATTTTATTTGTAAATTACAATGTAAATAGTTAGTGAGAATAATGTACACGATTCAGTAGAATTAGTTCCTGAAATGTAAAATATAGCTAAATAAAATAAAAAATATTAAAATGGAAAAATGGTATTAATGTAGTATTATCCCAGCCCTAATTATTGAACAAATTTTGAAAAATTTCTTTACCAAAATTCTTACACATTATTTTTATTTCTACTTTTCTCCATTATTTTGATATAACTAGAAGATTTACTGAAATATTTGCGTTATCTAATATTTTCAGCGTGTTAAGTTATATGCCCACAGTTAATTATAATTAGGTCAATTGTTATTGTTGCTGATTTATTTGTTACAAATGGAGGTTCTTTAATTAATTAATTGACAAAGCCCATTTTGTCATAAAGTTTGCTGAAATTTACTAGCATGAAATTTGTTGTGGTATATCTATATTAAAATTTCCCGTTTAAAGTAAATGTTTATGAGACAATTTTTGTGCGCACGCAATGTGTATTCTTAACATCTGCTGTTAGGGGTATGGGAGAAGTGACGAGTTTTAATCTTATACTACTCCACTTATTGTGTTGCAGATTTCGAACATTCTCATTATAAAATATTTCTCTTTGTATTTCCAAATTGCAAAAGTGATTCTCGATTTTGAGTCTCACCTGGCAATAAAACTGGTTGAGATGAGAACCAAGTTTTCATAACTTGTTTAACCATTAAGTCACCGCGTTAAAATTTTAAGGGCCTAGCAAACAATAGATCAGAATCTTAAAACTTAATAGATAACTTAAAGTTAAAACTTATTAGATCAGCGAAAATACGAAGTGGTTGCATTTCATAACATCCGGTCATTGCAACAAACTTCTGTTCTTGCTTAGGTTTTTAAGTCACGTAGATTTGTGATTTGCGGCACCTCTGACTCCTGCTTTAAATTCTCAAAGGTTTGTTTTAATAAACAAACGGAATATGCAAATACAAATAATAAATATATATGAAAATTAAAATGTCATTTCAGCCACAAAAAGGCATCCTGTAAGTCATAAACCTGTCACAACACAACGGTAAATAAGACACCTTCGTAATTCATAAATAGTACAAAAAATTAAAAAATGATAGGAGTTATGTAATAAGTAAGTCGATATACTGGGTGCGGCATTTCAATTGGGACAAAAGATTACTCTAGGAAATAATATATAGTCTTTTTTAATTTCTTGACTTTGATATCAAATTAATTAATTAAATAAGAGGCACTATATACAATACCTTGTATTTGCGAGTGAATCGACGTCTTCATATGATGTAATGAAGCAACTTTTGGTAGGGAGATTGCACCCCAAATCTTTATTTATTTTCGTATTTAGGATATAGAATATTAATATTTTATTTTATACTTTATGTGTAAAGCGCAAATTGTTATTTTATTTTAATATTTCAGCATAGAAATTAATATATTAGGTCACAATACCATCCACTAGGTGGAGCTAGTTCCGCATTACTGGCCCATAATGGTACTAGTAAGCGATCCCTAAGTCGGGCCAGCGGCATAATAGGAAAAATTGGAAAACGTAGTTGAGGGGTAACACGGAATATTCGGGGTGAAAATAGGTCCCGTGACAGTGTGCTAGATAATTCCCTGCGGCTAGTTCCATACGTGAACCCGTGACACTTGAAGGATTGTAGCTGCTAGTATGCGCGAACCCTAGAGGGAAAATCACCCCGAGCGACGGATTTACCAAAAAGGAACCGGACCCAGGAGTGGATGAATACATTAACTAATATATACATATGCATTGATTCTGGGTATTTGATTAATATACTTTGAGGTATTGCACACTAGCCAAGTTGCGTTGATATATGGTGTGTGGTACTTTCGTTGTTTACTGTTTAACCATTTTAACCCTTCATAGCCTACTCTCTTACACCGCCCAACCCCCGCTTTAATTCCTGGTTGTTCTCTGTAGTAGTGTAATTTTAGATAACTTTAGCTAGTATAGTTTTAAGTAGAGTTATCCATAGTAGGATAAAAAAACATTATTTTATAAATTCACTAAGTGTTTATCTTGCTGTAAGTGAACTCTACTATCCTTAGACCCCTAGACGTACCATGTTTCATTGACGCTATCCCAGCCCTACTGTAATAGGTTGTGTTAAGAGGCTAGTGTGGGACCTTTACCCCACGAAAAACAATTGTAAAGGTAGCGCCCAAGCTTACCGTACTGTACCGACAGCATAAAGCTCGACTGTCAAAGTGACGGATGAATAAAATGTCACAATGAATATACGTTAATTGAGGGAACAAGCACTGTTCACTTGCATTTAACGTATATGCATAATAGTGTATATTCAGTTAAGTACACAGATATCAACCATCTATATTATGCCCATAATAAGTGATTTTTGAACAGATATTTATAGGCATAACAAATGTATATGCACGATATTATATGAACCATTATGTTATTGAACCGTTTTTGCATACTAGTAATATACGTTTATGGTAGGTACATTTTGCCGCATAATTAGCGTATAGTCACAACGGTATATAGTCTATTTCATTATACCGCTTTTAACAGTATATCATATGGTAGTATACATCGCATAGACATCTTCACGTACATTTACCGTATATTCAGAAAGGTATATACATCTGGTTTTTATGCGAAACGGTGTTGTCTGGCCAATCTCGCCCGGCCCTTCAATTGCCACTATCCTGTGTGTCGTGGATGTATGACTGGCTACAAGCTTGAGTTCCAAGAAAATTCTGTTATGTTTAACTGTGACTAAATATTCTTTGAAATAAATTGAATGGAAAGTGAAACGAGACTGAATAATAAATAATAATTAGGTTTTATGAGCATATCAAGTTTTCAAATCTTCCAATTTCTATTTACAAAATAAAGGAAAAACTTGCTAAATACCTGGTTTCGTAGCACCTGGTATTGCCTTGGTTGTCAAAAAGAATTTACACCATAAATGGGAATTTCTACTTTTTGACATCATATGATAATAATAGTTCGGCGTTAAACAATTTCACAGCACATTAATTATTAAGAAAAATGATTGTAATATTATGTTTAAATTGTAATACATTGACGTCCATTATTCACGCCTTATTTGCAGAGTTATAATTAAATATTTGTGGCAACAATAAAAAGGAGACCATTGAATGCCGGGCGTACCTAGGCATATATATTTTGCTAGTACACTACGATAAAGGCAAACCAGGCGAATCTTCGGGTAGTGCATTACAAATTGATAAATTGAATATCATGCACGATATACATCTCTACGAGCACAACTAATGGGTCGAATACTGATCTTGAGATGCCATTTATTGAATTCCACAGGAATGTAACAAAATTTCATGGTTTATTTTGCTCGTTATTTTCTCTTTTTTATTTTTTTACGTTTGCCTCATTCAGACAAATTTTATTTCGAACCAAAGTTTTGAACAAAGATCATTACAATATCTAAGAGTTACGTGACGAACGGAAATAGTATACAGACTGTTCTTTTTATCAGGACTCTTGCGTGCTTGAAGATGCGATACGCAGGTAACTGTTGAGATTGAATTCTAACTGACATGGCGCCGCAGGCGCAGTGAGCTAAATGCTCGAAAACGTGGCTAAAGTTCATAAATTTAAATTTTGATTTAGGCCTATCTATGCCCTAGTTACTTAATGTTATATGTCTACTATATAACGTGGCTGTTTTTGAGGCCCACATGAATATTAGGGTGGAACGAAAAACGAGATTTCCAAATTTTTTTCGAGAATTATTACCACATAGTTATTAAAAAGGTGCATTTGGTGGTTATTAATAACTGTGCAAAAATTGAAAACGGTACTTTGTTATTTTCAGATTCCTCAATGGGTTCAAAATATTATAAAAAAGCTCTCTTTAGACCATTTATTTTTTCTTAGTTATTTTTCCATTCTTTGGATATTGGTAATGTCATAGTCACCAATTAGTGTACCATAGATCACTGTGCAATATATTTAAATGCTATTAACCACACTTCAGTTTCTTCAAGGATGTCAAAATATGCTCTTCTAATTTCAATAACTATAGAAGGATGAACATCAAGTAAAATCAGATGTTTTATTTAAAAAACAAATAGTTATGGAAAAACGAACAAAAACAGAACATGTTTAATATTTCAGTTATTATCCATTTTAAAAGTCTAATCTAATTTCGTTTCAAATGATGGCAATATTTGTCTTGATTTCACACAGGCTTGAATGAAGCCAGTTTGGTTTTTTGGCCACAGACACCTGGTGATGCCTCATTTGCAAGATGCACGAATCGTTCAACAGCTTCGGTATTGCAAAGACTATGAAAAATCAGAAAAACTTGTGTCTAACGCTTTGATAACACACATTTCCATATTAGCAGTCATTGGCGGATCAAAACCATTTACGTCATTCCAAGAACTTAATTCCCAGTAATGTTTGGCCTCATAATGTATCTTAGGTATATGTACTAAATTCTCGTGTAGCTGTTGTCTTAACGGTTTGTGCCGTGAAGACACGTCAGATATCATCTTCCTTTTCATCATTAATTTCACACTGCTAGTAAAGCTGAATAGATGGCAGGTGGCGCATCTTTAATAACGGTGAAGCTTCTGCATGTTTTTCAATGCTCTGGATGCTGGCATTGCTTTCCTTTCTTCTGCCATTTTCATTTTCTTGATATCCAGGGTCACAGTATTTTTTTTAGATTCTAAATTTTTCTGATATTCCTTATAATGTCCATGAATTTTTTTTAGTTTATCCCTTATGAGTAGGTAACACAAGGTCACTTAATACTTTAGATTGACCAAATATCTTGCAACGGAGTTGACTTATACTTGCCATATTAACGGAAATATTCTAACACTCAACGAACAACCGGCATACAACCACGAATCACGTAAGAACCCACAGAAAGTACTCAACTAAAACCAATACTTAGTAAAAGTATTCACACAAATGGAAGTAGGCTTGAAGTTGTTACCTTGCCACCCCAGTTAGTGATTGTATTCGGGACCGTTATTTGTCGCGCAATTCCCATAAGCGGCGCGATTTTTAAAGACAATGAGGAACCGAAAAATATTAGAATGAATCAAATTGACTTCGAGGGGCTTCTTATCATACTTTAATAATTATTTTAAATACTGTGTTTACCAGGAATATATTTTTTTAAATAAACCTTCAGGTAATAAACACCTATAAAATCCCAAAATTTCTATACTATCGGTCCCGTGAGGAATCTAAAGATGCTAACATAGGTCGATAAGCTTTTAGGAACGATTTTCATTTATCCAAATGCACATTTTGACACCTATGTCAAAACAATTTAACAAGAAATAATTTTTCGTTCCACCCTAATGAATATATATAACCCAAAAACATATTGTAAAACCGGGCGTTGCATGTCGAGCTCACGCTTCATGAAAAATAACGCAACCTTCAAATGGTTATTGTATGTTTTGCAGTTTGCAGAATTTGATTCTGAAAAATGAATTTTGTTCTTGAGAGTAAGTATATTTTAACTATGCATTTCAAATTTATTAAAATAATTAACGTCAATCAAATTTAGCATGTAAAATATGAATCTTTTTCGTGCCTGCTTCAAAAAATGTAAACCAAGAAAAGCATTTCACGGTTTCCCACCCAGAAACTAATTTCTCCGTGATTGTTATAGACTCCTTCATAATGCCTGTAAAAATCAGCTTCACGCAGCTTTCCCATTTTTTAAATTTAATTGTTTTGTTCACGACGCATGAATGCGTTGAAGCTAGCGCAACATTGGCCCCCATTTTTGACAAATAAAGCAATTACCTTTAGTATAGTATATGAGTCGAAATGTTTCAAAAAATATTTTTGTACAGTAGATATTATGTTAGTTAAATATTCTACAATTACATATTTTATTTATATTTGCAACTTCTTGGTCTAAAATTTTAGTAAGATAGCGAAAAAATTCAGTACTTTCTATTATTAGAATTTAATATAGTCCAGTCAATAAAGTAAAAAATACACCAGAAGCTCGCAAAAAATGTTATCTGAGATTATCCTTCAGTAACTGTTAGTAGGGGGATTAAACATCACGATAGCACAAAAATCAGTTCTAAGGGTGTCGCGCAACCCCCTCAAAAAACCACCCCTTAGGTGAAAAAGCCTTAATTTACTGATAACTCGTTAACCGTTGAAGATATAAAAAAATTGCTCATAACAAAAAGGAAAGCTTGACTAATTGCCTAAGAAAAAGTCCTCTTGTAATTTTCTTGTATATGCCATGGTTTTCGAGAAAATCAGTTTGTATTTTTAGTGTGCACGAATTTTTTTGCGCGCAGTTTATTGAGAAAATTGAATTGCTCGAGAACCAAACAAACTGGGAAGAAAAATCAAATTGGGTCTTAAAGTGGATATAAAATACTCTCTTGTGTTGCAATTTTTGATGGCTATTGATATTTATTAGTAAATAAGAATATCAATATAATATAGTTATCTCTTGATGTTTTGTGTATCTAACTATTCACAGGCCCATAAAAAATAACTGACTTTAATATAAGTTACAAATGCATTGTCTTTTAGTTCAAGGTAGTACTTTAATGCAGAAAAAGGTAGGAATAAAAATATTAACATTTACAAATTTACCAGCATGTTGAACCATGGCATATACAAGAAAATTACAAGAGGACTTTGTTTAGGAAATTAGTCAAGCTTTCTTTTTCATGATGAGCAATTTTTTATATCTTCAACGGTTAACGAGTTATCAGTCAAATAAATCTCTTTTCACCTAAGAGGTGGTTTTTTGGGGGGGTTGCGCGGCACCCTCATAACTGATTTTTGTGGTCATGTGATGTTTAATCCCTCCACTAACAGTTACTGAAGGAAAATCTCAGATAAAATTTGTTGTTATGGAAATCTTTATCATTATTGAACTAATACCTAACTGTAACCATTTAATGTTTTATGTTTTTTACAGGCAATATGACATATGTCATATATGGTCATAAAAAAATTATCTTAGCAGTAAGAAGATTTTTAACTTGGCAAGGTATCACCTTCATGAAAGCAACAATAATGTTACTAACATTATTCAAAAAGAAAGTAGCTGAACCAAACAAGGAGGCTCAAGGTAGCGGCAGATCCTTTTATTTCAAGCCTACGTAAATTATCTGCGAAAGAAATGAAATCCTTTTCATCCGAAACGGTAGAATTTTTGTCTGAGCCAATATTGAACATTCAAATTCAACAATGAAAAGTAGAGATGATAAAAGTGATTCTTCGTTCGACGACGAGTAGCGTTGCAGTAAAATAATATTTTTGTTATGTATTCACCTTTCCATTCCGCTCCACAGCGCCATCTTTTACAAAAAATTAATTATTTCCATATTTTTAACATAAATTTGTATCAAATTAGAAAACAGCGACCTCGGAAATACCTATTAACTGACGACTTTCAGCTGAAGAAACTGATTTTTTAGTAAATAAGTCGGCCATACTGGATCCGCTATACAAGGTCCGCCGCTTAAATCTCCCCAGGCTCGTAATTTCTTTATTTTTTAAGCTACGACCATGTTCGCACATCAAATTTTAGATATTTTTAAAGCCCTTAAATATACTTACAGAGTGATTTTACACAAAAAAATTTTGAAAAAATTATTACGAAATGAAATTTAATTTCCTTGAATATTCTTTCCCTCACCCTGTACATGAACTGTGTCAATGGTTTCTTATTAGCATCAATTTATGTTATTACGTCATATTCGATATTCCCTTTCGTTTTAGAGAAAAAAATTAAAAACTGTCTTTTTGGCTCCAAACTGAATTCTCCTAAAATAAATTTGAAAAAAATTTAAATATTTTAAGCTTTATTTGTAAAAGGCATACAATAAACAATATTTAAAGTAACAAAACATCAAAAACAAATAAAAAGAAGCAATTTTTTTCCTCTTTTGTGTTATCACTAGATAAACCCATTGCTAATAAGTGCATGATTTGATGTAATACACATTTCTTACTAATATAATTTGGTTGTTCTTCTAGTGGCTCTACATATATTTAAATAAAAAATTGTGTAATAATGATTCAGTTTCATGAACTTCCTTACTTTTATTCATTTTATTTTATTATTTCAACTTTTAAGTTGTTCAGATTTAATAAATCAACCATAGCTTTGTTATTAGTAATATTTCACATTTTCTAAGTTAGCCATGAAAATTTTAATATGTCAAATTAAAATAAATCAGAGTAGTTATTTTCTGTTGAACATTAATTCGCTCGTCAATCTACTAACAATTCGACATGGTGCAATTTTCAACTTTGGAGATGTTATTGATTTATGGAGAATATAAACGTAATGCTAGAAAAGCTTGCACAGTCTATTCTCAACGGTTTCCTGGTAGACGCTGTCCAGACCATAAAACTATAAAATTATTAGTTGATAATATTAAAAGATGTGGTTCTTTTACCAAATCAAAGAGAAACAGAAGTAAACCTGTGAAGAATGATATTAATATAAATGAAGTTGTCGCTGCCGTTAATGTAAATCCACAAACCTCAATATCAGCAATCAGTGCTAGGACCAATATTTCTTCGACTTCAGTCAGAAGAATCCTCAAAGGCAAAAGTTATCATGCTTATAAAACCATGTTAATACAACTTCGCCAAGGAGATTATGAACGGCGACTTCATTTTATAGCACAAATGTCCATACTGAATGAAAGATACAATATCCTTCAGAAAATTCTTTGGAGCGTTGAGGCGACATTCAATGAAAGCGGTGGTATAAACAGGCACAATATGCACTATTGGAGTGATAGAAATCCTAGATGGACGCGAGAAAGAAATTTTCAGGTAAAATATAAAGTCAATGTGTGGATAGATATGCTTGGTGGCAGATTAATAAGGCCAAATTTTTTTCAAATAATTTAAATAGCGATATTTACCTAGATTTTATACGAAATGACTTACCCAATTATTTTGGGGTAGTCGATGCCCAAATATCCGATCACTTCTTAGTTCACTGCACTATAACGTTTAATGTTATGGAAGAACCGGAGAGAATATTTAATTACAGAGCTTTAAAGCATATAAATTTTGAACATTTTCAAATGGATTTAGAAAACATACCTTGGAATGATATTTTCTATATGAATAATATTGACGATAAAATTGAATTTGTTACTGATAATATTTTGCAGTTATTCAATACGCATGCACCTATCAAATCTATAAAATGCTCCAAAAGAAAATATGCTCCGTGGTTAACAGATAACATTAAATTTATGCAGAAACTACGTGATAAAGCCTTGGCAAAATTCAAACAAACAGGGCAAAATGGCCACTGGGTGTACTATAAACAACTTAGAAATGTAACTAATGCAGCTATTAAGGCTGAAAAGAACGCTTATTTAAGATATAAATTGAATAATTGTAATATTAAAGAGAAATGGGGTGAATTAAAAAAATTAAATATTGCTAAAAATCAAAAGGCTAATATACCTGAACAGTTAAGTAATGTGGACACTATTAATGATTTTTTTATCAATTCCTCTAATAATAATGATAGACCTAAAGACGAGTTAATAAAATTTTATAATACCAATGTTAAAGAAGGCATAGATGGTTTATTTTCTTTTAAACTTATTTCTGATATAGATGTAATTAAAATAATTCAAAACATAAAATCTAAAGCTTATGGATATGATAAATTAAATATAACTTTAATACATTTATGCTGTCCTTATATAGTTCCATTCTTAACTCACATATATAATGTATGTATAAATACACACTACTTTCCTAAAGCTTGGAAAATAGCTTTAATATTTCCTTTACCTAAAATCAGTCAACCTAGCCAATTGAGTCACCTAAGGTCAATTAGTGTTTTACCTGTCTTATCAAAGATTTTTGAAAAAATCTTAGAATTGGAAATTAGAGAATTTGTGAATCTCAACAATGTCCTACCATTAAATTAGTCGGGATTTAGATCTGGATTCTCTTGTGCTACGGCTCTTGCAGACGTAACTGATGACATCATTGGAGCTACTGACAATAACAAAATAAGTGTATTAATATTATTAGATTATACAAAAGCTTTTGATATGATAAATCACCAATTACTTTTTTCAATTATACACTTTTGTGGCTTTGAACGAAATTCCTCCAGTCTAATTTTGTCATTCTTGTCGGATAGATTTCAACAAACAGTACTTAATAATAATATTTTACAACCACTAACGGTAGTTTCAGGTGTACCGCAAGGAAGTATACTTGGACCGTTATTGTTTACAATTTTTACATCGAATTTTCACACATCCTTGCAACACTGCAATTACCATTTATATGCTGATGATACACAGCTTTATTGTTCATTTCATGTTGAAGATCTACAGGAATATAGGAATTTAATTAACAGCGATATAAAGAATTTGGTGTCAGTTTCTACTGATCATCTACTTAAAATTAACCCTAGTAAATCATCTGCTATAATATTTTGCAATGACAATGCTCGTGAATTTGTGTCGAGAGAAATTAATATACAGATTGGAAATGATACAATTGCCTTCAATAACAGCTCTAAAAGTCTTGGTCTTATTAATGATTATAAATTGAGATTTAAACAGCATATTACGAGTAAATTAAGATCAGCATACGCTGCACTAAAAATGATATATTCCCAGAGACGATTTTTAAGCATGGAAGTAAAAAAAATGTTATGTGATTCTCTAGTTTCTTCCCATTTTAATCATGTGGTTTATGGCCCCTGTATTGACAGCATCGAGACCCGGCGCATACAAAAAGTACAAAATACTTGTCTTCGCTTAATTTTTGGAATTCAACGCCGTCAAAGAATATCTCGTAAATTGAAAACTGCAGGATGGCTGAATATGTACAATCGCCGCAAACTTCACATGGATTGTTTTTTCCATAAAATTTTAAAGTTTAGATCGCCACCTTATCTCCTCAACAAGCTCTCTTTTAGAAATGATATTCATAACATTAATATTAGACGAAGAAATATTCTCACCATACCACAACACCGTAAGGAAATATTCAAAAGGTCATTCTCTTATAACATTGCTGCTTCTATAAATACTCTACCCTTTAATGGACTCACCCTTTCGTGTGTAAGTTTTTAAAAAACATTTAAAAAATATTTAATGTGAAATCAGTAATAATAAAATCTTACCTTTTCCCGTAATTTCTCTGTTTTTAAACTTTGTTCCTTCTTTAATTTTCTTTGTTTCATTTTTTTTTCTAATTTCTTTTCTTTCTCTTCCTCTCATTTCCTACTCTCCTCCCTCCTTCAGCTCTAGTTTGCCTCTTTTTCATTCTACTTTGATGTGTTTTTTTTTAATGTTTTTTATGATTGTTTCGATATGAGTACCTATATTTATTTAATTTATCTACCTCTGATATTATTTATAGGCAATAGTGAAAGAACAGTTTACTGGCTTGTCACTAAACTGAACTACTCGCCTTTCATTTACCTGTTGTTTAAACGTGTATAATTTACTATTGTTAAATTTGTCAAATTGGGTAAATAATAAATGCATTATTATTATTATTATTTTTTTCCCCTTCTCTCGCACTGAGCGGTACTTTATCTCATGCACATCGGCCTGACGGCAAGATGTGCAATAAGTGAGTCACATCTAAGCGAGAAACTTGCGGACGATGCTACAAGTGTTCAAGATCACTGATTTTTGAATATCCCTCACGACACTAGGATTTATATTTAATGCGGTCAAGCTGTCTTTTAAATTATTTGGAATAACTCCAGTGGACGAGATGATTATGGGCACCACTCGGACGTTATCTTGCTGCCATTGTTGCTGGATTTCAATGGCAAGATCCATGTACTTTGTAACTTTTGCTGCGTAAGTGTCACGGAGATTATTAGTGTTAGGTACCGCAACATCTATGATAATGGTCTTTTTCTTATTTTTGTCGACCCAAATAATATCAGGTCGATTTGCGGTAACAGTTCTATCCGTGAGCACAGTTCTATCCCAGTACAATCGATGATCTTCGCTTTCAAGTACACTTTGCGGGCTATATCGGTAATATGGCACGCGTTCCGTATTCAGTCCGATTCTTGTTGCCAATTGCTGATGAATAATTTTTGCAACACAATTATGGCGGTGCAGGTACTCGGACGATGATAGTAGCGTACAGCCTGCAGTGATGTGCTGAATCGTTTCTGGGGAACTTCTGCATTTTCGGCACCGATCATCTATTGTATCTTGATCCCTAAGAATGTATCTCATGTAATTTTTCGTGGCAATAACTTGATCTTGGATGGCCATCATGAATCCTTCAGTTTCCGGAAACAGGTCTCCGTGGCTCAGCCAGTAGTTCGACGCAGTCTTGTCGACATAATCCAAGCCGAGGTCACTAGGATGCCTGCCGTGGAGCTGTTTTTGTATCCACTGCTCATGTAGGGATCTTATGTGGGTCGCTTTACTTGTGAGTTCAGAGGGGGCAGCTTCACTTAGGCACAGAGGGGTGTAGTTTTGATCAGCTGCACATACCGCAGTGTAGAGAGGGGCTGAATCTTTCTTACTTAAGAAGTATTGTTGGAGATCATGTGTGAGCTTATTATGGAGGAATGTCAGATTAATTAAGCCACGGCCACCCTCTTCTCGGGGAATTGTTAATCTCTCAACTGCTGACTTGGGGTGGAGGGCGCGATGTTTCGTGAGAATTGTTCTTGTCTTTCTCTCCATTTCTGCTATATCAGTGTTCGTCCATTTAATCACGCCAAAAGTATATGTAATGACAGGTATGGCATATGTATTTATAGCGTTGATAAGGTTCTTGCCACTAAGTTTGGTTTTTAAGAGGCTTTGTAGTCTTTCGATGTACTTCGCCATTATTATTATTATTATTATTATTTTTTTTTTTTTGTTATTATTATTATTATTATTATTATTATTATTATTATTATTATTATTATTATTATTATTATTATTATTATTATTATTATTATTATTATTAAATTCCCCTGCAAATTAGAAGAAGTATCTCATTCCATCAATATCGTGCTCCTCCACATAATGCCCGTATTATTTCTAATTATTTAAACACGATTTTTGAAAACCAGTGGATAGGCAATACCGGACCTGTGCGATGGCCAGCTAGATCACTAGATTTAAATCCAGTGGATTTCTTTCTGTGAGGTTACCTTAAGGGAATTATGTATAACACCCAACCTCAGAACACTGAGGATTTAAAAAATAGAATAAGAATTCTATTCGACAGAATACTTTATTATGTACAGTGAACGGTGAATTAATAAAAAGATTTAACTACTGCATTCACGTTAAGGGGCAAAATTTTGAACAATATTTGCAAAAAACTTTTAATTCTCTCTTTACCTGATACCAATATTTAAGAAAACATTAATGTTTATTGCAAAATCAACATTGTTTTATTTTTAGTATTCTTGTTAACATAATTAAGAATTATTTTGTTTGTATTTTTTTTTTAATTTTGCACAATATTTTTAATTTTTAATAGAAATAAGTCCACCAGGTTATAATTTTTTTAAAAGTGTTTTTATTAAAACTTTCATGGTTAACTTAGAAAATGTGAAATATTACTAATAACAAAGCTATGGTTGATTTATTAAATCTGAACAACTTAGAAGTCGAAAGAATAAAATAAAATAAATCAAAGTAAGGAAGTTCATGAAACTGAATCATAATTATAAAATTTCTTATTTAAATATATGTAGAGCCACTAGAGGAGCAACCAAATTTTATTTATTAAGAAATGCGTATTACATGAAAACATGCACTTATTAGCAATGGGTTCAAGCACATCTAGTTCATTTGGGATGGGTTCCATGCTTCAATTTGTCCAAATAAGGAAATTATCAGGTTTGAATGATCTATGTACACCTAATTTATAAGATTATTGATGAATGAAGGGTTTATGTACGAATAGATTATGAACATGAATCCTCCATTCACTCGCCACTGTCGATAGATCCTTCATCAAGTCATTCACCCATCCTTTAGTAGACGGTACCACTCCAGCAATTGAACACCCGATCTTATGGCCTGATTCTTGTAGTAGCCAGAATAAAAATTTCCATGTGATTGCCCTATATCAGTACCTGATTTTGAAAGGTGTTTTTAAGACAATTGACCACAAATTTCCTGTAGTGGGGCATTCTTTCTTACAGTCTGATCGAGAAAACGTTACGAAAAACAGAAACTGTTTACCTTCCAGATCAGTATCGAGCTATAATAAAATCTTCAAGTGCGAAAGGCTCTATTGTTATGGATATGAAAGACCACTTTCAAAATTTAGAGGAAGTTGTTGTTCATTTAAATTTAATCAACAGAACAAAAAATACATTGGATGAGAAGGTTAATTTTAGAGATAACGTGACATGGATTCATGTTGAAGAATATGGTAGCTATCTTTATAAAATATGTCTAGATGAGAATACACCATTTATGAAGTTAGATATCTTCAATTCAGGTCACAGAAAAATCCAGCCTAATGACTATAATATGATCCATATTGCAAAAAAGACAAAATCTCAAATTTAGAAGAGAAGATAATACTTGTGAAGGACCCATACAAAGTTTTTTAACACAACTTTATAGATCAATTCAAAATTCAAAAACCACAAGAACCACGAAAGAGAAGTAGGAAATGCAACTAAGAAGTAAAACAGACGAAGGCTTTATCAATTCCATTTTACTCGAGTTATTATTTTTTTTAGTGGATCTATGTACAATATTTTTCTTATTTTCTGAGTATTACTTTAAGTTTCGTTGTGTACACATCATCATTTGAATTTTACTAATAAAGTCATTTGAATTATGAAAAATCCCATTGATTAGTCCCATACAAAAGAAGTACCTGCCAATCAACCTTCAACTCATCTTTCTCCAAATAATCTTTCTGTTACATGAATCCTTTATCCACTTGTGTCTTCGTTTATTATATGCCTTTTACAAATAATGCTTAAAATTATTATTTACATTCTTTTCAAATTTATTTTAAGAGACTTCAGTTTGGAGTCAAAAAGAGAGTTTTTATTGTTTTTCTTTAAAACGAAAGAGAACATCGAATATGACGTAACCTAAATTGAAGCTAATTAAAACCTTTATAAGAAAACATTAACACAGTTCATGTACAGGGTGAGGGAAAAAAATATTCAAGGAAATTAAAATTCATTTCGTACTAATTTAAAAAAAAAATTAAATCACTCTGTCTGCATATTTAGTGGCCTTAAAAATATCTACAATTTGATGTGCTGAACATGGTCGTAGCTTAAAAAATAAGGAAGTTACGAGTCTGAGGAGTTTTAAGTTGCAGATCCTGTATAGTGGCGTGCAATTAAGAAAGGTGGTAAAATTGCGTCACTATGAAAATTCTATTAGAAAAAAACATTACAAATTAACACTATTCGCCATATAACTAATATATCACAGCTACAAATATCTGCATTTGTTATATATTTACTTATTTATTTATTTATTTTCCCAGGAGACCATAAAGCATGGTATGGGAAATGTCAGAACATTACAAGTGAACAAAATGCTAAATTACATAAGAATATAGAATAAAAATATAACGATACAGTAATATAAATGTGCATAAACAGAATGTGAATAAGTTAAATATTAAAAGAACACAAAAAAATTAAATACAAAATCATTGAAGAAAACATAAAATATAAAGTAGGTATACAAAATTTATTAAAAGTTTTATGGTTTAGTAGGTACTGATTATTATCATTATCAGAATAATTATCGGTACTATTACCGTCTCTAAGCAAATATTGCATGATTATGAAATGCTTTTATTGCATAGAAAAATTGACTGTGCAATATTTGTTGCAAATAAGCAAATTTATGAAGCAAGAGGGGTAAGGGGTGGTCCAATTTTTTTTATCCAGTAACCATTTCCTAAAATGTATTCTACCGCCCAGTATATATTCTTTATAAGAAAAAGTAAAACTTCAAAATAATTGTCCTTAATGCTAATTGCGACTTGTCAACAAATATTACAACAATTCAGATGAACGAGAACTCTGGAGTCCTTGAATCAAAATATTATTCAGCTGTGTAATTCAAGAAAATGTATTCATTCCTTAGTTAAATTATACGACTTTGAAGTTCTTTGAAGTTGTTTGAAGTTAGTGAGTAGCTAATAAACCATACAATTATATCAGAGTTTTTTGGTCTGTTGCTAAGACTTGTTTATTTCATTTTCACCATAACTACAGCTATGTGAAAATTTAATTACCCAGTCGTAACTACTCACAAAGTTTAATATGGTAACACATAATTGTTACGCTTGTGTATAATTTAAAATTGAACTCGTTGTGTTTTACAGTTTTGTAAATCTGTTTAATGGACAGTATACATAGGCCAAGTAAATCTAGACCTAAAAATCGAAGTAGATGAGCCACAAAACATTTTTATTAAATACGCTTTTTCATTTAATTGAAAGCTTAGACTTATTTCACTACACAATTTTGCAAAACTTCTGCAGTACTTTGATTCTTTCTTAATGGTTTTCTACAATTTCTCTTAGATTTATTTTATAGTCAGGGCAAAATAGGCGGAAAAACGCCTTTACTCGGAACCAGAGTGATTGTGCACAAAACTACATGTATGATGGCTCATTTTATTCGCTAGAGTCTCTAGATCAAAGTTGGAAACAGTTTTTTGAGGGGTCAGCTGACAATTTGTTTATTGTGGAAATATAAACAATGAAAGTGATGTTCGATGAAACATTATATGAAATAAGGCACTGGCTCCATAAATTGACGTCATTTTTTGCTTTCAGTGTCATTTATTATATTTTTGGGGTCACTAGTTCCGATTCTAATGTCAAAAAGTACCAATACTAGAGGGCGCCACAGAAAAAGTTAAGTGAAGATGAAAATAATGACAAATGAATATTACATGAAATAAGGTTTTTTTTTCGAAATTCTGTGTCATTTTTACATTTCCTTGTCATGTTTTACGTCCTCTGGTTCACTCATTCTGATGCTGAAGGCAAAAAATGCGAATCATAGAGGGCGCCACAGAAGAAACTAACATCAGATGGAAACAATTACCAACATGAAAAAAGCTGCTATCTCCCTAACTCTTGAGACATTTTTCATGTTATTGTGGAGCGTTCATTTTTTGTTCCAATGGCAAAATAGTGCCAATTATAGAGGAAGCCACAGAAAAGACAGACAGTATTGGTACTTTTTTGACATTAGAATCGGAACGAGTGACCCCTAAAATATAAGAAATGACACTGAAATCAAAAAATGACGTCAATTTATGGAGCCAGCGCCTCATTTCATATAATGCTTCATCGAACATCACTTTTATTGTTTATATTTCCGCAATAAACAAATTATTAACTGACCCCTCAAAAAACTGTTTCCAACTTTGATCTAGAGACTCTAACGAATAAAATGAGCCATCATACATGTAGTTTCATGCACAATCACTCTGGTTCCGAGTAAACCGCCTATTTTGCCCTGACTATTAGTAAATGTACCAAATTGAATCAAATTGTCTCGTAAATTTAAAAATGATTTAAATTTTGTTAAAACTTCTATTGGAAAACGACTAGAATTTTGGGCATATTGTGAATTTTTTCCACTTTTGCCATGAGAAAAACCGCTGCCTAAGGAATCACTACTTCCACATCCAGATTTTTCATCCAAGTCACTTTAAAGGAAACATCTTGACTATATTTGCACTCTAGTATATGGAAATTATTGACCATAGAATTTAAATAATATTTGGGGCATGTCATAGAAAAGTTTGAGGTGTTGGTTTCTACCATATACGTTAAAACTGAAGTTTGTAGTTTGACATACTTATTTTCCCCTATTCACAATCTACCACCTCCCACCCCTTCAATGGAATCGTTTCAATCAGATTTCATTACAATACATACGTGTACTAACTTTGAAGCGATTATCTCAATTTTATGTTATCAATCCCATTAATAATGAAGCGGAGGTGGCGGGGTTTGAAAAATATTAGAAAGAAATCTCAGGCCTTACTTTCTAGTATATACGCCAAATCCCAAATTTCTGTAATCTTACCAGCATGCTTTACTTATTTTCCCCTATATAACTCCAAACCCTTCAACGGACTCATCTCAAAATATAATCTAGTTCCAGATGTCGTTATGATACATACGTGTACCAAATTTGAAGTGAATATCTCAATTTTGTTTTATCAACCCCTTTAATAATGGAACAGGATTGGTGGGGCGGTTGAGAAATATTATAAAAAATCTGAGGCCTTGGCTTCTAGTACATACACTGAATTTCAAGTTTCTGTACTCATACCAGCCTGCTTTACGTATTTCCCCCTATTTAACCCTATTTAATCCCATTTAACCCCCAACCCTTCAACGGATTCATCTCAAAATTTAATCTAGTTCCAGATGTCGTTATAATACATACATGTACCAAATTTCAAGTGAATATCTCAATTTTATTTTACCAAACCCTTCAATAATGGAGTAGGGGTAGTGGGGGTTGAAAAATATTATAAAAAAATCTGAGACCTTCACTTCTAGTACATACCTCTTTAATAATGGAATGGGGGATGTGGGGGGGGGGGGGGCAGGTGGCGTGATGAAAAATGTTATAAAAAATTTTGAGGCCTTGGCTTCTAGTACATAAATCAAATTTCAAGTTTCTGTACTCTTACCAGCTTGTTTTACATATTCCCCCCTATTTACCCCTATTTACCCCCCCAACCCATCACCGGATACCTTCAAAAACAACCCAGTTCCAGATCTCGTTATAATATATACATGTACAAAATTTCAAGTCAATATCTGAAACCGTTCCGGAGAAAACGTGCGGACAAGAAAAAGTTACAGACTGACCGACCGACAGACAGACAGAAAATTATTTTAAGCTCAAATTTAAAATCTCGGCGTTTCATGACATTTTAAACCTATTTCAAGATAAAAAAAATTGAAATTCTTTTTACGATTACTATACTTCCAATCCACTACGTGGATGTGGAAGTAAAATTGAGTTTTTTTCAGTATTTTTTTTTAAATGAGACATTAGTAAAAACAAAATGAAATATTATTCGGTGAAAAATTGGAAATAACATTCTTAGTTTTCGAGACATTAAAAAAAAAACAGTTTTGGCCCCTTTCATCCATAATATGAGAATTTTGTTCCAACACTACAACGTGTTGCATAGGATCAAATGAGTTATTACTAGAAAATACTAATAATTATTCCACTATTTATAAGAAAATTATCACGGATAAGTATAAATCATATATCATTCTTTCATAGAATTATAGGAAAATAAAATATGCCCATTATGTACAGTATAACCGTTGTAACGTTACTTTTAATCTAAATTATCCTCTTCCATGAAACCAACGATTATTAAAATAGGAGTATTAACAAACTTTAAAATATCCACAGACACTTGTTTCGACATTTACGAAAACATGTATGTCCCGTCATGTTTAAAGTTTAAAACAAATTAAAAAATATTCTAACAAATACCTTTGTAAGAATTTTTCAATACCTATTTATGTTCTTTAAGGTATCCATCCCATATGCTTTCCAGTAAGAGCATTCATATCCCATTTCTTCGTTATCACATCAATCTATCAAATGTTAATCTTCTTCGTCAAATGGTTTTGTAGATAAAATGTCAGCGTACAGACAGACAAACAAACAGATAGCCAGACAACAGATACATGAACACATATGTGGAGAGCCGGCTGTATAGATTTCCTATGAATAAGATACATGAAAATCTTTATGTGAGTGAGTAAATACTACCACAGACATACAGGGAGCCACTTTTCATTTCTGCAAATTTTGCCCGCGTCATGGAATTCTGACGTCACTTCCGGTCACTATTTTTTGTGTCATCGAATACATGAATACGTCAAAATGTAGGTTTTGAGGTATACAATGAGACTGTAGTGGGCTGCCAGTCTTAATTTGCCCACAACCCTGAGACACCTTCGATCAAAGTTTTTTTTTCTGTTTTCTTAAGTCATCGAGTACACGAGTTTTTAAAATTTAAAGTACAAGCCTTCTAGTTATTACAAAAAATTCACAGATTTCGCAATCCTTGCAATCATCAGGACATTGGAAATGATAACACCGTACATAAAACCTAAAGTTTTTCAACCTCTTCAACTTTTTCCGGACTCGGCTTTTCCTCGGAAATAGCACGATCCACTACACCGCTGCATTTCCACCTTAAATGAAAACTGGTAACTTAACCCCCTGTGATATATGCAACCCATGTTACATTTGCGTGTATCAGCCGTTGCATATACGCAGTCTCACTCGACCGCGACACATTACTTTGAAATAAATAGATATTATTACTATCACTCAATTGGTACAACAGACAACCTATATCAGTTAGTTGCAATTCTAACACATCATTTATTTGCAAGCAGGCACCTATTTGTAGCAAACTGTACACTTTTGTGTTCTACCCTCAGCATCGCTGTACATCTTTTAGGTAATCTCCCGACACGGTAGGTAATGTAATTGGTAAGCGCAGTAGCCTAATCGATAGTAGCGCGGCCTTTTCGGCAGCCTAGCCGTGTACAAACTTTTGCTTGAATAATATAAAGTCATACATTTTCAGTCTGTGACGTCATACGCGGATGTTATGTAATAAATTTAAGTAAAGGCAGGTCAAATTTTAATTCGCTACTTATTGATTAATCAGTAAACATTAAATTCGATCGCAAAATAAATCATCTGCCAAGGATATCTTCGAACAAATATAATTTAGCGTCACTGTAAGTGTTGGCCAGTTTATTAGCACTTTCTATCTCAAACAGTGTATATGTAGATGAGCGTACAAATATCTGATGCGCAGTGGATTCATAAAAAATAAAATCGATTACAACAAATCTCAAGAGTGAGCCTACTGGTCTTCTCTCTACTGTGCCGCGACACCGCTGCCTTTTGACCTTGAACAAAAACTCTACCCCATATACGAAAACAAACATTTCCAATGTTAAAATCGTTTCAAGTTTGTCTGAAAAACCATGCCAAGTTCCTAAGGTTGCATGTAGAATTGTTACTTGCTATTCAGAAGAAGTTGATTTTACACTTTACTGTTTTATTTTATATCCTTGTGGTCATCTAGATGTAGGTACTATAATTTTAAAAAAATTATTCAACTCATTGTAAACAAAACTAGACTGATCTTTATAGCATAAGGCCCTAAGCTCCATGGATGTCCATCATATATGAAACATTCCACACAGTTTTATTAAAAAATATATCTTAAATATGAAATTCCTTTAGTGCCACTTTATGTAGCTCTACAGTACTGCGCCTAACAAGGCCATATATTTAATACTCGCTCTGCCCTTCGGCGTTTGTACGGAAGTAGGTATCCTACATCTCCGACTTTGAATTAAGACTAATGCTCTCATAAGATTAGTAAAGGAGCTTAATGGCCCATAAAATTTAGAAAGAAACCGAAAGTGATAGATGAGAGCGATATTTGTGTTTAGCATTAAAAAACGTGAAAGGATAGTGTTGGGTGGACACTTCCTTATGATTAATAATCTAGATGGTCGCAAACTAAACGATATGGAAAGAGTGTGTCTTTTTATTAATACTAGGATTAATTTACTGTCAAGTGCAGGCACCTTTGTTAACATAAACTTGACTGAAAAATGTATATTCGCCTTTGAATCCATCGACCATGCATGTATACGGGGTGTTCCAGAAGTATGGAATACTTCGGGAGCGTATAGTTTGGGACAATGCAATATTACAAGTACCTGCACTTTTTGTACACTTCGTTTTTTTTGTTGAAATAGGTTTAGAATATCAAGAAACGTAGAGGTTTTAAATTTGAGGGAAAAAGAAATCGTGTCTATCTGTCTTCCTGCTTGTCCATCTGCCTCTGTATGTAACTTTCTTATGTGCGCACGTTTTCTCTGGAACGGTTTAAGATATTAATTTGCAATTTGGTACACGTAAGTATTTTAACGATGTCTGCAGCTAGATGTTATCTTGAGCTTACTCCGGTGAATGGTTTGGGAGTAAATAGGGGGAAAATAATTAAAGCCGGCTGGCTGGCGAGGATTGCGTTTATATATCCAGTATATCAAATCAAATCCTTTATTGCCCTTCTTGCTATATACATGAGATATGGATGAGGTTCGTCATATATAGGTGTTAAACCACCATACTTAGACTACAGCGCTTAGGAATTACTGGTGCTATGAAAAGCACCCCCACGGCAGCCTTGGAGACCCCATTAGACCTCCACCCACTTAGCATATTGATCCTGGGAGAGGCCATAATGAGAGCATATGGGCTCCAAATCTCAAATACCCCGAATCTCCACGGAACTAGATCAGGAGGATACTTGAGGATAATAAACACTGTTGAAAACCTTCTATTGAATATGAGATCAGACTCCATGATACCAAAAATCACCTTCAACAAGCCCTTCAATATCACCATTGGAGATAGGAAGGACTGGTCAAAAGAAGCTCCTGATATACTACGTAATTTATTTATTTATTTATTTATTTATTTATTGCATACACTGTTCAACAGGTAAGATACCCAATTACAGAACAGGAATAAAGGCATACAAAGCATTAATTACATAATATACAACATAGAAAGAAAGTCAAATTAAGAAAAAAATTACTTAAATGTACGAACTATGAATAACTAATGATAGGAAGAAAGAGAAAAAAATAACATGGAAAATGTTTACATATAAAAACTATATATACATATATACACATATGTGATTCAAAGCAAATTAAGAAAAACAAAGACACTGGCTGGTTATTTAATTTACAACAATTTGTTTTATGTCACTAAGGCTGCAATTAAAAATATCGAAGTCGCTACATAATTTGTTAGAAGTACTGCAAATCGTATATAAAGGTGAATTATTTAGTACGTTGGTACGCGGCGTAGGTAAATAGAAAACTTGGTGATTACGAGAGGTTAATCTGGGAACGTGAAAATTAAGCTTGCTAATTATTTCGGGTGCGTCAAAATCATTGTGTAGTAATTTAAACAAAAATACTTGAGAAAAGTACGTACGCCTATCCTCAAGAGTAGTCATAGAATATCTTTCAAGCAAGTTACTTTGCGGAAAACCAATCACTGGATAGGTACCGTCGGATTTGAACCACCGTAATTTAAGAAATCTACGTTGCACTGCCTCCAAGTTATTCTTGTGAACATCATAACTGGAACTCCAAATTAGCGATGCGTATTCAAGTTTCGATCTGACGAAGGATTGATAAAGCATTTTCAGAGTATCAGTATTAGTGAACTCTCGACTGGTACGAACGATAAATCCAAGGGCTTTGGAGGCTTCAGACACAATGGTATCTATATGATCAGTGAAGGATAATTTACCATCAAAAGTTACGCCGAGGTCGCGAAATGTTATAGGTCTTTGAAGTATGACATTATCTAACCTTTAATCAAAAATAATAGGTGATGTTTTTAAAGAAAAGGACATTACGTTACATTTACTAGGATTCATGAATAATTTATTTACTATACACCAGGTGTTTATTTTGTCAAGAGAAGTCTGAAGTTGAAAACAGTCATCGATTTCATCAATTACTGTGAAAATTTTTAGATCGTCGGCATATAAAAGGTGAGGCAAATTAATTTCGTTCACTATGTCGTTAATAAATATGTTAAAAAACAAGGGCCCCAGAATAGATCCCTGGGGAACTCCAGATGTGGCAGCAAATTCGATCGATTTGAACCCATTTAATGCAACGTACTGACTCCTATTCATTAAATAAGATTTAAACAAAAGGAGCAAAGAATATGAGAAGCCGATTTTTTCTAATTTTTTAAGTAACAACTGGTGATCAAGTCTATCAAACGCTTTGGAGAAATCGGTATATATGACATCTACCTGCCCACGTTCATCTAAGGATTCAGAAATATATTGAGTTACACAGAATAAATTTGTTGTTGTTGAACGCCCTTTCATAAATCCATGTTGGTTAACAGAGATTTTGGTGTTAATTGAATGATATATTCTATCATGAAGTAATATTTCTAAGACTTTACAGAAGTTACAAATTACAGAGATTGGTCTAAAGTTCTCAATATCTAGTTTGTTTCCCTTTTTGAAGATGGGACATACTTTGGAATATTTCCATAGGTCAGGAAATAGGCAATTTTTTAAGATTAGGTTAAAAATTAGAGTTAGAGGATAAGCAAAGATGATAGCGCAATCCTTTAATAAAAAAGCTGGAATGGAATCAGGACCGGTCGTCATTTTGGGTTTAATTCGTTTTAGAGCCCGAATAACCTCATCTTCACTGAAAGAGTTTATGCTAACAATAGGGTTATTGTTAGGTATATCGGTCTCAAAGTGATGTTCCTCGATATCTAATGAGGACTCATTATAAGATTGACCGAAATAATTGGCAAATGCATTTAGTATATCAGAGGGATTGTTTAGCGAAGATCCCTCAAAGAACATCTCTTCAGATACACTGGCCGAACCTTTTCTACTTTTGATGAAAGCCCAAAATTTATTGGGATCATTTTTTATATTGTCTTCGGAGTTCTGCACGAAATTTCTGTAGGCTAAATTGGTATCATATATTATTTCCCTTCTGATGTTTATGAGGTTATTGTGTATAAGTGGATCACTGGTTCTTGCATACTGTCTCCTAAGACGTTCTTTAAGGCTAATTTTTTTTATGATACTGCCATTAAACCAAGGAGGATATCTGCCGCTACGAGAAGTCGATTTTTTAGGTACACAAGATTCGTAATGGCCTAACCTGGTATACTGACGGGTCTAGGACAAACACAGGAGCTGGAGCTGGCATACATGGTGAAAGACCCAGGGTAAGTATACGTCTTTGCCTTGGATAACACGTCACTCTATTCCAGTCAGAAGTTTTGGCTATACTTGAAAGTGTACGCGAGAACCCAAATCGACAATATGTTAACCAGCAGATCTCCATTGTATCAGATAGTTAGGCAGCATTTAGAGCACTAGCCTCTAACAAAGTGTCATCCGGACTGGTATGGGACTGCCACGAAGAGCTGAAAATAGTGGGTGAGTGGAACAGAGTCAAATGACTCTGGGTTTCAGGACACTTCAGAATTGACAGCAATGAAAAGGCCGATGAACTTGCTAGACAAGGGGCAGCTAATATATTCTATGGCGCAGAACCCGCGCTGGACATTTCTAAATGCTCAGCCAGGACGAACAGAGACTGGGTCAAGAACAAACACAAAAATCACTGGAGGAACATTCCAAGCAATTGACATGGGAAAACATTCATTAAGGGTCCATGTGAAAAACAAACTTTGCTCACAATGAACAGGGCGCAATTACTAGTAACAGGACTTCTGCCTGGAGTTTTTCCTGTAACGAAGCACCTGAATACATCCGGCAAATTTGACGGCAACCTAGACTGCAGACTATGTAGCAAGGAGCCGGAAACAGTCGATCACACCATGTTCAACTGCGAGCACTGGCTCGCAGAAGATACGGGCAAACACGAACAGACCCGGAGTTCATCAGCACCCGCTCGACCATAGACCTGTATTACCTGATTAGGGTTACAGGGGTACTGAACTGGGCGGAGTGAAGCAGGCCAGGGAGAGCACAATAAGTCCAGGGGGCTGCAGTGCCTCGGAGTTTTCATTAACAGACGAGCCCTGAGAGGATAAAAAATGTTCCTATCATAATTAATCGATCTGATTTTGATGTCATCATGTGAAATTCAAGTGTAAAGATTCGAGAGTTGACTAACGTCTAGAGTAGAGATACCGTAGAATGCTCCCGAAAAAAACTCAAAAGGAATCGGTTAAAACTCGGTTAAAATTCTGTCGGTAAAGTTTAAGTCATCGGTGGTCCAAAAATTCTGTGTAGCTAAAGTGAAGTGTCATAATAAGAGAACGAAATACATACCGAATTTATAATTGAAAATTACTGGTAAAGTATTTGTTATTAGCAACAAAAATAAAGTAAACGTGTAGTGCTTTAGTTTGGCCTTTGACGAAACAGGCCGATTTATGTCTGGGAGCCTTTCAGGTGACTAGTTATTATTGGCAAAGAAGGCTGAATGCGAAATGTTGTTTAGTGTAGAGTGAGCGACATGTGCTTATAACGCAATATAATATAGACGTATTAGCTGTGTTCTGACTTAAGAGTAATAAAACTCCAACTAGAACTATTTTTGGAAAGTGGAGTGTGGGAATCCTACAGAACAAATAGGGAAGCTCCAAACATATACACCCGGACAAAAAGATAAGTTCTATTAGTAGTATTAGTACATTAATCCTTATTAATTGTTAAACCGAACTGAAGTTCTTAAAATTAGAAATGTATTAAACATAAAGCAAGTCCCAGAACAGGAAGGTTTCGACTGGCAGCTGTCACATGGTTGGGCTTATTTACGAATAGAAAAATCTTTCTTAGGTCCCAAATGTTCTCCTAGATATCTTTTTTCTTCTTACAGATATTACTTTTCATTTTGCTTTACCTTGGCAGATCGGTATACACCCTGTACCTCAAAGGATTTCTCAGGGCCCTTCCTTGCACCATAAATGGCTATTTGCCTACGGAACGGTTAATGAATAAAAGCGTCTTACAAAGAGCAAATACATGTCTTGGCAAACAAACTAAATGGACGCACTGATAGAAGGCATTGAAGCGAAAACAAAAATTTATGGGAAACATGAAACCATGTCTGGACACAAGCGAGCAGGAGAAGGTGCACACTGCTAGATTCAGAAACAGAAGAAACAAAAGACTCCGAAGAAGAATAAACAAGAAAAGCATCTCAAAACATCTACACTTCCCATCAGATGATGATAGATGGAAACTTAAAATAAGCATCTCACAAACACCTACATTACCCATTCTATATTCTTACCCCATGCGTCATGTAATATCCAGATTGGATATCGGGAAGTGGCAGCAATATCTACCATACGCTGGCTAATCAATCAATCAGGTGACATCCAAGTATAAAGGCGCCGATGATATATTATAGTTGATATTTTATAATTTCATCGTTTATCAATTTATCATAGTAACCTGATAAATACCCTTGCACAGCGCCAACGGCTAAGTAAACCTCTTTCTCAATCTTACGCTCGACTCGAAGTCAGAAAAATTTAAATTATTCATACTTATTTCTAAAATTCCTCAATTATAGTACACACAATGTATATAAATAGAACGGCGAAGTGGAAGCAGACCACGATAATTATATCCGGAGGGTTTACAAACCCCAATGTGATCAGCTAGATCTTACCGCACTTTTAAATTACGTAGACCTTTGATGCCTTGGAGTCAAAGAGGCGGATGTCGCATTTTCATGTTAAGACCAGAGATGGGCTCGAGACGTGACTTTCCTCGTGTCATGTCGTGATCGGGTGAGATTGAAGTAGTAGAACACGAACATTTTCGTAAGCATGTGTGAACAAAAATTATTCGTGCATGAGCGTGAATTAACTATAGGTGTGTGACGTGATCTTCATCGTATCACGTTTGATCACGATATCACAATAAAAGAATTCCTCATGACAATTCGTGCGTAAGTGAGAATGTGTGTGTGTTTGTGCTGTAAAATTTGAGCCGTGCCTGAGTCTACTTGAACATGTATGCTACTTCAACGTAGATGTTTTGTGGTGAAAGAATTACTTCGATATCTCTTAACATGAGTAACTTGTTAAATATTTTAACCACCAACTACTAGGCGCAATGCTTAGTCGGCCATTATAACGTCACACGACACAAGCCGGCAATCGTGGTTATGTTAATATTGTTTCGAGATTTCACCCTTTTAGGAAACACCCTGTATGAATCAGTGGTTTCTAAATAATTTTAAGAAGGAGTAAACCACTAACACTATATTTAATGATTTACTGATTACACAAACTAACTTTTACAATGTTCATATTAACACTTCGAATTTGTAACCTCACTTTCTCTATTAACTTAACTTTAGTAAATCTTCTTCTCTTCCTCCGGTAATCGCGCATTATATACTCTGAAATTGCCTCCAGACTCATCCAGAACACAATCGAGAATCTTCTCCTACCACACTCTAGAAAACTCTATCTCTTTCTTCAAGTTTTCAGTCACCAGTAGACATAGGCGTGGTGTAATGCATAACAGTATCTACCAGATCACCGAGTCTGTGAAATAAACCGTCTTATATTGTTGTTATTGTAAAATAATCGACATTGGAAGGCTTTGCCGTAGTGATTCTAAAAATTTACCCAAAGTGAATTTAGTAATAATTCTGGATTCTTTTTTCAAGTAATCTACCATATGCTACTGCTGAAATTTGAGGTGCAAAACTTTCGAAGTAATTAGACTATTTAATTGACAAAGTTCGGTATACTTAACTGCGTAAATATACCTAGGTTCAGTGTTCTAACTGATTATTAAATAGGTAAAATGTTATTTTATTTTATTATATTTTTTTTATGAAACTAATGAATATGTTACAATACAATGAAAGCGTTCACGTCATCGTTCAAGAGGTTAGGTTAGGTTAGGTTACGTCATCGTTCAAGAGGTTAAGAATGAAATGTTTGAATGTTACATGTTATTAAATTTACATAATAGAAATTATCTTTATTTTATTAGCCTTATAGTGGTTGTGGGGAGGGGGGACAAATGTTATAAAAAAATTAGGCCTTGGTTTTTAGTACATACATCAATCCCAAATTTCTGGACTCTTATTAGCTATTTGCTTGCTTTACTTATTTTCCCCTATTTACACCTTATTTACCCCCCAACTCTCCACCAGCGTAAGCTCAAAATATGATTTAGTTGCAGATTTCGTTATAATACATATTATATATTATATTATGATTACTATTGTCCGTGTACCAAGTTTCAAATTAATAACTTACATCGTTCCAGAGAAAACGTGTGCAAAAAAAATACAGACGGACATACATTTTTTCGCTCAAATTTAAAATCTCGAGGTTTCAGGACATTCTAAACAAACATTTTTGAAATTGATTTTACGATTACTATACTCCACTCCACATGTGGATGTGCAAGTAATTACAGCGAGTTATGAAAATAATCTCACTTATTAATTATTGAAAAATATCTTACTAAGTATACTTCCATTCCACTACGTGGATGTGGAATGTGCGGATTTAATAAATTATTTTATCAGTTACAATAAACGATCTATCGACATTATTCAACACAGTCACAGCACTCTATAGTTACGTTTACTTGCTGAGCGATTCTTATCATCAATTGTTTTCATTTACTTATTACTAACTTTACCGAGAACTTTACCTACAAAGTCATAGTTCACAAAATATTGTTTGTGATATTAAATGGTATATACCTATAAATGCTCATATCAAAATGATCTTCCCAGCAGTATAACTAAGATTTGTATGAAAGTGGTTATTTATCACATCTCCTCGTAACTGTGCACAACTCATTCCTTAAAACTTGTACTCTCGGAACAGGAAGAAAATGTTTGTCCGGACTAGTGACAGTCATATTAATAGCCCACATAACAAAATAATATGCACGGTACATACATTGTATCTTCAATCTATGGATATGTATATCCACAAGATGGAGAAAGTATATCTAATGTTCATCTAATGAATGTGGAATTAACATTCCTAACATATACGTTTGTCGCCGACTTCCATGTCTATTTCATAATCAATGAATGTACATAAACATATGCAATGTACATTCAGTGGATATGAAAAACACATCATATACACATTCGCATATTTTATAAATATACATTACATATCTCTGAAGTAGTTTCCACGGACATCAAAACACTTATTGAACACTGCACTCGACTCGTGTTGCTCCAGTCATGTCGGCATCATCGGGAGATGATTAAAACGAACAGTTTTAATCATCTCGATGATACCAACACGATTGGTGCAGCACGCATCGAATGAAAGTGTTCAAGTGTTTTGATGTTCGTGGGAACTACTTCAGAGGTACCCACATAAGACGTAATAAAACACAGATAGTTTAACAAGAAACATATTTTATATAACTATTTTAAACATACACAAACTTTACAAAATATCATAAATTATTACACAATATTTAAAATTTTCAATATTTACGTATACTTTTTCACATTCCTGTAGTTTAACAAATTGTAGACATATGTATAATACTATAGTTACTCATGTCCTACATTCCTACATATGTGTTTAAAACATTCTCAACCATCAATAAATTATATAATATGAACGTATGTCATTTTTATTCACTATGTTTATAAAATACATCCCCAATATGACTTGACAGCAGCAAATCTTTAGGCCTCTGTCACTTTGCACCATCTTAACTAAACACACACCTGCCACAATCGGTTAAATATAAAACATGCTAATTTTCTAACCCTAAAAGAGTATGTATTAACAAGACTAAAGAACTGCATTGTAATTTATAACAAATATACTCTTACATCATGGGAGCTTCATGCAAATGTAACAGCATAATATAGCAATAAGCAAATATAAAATCCAGAGAATGAGAAAGAGTTAACTTCCATCACACATAAACACTATGCACCCAACACTATAGGGCTTAATGGCTGCCAGCTGTTCCCAACTGCAATCCGTAAACAAATGACGAGTGGTGTGCCGACGTAGAGGTGTTTTAAAATCTCATGAGCTGTGACCTTCATAGGCTCAGAGACATAATCCCTCCTGTCGACTCAGTTACACTTCTTAAAAATATTATATTTATTGTTTACAATTTATCCCGAGCTTTTGTTTATGTATACAACAAGGCAGCCTCCAGTGTCTTCAAAAAAATACTTATAGCGCATAATAAACTTTGCCTATTGCGCATTTCGCGGCTCATGAGATTCTGAAACACCTCTACTATGCTATAAATTAGTAGCGCAAGAGCATCAGATGAGATAAAATTCGTGTACGTGTATAATTTAGTTATACCTTAATGGACATGTTATGTATAAATCATTATGTATATACCTTCAGTAATATACACTGTATATGACACTGATGGATGTCAGTAGCTGAATATACATTTCATATCATATGTATATTTAACAATACATATTCAAATTCCTATATCTAATGCATATGCTATGGATGTACACACATATCCATGAGATGTTATGTGGGAGTTACATAAAGGGTCAATTCACTCATTCTTTTTAAACACGTTTTATTAGGTCGACCTATATCTAACTATGTAATACAACTTAAGTAACTCCATTTCACCCACTTCTAATTGTTGTATCATGAATTGTGTGTAGCTCTGATGACAATACAATTATAAGTATAGTATACTCAATAATATAAACACAAATGATGTTTTTAAAGAAGTCGATGAACAGATTCTACAAAAGGACCTGCATTTCTTAAACTTGCTACTTTATAAAGGACAGGCATCAAAAGACATTCTACCAATGTTTTCGTAAGTACCCATTACATATATTTCTTTAAATGTTCATTTTGTTCAACAAAAAATATGTTCAAAATAGCCGCCTCCCCAAGATAGCGGATTATGGTTTTTTGTGATATTATTAATGGCCTTATTTATATTAATGTCCTGGCGGAGTTTAGCTAATGATATTCCACCACTCAACCAGGACACGTACACATAAACATCAACACAACAACCATTCCCTGCGAGCTAGCCATCTACCGCAGCTGATACTCGAACTCAGGAGAAATAACAGCGACTAGGCATGTTGTGTCACTCAACAGTGGTCTAACTCACTAGTACCATCTCGGTATCACATGTAAAACGCGACTAAACATTCACACCCTGGCCAGGATTCGAACCCGGGACTCTGTGGTCGCAAGCCAAACTTTTTTTTTTACTTTAACAGATTTATTAAATATTGAAAGGGTACAAACATTGCCTCCTCGGACCGCGATCCGAAGCCAACCAGACAACCACGGCGCGTAACATCGTGGCGGACGTTAGGTTGGACGGATCACGACCGGTTCGGTTTAATATAATGGAACAACAAAATAAAACAAAAGCTAAAACACCTGCCGTCTGTGACGGCTTAAAATTAACACTGTTTTAAATTAAACATTAAGATAATTAAAGAACTAATTTTAAAACCATCACTACGACACTGCTGATGTTGGCTGTGGATACGGGAGCAAGCCAAACACTTTTAGCACTGCGCCACCAAGCTGGCTGATATGGGTTCAAATTTACATTTGACCTTACAAGTAGAAAACGATAAGGTGAGTGACGTCATACTAAACCCAATATGGTGGATCACCTATTTTGTAAAACAAGTTTGGTTCTGATCTATGATGATTTTTCAACATGCTTTTATTAGCTTAACCTGTAACACTATAAGCAATCGTACAACTCACTTTTCATCCACCTCCAGATGTACTGACTTGAAATTTGGCATGCGTATGGTGTTTTCATTTAGTATCCTATTCTACTAAACATAAGTATCTGAGGATTCTTGAGACCGCAGGTTACAAATATGTGATCAAAGCTCAAAAATTCAAAATGGCAGCGCCAATATTGTCACGTTGGATTTAGGCGCGGGCTTGGAAACCATGGCCCTACGCCTTATGTAACGCTGGGATTTCTGGACGGGTGTGTTAAGAAGGGGCACTTCGAGAATTTACATGGTTTTATTTAAAGACACTTCGTTACGAAATAACAAACAATCAACAGAAACAACAATAATACACACAGTAAATGGAACACATAACAACTTAAACGATGTTAACAATATACACAGAGGGGAGGAAGATGTGTCACTTTACACTTAACTTAACTGGTGATCTCCATGGTGGAAATCACTAAAACTGCCTGAAGGGACTGGGCCCCACATCGCTAAGATGAGGACCCAAAACTAAGACTGAGTGTCGACACTGAAACGTCGGAACTGAAGGAATCGAAGGAAGCCCAGTTTGTTTTTATCATTCAATTTATATGTTTAGCAACTGTTTGTTTGGCAAAAAAGTTTAAACAATGTCAATATCGTGTTTATATATACGTATGTTTTGTTATTAAATAATTCTGATATTGACATTGATTCTGTTTTGTTGTTTTCAGATTTGAAATAGACTTGGGTCGAGTATGTTTGTTTATACAAGCATTTGCTACTTTCTCGAATTTGACTACTTAATAATATTTCCTGCGTGACAATATGATGGACAGGTTTCATCATTTATCGTATGATTCAACTGAAAAACCTGTATTTGAGGGTTATTGGGGTTGCAGATTACAATTATCTGTACAAAATTTAACAATTCAAAATAATGGCGTCAAAATGAGTTTTGTAATTTATGGTCTGATTCGTATGAAAATCGGTACCTGAGGATTTCCAAGACCGCAAATTATAAATATTTAGTTAAATTTCAAGAATTCAAAATGGCGTCATCGTGATGACGATTAGGTTTTGTTATTTATAGTGAAGATATTTTATCGAAAACATTGGAATAAAACTAAAAAGAAGAAAATAAATAAATGATTTCAGAAAATTAAAAACACGCTTTTAAAAAGAAACCGATACTTCTCAAAAACGCTCCAAAAGGAAGAAAATAATGTTAATAATAATGATAATTATTATGTTGTGGGGCGTCCAAAGTACCCGGAGAAACAGAAAACATTACTCGTCGGGCGCTCCACGGTTTTACGCTTCTTAACATCATTACTGTTATTATTAACTTTATTTTCTTCTCTTTAGTGTATTTCTGAATAGTTCACAAGCGTGGTTGCCTACTGTTGGGCTCCATGCAGGCCACGCGTAGCGATGAAATTCAGAAGACCATCAAGAGGGTGCTGGCAACGTGATGCTAGCATCACGGAAAACGTTCGTTAATTTCTTAGGAAAGCGAGTTCTTAACGTCTGATCATAACCTTGTCAGGACTGTTATCGTGGATTAAACTTATTGTTTTGTTAATGGAAATTCGAAATAAGATATTATGTGTGGCAAATAAACGTCGTTAGAATGATTTATTAAAGTTGTGGTTTACGCTGTGAAGTGGCCACTTTGAACTTACCTCATCCTTGGAGTTTTGACTGGCCATTTTTGAGGATCATTTTCCGTTGGCTTGCTGAAGAAGGTTGTAACGATGAGCACATGCATAGCGAATTTTGAGTTTGCTCCATTTAATTGGGATATGGTGCTCTACCCGACGAATTAAATAGTGCCTTTATTTGGTGTTGGAGTATCGTTCTTTTGGGAGGGTACTATTCCCTTTCTTCGACCACATAGTGCTCAACATTAAAGGTAGGCCACTGAAATCTATTTAACGATGAGAATAGATTCGTAACGTTGGTTGTTCTTTGTTTTCACTCTGATTTTCACTTGGAGTGTCACTCGTAGTTCTACTATTGCTTTTACTGGTATTGTTACCTCTACGTTTGATCCTACGTCATACTTGTTCTATTATGTTATGTGTACATTTGAGGCTGCATAGTACGTCAACTTTGGTTTTGCTGTAACTTGGTTATCAAGCTGTTGGTTGGATGTGGAATCCTGGGTTATACTTGTGAGACTCTTCTGCCTGGTTCCGTTGGAAGCTACGCTCCCCTGGTAGGTGTACTGTAGACATTGTGACACCTGCTGGAGGTAAGCGTCTTTAAGTAGCATAACGAGGGACCCGATATAACATCCTACCATCCAAGTGAGGTATAGAGAGCCCGTCAGGTTTTTTTCAATACTAAATTGTCGATCCACGTAACTACAGTTTCAATACATATTTTGTTTAATATTTTACACATCAAGTTGTCAGTTCATTTAAATATTTGGCATATAACCAATTAAATTTTCATTACACTGGAACACAACGTTTGCAATTTTTCACTTCCTTTGTTAATTTAGTCTATTGTCACTTACCTGTGTAAGATTATCTTGCTTATTTTACAGTTACTGTTCAGTAGCTTTAACGCGATTTTCTAATTCAATATATTTTGGGTTATAGGTAATTTTGTATAGTAGTAGCTAAGGTTTTATTAGTTTTAAGTTATCGTACATTTTGTGTGGGTTAAGTGTGGGCCACACATTTAGGTATATTTTTGTGTGAAATACTATTTCTGTGTCATACTGAGATAGCCGTACCTAAGTTCGATTATTAAATCTGATTCTAGTAAGACGTTTATTTGTTTTCACCAGTGTACAACCACCTCACCCCAATCTTCGAAGCCAGCCACAAAAACCTGTCTAGTCGGCCGTGTGAGCCCCTTTCGCCACCGAAATAATACATGAGGACTGCACGTAAAATACGAAAATTTTGTTCAGGACACAAGGTGATCAAACTAACCTGCAGAAGCTGTTACATCAACCTCCGCCTTTAAAGGTAAAATTTGTACTATTTCCCGTTATACCTGAGGGGCCCTGCAACAATTCAAAAAATAGAAAATCAGAGTTCGTTAAATATCATAGGTTGACTCAAGTTAGGGTCATCATATTGGGATATCCTGAACCTTTCTCGAGTGTTCTATAAATAATTTCGTAATATATTTATCAAAATGTACGTATTATTGAACTTTTTAATGACTGCGGTATATTAGTAAACTATCAATAGAATACGCGAGAAAGGTTCAGGATGTCTCAATATGATGACTCTAATTTGAGTCAAGTTATGATATTTAACAAACTCGGAGCTCGGATATTTTGTTGGGATATAACAGGATTTGCTAGAAATACAATCTCATATACTCTGAATAAAGTTATGGTGGAAGCTACACAGAGAAAAATGTGTGTGATATTTTACCACAATTGTAGAAAATTGTACTCCAAATTGTTCTTAAAATGGTGACAGGAACAATTTGTGCAAATAAATAATACATTTTTGAGGCAATGATTTTGTACAGTTTATGTATTAACATTGTTTGAAATTTTTGTACAAACTTAAAAATCACATAAATTGAATTCTT
Source organism: Stenurella melanura (assembly GCA_963583905.1). Taxonomy (NCBI): domain Eukaryota; kingdom Metazoa; phylum Arthropoda; class Insecta; order Coleoptera; family Cerambycidae; genus Stenurella; species Stenurella melanura. Next base: position 36,104,223 of record OY757317.1, on the reverse strand, counting down.
TACAAATTTGAATTATGGTTGCATAAAAATACATAATTTTATTCCACTTGTGGAACAAATCTCTGAACAAATTAAGTTAGTTTCTACAATTTGTGTGAAATTTTTAAATACATTCTGAAGGTTTCCCAAACAAACATTCACATCTAAACCTCTTCATTTGTAAAACATAATTACAGAAAATTGTGCTCTTAAGTGACACAATGTTTATAGTTTTTTAAGAGAATGTGTTTTTAGTTTTCCACAATTTCTAAATCAGAAATCCACGAATTGCATGTTTATTTTGTCAACTTTGTAATTCATTTTGCACAATATATACACTTCATTCAAAGAATTATTCCTAAAGGATTTCAATAAAAAAAATTAAAGAATAAATATTTTATTTTAACAGAACAATACATAAAAGAGCCATGCATTTATATATTATCATACGGTAAATGAAAACATTTCTATTTTTTTAAATACAAATAAATTTTATATGCATAAAGTTCTAGTTGAAAAGAAGTAGGTGACTTACATTTATGCTTAAAATAAATCCATTTAATAATTCTGCATTGGAAAGCTTCCAGTGCTTCTTCTTTTTAGCTTCTATTAACGCAGTTTGTAGTAATGAAAGCTTATGTCGTAGTCACGTCATATTCTTAAAAAAAATAATAACATTTATCAGTTCATCACCAAAATCAAATGTATTGCTTACCATCAGAAGTGTTATCTTCGTTTTGAAGCAGTTCTTTCACAAGTTTGCCTTTTGGGTTTAGTTGTTTAGGAACAGCTTTCTGTCGCTTCGCATAAGAAAACGAAATTACTCTCTAGCTGTAAACGAAATCAAGTATTAGAAGATAGGTATCATGCATTCTTCGCATATAAACAAGAAACCGTTTTATATTTATATGCTAACGAAGTTAATTTAAGAGAACATATATGCAAATCTGTAACTCTGTGTGAAGTACTTACCTATGTGAATGCTGGAATTAGATCTAGGAAACCCCACTCGGTTAATAAGTTTTCAACAAATTCCATCACAAATATAAGGTACTTGTATAATTTGGAAGTGTACGTCTTCACTTAACGAAATACCACCTGGATCTGATGCGTAATTGCCTGCGCGTATATGCGTAGCGTGGCCGTCGCGGTTGGTACAATTTTGAACCAATAAACTTTACGTGAAACAAATTAAACAATTATACAAAATTTTAAAAGAATATCACCAAACTGATTGTGAATAGTATGTCATGAATTTGTGCAGTTTGTGCGGGCGGCATAGATTACTATTATTGTTCAGCGGAAATAAATATATTGGGACTCCTACTTTCACAAGTTTGTCAATAACCGTTTATAAAATAAAATCACATTTTTATGTTACACAAGTTGTGCAAATCCTTTAAACAATTACTTAAAACTAATTGTAAATAGAATGGCAACAGAATATATAGTTTGAGGATACTATTAACAATTAATTAAGTTAAATTTGCTATGATTTGTTGAGAAAAAATAAATAAATTTAACTTTAAATTTCGTCAATTTGTTGGTCGAAGTTTCCAATAAATTCATCGTAACTAAATCTTTATATTGGATAAATAAAACGCACAAGAATTATGCACAATTAAAATGTATAAAACTACATAACGTTGTGCCTTAAAATTTTACATTTGTTTTAAAAAATGCAACAAGACGTTGTTCCACAACATTGTGCAAAATGTTCCAAAGCGATTTCTCTCTGTGTAAGATCAACAGCATATCACAAAAATGGACCATCCATCCTTTGGTCTCTAAAGTACCCTGTAGATAAGCGCACTAAGTAAGCGCTTGAAGGTCTCAACCAAGGATGACCGATATCTATTCTAGTACCTGTAACCTCCTAGCTAGATTGAGATTAACCTTGGCTGGTTCGTAACATTTTAGAGTCAAGTTAGCATATAAATACGATGCTTGAAGACAGGAGCAGTAATTAATAGCTCTGGTAGCGTAATTAAATCTGTCTGAACCTATGCCTGCACACGAAAAGTTATTAGGGTAAGTATCACTAGTTAAGTTACTCCTGTGTTTATATTTCAGTAAAAATGTATTACAAGTTTGCTGTCTCTTTTAAATATTTCTTGGGTAAGGACATGGTCTTGTAGTTTTAAAATGGTTTGTATCAACTCATATAAATGCTTTAAAACCAGTTCCATATTTATAGGTAGGTATACACAATGTTTAATCAACGTATACTGAATCAATTAAGAAGATACATGAGTAGAAATGTAAATTAATTTAGAAAACCGCTGCCTAAGGAATCACTACTTCTACATCCAGATTTTTCACAAAAGTCACTTTAAAGGAAACATCTTGAATGTATTTGCACTTTAGTATGTGGAAATTATTGGTCATTGAAAAATATTAGAAAGAAGTCTGAGGTCTTGGTTTCTAGTAGATACATCAAATCCCAAGTTTATGTACTCTTACCAGCATGCTTCACTTATTTTTCACTATTTACCTCTACTTACCCTCCAATCCTTCAACAGAATCATATCACAATATAATCTAGTTTCAAATGTCGTTATAATACATACGTGTACCAAACTTCAAGTGAAAATCTCAATTGAATTTTATCAACTCTTTTAATAAGGGAGTGGTGGTGGTGGGGGACGGAAAATATTATAAATAAAATTTGAGGCCTTCCCTTCTAGTATATACACCAAATCCCAAATTTCTGTACTCTCACCAGCTGGCTCTATTTTCCCCTATTTGCCCCTATTTAATCCCCAATTCCTCAACGGAATCATCTCAAATATAATCTAGTTCCAGATGTCGTCATAATACATACGTGTGCCAAGTGTCAAGTGAATATCTCAATTTTATTTTATCAACCCCTAATAATGGAGTAGGGGTCGGGGGGGTTGAAATATTATTAAAAATCTTGAAGCTTTGGCTTCTAGTATATACACCGAATTTCAAGTTTCTGTACTCTTACTAGCTTGCTTTACTTATTTCCCCCTATTTACCCGTATTTACCCACCAACCCCACACCGGATATATTCAAAAAAATCGGTAAAGTTATTTACACAGAACTTCCCTCGTTATTTGTGCATGGCGGTCACTCTAAAAAATTATTAATTACGAAATGACATTGAGAATACAGATCGGAATATAGTTATTGCTATTATTACAAAAAAAACTGATAACTTTTGGTCAACAAAATATACAGAGTGCTCATCCAACAGCAAAAGTTCAATATGGAAGGCTTGCGAAAATACCTTTACAAATGTCCACCATGACTGAATTATTTCTTGGGATGCCATTATTCAATAAAAGCATATAATAGGTGCATATGCCAAATATTATTGCCATCTGTCACATTTTCAATTCCACATTCACGTAATGGAGTGGAAGTATAGTGGTGGTTAAAAAATATAAAAAATTTTCAAAACTTTTTTTTTGAATAGGTTTGGAATGTCACGAAACGCGAAAATTTTAAATTTGAGCAAAAAAAATTTTTCGCTCTATTCCAGTGTTAAATTTTTTTCCAAAATGGTGAAAGGATGTGGCAAATTTTTTTTTCCGAAATAGGTTTTAAATGTCATGAAACGTGGAAATTTTAAATTTGAAAAAAAAAATATTTCGTCTATTCTATAATAGTGATAAATAGATTACCTCAACATGTTTTCAATTTTTTTTTTAATTTTTCAAAAACATTTTTAAATTTGTTTGAATAATTTTAGAATGCCATGGAAAGGTGGAAATTTTAAATCTGAACAAAGAAAAAAATTTCCATCTATTTTAGCGGTAAAATTTTTTTCGAATTTTTAAAAAAATTTAAATTTTTTTTTTAAATAGATTTAGAGCGCTATAAAACGTGGAAATTTAAAATTTTAGGAAAAAAAATTCCGTCTATTTTAGTGGTAAAATTTTTTTCAAAAATGTTGGTAAAAAATTTTCAAACATTTTTTTCTTTTAAATAGGTTTAGAATGCCATGAGACGTGTAAATTTTAAATTTGAAAAAAGAAAAAAAATTTCAATTTTTTTTTTTTTTCAGAAATAGGTTTAGCGTGTCATGAAACGTGGAAATTTTAAATTTGGGCAAAAAAACATTTTTTTCATCTTGGTAAAACATTTTTCAAAAATGTTGGTGAAAAAAATTTTCAAAAATTTTCAAAAATTTTTTTTCCCGAAATAGGATTAGCGCGTCATGAAACGTGGAAATTTTAAATTTGAGCAAAAACAAATTTTTTCACTATTTATTCCCTTTAGACGGTCCTATATATTTTCCAGTGAAATTTCTACCATTTCTGCGCTGACAGTAGCGTCAACTACCTACCAAATTTGACTGCTCTCCGTCAAGTAGTTTTTTAGTAAATGCACCAACAGACAGACAGACAGACATACAGACAGACCGACAGACAGACAGACAGACAGACAGACTGACAGAGTTGAAAAACCTATATTTTCGTAATCTCCGTGATCTGAATCGTCAGAATCCGTAAAAATCTCGGAGGGTGATTTTTTCTCGAATACAATACTTCCCTTCGGTATGCGAGGGAAGTAAAAACAATCCAGTTCCAGATCTCGTTATAATATATACGTGCACAAAATTTCAACTCAATATTTTAAACCGGATAAAACGTGCGGACAAAAAAAGTTACAGACAGACAGACCGACCGACAGACAGACCGACCCGCAAACAGACTGACCGACAGACAGACAGACAGAGAGAAAATTTATTTTGGCTCAAATTTAAAGTCTCGAATTTTCATGACATTCTAAACCTATTACCAAAAAAAAAATTCAAATTTTTTTCACGACTACTATAGTTGCAATACACTACGTGAATGTGGAAGTAAAATCTGAAGCCTGACTTCCAGTATATACAGCAAATCCCGAGTTTCTGTACTTTTACCAGCATGCTTTACTTATGTTCCCATATTCACCCCTATTAAACCCCCAACTCTTGAACGGAATCATCTCTAAACATACTCTAATTCCAGGATTTTTGAAAAATTGGATTTTGGGTCAAGAATGGGCCAATACTGATACTTTTGAGAAAAATTTTGGCACCATCTCAAATTTGTAATACTTATACTAAAGAACAATCTGAGTGCCAACATTTCTTGCTCAATGTAACCCAACGGAACCACCACCAAAACCCCCAAACATTCAAATACTAAATAAATAAATAAAAATAATTTCTCAGTCGTTATTAGCTAATTGTCATTTTTATATTCTTTTTACTTCCCTCACATAACGAAGGGAAGTATTGTATTCGAGAAAAAATCACCCTCCGAGATTTTTTCGGATTCTGACGTTTCAGATCACGTAGATTACGAAAATATAGGTTTTTCAATTCCGTTAGTCTGTCTGCCTGTCTCTTGGTGCATTAACTAAAAAACTACTTGACGGAGAGCAGTCAAATTTGGTAGGTAGTTGATCCTACTGTGAGCGAAAAAATGGTTAAACTTTCACTGGAAAACATACAGGGTGGACCGCGTAAACGGAATAAATAGTGAAAAAAATTTATTTTTGCTCAAATTTAAAATTTCCATGTTTCATGACACGCTAAACCTATTTCAGAAAAAAAAATGTTTACCAACATTTTTGAAAAATTTCTTACCACTAAAATAGATGAAAAAAAAAAAATTTTCTTTGTTTAAATTTAAAATTTCCACGTTTCTTGGCATTATAAACCTATTTCAAAAAAAAATTCTTTTTTTACCAACATTTTTGAAAAATTTTTTACCACTAAAATGGATGGAAACATTTTTTTCTTTCTTCAAATTTAAAATTTCCACGTTACATAGCTTTCTAAATCTATTTTAAAAAAAAATGATTTTTTTTTCCATTTAAAAAAAAAAATTACCACTAAAATAGATAGGATTTTTTTTCTTTGTTCTTTGATTTAAAATTTCCACGTTTCCATGACATTCTAAAACTATTCAAACAAATTTTAAAATGTTTTCGAAAAATAAAAAAAAATTTGAAAATATTTTTAATCTGTTTATCGACGAAAAATTTTTTTTTGCTCAAATTTAAGATTTCCACGTTTCATAACATTCCAACCCTATTTCGGAAAAAAAATTGCTGCATTTTTTTACCATTTTGGAAAAAAATTTAACACTAGAATAGATGGAAAAATTGTTCTTTGCTGAAATTTAAAATTTTCACGTTTCATGACATTCTAGACCCATTTCAGAAAAAAAAAATTGAAAATTTTTTTCACCAACATTTTTTAAAACATTTTTACTATTAAAATTTAAATAAATAAAATAATGTTTTTTTTTATTTACTCAAATTTAAAATTTTCGCGTTAAAAAAAATACTCAATTTTTAAATTTGTAAACGTTTTTTTACCACTACTATAGAATAGAAGGAAGATTTCCTTTTTGCTCAAATTTCTACGTTTCATGACATTCTAAACCTATTTCAGAAGAAAAAAAATTTGAAAATTTTTTTACCAACATTTTTGAAAAATTTCAAAAAAATTAAATTTTTTAACCACCACTATACTTCCGCCCCATTACTTAAATGTGGGATTGAAAATGTGACAGATGGCAATAATATCTGGCATATGCACCTATTATACTTTTATTGAAAAATGTACAGTGTGGTCATCCCAAGAAATAATTCAGTCATGGTGGACATTTGTAAAGGTATTTGCGCAAGCCTTCCATATTTGGCACCTGTTATTTAGTATTGAACTTTTGCTGTTAGATAAGCACTATGTATATTTTTTTGACCAAAAGTTATCAGGTTTTCTTTGTAATAATAGCAATAACTATATTCCGATTATTATTTTCAATGTCATTTCGTAACTAATAAATTTTTAGAGTGACCGCCATGCACAAATAACGAGGGAAGTTCTGTGTAAATACCTTTACCGATTTTTTGCATAATAATCGCTATTTGAATGTTTGGGGGTTTTGGGGGTGGTTTGTAGGGTTATATCGAGAGAAAAATGTTGGCACTCACAGACGCTATTCATTGGTACAAAATCTACAAGTTTGAGAAGGTGCCAACATTTTTATTTTCAAAGCACCAGTTTTGACCCGTTTTTGACAAAAAGTCCATTTTTTTATCAAAGGATAGCCAAAAAATCTGGAAAATGGGCAAACAGAAAATGTTGGCATATAGTTTAATAGTAACGAAAAAAACCGCCTGGTCAAAGAGATTTTACTACTTTCCAATTTTGGCCATAGTTGATGTCGCCAATGCTGCCACTTGCACGGAGAAAAAGCATTGATACATATCGAATGTTGGTCATCAAGATATCCTCTTCAACTAGCATCAAGCCCCAAAGTGTTACACTCTGTTCCAAAAGTGAATATTTTCTGGGGCGGCTAATGCCACAACAGGCAGGGGGGATTTCTGACTCACATACGATAAAATACTCAGAGAAATATTTGCTAAAAAATAACAGCAATTCCAACATGTTATGTGTCGGGCCCCATATATGTAGCTATCTCCTAGACCATTTGAACATCCCATCGCACCAACAGCTCGATTCTCCAAGAAATATGTCCCCCAAGCGACTCTGCAACGTAATTTCTCGAAACCAAAGAGCTGATGGGAAAGAGCAAAATTTTATTCTTCTCCATCAAACAGTATTCTTAGATACAGCGCCATCAGATAGGCAGACAGCCAGATAACGTACCTACAAACAGACAGACAATGCAATGGATAAAAAGGTTCGGGATTTACTAAATTAGATACAATGATTGTAATTTGAAGTAGGTATCTTGGACAAGGAAAACGTCAAATTATAACTAGACTCAAGGAACATAAAGTCTATCTCAAAAATGTAAGAACTGATGGTTGAATTCGTTCACTAATTGTATTAATCTAGTATGAATATCTTTTGTTAAAATTTAGTTTCCATTATCTCCCAATGATACCAACAGGGTTAGCGAAACGTAAGTCGAGTTTCTGTACAATTTCTATTCTACCACAAATATGGCGAATTCTTGTTTAGAATTAAATTAAAAACCGCTGCCTAAGGAATCACTACTTCCACATCCAGATTTTTCATCCAAGTCACTTTGAAGGAAACATCTTGACTAGATCTGAATTTTAATAATATTTGGAGTAGATGTCATAGAAAAGTTTGAGGCGCTGGTTTCCACCATATACGTTAAAAATTAAGTTTTTAGTTTACCCTACTTATTTTCCCCTATTCACAACCTACCACGTCTCACCCCTTCAATGGAATCATCTCAATCAGATGTCAATGCAATACATACGTGTAGTAACTTTCAAGTAAATATCTCAATTTTATGTTATCAAACCTATTAATGGAGGGGAGATGGTGGTGTTTGAAAAATATTAGAAAGAAATCTGAGGCCTTGGTTTCTAGTACATACACCAAATCCCACATTTCTGTACTTTTACCAGCTTGATTTACTTATTTTCCCCTAATTACTCCTATTTAACCTACAACCCTTCAACGGAATTACCTCAAAATATAATATAGTTCCAGATGCCGTTATAATACATACGTGTACCAAATTTCAAGTGAATATCTCAATTTAATTTTATCAACCCCTTTAATAATGGATAAGGGTTGTGGGGGGGTTGAAATATCTTACTAAAAAATCTGAGGCCTTGGCTTCTAGGACATACATCGAATTTCAAGTTTCTGTACTCTTAGCAGATTTTTCCCTATTTACCAATTACCCCCACTCGTTCAACACAATCATGTCAAAATGTAATCTAAGATATCGTTATACGTGTAACAAATTTCAAGTGAAAATCTAATTTTAATTTTATAAAGTCTTTTAATAAAGGAGTGGGGGTGGTGGGGGGATGGAAAATGTTATAAAAAAAACCTGAGGCCATCACATCTAGTATGTAGACCAAATCCCAAATTTCTATACTTTTACCAGCATGCTTTACTTGTTTTCCCCTATCTACCACTATTTAACCCCAAACCCTTCAACGAAATCATCTCAAAATATAATCTAGTTCCAGATGTCGTCATAATACATACGTGTACCAAATTTCAAGTGAATATTTTTATTTTATTTTATCAACCATTTCAGCAATGGAGTAGGGGTGGTGGGGGTTGAAAGATAATTTATTATAAATAATCTGAGACCTTGGCTTCTAGTACATACACCGAATTTCAAGTTTCTGTACTCTTACCAGCTTGCTTTACTATTTTCCCCTATTTATCCATATTCAACCCACAACCCTTTAACGAAATCATCTCAAAATATAATCTAGTACCAGATGTCGTCGTAATACATACGTGTACCAAATTTCAAATGAATATCTCAATTCTATTTTATCAACCCCTTTAATAATGGAGTAGGGGTGGTGGGGGGTCAAAAGTATTATAAAAAAAATTGAGTCTTTAGCTTCTAGTACATACACCGAATGCCTAGTTTCTGTACTCTTACCAACTTGCTTTACTTATATTCCTCTATTTACCCCTATTTAACCACTAACCCTTCAACGGAATCATCTCAAAATATAATGTAGTTCCAGATGTCGTTATAGTACATACGTACACCAAATTTCAAATGAATATCTCAATTTTATTTCATCAATCCCTTTAATAATGGAGTAGGGGTGGTGGGAGGTCAAAAATATTATAAAAAAATTTGAGGCTTTGGCTTCTAGTATATACACCGAATTTGAAGTTTCTGTGTTCGTACCAGCTTGATGGTATTTTCCCCTATTAACCCCTATTTAGCCCCCAACCCTTCAACGGAATCATCTCAAAATATAATCCAGTTAGAGATGCCGTTATAAGATATACGTGTACCAAATTTCAAATGAGTATCCCAATTTTATTTTATCAACCCCTTTAATAATGGACTAGGGGTAGTGGGGGGTTGAAAAATATTTAAAAAAATCTGAGGCCTTGGCTTGTAGTACATACATCCAAATGCAAGTTTCTGTACTCTTACCATCTTGCTTTACATATTTGTCCCATATTTACACCTATTTACTCCCCAACCCTTCACCGGATATCTTCAAATAACAATCCAGTTCCAGATCTCGTTATAATATATACGTGTACAAAATTTCAAGTCAATAACCTAAACCGTTCCGGAGAAAGCGTGCGGACAAAAAAAGTTACAGACAGACAGACCGACAGACAGACAGAAAAATTTTATTCGCTAGAATTTAAAATCTCGACGTTTTATGACATTCTAAACCCATTTCAAGAAAGAAAAAAATGAATTTTTTTTCACGATTACTATACTTCCAATCCACTACGTGGATGTGGAAGTAATAGATATACCATAGCAGCAAATGAAATGGAAACTTAAATTCTTCCAGTTTCTTATTAACTTACAACGCGAAAAATTACAAGTAATTCCCACCGATCCCGAACAATGTACCACCATTATCGTGGTTTTGGTGTAAAATCTATGAATTATTATAACGCTACCAATTAAAAAATCGCACTTGGAAGAGTAGAGTCGTCTTCCGTTCACACAAAGTGTAACCACCTCTGATACTGTTAAACACATGCTCACATTCCTCGCTCATTTTACTTTTAACGGTCTCTAATTAAATTTTAATTATATTGCGATAAATATTATTTTTATGGTCGGTTTTAACACAATTGGAATGAATGTGTAACAAAACAGTAATTTTACTCTCTGAGACCATGTTGTGTATACGTACAGTTATCCTGTCTTATTTTATTAATGGTAAATTGTTTATCTTTCAGATTATACGGCGAGGATAATTAAGCCATATGCGGTAATTGTACTTTGTATGCACATACCGAAAAGTAGAACAGAATATAATTTTTCATCGGTTTATATACGGTTTTCATTACATGAAGCCGCTAGATGTAAATCGCCTCATTGAATTTCGCTGTAGGAATAAATACCTTGTATTAATTATAATTTTTAATTTTGTATTGTTAATCGCATGGTCAATTAAAAACAATTGGCAGACAGGCTATATTATGAGTTTGTTGTTCTACTATTTCTATGGATTCATCGCCAATAAGTTAAAAAGTAATGAAGGAATATACGACCTTAATTAAAGATGAATATGCAAATGTACTAATGAACTTAGCTTTTGTCTAAAAAGTGATATTTCTCTGCGGCATCTTGCTCCACATTGTGGATACTAGTGCAATCTTGTGCCTATAGATAATTAAATGGAGAAATGTATTAATTACTTATTTCTAAATAAATGTACCTCTTTTATTGATAGCTTGGGGGGCAATTTCTTTCTGGAGATGCAAGCTGAATAGTATCAGAAAGTTCAATGATAGTCTAGTGTCATAGGGTCCGCTAGCGTCGATGTCCTGCCAAGTTTAAAAACTCTCTAATTTATGAACACATAGGTCTACAGGATCACCGAATGGCATGGTGGCATATCTGAAAATTGATTTTTCTCCAGTAATATACAAATCAACATGGCGGATAGGGCGATTTGAAAAGAACTTGTATCTCCAGTCTTAGTTGTCCGATCTTTTATTTCAAAAAAATAAAATATTTCAAAAAGTATATGTTTTACTATAAAAAATATAAGATCTAAGAATATTTAATATCTAACTGAGAATTTTGCAAAAGAAATAAAATTTTGGTTTTCTAAGTTTTTTAAATATTTTTTATTTGAAAAACAATAAATTATATGGAAAAACAGTCTAAATAAAAAAATGTGTAGAATTTAATGCTAAATGTAACGATATATAGTTTATCGAGAATTGGTTAAAGAACAATGTTCTAAAATTTAAAAATCATGGCGTGCTACGGGTATTGTGGAAGAATATTGCGGTGCGCAAGGTGACTTATACAATAATATAGCTTCTCTAAGTTAAAAAATCAGTAAAGGTATTTACACAGAACTTCCCTCGTTATTTGTGCATGGCGGTCACTAAAAAATTATTAAATATGAAATAACATTGAGAATAATAATGGAAATATAGTTGTAATTATTACAAAGAAGTCCTGATAACTTTTGGTCAAAAAAATAGTGCCCATCCAACAGCAAAAGTTCAATACTAAATAACAGGTCTACCATGAATTATTTCTTGGGATAACCACCCTGTATATTTTCCAATAAAAGTATAATAGCATATGCCAAATATTATTGCCATTAGACACATTTTCAGTTCCACTTTCACGCAGTGAAGTGGAAGTAGAGTGGTGGTTAAAAATTTCAATTTTTTTTTGAATTTTTTCAAAGCTGTTGGTTAAAAATTTTCAGTCTCTTTTCTTCTGCAATAGGTTCAGAATGTCATGAAACACGTAAATTTTAAATTTGAGCAAAGAAAAATAATTTTCCATCTGTTTTAGTGGTAATTTTTTTTTTTTTTAAATGTGTGAAAATAATTTTCAATTTTTTTTTTTTCTGAAATATGTTTAGAATGTCATGAAACGTGAAAATTTTAAATTTCAGCAAAAACAAATTTTTCCGTCTATTTTAATGGTATTTTTTTTCCAAAATGGTAAAAAATGATGCAATTTTTTTCCGAAATAGGTTTGGAATGTCATGAAACGTGGAAATTTTAAAGTTAAACAAAAAAATTTTTTCATCTATTCTATTTATAGTAAGTAGTGAAATAGATTTTATCAATTTTTTTTTAAATTTGTTTGAATAGGTTTAGAATGCCATGGAAACGTTGAAATTTTAAATTTGAACAAAGAAAAAAAAATTATTTTTTTTAAATTTTTCCAAAATGTTGGTTAAAAAATTTTCAAAATTTTTTCTTCTGATATAGGTTTAGAATGTCATGAAACGTGTATATTTGAAATTTGAGCAAAAAAAATTTTCCATCTGTTCTAGTGGTCATTTTTTTTCCAAAATGGTAAAAAAATGTTACAATTTTTTTTTTTTCCGAAGTAGTTTTAGAATGTCATGACGCGTGGAAATCATAAATTTGTGCAAAAAAAATATTTTCTTCTATTCTATAGTAAGTACTTACAGTGATGAATACATAAATTTTTTCAAGAAAATTTTTCAGAAAAACTTCTAAATTTGTTTTATACGTTTATAATGCCATGGAAACGTGGAAATTTTAAATTTGAACAAAAAAAAATCCACCTATTTTAGTGGTAAAAATTTTTTCAAAAATTTGGTAAAAAAATTTTCAAAAATTTTTTTTTTTTTAAATACGTTTAGAATGCCATGAAACGTGAAAATTTTAAATTTGAAGAAAAAAAAATTTCTCTTCCTATGTTTTAGTGGTAGAAATTTTTTCAAAAATGATTGAACAAAATTTACAAAAATTTTTTTTTTCTGAAATAGGTTTAGCGCGTCATGAAACGTGGAAATTTTAAATTTGAGCAAAAAAAATTTTTTTCACTATTTATTCCGTTTAGACGGTCCAATTCTAAGATAAATCTAAATTCTAAAATTATAAAATAAATTCTTAATATAAAAAACCTCAGAGAAAAAAATAAAAATAATGGTCCACCCTGTATATTTTTCAGTGAAAATTCTACCAGTTCTTCGCTGACAGTAGGGTTAACTACCTATCAAATTTGACTGCTCTCCGTCAAGTAGTTTTTTAGTTAATGCACCAACAGACAGACAGACAGACAGACAGACAGACAGAAAGACAGACAGACAGACAGACTGACGGAATTGAAAAACCTATATTTTCGGAATCTACGTGTTCTGAAACGTCAGAATCCGAAAAAATCTCGGAGGGTGATTTTTACTTCCCTCGCATACCGAAGGGAAGTATTGTATTCGAGAAAAAATCACCCTCCGAGATTTTTTCGGATTCTGACGTTTCAGATCACGGAGATTACGAAAATATAGGTTTTTCAATTCCGTCAGTCTGTCTGTCTGTCTGTCTGTCTGTCGGTCTGTCTGTCTGTCTGTCTGTCTGTCTGTCTGTCTGTCTGTCTGTCTGTTGGTGCATTTACTAAAAAATTACTTGACGGAGAGCAGTCAAATTTGGTGGGTAGTTGACGCTACTGTCAGCGCAGAAATGGTAGAAATTTCACTGGAAAATATACAGGGTGGACCGTCTAAACGGAATAAATAGTGAAAAAAATTTTTCTTCGCTCAAATTTAAAATGTCCACGTTTCATGACGCGCTAATCCTATTTCGGGAAAAAAAAATTTTGAAAATTTTTTTCACCATTTTTGAAAAAAATTTTTTTTGCTCAAATTTAAAATGTCCACGTTTCATGACACGCTAATCCTATTTCGGGAAAAAAAAAATTTTTTTCACCAACACTTGAAAAATTTTTTACTACTAAAATAATTGAAAATTTTTTTTTTCTTCAATTTTAAAATTTCCGCGGTTCGCGGCATTCGAAGCTTAATTAAAAAAAAAAATCAATTTTTTTTTTACCACTTGAAAAATTTTTTACTACTAAAATAGATGAAAAATTTTTGTTTCTTTCTTCAAATTTAAAATTTCCACGTTTCATGGCATTCTAAACCTGTTTCAAACAACATTTTTTTGAAAATTTTTTTACCACTAAAATAGACGGAATTTTTTTTTATTTCGTCAAATTTAAAATTTCCACGTTTCATAGCGTTCTAAATCTATTTAAAAGAAAAATTAGATTTTTTTTTACTTGCTATTTTTAAAAAGTTTTGCCACGAAGATATTTTTTTTTTCTTTGTTAAGATTTAAACTATCCACGTTTCCATGGCATTCTAAAACTATTCAAACGAATTTAAAAATGTTTTTGAAAAAAATTAAAAAAAAACTGGAAACATTTTTAATCTATTTATCACTACTATGAATAGACGAACAATTTTTTTTGCTCAAATTTAAAATTTCCACGTTTCATGAGATTCCAAAGCAATATCGGAAAAAAAAAATTTGCAACATTTTATTATAAATTTGGAAAAAAATTTAACACTAGAATAGATGGAAACATTTTTTTTTGCTCAAATTTAAAATTTTCACGTTTCATAGCATTCTAAACCTATTTAAAAAAATACATATAATTTTTAAATTTTAAACTTTTTTTACCACTACTATAGAATAGAAGGAAACTTTCCTTTTTGCTCTAATTTAAAATTTCTACGTTTGACATTTTAAACCCATATTAGAAGAAAACAATTTGAAAATTTTTTTACCAACATTTTTGAAAAATTAAAAAAAATTGAAATTTTTTAACCACCACTATACTTCCACTCCATTACGTGAATGTTGGATTGAAAATACAACAGACGGCAAAAATATCTGGCATATGCACCTATTATACTTTGATTGAAAAATATACAGGTTGGTCATCCCAAGAAATAATTCAGTCATGGTGGACATTTGTAAAGGTATTTGCGCAAGCCTGCCATATGTGGCACCTGCTATTTAGTATTGAACTTTTGCTGTTGGATGAACGATCTGTATATTTTTTTGACCAAAGCTTATCAAGTTTTCTTTGTAATAATAGCAATAACTATAGTCCGATTATTATTCTCAATGTCATTTCGTAATTATTAATTACTTCCACATCCACGTAGTGGATTGGAAGTATAGTAATCGTAAAAAAAATTTCAAAATTTTTTTTTATTGAAATCGGTTTAGAACGTCATGAAACGTCGAGATTTTAAATTTGAGCGAAAAAAAAATTTCTGTCTGTCGGTCTGTCGGTCTGTCGGTCTGTCTGTAACTTTTTTTGTCCGCACGCTTTCTCCGGAACGGTTTAAGATATTGACTTGAAATTTTGTACACGTATATATTACAATGAGATCTGGAACTGGATTGTTTTTTGAACATATCCGGTGAAGGGTTGGGGGGTAAATAGGGGTAAATATGGGGAAATATGTAAAGCAAGCTGGTAAGAGTACAGAAACTTGAAATTTGATGTATGTACTACAAGCCAAGGCCTCAGATTTTTTTATAATGTTTTTCAACCCCTCCCACCACCCCTTCTTCATTATTAAAGGGGTTGCTAAAATAAAATTGAGATATTCATTTGAAATTTGGTACACGTATGTATTATAACGACATCTGGAACTAGATTATATTTTGAAATGATTCCGTTGAAGGGTTGGGGGTTAAATAGGGGTAAATAGGGGAAAATAAGTAAAGCAAGCTGGTATGAGTACAGAAACTTGAAATTCAGTGTATGTATTAGAGGTTAAAGACTCAATTTTTTTAAAAATATTTTTCAACCCCCACACCACCCCGACTCCATTATTAAAGGGGTTGATAAAATAAAATTGAGATATTCATTTGAAATTTTGTACACGTATGTATTATAACGACATCTGGAACTAGATTATATTTTGAGATGATTCCGTTGAAGGGTTGGGGGTTAAATAGGGGTAAAGAAGGAAAAATAAGTAAAGCAAGCTGATAAGAGTACAAGAACTTGAAATTCGGTGTATGTACTAGAAGCCAAGGTCTCAGATTATTTACATTATTTTTCAACCCCCACCACCCCTACTCCATTATTAAAGGGGTTGATAAAATAAAATTGAAATATTCACTTGAAATTTGGTGCACGTATGTATCATAACGACATCTGGAACTAGATTATATTTTGAAAAGCTTCCGTCGAAGGGTTGGGGATTAAATAGGGGAAATAAGCAAAGCAAGCTGGTATGAATACAGGAACTTGAAATTCTGTGTATGTACTAGAAGCTAAAGACTCAAAATTTTTATAATATTTTTCGACCCCCCCACCACCCCTACTCCTATATTAAAGGGGTTGATAAAATAAAATTGATATGTTCATATGAAATTTGGTACACGTATGTATTATAACGACATCTGGAACTAGATTATATTTTGAGATTATTCCGTTGAAGGGTTGGGGGTTAAATAGGGGTAGATAGGGGAAACTAAGTAAAGCAAGCTGGTAAGAGTATAGAAATTTGTGATTTGGTGTATATACTATAGGCGATGGCCTCAGATTTTTCCATAATATTTTCCACCCCCCATCACCCCCACTCCCTTATTAAAAGAGTTGATAAAATTAAATTTAGATTTACATTTGAAATTTGTTACACATATAATGATACTTTAAACTGAATTATATTTTGACATGATTGCGTTGAACGAGTGGGGGTAGTTTGTGGCAAAATAAGTGAAGCAAGCTGGTAAAAGTACAGAAACTTGATATTCGGCGTATGTCTAGAAGCCAAGGCCTCATATTTTTTAGTAATGTTTTTCAACCCCCACCACCCTTAATCCATTATTAAAGAGGTTGATAACATGAAATCGAGATATTCACTTGAAATTTGGGACACGTAGGTATTATAACGACATCTGGAACTAGATTATATATTAAGATGATTCCGTTGAAGGATTGACGGTTGAATAGGAGTAAATAGGGGAAAATAAGTAAATCATGCTGGTAAGAGTATATAAATATGGGATTTGGTGTATATACTAGAAACCAAGGCCCCAGATTTCTTTCTAACATTTTTCAAACACCACCATCTCCTCTCCATTATTAATGGGTTTGATAACACATAATTGAGATATTTACTTGAAGGAAGTACACGAATGTATTGTAATGACGTCTGATTGAGATGATTTCATTGAAGGGGTGGGTCGTGGTAGGTTGTGAATAGAGGAAAATAAGTAGGGAAAACTAAAAACTTCATTTTTAACGTATTTGGTAGATACCAACGCCTCAAACTTTTCTATAATATCTGCTCCAAATATTATTAAAATTCTATGACCAATAATTTTCACATACTAGAGTGCAAATCTAATCAAGATCTTTACTTTAAAGTAACTTTGATGAAAAATCTGGATGTGGAAGTAGTGATTCCTTAGGCAGCGGTTTTTTTTAGAGTGACCGATATGCACAAATAACGAGGGAGGTTCTGTGTAAATACCTTTACCGATTTTTTCTCGAATACAATACTTCCCTTCGGTATGCGAGGGAAGTAAAAATTGTATCCAAGCCATATCAGAAACGTTTTAAATTTTTTGGTGACAAAGAATTACAGCTATTTTGAAACGGCTGATTAAATAAATGTGATTTTATTATTAATATCATAACATCATAAAGTAACAGTATGACATAATCTTATCTGGGGTATTTGCACAAAAGAAGTTTCCTGCAGAATGCTGACAGGCTTCTGTACAAATTATTCAATTTTGTTTCAGGAACATATCATTGTTCGCCCTCTTGCACCTAGATTTGCCAAGGTTCATTTTTATAGCTCTTGAGGCGTGTGGGTTAATCATGGAGATTGATTTTAAATATTCGTGATTTTTTCATCCACCCACAGAGAATAGCAAATTTTGGATATTTTCATTTGCACCTCTCTATATTGTTGCAATATAATGAACCCTAAAATAAAATAACGATCAACCCCAAACCCATCAACTGTGGGTGGTAGGTCATCTCCTTATTGATTTCTGGTGGAAAACATAAGTCAGTTACCTTCTTTATTAACTCATTTTTATAGAGCAAACGTACTAATTCGTGGAAGTTGTCTTCAAGTTATATGGTGGTTGTATTCACAGTTCCCAACAATGCAAGTGATTTCAGTATTGCTGATGATTCCTACAGATTCTAAAATACTTTAGTGCAAAATTCATTGCTAATTCTTGAAAATATGCCGGTTACATTTGTCCCAGCAAAGGCATGGAAAAAATGTATGATGCATGTGTCCGATACTTAATGATTTGACGACTTTTCAAATATCTATTTCTTTTTCAGTTTTTCCTCGACTGGTTACGATTACGACTTTCTTTGGTACTTGCTCATAAAAACTGATCAAAAGCACAAACACATTTGTATACTGACTGTGCACACAAATTTTCCATATTGTTGAGTTACACGAAGTATTAGAATAGTATCAGCTTCTTCATGATTATTGTCTTCTATGTTTATCAGTGGGATACATGATGTTACCACATGCTTAAATTTCTCTCAATTTCGAACTTTCTTGGCGATGTATTAAGTCAGTTTCTTTTTGGTTTTTATATTGGATAAAAATCTTTAAGGGAAATATTTTTTATTAATAATCCATTTGAGACACGATAAGATGAGCCAGAGTATTGTTGACATCTTTTTGTATTTGTTGTCAATGTTTAGAACAAGTGGAATTTCTACCCCTCCTAGGGCTTGAAGGGATGCTAGACTAAAAATATACGTACTTCTCAAATTCCTAGAACAAGTGGAATTTAAACTCCCTAAGAGGGTTGTAAGGGGTTGCTAGGGAAAATCATATAATCTCTTTTTATTTTCATAATCGATTTCAGCGTCCCAAAATACATAGGAGTAAGGGTGTCTACTCTGTGGGTTTCGATTTTTTTTGTGCCTGTATTACTAGATAAGACTATAACCCGAATCCATCCAATTCTCATCTTGCAATTCATTTTCTTTGCAAATAATGTATCATCTTATGATTGCCTATGTAAAACCACAGATTACGTCCATTAAAACATAGTAATTGATGAAAATAGTTCTCAGCAATAATTGCATAGTAATAAATTTCATTTTAACTATACAAGCAGCTTAGAATTAACATTAACGACCCCATGCATTATTCAAGTTTTTATTGATAAAAAACCCCTGCTAGTGATTATGTTTGGCACAAAGAAGTTATTTTTCTGCTAAACGCATATAAGCCTGATGGTCTTTTTGTGGGCGGATAGTCTATAACAATTTAAGTTTAATAGCCTACTGAACAATACTAGTCAGAGGTGGAAAATAAATCACTCAGAACAAAATCAATGATTATGATCTATTGAGTTTGCTATTTATTATCTTTGGCTTTTATTGATATTTGCTACTTTACAAGAGAGTAAATAAAATTATTTTAGAATAAATCCTTTTGTCTTCTGTAATAGAACATCATGAAAATCTGTTAATAGTAGCGTTGAGTAAATATACATAGTGGGGCCCCAGCCCACTAATTCTACATTGACATATACGACGGCAATCAAACTAAGACTCCGATTTGGGTTGGCTATCTGGTTGCCAAGTGTAAGCGAATCACTACGTCCACGTCCCGAATTAGTTCAGATTTAATTAAGTCCATAAAATTCGTACATTGGAAATTTAAGATATTGTAGTATTACCACCAAATCTCAATAATTTGATACTTAACAGTTCTTGGAGTCGCTAAGTGACTACATTTTAGGTTAACTTTACATGTTAGGTTATGTTAATCTGTGAGTGGGCTCTTGTCAGATCCTCCACTGTCACCATCTGGTCTGTCGTGGCTCACTCCTAGTTATAGCGCACTCAACAGATTCAGCTTTTAACAAAGCCGATAGTCTTGTTGGGTGAGAATCCGTCCAAGTCCTTTAGCCTCAGTCGCCCTTTGCCAAGCAGTAAATACCTGGTTCTTTCTGTAGCAGGACAGGTGCACAAAACGTGCTCTGCCGTTTCATCATCCTGCAGACACAGACGACATTCGGCGTTTTCCATCAGTCCCATTCTGTGTAGATGATAATTTAGTCTACAGTGCCTAGTGTATAGGCCAATAGAGTTCTTAGGTGTAGCCTATTTAACTGTAATAGTTTTCTAGTTCTTGACATAATGGAGTATGCAATAAACTCCTTTGAGTGAACTAATCCTGGTAGTTACCACCAGTACTGGATTATTTTCAATACAGATCAGGCTAGGATAGCAGCCTTGGCAGAATTTGCGGATATGTCAAGTACGGGTTCTGGTTATATAAATTTGGTGGCCGCGCCTTCTTTGCCCAAACAATCGGCATTGCCTTCCATTCCAGAGTAGCCAGGTATCCAGATCAGAGTCAGTTTGTTGTTTCTGCCCAGTCCGTTAAGACGTTCCTAGCAATCCTAAACCGTTTTAAAGTTACAAGGGTGGGATCCAAGAGCTTTCAGAGCCGCTTGACGGTCTGAAAATATTTTTATCGATCTGTATCTAGGCTGCGTATGTTCTAGCCTCCGTGCACACAGCTCAATGGCATGCAGTTGTGCCTGAAATATAGTCGCATTATCACCTAGTTTCGAAGTTATTCTTACCTTTGGTTTGAGATATCTATGAACCAACAACTGTCTGCCCTTTCTAGGTCCATTTTGTTCCGATACCACTCGTCTCTTCCAGGAAATAGGACTTTAAAGGGCAGTTCATGGTTGATCAAGGTAGGCATCATATCTGAAGGCATTCTTAGGATGATGTGACATTTCAAGTCATCCAAAAGCCTCCGTGATATTAGCTTGCGGCATAGTTACTGCTTGATGGCCTTTCTCTCCAGGTAAATATGGAGATGACGTAGTTCCAGGCGAACTTCCAGAATAACTGACAGCGGAGTGCTTATTGCACCAGTTATTGCTAAGAATGCTTGTCTCTATAATACAGGGAATTTGGCTTCGGTCGTTTGTTGTAGCCTCTTTGTACCGGTCACGTTTTGAAACACACTGTAGGTTAATTTGCAAATTTAAATTATGTGTGCCAATACGATAAAGCACGCGATTATTCTATGTATTATTTAAATTTAAATTATACGCGTTTAAATCTTATCGGCTAATCATGACAAATGCTTGACCAATAGCGTAGTAGCTTGTACCACCAAGCTTAGCGAATAGTAGACGATATACGCGCCAACTCTGGCTGAAAAGGAGACGCGAAAAAAATGGCGTAGAGGCGGTTGTAAACTTCTCGTACCCCATGAGAAGATAACAGTGCATGAATAACCTCGTTTTAGTGGCGTAGCTATACCGTCCCGTTATTTTGAGATATACCGTGTGTTTTGGACATAAAAATATAGTGTTCAACTGCCGATCCAGTTTATGTCCAAGTTATTAATTGTCGGGCTATTTTTGTTATTAATTTTACGTACAGTTAGTAATATTTTCCTTTTGTGTGTCTATACGTAATCCAGCTAAGCTTAATTATGTCATCGTAAAAATTATTTGTTTACAACGCCCTGGCCAGACCGCGTTTAGTTTAGTTTCATTATTTACTGTATACGGCTTCTTATTATATGTACAATTTTTGCTTTGTCTTTTGTTATATGTCAGATGTTAATGGTTTGTTTATATGATTATTCTGACGAAAGTTTTTGTAAAGTTTGCCCACAACCCGATGTCAATTACTCTGTCTTTGTGTATTTTTTTAGTAAATCATTAAAGTAACTTAAATTCAATGATTCGTTTTATTTCCACTTAAGAAAGTTTAATGTTTCACCTTGGACCACTAAACAATTAAGGCATTCGCTATTATCTTTACATGTATTCACTCTTACAGCTCGGAAAGATTTTTGCCATTATTGTGGTCAGCAAGTAACATTCTTTCATATGTCGTTCACTCCTATATTATTCTAATCCTTCCACGTGTCAATCACTGTTTCCATCCATCCATCAATTTGCCGATAAATTCAAATAATTTAATGCAGGTAAAACTAAGAAATTGTCAAGTGCATAGAAAATTAAGATACGTTTTTTTCTAAGTAAACAATGTACAATCAGGTCTCGCGTAGATGCACATCAACGCCTAACAGTTAATTTTAAAAACCTAGATTTATTATCCTTAACAATTTTTATTAAAGAATCTAGATCTTTCCTGGAGCCTTCCCTGCTTCCCTGACGAGAAATTTGGAGTGGACCTACTCGACACTATTTCTTATTCTGCACAACAACTGTTATTTGAAATATTTTAAATTCTACCAAAAATTTCTGTTGGATCCTCCTTGGAACTGTCCCTAATTTCATTCATTTTCTAATACTATTCTTCTCATACACTGACAAACAAATGAGATGATGATTCGGATATATTTGTTATTTTCGGTCTTCCAAAAGTCCATTTTCATTACAGTATGAAATTTATGTTTTTCGCGACGCCAATACTTTATGTGCAAATGAGAAGGTAAAATCCGCTGCCGAGGAAATCACTACTTCCACATCCACATTTCCCACCTGTTTAAATGAAGACTTCTTGTCACTATATTTGCACTTTAGTACGTGGAAATATTTGTTCATAGAATTATAATACTATAATATTTGTAATCGTCTGCCTCAAGTTGGTAATGGTTGATGCGAACCTTATTTTTTTGTTCTCTTACACACACCAAGTCACTCTTTCATTTTGTTAAATCCGTTAATAACGGAGTAGGGATGGTAGTGTCGATGGCTGATGCCATAAAAGAAATAGAGACCTGAATTTCTGGACATTTACTAGGTTGCTTTACTTATTTACTCCTATTGCCACCCAACCCTTAGACGAAATATGTTCAAAATATAGTCCATTATAATATACTTATACGTGTAAAAAATTTCAAGTCAATATCTGTATTTTGTTGTGTTAACCCCGTTAACAATGGAGTAGGGGTAGTGGTGGGGTGGCAGATATCATAAAAAATTTGAAATTATGGTTCCTAATTTATACACCAACTTTAAATGTGTTGGACTCTTACTATCTTACACTACTGATTTGTCCCCAACCCTTCACCAAATAAGCTCAAAATATAATCCAACACTGTGCGAATCACAGTATCTTAGCCACCGCTTTGAATATAGACACATAGAATTCAGTTCCACATCTCGTTCTAATGCATGCGAGTACCAAATTTTGAGTCAATATGTCAAACCATTCCTAAATCACAATTTTTGTTACATATATATGGGTTTATACCGTTCTGCACTGTCTTCCAATTCCTAATCTCCACCCGTCTCTGTCTCTCCACATATCATCCAAATCTCTTTTCCCAACTTCATTGTCAGTACCCCCTCTCCAGCTTTTTCTTCTCCGTATTATTCTTCCTTGTGGGTTCCAATTTATAATTTTGGTTGGTATTCTGTCGTGTGGCATTCGTTAAACGTGCCCATACCATTTTCATGCCCCGGTATTTATAATAATAATAATAATAATAATAATAATAATAACAATACAATGTTTTGTTGAGGGACGTACCGTGCTAATCCCCAAGAAGGGAGATTTGTCCGATCCAAGGAATTATAGGCCAATCACCTGTCTGAACTCCTGCTACAAGATATTTACACGTATCTTGTATGCTAGGACACTAAGGCAGGTTGATCCGGTCTTCCAGCAGATTTACGAGCAGCGTGGCGCCAAGAAGGGCATGGCAGGTTGCAAAGACAGCCTGCTGATAGACCGCTGTATTACGCAGGATTCTGTGCAGTACAAGCGGAACCTATCTATGGCCTGGATTGACTATCGTAAGGCATTTGACACTACATCGCACGAACTACTGGTGCATTTGCTCAAATGTCTTGCAGTAGCAGAGCCACTAGTGAGATGCATAAAACAACTACTGCCGCTCTGGAGGACTCGCTTCACCATAACATCTGGTGCACAGCGGGTTACAACAGAGCAGGTGGTATTCAGAAGAGGAGTTTTCCAGGGAGACTCTCTGAGTCCCCTCCTCTTTTGCATCTCACTGCTGCCGTTATCTGTTGAACTCCGCCAAACTCGCGGGTACCATTGTGGACCACCCAGCAACCGGAGGCATAAGGACACTCATCTATTCTATATGGATGACCTCAAACTGTATGCCTCCGGAGAGCACGAACTTCAGAATGCTCTAAGGGTGGTCAAGGAGTACACGCGGGCCATTGGCATGGAGTTCGGGTTGGACAAGTGTGCGGTCGTCCATTTCAAGAGAGGACGATGCGGGGACTTTGCTGAAGACGCGCAACTCGCAGACGGAAGCATCCTAAGACATCTGGATGCCGAAGAGACCTACACATACCTGGGTGTGCAACAACATCACATCCAGGATGTGCGGCAAGTTAAAGAATCTCTCCGCGGCAAGTACAGACGCCTACTCCGAAAGATTTGGTCATCAGAACTTTCGGGGAAGAACAAGGTGTCTGCGACTAACATGCTTGCCGTTCCTGTCCTGCTCTACTCCTTTGGGGTAGTCAAATGGACTGTAGATGAGCTGCGCCAATTAGATAGAAGTACCCGCAAGATGATGAATATCAATAGGGGTATTCATCCTAGATCGTCCGTTCCTCGTGTGTACCTCTCACGTCAACGGGGGGGCCGAGGACTCTTGGGTCTGGAGTGTCTGCATGGCAGAGTAGCACTAAGTATGGCATGCAACATCCTAAGGAGCTCAGACCCGCTTCTGCAATTAGTGAGAGATCACGAAAATGCAGGAGTAGGTGCAGGACTGTTTAAGGCGGCAAAACGAGCCACAGATGAACTTGGTCTCGTATTCGACAACAGACGAGGAGGCCGGCGCGGTGCTGACCCAGAGTCAGTCACTGAATTACAGCCACCTCGCCTGAAGGCCCAAATAAAAGCTGCCTAACAGAAATATCTGTTTAGGTAGCATGTCGATAAACCCAAGCACGGGGTGTTCTATAAGAACCTAGAAACACTGGGTTTATCGACTAAGCTGACATTCGCCTTTTTAAGGTCAGCTGGGCTAAAGTCGGAGACCGAGGGATTCATTGTGGCCTGCCAAGATGGTGTAATCAACAGTTTGGTTTACCGAAGCCGCGTAATGGGTATAGAGGTTCCTGATATTAACTGCAGGACCTGTCGTCAGGCGCCGGAATCGCTCATGCATTTACTGTCTGCATGCCCGGTATATGCAATTTCGGCATACATCCATCGCCATAACGCGGCGTTACGGGTGCTGTATTACCATCTACGGCACTCGTACGGAGTAGACCAGACACCAGTGCTGCCTTACGTCCCCGGAGACATCGAGTCCGTTGTTGAGAACGAGAGGTGCCGAATTTACTGGAACTTCTCCTTTCCGACAATCAGGCTAATTCAAGCCAACATGCCTGATATAGTCCTCCTCGACCATCAAAACAAGGTGATGTTTGTGATCGAGTTCTCAGCACCTGCTGAGCCAAACATCGCTTTGAAAGAGGAGGAAAAACGGACCAAATATGGTGATCTCCGGTACGAGCTCCAAGTGCTGTACCCAGGCTACTCGGTCAAGATGGTCGTTCTAATAATCGGTGTACTCGGAGGTATGAAGCCTACGCTGCTCTCGGAACTGAAGACCATACCAGCCTGTCGGAAATCAGCCGAATGGCTAGCAGGCCAAATGCAGAAAGCGGTCATCTTGGGGTCCCTTCGCCTACTTAGAGCACATGAATCTGTAATGTACAGTCACTAACCCCACAGGTCATGGGGAGTGGCTGTTATTATCGCCGGCGCGGCTACCGTGTGGTGTCGGTCGGAAAGCACGGAAGCCCTGTCCGGCAACGGTGAAACCGAAAAAAAAAAAAAAAAAATAACGATACCTTTATTTTCCTTTCAGACAGCACAATCATGTATAGGAATCGTCAGAATTTGACATGCAATTATGCTACAAAAATTCATCTAATGTATAAAAACAATTGTTTAATAAATATAGTCTTAATTTTAGTTTAAAACTATTCACATTTTTTGCATCTTTGATGTCGTCAGATAAACAATTAAACAGTTTCAGACCTAGACAGTTGGGTGCATTTATCGATATATTGTGTTTATAATAAGGAACATGAAATTCTTCTTTTTGTCTTGTGTTTCTAGCATGAAACTTTATATTCGTCATAAATTTAGCTTTATTACTGTAAACATATATACACAAATCATAGATTAAAATACTAACAAGGGTTAAAATTTTGTGTTTTCTAAAAACATCTCTGCAAGAACAGGTACTGGAAATCCCTGCCATGTCTCTTAAAATTCGTTTCTGTACAACAAAAACATCCGCTGATAAGGTGGAGTTTCACCAAAAGGCAATGCCATACCTTAGTCTGGACCCGACTTGTGCGTGATATAAATTTAATAGTTGATCTTTTGATAGAATGACTTTTAAACTTCTTATCAAATAAAAGATCGAATTCATTTTGATATTAACTGCTCACAGTGTACCTTCCAGTTGAGACACTCATCTAATGTTATTCCCAGGAATTTAACATTTTTACTGTTTGGGAGACTGTTGTCATTAATTTTAATGTCTAAATCCATGCAACTTTTTTGTCGGTTGTGAGATCTTATACATTGGGTCTTATCAGTATTTAAGAATTGTTTATAAAAACACTACCAGTCGTAAAATTCTTTTAAGGAAATATTGCATTTATGCTCCAATAAATTATCTAATCTATCAGATATCAACAGAGACTGGTCATCTGCATACATTATCAAGTTGGCGTCCGATGTCAAAGTATCAAGTTCGTTGGTATAAAGTAAAAACAGAATCGGCCCCAGAACAGAGCCCTGAGGGACTCCCGGACTATTTACCTTGTGTCCTGAGCTGACACTACCGACATTTCCATCGGAGGAGTATGTTACAGATACATACAGTTGTCTATTTTTCATAAAAGAGGCTATCCAATCCCAAGCTCGAGCACGAATACCATAGGCATAAAGTTTTATTAATAATTTGTCATGATCGACACAGTCAAATGCCCTGCTGAGATCACAGAATATCCCAACAGGGCACTCACCAGCCTCGATATAGTCAATGAGTCTCTCAAAGAAAGCATACATAGCAGTATGTGTGGATTTTTTAGAACTAAAAACATGTTGATTTTCCCTCAAAATATTATTAGTTTCACAAAAGTTCATAAGCCGATGTAAGAAAGCATATTCAAAAATTTTTGAGATACCCGACGGGATAGTTACAGGTCTATAATTTTCAACCATATTTGGCTCATTCTTTTTATATGTAGGTACAACTTTACCTATTTTTAGGCTACTTGGAAATTTTCCAGACATAAATGATAGGTTTACTAAAAAAGTAATAGGTTTTATGATTACACAAATAATTTTCTTTACGATAAAGGAGGGAATCTCATCAGGTCCGGCTGAGCGTTTTTTAATTTTAATTTTAGTAAATTGTACAGCTCTTTCTCTAGAAAGGGTTCCAAAGAGATCGCTTGGTTATGGTAAGGTACATCTTTAATAGGAGCGTTATTTGGCGGTATATTATTGACAATATCTAAAGGCGCTTTTAAGAAATACTCACTAAATATGGAGGCTATCTGATCCGGATCGTCACATAGCCTTCCGTCCTTTTTCACTGTTATGTTTTTATGAATTTTCTCTTTACCCGCCAATTCTGTTATCACCTTCCACGCAGCTGAAGGTGGATTATCTGAATTTATTATTTTATTTTAATAATACTGTTTTTTAATATTAGTCACCAACAGTTCGTGTCTCTTTTTCGAATTTTTATATACAGGCGCTGAATTTGGGTACACTTTTTTCATGTTATGCAACTCTTTAAGATTCCTACTTGATACCTTGATGTCATCATTCACCCACTCTTCCTTATTGCTGTTTTTATAAAATTTGCATAAAGGAAAATGTATGTTAAAATCATATAGCAATATCTTGTGAAAATGATCAAATGCCGCATCAATGTCCGTGAAATTATAAAGATCCGACCAGCTTTCACGCTCAAGAGCAGAATGAAGGTTTAACATAGCGTTCTCATTGTAACTTCTTTTGAAGTAGGAGCATCGAGGATTATTATTTATTTTTGGACTACATTCAAATAGCACAGTCTTGTGATCAGAAATATCATTATCATTCACACATGCTAAAGTATGATCTGTCATGTTCGTAAAAATATGATCAATGATAGTGGAGGTACGGCTCGTTACGCGGGTCGGCCACCTTACCATCGGATGAAGGTTAAAACCAAATAATATATTACATAGTTTCTCATCAGTGAGATTTCTAGAATTTAGAGACGAGTCCAAATTGAAATCCCCGTTTAAAATTATACTGACATTTGGGCGAAATGGCATATCTAATATGTCATACCTACATATTGTGGCGTTAAAAATGATTCCTACTATTATTATTATTATTTACTACCAACTTAGTAAAAAAAAAGTGTATTAATAGTAAAGAGAAAATCAAACCAAAATAAATATCAATACCCCTTGTACGAATACTAACTGAACTGACTGCCTGCTAGCTAACAGTTGGAGGTTGGGGCAGGTTCAAATTTTAAAAAAGTGTATATTAGAGAGGGCGCCACATGATTTGAGCCATTGTGTTGTTATGTGTTGCCAGTTCGCCGTAAACCATGAAATTAGCAAAAGACAAATTATTAGATTTGGGCTCGTAAAAGTAAATTTATTTTCGTTAAAACCAACAAAAATATATGGAAAGATTAAATGAACAACTCTATAAAAAAAATGTATAATATATTACTGTATGTAAAAACTCACATGAACAAAAAGATAGTGACTTGAAATTCAAATATGCTAAAAAAAATTTACTTTAAGTGAATATCACTACCTATATAACTAGTAGCTATAAAAAAAACTAACCTACTTATATGACAATGAATATACCCGCGTTCAGATATTAATTAATAATAAAAAAAAATAAAATAACCTCGCAATACTCAGATGTTAGCATGAACGCACCGCAATATAGCTATATGTTGGCTCACAAATATGTATAAAAGTGTACCCAAATTTTGGGGTAGAGTGTATATAATCGTATTTAAAATGTTCATAAATTTTTACGCTGAGTATATATATGCACAATAAAGATGGAACCTAAATTATGTCGTTGAGTATATAAAGATTTTAAAGAAAAATATGAACCTAAATTTTTAAGCGGGGTATATATACAACATATATGCTAAATGATGTAACAAAAAGAAGTAATAATAATGATTAAATTAATGCTCCAAAATATACTATTATAAGTATTACTGGTTAATAAATTACACAAAAATTAATATGACTCTATGACTTCAGCTATTTTATATATGTACACACATAATTAGATATAAAATCATCAAGAATTTTAGCAAAATCAATCAATCATTAGCAATAATCAAATCAGTAGTAATAAAAAGAAAACTTGCGTGACTCCTGGTGTGACTAGTGGGTGGTGATGGCTGAACTGTGGTTGTAGGATGAAACTCATGCAGCAAAATAAACTCCAAACTCAAACTTCCAATATATCTCCGGAAAAATTCCTCTCAATGAACTAACCATAAAATGGTAGAACCATAAAATCATAAAGCAAATCCAAATATAAAAATCCGGGAACAAAATCCAGAAATTAAAAAAAAAACCCTGGGGAGGAAAAATTGTTGTAAGATCTGTCTTACAAAAAAAATGCAATAATCACGTAAAAATTACACTTATTTTTGCAGGAAAATGAACAGAAGAAATTTATATTTAATTACATACCTTTTACAAAGGGTTTTATTCCAAAATATCCAAAAAACGACTGTCTCATTAAATGACACGGCGTGGCGATGGTAATGGTAGTGTTTAATCCCCAATTTGGGTGTGATTTTCTTCAAAATATACTATCTAATAGCTTCTCCACCAAAAATAACAACCGAAAATCACAGTGGCACAACTCTAGATACTATTCCCATAAAGGATGATTCAAGATCACAAATTTACTAGGCGGCCGAACTACCTTTGCCGAAATCAAGACAGGAAGTGAATATATATGTCAAAAAGACAAAAGATTGAAGGATTTTTCCACCCACATTAAAGCCTATTTGAAAAAAGATTAAAGAGAAGAGTTTGTCCCTTGATCGATAGATGGCGCACGAACGATAAGAATTATTTTATGCAAATGCCTATTAAAAATTATAATCACACTATAAAATGTTGTGATCTTAAACACACTTAAGTCCTATAGTAAATAAATAATTTAGTTGTTCATATTTAAATAAATGATTTCACAGATCCTCCAGAAGAAATAGTAGCAATTTGACAGATTGATATGACGTCATTAATCGCATTGTTTACAATAATAAATTGTTGTTAGTGCTCTATTACAACTGCAATTACTGAGGTGAGTATGTACTAGTTCGATAGGGAATATATTTTAGGGCCTATCTGTTCAAAATCACTAAATTTGAATGAAACAGTAACTAGAGGTAAAAATGTTAAAATTGTAAATAATAAATAATTTATTTTTCAGGGACCTGTGAATGGATTCTCACTTTACTTATGTCAATAATCTAGTTAGGGTGAGTACTTTTTATTACAACTAGTAAGAATACTCGATTAATCAATTTTGGAAGTATTTCTCTACATAACCTTATTTTTTATTTTTCCAATTTTAGGCATTCACGCAAGATTAACTCATTGTGTAACTAGTCCAGACTTTAGACTAGACACAACTAAAGGAAACAATACCAAAACAACCTATAGAAAACCTTTCCTACACAGCCAAACTAGTAAGTGAAAATTTAGACTACGATAGCTACGATGAGGTTCGGAGCCATATTTTGGTGAAATGTTCTTGGGCAAAATGGGATGCTAGCAGAGCAGACAGGTAAGTAAATATAAACAATTTGAGTTAGGTAGCCTAATATTAATACATTTTACAGGGTGTTACCAGAAAAATTGTCCATTTGTGCAGAAAAATCACTTATATTTCCTACAGAAATTAATCAGCACTGGTATACTTAGTAAATTATTGTTGTTAACTTGCATCTAATTATGTTGTACTGTATGTTCAAATAAATTAGGCTAAATAAATTGTCATAAATAATGTATTTGTTTAATAATTATTTCTAATGGAAAATCTGACTGCAACAATCCCCCCCTTTCTTGAAGAAGATTAACCGATTTCGGTTAATTTTCACACGAAGGCGCACTTTTTAGATCTTTAATATGCCAAGTTCCCTTGAGAACTTTCTTGTCACGATCCCTTAACGTGTACGTCCATGGGGAAACTTTTTCATGAATATAGTATGGACCGATATACTTCGGCGCTAGCTTTGCAGAATAATAATTAGCAGCATTGGAGAGAGTGTAATTTCTCTTCCACACCAATTCACCAGGTTTATATTGTTCATAGCGTTTACGCAAATTGTATGTGGCGCAACTCCTTTCTCCTGCTACTTCCAAACGCTTACGAACATCCTCAAACATTTTCTTAAACGTTAAATTCTTCGTAGCTTCACTTGTCTGATTTCCGTCTTCTACATCTGGTAGTGATTCAATCATATAATCATCGCCAGACAACATCATATTTCTACCAAAGTTCACAAAATACGGAGTCAAACGAGTAGTTTCGTGTTTCGCAGTACGCAGAGCACACGCAAGCTCAGGTAAATTTATATCCCAATTTCGATGGTTTTCCTTTACATATATCGACAACATTATCTTGAGAGTACCATTAGTTCTTTCCGTAGGGTTTGCACGGGGATGATAATTAGCATTATATTTACAATCAAACTTAAATTCATTTGAGAAATCAGTAAATTTCTTACTCCTAAATTGTGGTCCATTGTCACAAATAACCTTCCTAGCAACTCCAAAAATTAAAAATACATCTTCCCTAATTCTCTTGACAATACTTTCTGTTGTAGCTGTTCTCAAAGCAAATACAAGAGCAAATTTACTCAGATAATCAGTAACTACTAAAATAAACGAATTCCCCTTCTTTGAACGTGGAAGTGGTCCCATTATGTCGACGGATATCATTTCCCAAGGGCGATCTACTTTTCGATGTGGTACCATCCTGTCCGCTGGTGGTTTATTACTTGGCTTATGAGCTGCACACATCAAACACTTCCTGATGTAGTTGGCAACATCACATCTCATTTTCGGCCAGTAATATTTTTCCGTTAGCCTCGAGTACGTTTTATAAACGCCCATGTGTCCACTTCTCGGAGGATTATGCGCTGAGGCAATAATACTTTCTCTGTCACCCTTTGGTACAACCAACTTCCAAAAATCTGCACCATTAGCCAACTCTGGGTAATCCTGTTTGACATACTTATAGAGTTTGTCATCTGATACTCTCCAATTCCTGAATCGCAAAGGGAAAAGTTGAACATTTTTCATCATTTTCATGTACCACTTGTCCGAGATTGGTTTGATATGAACGTCATTTTCTACAGTTTTCACAGAATCCACAACAGGAACAGCTCTGGACAAGGTATCAGGTACTATGTGATCTTTGCCTTTTCTATGTACTACCGTATAATCGTATTGCTGAAGCCTTACCGCCCATCTTGCAAGTCGCCCACTAGGGTCCTTTAAGTTATGAAGCCATTTTAGAGAATAATGGTCTGTGACCACCGTGAACGGCACACCTTCCAAATACGGACGTAATTTTTCCACTGCATACAACAAAGACAAAAGTTCTCTTTCCACCACTGAGTAATTTCTTTCTTGTTTTGATAGCGACCTACTCAGAAAACATATTACACGATCGCCATCTTTGTGGGGTTGCGTAAGAACGGCCCCTATGCCATATCCTGACGCATCTGTCTCTACAACGAACGGCAGTGTATAATCAGGACAGCTCAACACTGGCGCCTCCACCAAACACTGTTTAATTCGCTGAAAGGCATTTTCACACTCTGCTGACCACTCAAATTTCCTGGTTTTCCTAAGCAACTGGTTAATAGGAGCAATAACTGTTGAAAACTCAGGCACAAACCGCCGATACCAAGAAAATGTTCCCACTATTCGACGAACTTCGCTAACATTCTTCGGTGCCGGTAATTCTAACATTGCACGAATTTTATCGGGATCAACATGTAGTCCATTCCTATCCACCACATATCCAAGATATTTCATCTCTGGCCTACAAAATTGACATTTCTCCAAACTAATGGTTAGGTTGGCTTCTCTTAATCTCCTAAAAACTTCTTCAATGACTTCCAAATGCTTTTCAAAGGTTTCTGTCACTATAACCACGTCATCTAGATACACAAATACATAAGGTTCCAGTTTCGGTCCTAAAACACGATCTATTAACCTCTGCCATGTTGCTGGAGCATTATGTAAGCCGAAGGGCATTCGACGAAATTGGAAAAGACCCCTGTTAGGGACAGTAAATGCTGTGAAAGGTCTGGACGTTTCCGCCACAGGAACCTGATGGTATGCAGATTTTATGTCTAAGCTAGACAAATAAACTGCGTTCTTAAGTTTGTCCAAGATGTCTGCTATTTTTGGTAATGGATAACTATCGCGCTCAGTCACAGCATTTAGCTTGCGATAGTCGACACAAAACCTAAAGGTATTATCCTTCTTTTTAACCATCACAATCGGTGAAGCCCAAGGACTATTAGATTCTTCCACGATTCCTTGCTGAAGCATATCTTCCAATTCCTTATCTATATATTTCTGTATTACCGGAGAGACTCTGTAATACCTTTGCTTAATTGGTGCTGATTTTGTGACTATCACGTGTTCAGCCATATTTGTGCATCCTAGTGATTTACCCATCAATTCTACGTTTCGATCAATCACAGCTTGTAGACGATTTTTTTCAAGGTTGCTCAAAACTGTTTGACTCCTCACTTGTTGGATTGACAAAATTTCTTGATTCTCAGAAAAATGCCACTCATTGGAACGTAAATCTGGTACAATACCCATTCTACACCAGAAATCTTGACCTAATATAAGTGTTTTCGGTAGCTCAGGGATAACGACAACATCCAAAACCACTACCTTATCTCTTACCCGCATTGGCAAGGTACACTTCCCAATACTTCTACATGTCTCCCCATTGGCTACCGTAACCGCTGTCTTATTATTTGAATCAATAGAAATCCCTAGTCTTCCTACCAAATTCCAACCATCACTTCCCAAAATCGTGCATGTAGCTCCGGAGTCCAATAAACCTAACAGTTCAATGCCCAATATATCCACCTTAAGGTAAGGTCTTTCGTCGTCCTTAGCATGGTCCAATATAAAGTCCAACACCGGAAATATACGATTAGCCGAGATCCCAGTTGCAACGCTATTGGCTCGGCCTCCTAAGAGCGTCGCTGCGCGTTTCCCAAAGTAGAACAATTAGGACAAGTCCTTACAGTATATCCTTCCTTTTTACACCTAAAACAATGTATTTTCTTAACTGACGTACAACCAATAGCTCGGTGACCTGGCTTGTGACATCTGAAGCAAATTACTTCTTTGGCCTTTCCACTAGCCTGCGGTTTTCCTAAATCCATCGTGTTCACCTTCTCTGCGACGTCTTCAACATAAGCCAAATCTGGTTCCAGAGTACCTGCGCGCCGAGGTGGAGGTTCATGAAAATTTTCTATATTTTCATTCCTCTCACCCAG
Source organism: Stenurella melanura (assembly GCA_963583905.1). Classification (NCBI taxonomy): domain Eukaryota; kingdom Metazoa; phylum Arthropoda; class Insecta; order Coleoptera; family Cerambycidae; genus Stenurella; species Stenurella melanura. The sequence goes on along the minus strand of OY757317.1, from coordinate 36,069,428 downwards.
CTTCCTACATATCGCACGAAGTTCAACAATGGATGATACTTCGCGTAAACCAATTCCTTGTTGAAGTGAAGGTCGAATATTCCTTAAAAGAATAGCAATCTTCGCTTTCTCTGAGATTGGATAGGTTAACCGATTAAAGTAACTATTCATGATGGCTAAATATATTCCAATAGATTCATCCTTTGCTTGGGTCCTCTTTTCTATTTCCTTAAGTAATTCTTCATCATGCCTTCCTCTCCTAAATTCTAGTTTAAACTCTTCTATTAAATCCTCCCAACTATTGATATGTCTTCGAATATCTTGATAAAATGATAGTGCCTTTCCGGAAAATAAGTCGATACCAGAGTCCAGTAGTGTATCTTTCGAAACATGACGAGCTACTCGAAGTTCTTCAACCTGTTCCAGAAATGCGCTCAATGACATTTCTTTCAAATTGCCACTAAACTTTATATTCCATTTACTTGGAGGGATGGATTTGACAGAGCTACTTGTGCTCGGGCGAACAAGTTCGTCCACAGGCGATGACCTTGACACATTTCCAATACCATCATTAAAGGTGTTACTCTCCAGATTTTTTTCCAAAATTCCTACAACAGGTGGTATATCTTGACTTTTCTCATCATGTGCATCGAGTATTCCGATAAACTTATCCATCAACGACAATGTAAGGGCCAGTAGCTCAGACTTATTCTTCATCTTTTCAACATCTTCAGTAACCATGTTATCCAGACGACCTAATATATGAGCAAACTTCGTCTGCATCTTCAACGCCTCTCCACTTTTCCGTGGTTGATCAAAACTAGATATCACCGTTGCAAGTCCGTCCAATTTTTCTTTTACTGCATTACAATCTTCTTCAAAAGTGAAAGGATATTTGGGGTATCTTAAACTATCCCCACTTTTCTCCATTTGGAAAGCCACAGATAATCGACCACGCATTTCATCAACATTACCTGTACTAATACCACGTACTGTAAGTTCATAGACCAGTTCATCCTTATCTAATTTATTTATAACAATTTTTCGAGCCATTTTTATATTATAAATCAATTTTCTAAGTGTATAATAATCAAAATATCAAACTTAAGTTGGAAAAAATAGTCACACAAGCAAACAACAACAAATGGAAATATATTCAAAAATTCAAAAAAAATTAAAGTCCAAAAATATATAAAAGAATTTTTTTTTTTTAATTCAAATGGAACTTACTCTTAAATCTTCTTATATATACAAGAAAAAACACAAATCGCCCCACGTTGGGCGCCAAAAATGTGGCGTTAAAAATGATTCCAACTATTATTATTATTATTTACTACCAACTTAGTAAAAAAAAAGTGTATTAATAGTAAAGAGAAAATCAAACCAAAATAAATATCAATACCCCTTGTACGAATACTAACTGAACTGACTGCCTGCTAGCTAACAGTTGGAGGTTGGGGCAGGTTCAAATTTTAAAAAAGTGTATATTAGAGAGGGCGCCACATGATTTGAGCCAGTCAGTATTGTGTTGTTATGTGTTGCCAGTTCGCCGTAAACCATGAAATTAGCAAAAGACAAATTATTAGATTTGGGCTCGTAAAAGTAAATTTAGTTTCGTTAAAACCAACAAAAATATATGGAAAGATTAAATGAACAACTCTATAAAAAAAATGTATAATATATTACTGTATGTAAAAACTCACATGAACAAAAAGATAGTGACTTGAAATTCAAATATGCTAAAAAAAATTTACTTTAAGTGAATATCACTACCTATATAACTAGTAGCTATAAAAAAAACTAACCTACTTATATGACAATGAATATACCCGCGTTCAGATATTAATTAATAATAAAAAAAAATAAAATAACCTCGCAATACTCAGATGTTAGCATGAACGCACCGCAATATAGCTATATGTTGGCTCACAAATATGTATAAAAGTGTACCCAAATTTTGGGGTAGAGTGTATATAATCGTATTTAAAATGTTCATAAATTTTTACGCTGAGTATATATATGCACAATAAAGATGGAACCTAAATTATGTCGTTGAGTATATAAAGATTTTAAAGAAAAATATGAACCTAAATTTTTAAGCGGGGTATATATACAACATATATGCTAAATGATGTAACAAAAAGAAGTAATAATAATGATTAAATTAATGCTCCAAAATATACTATTATAAGTATTACTGGTTAATAAATTACACAAAAATTAATATGACTCTATGACTTCAGCTATTTTATATATGTACACACATAATTAGATATAAAATCATCAAGAATTTTAGCAAAATCAATCAATCATTAGCAATAATCAAATCAGTAGTAATAAAAAGAAAACTTGCGTGACTCCTGGTGTGACTAGTGGGTGGTGATGGCTGAACTGTGGTTGTAGGATGAAACTCATGCAGCAAAATAAACTCCAAACTCAAACTTCCAATATATCTCCGGAAAAATTCCTCTCAATGAACTAACCATAAAATGGTAGAACCATAAAATCATAAAGCAAATCCAAATATAAAAATCCGGGAACAAAATCCAGAAATTAAAAAAAAAACCCTGGGGAGGAAAAATTGTTGTAAGATCTGTCTTACAAAAAAAATGCAATAATCACGTAAAAATTACACTTATTTTTGCAGGAAAATGAACAGAAGAAATTTATATTTAATTACATACCTTTTACAAAGGGTTTTATTCCAAAATATCCAAAAAACGACTGTCTCATTAAATGACACGGCGTGGCGATGGTAATGGTAGTGTTTAATCCCCAATTTGGGTGTGATTTTCTTCAAAATATACTATCTAATAGCTTCTCCACCAAAAATAACAACCGAAAATCACAGTGGCACAACTCTAGATACTATTCCCATAAAGGATGATTCAAGATCACAAATTTACTAGGCGGCCGAACTACCTTTGCCGAAATCAAGACAGGAAGTGAATATATATGTCAAAAAGACAAAAGATTGAAGGATTTTTCCACCCACATTAAAGCCTATTTGAAAAAAGATTAAAGAGAAGAGTTTGTCCCTTGATCGATAGATGGCGCACGAACGATAAGAATTATTTTATGCAAATGCCTATTAAAAATTATAATCACACTATAAAATGTTGTGATCTTAAACACACTTAAGTCCTATAGTAAATAAATAATTTAGTTGTTCATATTTAAATAAATGATTTCACAGATCCTCCAGAAGAAATAGTAGCAATTTGACAGATTGATATGACGTCATTAATCGCATTGTTTACAATAATAAATTGTTGTTAGTGCTCTATTACAACTGCAATTACTGAGGTGAGTATGTACTAGTTCGATAGGGAATATATTTTAGGGCCTATCTGTTCAAAATCACTAAATTTGAATGAAACAGTAACTAGAGGTAAAAATGTTAAAATTGTAAATAATAAATAATTTATTTTTCAGGGACCTGTGAATGGATTCTCACTTTACTTATGTCAATAATCTAGTTAGGGTGAGTACTTTTTATTACAACTAGTAAGAATACTCGATTAATCAATTTTGGAAGTATTTCTCTACATAACCTTATTTTTTATTTTTCCAATTTTAGGCATTCACGCAAGATTAACTCATTGTGTAACTAGTCCAGACTTTAGACTAGACACAACTAAAGGAAACAATACCAAAACAACCTATAGAAAACCTTTCCTACACAGCCAAACTAGTAAGTGAAAATTTAGACTACGATAGCTACGATGAGGTTCGGAGCCATATTTTGGTGAAATGTTCTTGGGCAAAATGGGATGCTAGCAGAGCAGACAGGTAAGTAAATATAAACAATTTGAGTTAGGTAGCCTAATATTAATACATTTTACAGGGTGTTACCAGAAAAATTGTCCATTTGTGCAGAAAAATCACTTATATTTCCTACAGAAATTAATCAGCACTGGTATACTTAGTAAATTATTGTTGTTAACTTGCATCTAATTATGTTGTACTGTATGTTCAAATAAATTAGGCTAAATAAATTGTCATAAATAATGTATTTGTTTAATAATTATTTCTAATGGAAAATCTGACTGCAACAATATTAGTTAAAAATATATTAAGATCTCCAGTTAGAGATCTATAACAGGTTAATAAAATTATAACTTTATTGTTTATATACATACATATACATATGTCTTTACAGTTAAACAATTTAGTCAAAAAATGTAATAGTAAATAAGTTCTAGAGATAAGCATAATTTTTGTAAACACTTACCTCCCAGTCAAGAATAAAAAAGTCGGTATTCACTGTGCTAATAGCTATAATCGCTCTAGCCATTCATCCAATGGAAAAAAAAACTTTATTATTATCTTTCCAACAAATTCTACATATTTCAACGTGCTTTTCAATGCAAAATTTATCTAAATCGATTTTATTTACATTTAAACAAGATCTTGAATATATCGCAACTCCGCCTTTTTCATAAAAGTTTCTACAATAACAGCTAGACAATGAAAAGTTCTTAATAATCCTACTTTGAATTGCTTCCTCTCTAGCATGGGTTTCGGTCAGACATAAAAATTTTAAACTCTCATAATTACAAATATCAATTTCTAAACCATTTATTGATTGAGCATTTAAGCTTTGCACATTTAAGGAAAACACATCAGGTTTGAACATCATTCTTCTTATCTGAAAAAACCTACTTATATAGGCTCCATCAGGCCATACGTCTGGATTCATGGCCCTCGCGAAATTTACCTCGTGTATACTCACTTTAAAAGAAGAATAAAAGTCCGGATATTTACGTGTAAGGCACTGACAGATTACTTCCTACTTGTAAAGTATATTTAAGTCAGTCTTTCAAGATCTCCGATGTGGTACCTATATCCACCCTGTATACATGTAGATCCGCCATTTTAGGCACACCCTATTTTTATTTTTACCGACTATCATTTTCTTTTTGCGATTATGCTGCACATTTTTCCATTCACCCTCTACATTCGGGGTGTGAATTTCAGTGGTACGAGAATGTAAAGGTTCCTGTTGAGTATCCTTCTCGAGGTTTATGATTTCATCGCATTTCATTTGTGTATGTATTTGCATTAAGTCAGCTGATATTTTTTGCCTGTCAACTAATTGGGAGTTCCCTATGTTTTTATCCTTATTGATAGTTTTGTCATATTGCTCGTTTTTACTGCACTCGGTGTTTGAAATGTTTTACTTGTTACACTTTTTGCGCTAGTCTTTATATTATTATGTTTTTGTTTACTGTCCGTATTTGACAACAAATTTACGTTCATAAGTTCAATCTGTTTATTTAACAGATTTATTTCTTCACCAAGCTCGTTTATAATGATGTCTTTTTGTTTTAATATATAAGCAAGTAACAAACCATCCAGAGCTTTGCCACCACTGTCTATATTTTCTATGGTGTCATAAGACGCCGCGTCCGCTTCCACCTTAGGCTCATTTTCACTTTCACAGCACACTAAATGTTTTGACTTCTGACATTTTTACATTATTATACAACTTTGCACAACTTAAATGAAAGTAATTAGAACAGTTTTGGCATTTAATACCATTTATCACCTTTGATTTACAGCGTTTACAAGAGAGCACATTAACACTGCTGTCTGTTGCCGACGACATTTTTGTGTTTATATTCATTGCAGTGTTTGATTTTTTGCCTGCCTGACAGAAATAGATCTAGTTGTTACCCTCCAATACACATGTATTTCGTTTTCTGTACGATAATCTCTAAGCCTCATTTTTCATATTCCTCAATAAGTTTACGTGTCATATATTTCATATCATCGATATCTTGCGCAATGATAACTTGATCATCTGCAAATGATAAGGCGTAGAGTGTTAATGTGTTATCTATTGGTATGCCCTGTCCATAGTATGACATTTTCTCTTCTAGCCCATTAATGCACGTTCCAGGTAAATTTGGTTTTATTGAGCCCTTTAATAAGTGGAGGTGACAGACACCATACAACACTTGAATAAATTTCCTTTCGTCAAATTCAAAATATTCACGTTTCATTACATTTTAAACTTATTTCAACAAAGAATTCTTGTACCATTACTATACTTCCACTCCCCTACGTGGATGTGAGAGTAAAAAGAAAGCATACAGAAGGGATTTTATCGACACTGTTTTATTTTGCAAGAAACCTTATCAACGATAACACAATAAATTGCACAGTATATCTGAATGTAAATATCAAAGGACTCATAGATGTAGGTATACTTTATCCCAAACTTATTATCGGTATAGAAAATATCGGGATCTTTGTTCTTTACCGCACTATCAACAGCGGTGACATTTTTAATACCCAGAATAAGTCTGAGGTAAACTGTAGACGTAAACATTTTATCAATGGTTACATGCTGATAACCCCGAGCGACCGTTCAATATCGTGGTTCGACCGGTGTACATTCCAAATCTAGTTTTTTATTTACCAGTTAATTCGGTATGAAGTAATAAATCGCATTCCGAGAAGTCCTAAAGAAAATAAAGTTATATTGAACACCAATGCTGTACAAAACAAGATAAACCGCAAAAGCAAAGATTTATTGTTAAATTACTTTCACTCCCATTTAATCCTTAGAATGTAATTTAATTCCAAACCAGGCGGTCTTAATGAGTGTAAATAAGTAACTTCGGTGATGAATTGTCCGAATAACATGCAAATCAGGCGCTAAGAGTTCTCGACTTCTTTGCCCGCCTCTAAGGGATATAAAAAATGTTTCATTCCCATTAATAGTACAGTGCCTGGCGTCTTATATTTTGCTTATTACTATGTACTTTGAAATATTTTGTAATCGTTAATTTTGTAATGTTTCCATCAATATTTAAAGTTCCAATAAAATTCAAGTACTTAATTTGAACAATAATTAGGTGAAACATGTATAAAATATATAGGCTCCATTACTAGATAGGTAATACATAGGTGAAAATCTGTTTTTTCATTCAGTCAATGTCAAACAATGTCAAAAAACTTTGTAATTGTCTTGGTTTTTGCATGGAACATCGTATGAATGGCTTTGTGCCTTTCTGATGAGCTCCAGTGAAAAACGTTTCAATGGCTAAGCATTTCCAAGAAACAGAATGATAGATTTCATGAAAATGTAATCTATTTGATGCCAAACTAACTTGGAATCTTCATTTAGATAGAAGACTAAAGAAGGCTTACATCTCTTTTGAGCAGTGCCGCAGAACCATAGGGAAAACCAGGGGAATGAAACCCAAAGTGGCTATGTTGATTTACACTGCTATAATAAGACAGAGGAAGGCCTAAGGGTCAGCAGACTGTAGCGAAACATAAGCTCAGCCAGGTACAACGAGTAGCCTGCTTAAACACAATTGGAGCTATGAGAACGACACCAACAAGAGCACCTGGCCCTTATAACATACTGCCGACCTCAGCAATAATGCTAATGATTAAATAAAACACTCACAGAAAATTTAAAAAAGTGTGGGATGAAACTCATAGTTGTCAGTTGGCCAGGGATCTGCTTAGATACCCCGACAAGGATACAACGATGACCTACCTGGGAATGTCCAGGAAGAACCTGCGCTTCGCGTCAGGAATTCTTACTGGTCATTGCCAGCTGAGAAAGCACCTTTACAACATAAAGACACACCCCTATGCAGAGGCTGTAAACAAGAAGACGAAACTGTCCAACACGTACTCTGTGAGTGCCCGGCAGTCTCCTCTCAAATGGTGGAATAAAAATTTTTTTTTGTCCAATTCAAAATTTCCACATTCCAAACTTATTTCCGAAAAAAAAATTCAAAACTTTTTGAAAATTTTTTTACCAGTAGAAAGATGGAAATTTATTTTGCTGAAATTTAAATTTTCCACGTTTCATGACATTCTAAACCTATTTCATAAAAAAAAATGTTTTTTAGTGAAAATACCATGACGATTGTATCATGTGGGTAGGATTTATGAACATTTTCGTTTTCTGGTGTTGGTATTTTAATTATTACAAGGTGTTGGAAGTTGTAGGAAAATTTCCTAAATTCCTCCAAATACGCTACAGAATAATACATAATCCGTAAAAAATTCATACAATATAAAATCTGAGTAATAACAGAGTTGTTTTATCTTTTAATAATTCTCAGGTTAATTTGAGCCCTATAGGATTTACTTTGCTCTTTTTTTGCCCGCAATCTATTATGCAAAAATAGGTGAATTTTTGGCCTCTTTTGCGGTCGATCTTTGTAAAGGTATTTACGCAAGCCTTATATATTCGGCACCTTTTATTTAATATTGAAATTTTGCTTGCGCTGTATATTTTTTTGACCAAAAGTTATCAAGTTTTCTTTGTAATAATACCATCCGATTACTATTCTCATGTGTGGTTTGTAATTAGTAAATTTTTAGAATGACCGCCCTGTATAAATAAAGAGGGAAGTTCTCTGTAAATACCTTTACCGATTTTTACTGCTATATCAAGAATAAATGGTACAAAAAAAATTGTTTGCTCAAATTTAAAATTTCCACATTTCATGACATTCCAAACATATTTCAAAAAAAAAAATTCTAAACTTTTTGAATATTTTTTACCAGTAGAAAGATGGGTATTTTTGGTGCTCAAATTTAAATTTTCCACGTTTCATGACATTGTAAACTTATTTCATAAAAAAATATGTTTTTTAGTGAAAATCTTATGACAATTGCATAATGTGGGTAGGACCTATGAATTTTTTAGTTTTCTGGTGTTGGTATTTGAATTATTACAAGGTGTTGGCGGGTTGGAGGACAATTTCCTAAATTCCTCTAAATACGTCTACAGAAAAGTTTAATTTGAGCTCTATGGGATTTATCTTGCTCTTTTCCTTGGCCTACTATCTACTATGCAAAAACACGCACACTTCTTTTGCGGTCATTCTTTGTAAAGGTATATACACAAGCCTTCCATATTTGGCACCTTTCATTTAATATTGAATTTTTGCTGTCGGATGGCCACTCTGTACATTTTTTTGGCTAAAAGTTATCAGGTTTTCTTTGTAATAATGCCTTCCGATTACTATTCTCATGTGTGGCTTCGTAATTAATACATTTTTAGAGTGGCCGCCCTGTATAAATAAAAAGGGAAGTTCTGTGTAAATACCTTTACCGATTTTTTAAAACTTGTTTTCGCTCTTCGTTTCTAGCATAATTATTATTTTCATAAAATTTACAATAACCAGTAGATTCCCCAAAATATGCGTGGTTTCCTGCATTTTCATTAACCCTGAACAATTATGCTTTTTCTGTTTTCTGTAAAGAAATAATATTAAAATCTAATCATATACAGATCCTCCACCATGTGTAATTTTCATAATAAATATCCAACATTTCGACCTATTTCTTTAACGAGAGTAGTAAAAACTTATTTTCAAAATTCGGTATCTTGAAAACGGTTAAGCTTAGGTATATGATGTGCTATATTAATTATCTTTATAATTCCGAGAAGAATTGAAATATGGGATAATAGACAGGGCGGCGTTCCATTAAGGAAAAAGCAACTTTATTTCGTCCTGACTTTCTGACTCATCCTTGTATATTTATTGTAAATTTTATTGTATAGATTTAAAATAACACTAAAACGTTTGTGTCTTAACGTTTTTCGCTAGCTACCTATCTTACTTTAGGAGATAATAGGCCGTTTCCATACATATCAGCGACCCTGTATATTAAGGACAAAATTACTATTTTTAAAAACTAACAACGCAGATAATTTTGCCAACTAAATTTAAAGGTAAATTCACATTCGTGGTTGATTTGCAAATATGAAAATATATAATTCAAGAATGATCTTTATTAATGGCAAATATTCGTAAGAAAAATGTGTCGTCTCTTTTCGCAAGATGAAGATATATCGATAGCGATTTGAAAACGTGAGTTTATGTGTTCAGCCATTCTTACATAATCCGCGTCATATTTTTCGACGACAACGGAACTGAAATTGAAAAAAGGAATTCCTACCGATTATCCAACTTACCGCTGATGTTATACAGTGTGTATGGTGTATACGTATAAATATTTTGCACGTTGGCTCAAAAGAAATAAATAATTCTCATAATTTTATTTTTTAACTCAATTTTTTTTTTATTTTAACACGCTTTAATTATAGGCTAGGCATATTAGGATTCTCAGACGAATGTTTTGCTATAGTTTTTATTTTCTCATCCTCTATGTTTCTTGGGTCGTTGAATATGAATTTGAAGTCTTCAGGCAAAAATTTGGCCCGGAAGTTTGTTCAGCGGAGATAAGGTAAACTGAAATATGGCAAAAATTTTAGCAAAAGAGGTCGATACCAAAAAGGGACTAAAGAATCAGCAATAATATTGCTGCGTGAGGAGAATTGTGCCTAAAGTTGCTTGACGGGTTTTGTACAGCCACGTTGCCATCGTTAATAGAAAAAACTTTTACAAAATTAACATTGTCCAAAATAAAACTATCAACGGTATTAATATCGCTGTGTACAAAGTAAGTATATATATGAAATCATGATGCTGTGACTAAATAGTTATAGCGTCATAATTTCATAGCGATAGTGGGAATTTTGTGTTTACAATCAGATATGCATATTGATTCTGTAAAGCCGTAAGAACGGCAGAGCAGGGTTATCAGAATCTTTTTCTATTTCAGTGTATTTAAATATGAGGTATTATCATACAGAAGGGTGACAAAAGATAATGTCGCGACCACCGGAATGGTCACAACAGGAGCCACTTGGTTTTAAGAGCGGTTGGGTTGTCGGGAATTAACAAAGACAGATTAAAAACAATACAACATTTATTTTTGGTATTGAGCAATAAAATGGTTTAGGGACATACAACATAACGACAATAATTATAACACTTTGAAAATTGCCTTACCATTGGTGCATGTTGAAGGGATATGGGTCACCTCGGCCACACAAACTAAAACTGACTGTTGGAAAAAGACTCTGAAATAACTCACTACAACGTCGGAACCGAAGAAACCCCGGTTTGTTTTTATTATTCAATTTATATGTTTAGTAACTGCTTGTTTGGAAAAAAATTTAAAAAATGTCAATGTTATATTTATGTATACTTATGTTTTATTATTAAATAATTCTAATATCGACACTGATCTTGTCGTATTCCTTTCAGGTTTAAAATAGACTAGGGTCGAGTATGTTTGTTTATACAAACATTTGCTACTTTCCCGGATTTGACTCCTTAATTATATTTCCGCTGTGACAATAAAACTCTGATCAACGAAGCTTAAAAAATGCCGAATAGGGAAAACAATTCGTCTAGAGGCCAATTTTTGTATAGTTGTCGGAAGAGTATCTGATTTTTCCACCCTCTATATCTCGTAAGGCATTGATCTTAGAAAAAAAATCGGTAAAGATATTTACACAGAACTTCTTTCTTTATTTATACAGGGCGGTCACTCCAAAAAATTATTAATTACGAAACCACACATGATAATAGTAATCGGAAGGTATTGTTACAAAGAAAACCTGATAACTTTCGGTCAAAAAAATATACAGAGTGGTCATCCGATATCAAAAATTCAATATTAAATAAAAGGCTTGCGTAAATACCTTTACCGCAAAAAAGGCCTAAAATTCGCCTGTTTTTACATAGTAGATAGCTGGCCAAGGGTGCTCAAATTAACCTTTGTCAAATAAAAAAAAAAATAAAACAGCTCTGTTATTACTCAGATTTTATATTGTATGAATTTTACACGGATTATGTATTATTCTGTAGCGTATTTGGAAGAATTTAGAAAATATATCCTACAACCCTCCAACAATTGTAATAATTAAAATATCTACCAGAAAACGAAAAAATTCATAGGTCATTCCCACATGACAAAATCGTTATGGGGTTTTCACTAAAAAACATTTTTTTATGAAATAGGTTTAGAATGTCGTGAAACGTAGAAAATTTAAATTTGAGCAAAAAAAATTCCATCTTTTTGCTGGTAAAAAAGTTTTGAAAAATAGGTTTGGAATATTATAAAACATGGAAATTTAAAATCTGAGCAAAAACTTTTTTTTCCATTTATTCGTGGTATACTAAAAACAGTTTCAAAAAATTTTTGCTTCAAATTTCTTTTTTTTTTTTTTTTAAATAAGTTTAGAATGTCATGAAACCTGTAACTTAAGCGTTTTTTCGACAAGCCCATTCCTTACAAAATCAAAGTAAACAAAATTTCCTGCATTATTCATATGTCACTTTTTTGTAAAACTAACATTTCGGCCGCTAGAGCGCGCCAAAAAATGACCATATTCCCGGACCCAGTATATCTTACATAAATAACGAATATAGGGAAAGCAATTGAAACAATTGAGACAAACGAATTAAATGCAGTTATTACTAAACTTTATGTACAGCGTATTATGGTCAGTAATATAATATACTCATATCATTATAATGATAAATGTTGCGAATGATGAATGTCGCTGCCGTCATAAATTGGACTGCCTCAATCATCTGGAACAAACAGGAGATACTGTTGTACATACCTTCGTTTTTCAAGGAAATGTCACGTCCTCTTCAGTCCGTTCATTTATTCTCCTTATTTTCTCAGGTGGTGGGGGGTTTATAATGAACAGAAGATATGGGCCAGCTTGTTCATTCAAATTAACTACTTCAGACAGGTACATTTAGGCTCCAAATGTGTGATTGTAATTTTTGGGGAAGGAAATGCTACATACCTTTCGTCCTCCTCCACACGTTCTCCGATGCTCTCAACAACCGGGGAGAAGGTAAAACCCAGTTCGTCCTGTACTTCGACGTCGAATGGTCCGTCCTAAAGGGTACTTGTGAGATCTGTCTCGATTGTCGCGTTGTTGCAGGACCCCTTACAGTTGATGCACAGATTGGTGCAATCGAGGCCTGCTTTTTTGTAGCTACATTTTTTTTGAGCAGGTCTTGACGCATCTGCATGACACCAGACGCAGCAATTCGGGAGGAGCAGGGACCTGTAGAGAGGTGATCGGTTCCAGGCAATTTGTTGCTCATTTCCAACTCCAATCTTTGGCATTTTTCTCAACCTCCAGCTATTGCTGCACCTGGTGATACACCCTAAGACTCTGCTGTGTGGTTGCAGCAGCTAATGGTGGTAGTGCAGCTATTTTTGAAGAGGTTTTGAAAGCCGCCTTCTTATAATTAATGTACCTGAGACCGTATATCGACGATTCAGTCCTTCCTGTGTAGCCGTACATGTTGACCAGGAATCTCTCCCCTGCTGCTGCAATACTTTCTGGAATTGCGTCAGGATTTTTGAACACACTTACAACATCGGCAAGGTGGGGGTTTTTGGTGAGAGTTTTCACAAACTCCAATTTCCCTTGGTTGTAAGGTGCTGAAGTCGTATCACACCCACTCATTGCGTGAAGAATCATGATATGTTCTTTAATGGTTATGTTTTGCAGAGCGTGCACAGGAGATTAAGTGGTTGGAGGAACGTTTCCCTTTCCTGGTTTTAGGAAGAATACGTTTTCTCGTTGGCAAAGAACGTGAGGAAGGCCAACAGGTCGACGTCCTCTTCAACCACCACCACAGTCTCACCACAGGGCTTCGTTCATAATGACGGTGTCGGCATCTTCTGTGGCCTGTCTCCATGTCATTCTTTGAGAGTGTAACTTGGCTATGATCATGGAAATCAACTTTCTTTTGTTGTTCTTACTGGCCAGGAATGTTTCTTTATGGTCGGCATCATGTTCGTATCGAAGAGAATGTCAGCGGAAATCGTTTTCAGAAACCTCTTTAACCGTTCAGCACTTTTTGTTCCACCTTCGTACCTTCAGGATATCCATTGAAGACAACTACTGTCTGCCCATAGATATTAATTACGTGGTCAACATACCTGTTGTGCATATTGCAGAGAAGGATTGATTCTCGGGCCAGATAACTTTGCGTAATAAGAACCCACCGTCGATAACATATTGCACTTTTCCGCTGAACTAGTTTTGTGTGGGTATAAATGCTTTGTATAGAGTTGATTTGGTTCCTTCTCTTAAACCATTTTCCGTTCACAACCCATACAAAACACGGGTTTGTTTTAAATCATTTACGATCAACCGTTAAGTATCACAGCAAGGGCGATTTCCGGGAAAACGATAAATTTCACTAGATATGGGAATATGGCCCTTTTTACCGCACTCTAACGGTGGAACGGTTAGTCTTTCAAAAAAACGTTATACGTGAAAGATGTTGGAAATTTTGTCTACTTTAATTCTGTATTGTCGAAAATAAGCTTCTTTTCTGAGATACAGGCCAAAAACTGAAAAAAGTGTCAAAATATGGGCAAAAAGTGCCAACAAACAAAGTTCCGGCCAAATTTTTGCCTGCAAACTTGAAATTCATGTTCAGGACCCAAGAAACATAGAGGGTGAGAAAATCAAAACTATAGCAAAACTTTCCTTTGAACCCCCGATTTTTTCCTAATATGCCTAGCCTATTACGTCAACTTGTATCTATGTATAATATATGATATATGTTGTAATCAAATCTAAGGAATTGAATTTCACCCACTTCTAATTGTTGTATCACCATGAAACTTGGCAATTGTGTGTAGCTCTGATGACGATACAATATAGTATACTCAATATTATAAAATATTCAAAATGGCCGCCGCCTCAAGATGGCGAATAATAATTTTCTTTATAACCACCTTGATATGGGTATCAAACGTTTTTAATAAAAAATATTTTTTTCTTCATTGTTGTGCTGGAATGGGGTGTCAAAAATGCTGAATAATCAGAAACTAAAAATGTAAATGACTTCATGTTGCACAAGTCGCATTTTCGTATTGTATGGTTATATGACGTGTGCAACATGACGCCATTTTTATTTGTAATTAAGAAATTTTTAGCAGTAGTTTCTCTTTCTTTAGCAACTTTTGGCACCCTAGCCAATCCAAATAATTACGTTTTTTTTAAATCCCATGTAACATCGTTCCAGCTTAGTATACGTCAGACACCCTGTAATTGTGAGATTATCCTTGTTCCACACGATAACGATTCGTTTTGATAGGACAGTAAGCTGGCATTTTCAATTAGCATTCAATTCAACATTATTGGTATTATATACAGACGCGGCGATGACCATTTCCAACAATATTGTTGATTTGTCACACTGATATTTCTATTTAAGAATTATTATTAAATTATCGACATTCCCCGTAAGACTCCATGGAAAATCTCGCATTTTCAAACGTTAATTTCTCTAAAAGTATGTAGTGAAACTATTGAAACACATTCTTTATAGGATTTTGCAAACAGCAGAAAAATCTAATATAATATAATAACTATCTATAACTAAAAGAAAAACTATGTGTAAAAATTGTAACATGCGGAATGCTCAATAGCATCCTTCATTACACTTTTAATATTTATTGGAAAAATTATAAGTTATCGGAAATATTATTCCCACAAACTTTAGTACTAATAGAGTGCCCTTACTCCTTAGACTATGATGAACATACGTCATCTGCCAGCAGTTAAAGTTCGCGAATACTAGATAGCGCACCAGGAATGACATTTCAAGTAAATAACGCCGAGTGAAACTCTTTCTCGTTGAACCATTGAACTAGTTAGACGTATTTATAATTTTGTTTGACCTGTAATGGGGATGTTAGAATTTGAAAACCTCGTGATGATCACATGAGGTAAGGTTTTAATTATTATACCGGTAAATACCGTATAACATTTGAAATATTGTTTTAGGTTTTTCTTATATTCTTATAAATTAAGAATTAATTTCTTAATAACAAGACTTATTCACGTCTAATGATTTTAACGTAGAAGTATTTCAACGTTATATTATTTGCTTTAAGCAAGATTTGAGATTATCTATATTCAATTAGCGATACCTACTACGTTTTCCACTAAGCAAACAATATTTATATGAAGTCAACTTTTCTATCCTACATTTTGAATTGGGATATACGAAAACATTCTGAGCGATGAGATTTTTTTCATTTTGTCTTGGCGACAAATCTTGTACGGACGTTTTTACGATTTCATAACCTCAAAAAGGAATTAAAGCACCCACATGTGAAACACAACCTTTAAATCCATAATCATCGGAGAACAGGATCACATTTAGGAATTTCCTTAATCAGGATAACCAAATAAAAGATAAGTACTTTTGATTACTACATGTAAAATGGATTATTTTCACATGATTGTAGTTTTGGGTCATAAAAGCCAAGTGTCTAAATTTAAAATATGAGATTCAAGCTAAATCTATTATATTTTTTGTTAGATTATATTTTAAATACGCTACTATAATTAATCCATTGTTGTACACTAATTCATAGTTACTTATATCTTAAATTAATTGTCGCACATATTTCATCGTAGTATTAATTTCGTGGTTAATTTTGTCGTGATTCCTTACTGTAAATATTTTATCGTAATATTGTAATGCATTTCTGTTGGTAACATAGTAAGTCGTGGTTCATTTTGATGGTAACGAGAGTGTTTAAGGTTTATGAACTTTGAGATAGGGTTACGGGACATATTTTTTGTAATATAGTTATTTTGTCTCTCGTCAAGAATCTCAAGTTCCTAATTTTGTTGTAATATATGATTTTTAATTTTGAGATAAATTTACGAGACATATCTTTTGTAATATAGATATTTTGTCTTTCGTAAAGAATCTCAAGTTCCTAGTTTTGTTGTAATATATTAATTTTAGTATTGAGGTGAAAGTTACGAGACGTATCTTTTGTAATATATTTTTGGTTCTCGTAAACACCTCAAGTTTATTTTGCTGTTGAGCAAATTGTAATATAGTGTAACTTGTAATATAGTATTTTATCGTCTTGTAATATATACTTTTGTTCAATAATTGAGACAATTTACGAGTCATCCCTTTTGTAATATATTTAATTTGGCTCTCGTAAAAGTTTCAAGCTTATCTTGAACTTCGGTTATTGTATTCTGTGCGATATTTTGCTATACAGTACCGCTGATGCGGTGATAGTTCATTATTTTTGTAATATAATATTTTTGTAATATAGTATTATTGTATATATGTAACTTCGGTCTTTTGTTTATCTTTATCTTTATGTTTAATTTTTCTTGATTACACTAAGTAGTCAATGGCGCCCAAGCCTTGAACTCAATGCCCTTTTGCTCTCCGCATCTTTACTGTGCTAGCCAGGTGAAACCAGTGACGCTAACCACGTCGCTCGTAGGGTGGCCCACACTTGAACAACTTGGGCAAACTAAAACCTTTCAAAACAACGCCACAAAATATCAATGAAATCTTTGCATTCTTTCGATAACCTGAATTCTGGTTATGCTAGCAAATTAAAATCCTAAAATAGTTATTTTTTCTGCTGTTTGCAAAATCACATAAAGAATATGTTTCAATGCAATTATAAGCAAAGAAATAATAATTCATTTTTAAACATGCATAGAGTATATAAGCTTCAATACTAGTTAGCTAATAGATAGGTGAAGATCTGTTGTTTTTTCCAGTCAATGTCAAATATAATTAGTTCACACTTATTCATAGAAATT
Organism: Stenurella melanura; assembly: GCA_963583905.1. Lineage (NCBI taxonomy): Eukaryota > Metazoa > Arthropoda > Insecta > Coleoptera > Cerambycidae > Stenurella > Stenurella melanura. The sequence goes on along the minus strand of OY757317.1, from coordinate 36,051,970 downwards.
GTCTTGGTTTTGCATGAAACATCTTTATGAGTGGCTTTATGTCTTTCTAATGAGCTCCAGAATAACGGCGAAAAACGTTTCAAAGGCTAGGCATTTCCAAGAAACAGAATGATAGATTTCTTGAAAATGTAATCCATTAGAATGAAAAACTTTTAAGATAAGGTAGATAAATAAATTCATTTTAGCCTTTGTTCTCATTTTTATCTGAATCTTCATGATCGTAGGGGGTTATATAGATACTAGTTTAATCTGCATTGCCGTAGGGGACTGTGTGGATGCTAATGAATGAGAATTGTCAAATAAGAAATTAAACAAATTCATTTTAGAATTTTAATTTGCTAGCATAACCAGAGTTCAGGTTATCGAGAGAATGCAAAGATTTCATTAATATTTTTACACATAGTTTTTTTTTAGTTATAGATAGTTATTTTTTCTGCTGCTTGCAAAATCCTATAAAGAATAAGGTCAGTTGGGGTATCTGGGCCCAGGGGGTAACTGGACCATGGCTTTTTTCCGTAGAACTTGTGGGGGTAATTTCACTTCAAGCAGTTGGCAGCATTGAAGGACAATGGCATCTCACTATAACAATTAGTCTCATATTTCTGAGTGTTGTTGCTTTCATGTAACAATTTGTTAAATTTTGTAGTGCAAAATTTTCATAGCAATTGATATTTATGAATTATCTACAGGTTTACTGTATACATTATCAACGTCTCAGTTAATTTAGCATAAATTAGAAGCATAACATATGTGGGCCAGTTAATTGGGGTGTCTGGGCACGCCTGGGACCAAGTTACCCCAAGCACATTAAGTATGTTGTTATTGTCTTTATTCATTAGGTAGATGTAGATCACTCTTTTTGTGCAACTGTACACAGTCACACAAAAAAAATGTGATCTGAACCCGGAATCCGACATAGTAATCCTTATGTATTTTGACGTGTTGAATGCGAATCCGATGTCCGTTTAGCTCCGTCACCCACCAATTTTTTGTAAATCGCAAAAATAGCCTAAGCAACACCATTTCTTTAGATTATTTTTGCTATTTACCAAAAGTTGGTGGGTAATGGAGCTAAACGGACATTGGATTCATGTTCAGCACGTCAAAATACATAGGTTACTATGTCGGGTCCCGGGTACAGATCACTTTTTTTTGTGGGCCTGTGTTATTTATGCTTACTTGAAATTGGACTTTTTTTACGTTTAATGTTGGCTGTTGTACCTTAACAGAAGTTGTGTTATTCCTAAATTTGAATAAATTTCACACCTAATTGTTATGTAGTTCTCTCACATCGTCGACAACTCGTTTATGGTGTGGTTTAAATGACTTGTGGTAATTTTTGTACGAAGTTTACATCTTTACCAACAGTTCCACTTACCCCAGTTCAAATAACAATCGTTTGTATGAAACCGAGACCCGTATGGTCCAGTTGCCCCAATTTCTAGGGGTAACTGGGCCCATCAGATATTCTATTATTTAATTATTGTTATAAAGAAAATTAAATTTGACTCGGGATTTGACTATTATATATTTAAAGACTGTATATTGTATTATATATAAAAAAATATTTTAGATAGTAATATAACTTATTAGTGGTTCTCAGACAAGTTCAAAGTATAATATACTCGCTCAGGTTGTAAAATCATGGCCCAAATACCCCAAGTGACCTTATGTTTCAATACAATTATAAGCAAACAAATGTTAATTCATTTGTAAACATAAAAATACGTAGTGAAACCTCTTGAGCTTTGAAATATGAGTTTGTGGCTGATCAAACTACATAAAAAAATAGATCAAGTCCCAAACAACTTCTTGACTTACTCATGATTCAACCTTAAGCTTGTCTACAAAGAAGTACTGAAAGTTGAAGTTGAAGTTTTTTCTGAGATGAATGCTTCAAATAATTATTATCATTTCCCAAAATATTAACACTATCTGAATCGTTTATCTACGCTAGATATTGCTGATAGTGTTACTATGTGTCTACAAAGTTCTAACCCGGTAAATTTAATGCTTACGGATAATACCGATTAAACTGGCCATCGGCCAATGCTTGACAAAATAACAACTCGCAATATCGGAATCAAACAGCTCGACTCCGGCGAAATGGAAGATATTAATGGCTGGCTGATTTGCGATTGCATTAGCAACATTTACGAATGATTTATGGATAAATAACACACATTGACAGATTATTGAATTATGTTTTGTAATTGCCGACGGATGAAATTCCATTGTTTATAACGGAACGCATAAACGTACGTCAGTTGTTTTTATTAGTATAAGTCGTGGGGCGAATAGGACGTAGGAAAATATTTTAAGCATTTGTTCGCTGAGCTTTTAATAAATAATAAGTGATATCTGTGATCAAATCTTGCAGATAAGTTTTAAATATTCAATTAAAATGCAAAATATAAGTACCCATGAGAGAAATATGTTTCTTAGACTCGATTCAGGGTTTAACGGTGTATTTTTTTAAATAAATAGTTCTCGATCCATTAATTCACTAATTGAGAACATCACCACCATCTATATCTCTAGGCTAAAAAATGCTAGTTTAAATTTCTGTTGTCTCTCCCCTCCATTTTCACTATCAACTTCTTCCTGTAACGCATATGGTCTACGTGGTTATTTAATGATATTACCTTACATCTGGCTAAGGAAATCATAATAATGTTCCGAAATTTCCAATATCTTTGACTGAATTGACATTGAAATTTATATCATGTAAGTTTATATTGAGAGAATCTATTGCATTGCACAGCCACAATCAGAAACTAAATATGTACAGTGTGAACCTAAAGAAACGCACAAAATTCATATCTTGGGTATGTCATTTTTCAAAAAAAACCTCGAACAGGTCGATTTTAGTTTTGTAAATGCTACATTTTGTCACTATACCAAAATTTATGACGTCATTGGTTTTTGAGTTATGACGCCATCATAAATTTTCTTTAATGGAAACAGACATTTTTGTTTACTGTTCTTGGTGGTATACTTATTCCTTTAGCTCTCTGGTCATATAGAAAAAATGATATTACCTAAGCCATTCTTTTGGAAAAATAACATTTTATGTAAAAATAGCTTACCTTTCGCAAATTCACGAATAATGTTCCACTTTCTTATGGACTGCATAAAAACATTTGACATAAAAACAAACAGAAAATAATAAGAAACAATCACCTTAACAACAGAGAGATACAGGCCTTTTGTGTAAAGTATCGATAACTTTTTTATTCCTGGCACGTGTGGAACCTCAGTTTTGTGACACTTCTGAGACAGTGTAAAACTAGTGAATGCAATGCCACGTTTAAGTGAAAGAGAACGCGTAGAACTTTTGATGGTTGGATATGGTGATAGGCTGAGAACTCATCAGGAAGCATGTAATGTTTTCAATGCCAATATCCCGAAAAGCAAATTTCTAGATCCATTGTAAGTAGATTGGTGGCTAGATATGATGAATCTGGCAGTGTAGCTGACCTCCCTCGATCTGGTCGCCCTAGCACAAGCAACGAATCCAAATTAAATGTTCTTCTAGAAAGTGTGGAACACCACCATCTTTCGACAAGGCAGCTGGCTTTAAATCATAACGTGAGTCAAACTTCTGTTGTACGTGTATTGAAAAAGAAAAATACCATCCATACAAAGTGCAACTAATCCACGAATTGAATGAGGACGATCCTGATCGGCGCTTACAGTTTTGTGAACCTTGTGCGATGAAAACCCAATTTTTTTAAAGAACATTGTTTTTTCTGATGGAGCTACATTTTCTTTAAAGGGGACTGTACACTGGCATAACTGTAGGTATTGGTCACGAGAAAATCCTCATTGGACTCAAGAAGCCCATACACAGCGACGAGGCAAAGTAAACGTGTGGGCAGGTATGATTGGTGATCGTTTATTGGGATCTTTTTTTTTTAAGAAAATCCTACGGCCGCAAGATATTTACAGTTTTTGCGAGTTGAGTTAGTGCCAGCCTTAGCAGTTATGTTTCCGAACAATGAAGATGAAAATATTCCTGCTGAAAACGTCTGGTTTCAGGAAGGCGGGACCCCACCTCATTTTGGGATAGCAGTGCGTCAGTTTTTAGATTACGCTTTTACTGGAAGGTGGATAGGTCGTCGAGGTCCAATTGAGTGGCCCCCTCGTTCGCCGGATTTAACCCTCTTAGACTTAATTTCAAGGGTGTATTTTAACAGGCCGGATACCATAGAAGAATTGAAAGACAGAATTAGCTTGGAGATGAGACGAATTGCCAATGAGATGATTCAGAACAGCGTACAAAATGTCTACACCCATCTTGGTCAATGCCAAATGGTTAGAGGGTCGCAATTTGAGCAATGGAGATGATTTTTTTCTCACAATTACTTATGTAAGGTATCAATCAATAAAAATATTTTTTTCCAAAAGAATGGCTTAGGTAATATCAATTCTTTTCATTTCAACAGAAAGCTAAAGGAATATAACACCAAAAACAGTAAACAAAAATATCTGTTTCCATTAAGAAAAAATATGATGACGTCATAACTCAAAAACCAATGACGTCATAAATGTTGGTATATTGACAAAATGTAGCATTTACAAAACTAAAATCGACCTCTTCGAGGATTTTTTGACAAATGACACAGAGTCGGGTACAATTTAAACTGACTTGTATCATGGGCGCTAAAACGTCTGAACTAAGATTTTATTTGATGAATAGGAAATGCCATTAGTTCTCAAACAGTTCTGTTCTCCTGTAACAGCAATGATGTCGCCAAATAATTATAAAAAAATAGGAAAAATATCATAAAATGTTAAGATTATTAATTTAGTAACTTTGTCATTTTAGTGGATTTTTGATTATACAGTGTACGCCATAAAGTTGGCTACATATAGGAAAAAATTGTATTATTGCCATTTCTAAAAAAACTCTATTGGGGGTTCGTTTATGCATGTCCAACAACAACAAAAATTACATTTTGACACATGTCATGTGATCATCGGTTTAACACGACTGTAAAAAAATAGTTGACGGTGGTACCGAAATATGGGTCAAATTGTTAAGATATCGAAAAATTTTATGAAGAAAAAGTGTATAGAATACAAGGACCCCATATATCAAATTTGAAGCAGATATGAGGAAAATAAGAAAGTGGAAATTTTACCTCTACCATTAATTACTATATGAAATATCATACTCTTGTGTCTATTTCACAAATATTTGGTTAGTTTCGACAAAAACTTTATGTATTTTAGTTGAATAAAGGTATTTGCATTTGCATTTACACAGAACTTCCCTCTTTATTTGTACATGGCTGTAGCTCTAAAATTAATTAATTAATTAATAAAATTAATTAATTGCGAATGACATTGAGAATAATAATTGGAATTTACTTATCACTATTATTACAAATATTATTGCCATCTGTCACATTTTCAATTCCATATTCACGTAGTGGAGTGAAATTATAGTACCTAGTTGTTAAAAAATGTATTTCTTTTGAAATTTTTCAAAAATGTTGATAAAAAAATTTTCAAATTTTTATTCTTCTGAAATAGGCTTAGAATGTCATGAAACGTGGAAATTTTAAATTAGAGCAAACATTTTTTTTCCTTCTATTCTATAGTGGTAAACAAATTTTTCCAAAAAATTTTTTTAAACAGATTTAGAAAGCCATGAAACGAGGAAATTTTAAATTCGAGCAAAAAAAATGTATTTCCATCTATTCTAGTGGTAAATTTTTTCCAAAATGGTAAAGAAATGTTCAAAATTTTTTTCCGAAATAACTTTAGAATGTCATGAAACGTGGAAATTTTAAATTCCAGCAAAAATCAAATTTTCATCTTTCTGTTCCAGAGTAGTGGTAAAGAAAAATTACAAATTTTGTCAAAAAAATATTGATTTTTTTTTTTTATATTTGTAGAATGCCATGAAACGTGGAAATTTTAAATTTGAGCTAAACTAAATTTTTTTCTCCATCTATTTTAGTGGTAAAAAAGTCGGTAAAGTTATTTACACAGAACTTCCCTCGTTATTTGTGCATGGCGGTCACTCTAAAAAATTATTAATTACGAAATGACATTGAGAATACAGATCGGAATATAGTTATTGCTATTATTACAAAAAAACCTGATAACTTTTGGTCAAAAAAATATGCAGAGTGCTCATCCAACAGCAAAAGTTCAATACTAAATAACAGGTGCCAAATATAGAAGGCTTGCGCAAATACCTTTACATATGTCCACCATGACTGAATTATTTCTTGGGATGCCATTAATCAATAAAAGTATATAATAGGTGCATATGCCAAATATTATTGCCATTTGTCACATTTTCAATTCCACATTCACGTAATGGAGTGGAAGTATAGTGGTGGTTAAAAAATATAAAAAAATGTCAAAACTTTTTTTTTGAATAGGTTTAGAATGTCACGAAACGCGAAAATTTTAAATTTAAGCAAAAAAAAAATTTTCGCTCTATTCCAGTGTTAAATTTTTTTCCAAAATGGTGAAAGGATGTGGCAATTTTTTTTTCCGAAATAGGTTTTAAATGTCATGAAACGTGGAAATTTTAAATTTGAAAAAAAATATTTCGGCTATTCTATAATAGTTGTAAATAGATTACCTAAACATGTTTTCAAATTTTTTGTTAAATTTTTCAGAAACATTTTAAAATTTGTTTGAATAATTTTAGAATGCCATGGAAACGTGGAAATTTTAAATCTGAACAAAGAAAAAAAACTCCATCTATTTTAGTGGTAAAATTTGTTTCGAAATTTTTTAAAAATTTTCAATTTATTTTTTAAATAGATTTAGAGCGCTATGAAACGTGGAAATTTAAAATTTTAAGAAAAAAAATTCCATCTATTTTAGTGGTAAAAATTTTTTTCAAAAATGTTGGTAAAAAATTTTCAAATATTTTTTTATTTTAAATAGGTTTAGAATGCCATGAAACGTGGAAATTTTAAATTTGAACAAAGAATAATTTTTTTTTTAGTGGTAAAAATTTTTTCAAAAATGGTGAAAAAAATTTTCCAAATTTTTTTTTCAGAAATAGGTTTAGCGTGTCATGAAACGTGGAAATTTTAAATTTGAGCAAAAAAAATTTTTTTCATCTTTGTAAAAATTTTTTCAAAAATGTTAGTGAAAAAAATTTTCAAATTTTTTTTTTCCCGAAATAGGATTAGCGCGCCATGAAACGTGGAAATTTTAAATTTGAGCGAAAAAAATTTTTTTTCACTATTTATTCCGTTTAGACGGTCCACCCTGTATATTTTCCAGTGAAATATCTACCATTTCTGCGCTGACAGTAGCGTCAACTACCTACCAAATTTGACTGCTCTCCGTCAAGTAGTTTTTTAGTAAATGCACCAACAGACAGACAGACAGACAGACAGACAGACAGACAGACCGACAGACAGACAGACTGACGGAATTGAAAAACCTATATTTTCGTAATCTCCGTGATCTGAAACGTCAGAATCCGAAAAAATCTCGGAGGGTGATTTTTTCTCGAATACAATACTTCCCTTCGGTATGCGAGGGAAGTAAAAATGTTCAAAATGTTGGTAAAAAAAATTTTCAAAAATTTGTTTCCTGAAATAGGTGTAAAATGCCATGAAACGTGGAAATTTTAAATTTGAGCAAGAAAAATTTTCTCTCGTTATTATTTATTCACTTTAGACGATCCACCCTGTATATTTTCCAGTGAAAGTTTAGCCATTTCTTAGCTCAGCTACCTACCAAATTTGGCTATTCTCCGTCAAGTAGTTTTTTAGTTAATGCACCAACAGAGAGTCAGACAGTCAAACAGACTGACGGAATCTTGGAGGGTGATTTTTCTTCGAATAAAATACTTCCCTTCGATATGGAACTATGCGCAAGAATAAAAATCGCTACACTCTTTCAAGCATTTTTTTCAGAAAACTTCTACAGGCGGATTCATAGCGATTATGCGATACTTTTGTCCAACCCTGTATATTTAACATTGCTTGTTTGTTGCTGTTTTTGCAATGTATTAACTAAGCTTAAGTAGGTGCTAGAACTTGAGCTATTCTAAGATAATTCTTATCCGTAGCTGGCATATTAATTTGAACTAACTTTGTTTCCTAATATATTTCTGGGTATCTTCCTTCTTTAATCCTTGTTGCCAAATTGTAGGACCTATAATATTCAATGGATGCTGTGCTTTATAATCATGTTTTATTATTATATAAACTAAGATATAATTATGTGAATATTTCTATTTCATGGTAACTACCTTATAAAACATAAACTCTAAGAATATAATATTATAACATATTTAATAGGACCCATTGAAAATTAATTGTTATGCTACTATGTTCAGTAATTTTTATACACACTTGTAAATCAGTGATAATGAGGAAGATGCGTAAATTATTTTTCCATAATATACATGATATAAGCTGAGGACATAATAAAAGAAAGTCATAAAATTTTTATCTATTCTCGTAAATATCCAACAAAACCTGAAGACATTGCGGTACTGACATTAAGTCACGATGACTTCACTAATCTTCTCTGAATCTATTTAAATCTTTAATATTATTTTATTTCATTAAAATGATGTGTAGTAAAAAGTTACGAAGGAATAGAAAAGACATAGTAAAGATATTTTTATAATTTCTAGTTTAAACTTGCTTAAATTTTTTGTGGCAGTTACAGATGTTTGCGAAACATGCAGTCGGTGGCAAATTGTTAATTACATAACGTATATGCCAGTATTTTAATTTTTTTGGTAAAGAATAAGTGGATGTCGTAAACATTGACCAGAATAATTTTTAGAGGAGGTTATTATCTTCCCAAGAAAACCTAATTTATTCTCTCTGCTGATTGGTGGTAATCTCTCCAACTACAAGGAAAACTGATACACTTTTAGTGACTAGAAAAGTATGGAGAACAATGTCTTAAAAGAAAACACTGGGATGTACAAGACATTGAAACTGCAAGATAAATGCTGTGTATTCAGTTCGAACAAACTTTATCTAGATTTATGTAAATATCATATATCAGTTTTATTCAAACGTGATGTTAGAAGGTGTCTTTAAAAAGACCTATTAATGAGGTGTGGTTCTTCTTTAGTTCACGACAAGTTTTCTCCACTCCAGTAACAATATGAGAGTAAATAGTTTTACATTGTTATTGAGGAGATCATTCTAAAGATGTAAGGCAAGTTACCAGTAGCATTTTTCCGTGAATGAAGGATTTGTATCAAAGAATTTCACTAACTTTACCAAGTTCCAGCCAACAATATCGCGTTCACAAAAAAACTATATTTGTGGTTTGGTTCAAAGATACATCATTACTTCAACTATTAATTGATAATCTAGTAGTTTGGATGTAACACAAATTACCACACCATGTCCCTTAACCCATTTGGTCCCACTGTACTGATTTAGGCACACCAAAACAAATTAGCCCTCAGCAACATCTGACGAAATATTACTGAAATTTATTATCACTATAGGTTTCTGCAATAACACGTCGTATGATATTTGTTTGATTTTGTTCAAGGGACCGCTGTTTAAGAAAGTCATATGTTTTGCAAATATTGGGAGCTGATCACGGCAGTTAGTGGTTTGTTTACGTTTAGCTTTTTTAATTGTTTAGTGGCTGATTTTACTTCAGAGGCTTAAATTACATGAAAGTTAAGTGATGAATTAGTTTATCGATTGTTTGCTATAAGTCTCTGCTGTTTTTACAAAATATAGCATTCTAAATATGAGTGTACTTGTTTGGGTATAATGGGATCTATGATATACTAAATTCAATAATTAATTTTAGGTTCTTTTTTATATGGATTCTCAACTTTAAGAAATAAGACCGAGTGCATTGTATGGAAAACGATTTAAGAACTTGGTGGAAGCAATTGATGCAATTGAAGTTGATGGTCGTGAAGCAGAATTTCATCATTATTCCACCTGAGGTTGATAACCTTACAGACGGAGGACGAACTGGACGAGGGCAATATTGAAAATCCTAATTTTCCAGATGATGTTCGTGGTGAAATTGAACTCCATTTCGATACCGACAACGAAGTCGCTCTGTCCCACCGTATATCCCAACCCGCAAATTATGACAGTGAAGATGAAACAGAATTGTCTGAATTTTTGCCCAAAAGAGTCAAGACCTCCGGGAAACAAAAACGACGAAGACATAAGTATGAGTGGTAAAACGACAAGTTATGAAGATCGCCTGCATAAGATGATAGATTAAGTTAAAAATGATAACGCTGTTCGAACTTATGAAAGACTTTTTGATAACAATATAATCAAAATTATTACCGAGCAATCAATGCCTTATGCTGCACAGAAGAATAAGCATACATTTTCTGTCACTGAGGAGGAAAACAAATATTCTTAGGGATACTACTTCTAAGTGTTTATCACAAATTGGCCAGAGTGCCCATGTACTGGAGTTTAGATGAGGACATTTGTGTACCCCTTGCGTCCAGCAGTATCGACGAAGCGATGGTTAAGTAGTTTGGCCATCATTCACCTAAACGGTTTATAAAAGGAAAACCTGTGCAATTTGGGTTTAAAGATTGGCTGCTGTGTAGTTCCACTGGATACTGCTATAATTTTGAAACGTAATGTGGAGGCAAAAATGTTGAACCGAATAATGATCAAGGAACGGCACTCCCTTTGGGTTCAAAAGTAGTTTTAGGTTTGTTGGAATGCGTCGAGAAACCATCTGATCATATTATTTATTTTGATAACAATTTCTCAAGTTACGATTTACTAAATATGCTGCGAAAAAAAATTTCAGGACAGGTACTGTTCGGGATAATAGAACAAAAACATGTCCTCTGCAGATAGTCAAAGAGCGGAGCAAAAAGGAACACGGTTCTTTTGAGGAAATCTATGACGAAACTAATTCTTTGCTGTTTGTTAGATGGAAAGATAACAATATAGTAACAATGATAACTAATCATGATACTGTTGAACTGTAGCATTTGAAAAAGCTACATTAGTTATGTATTCTTGTAAGTAGTTGAGATATTACATACTTGTGTAATTCAGTCTTTTAAATGCAAAGCCCTTTGTTGGCGCATTTTTATTGGCTAGAGAAAGAGTTCTCTAGATGCTCAAGTTGGCAACACTGAGAACTGGAGAAGGAGATTCCCGTCTGGGGGTTCGGTTCTTCGACAGCGACGAGGTAGCTAAATGGCGGCGGTCCCGGTTTTGTGTTGAAGAATTTGGGTTTTACATCGCTTACACTGAAAAGGGATTTGATTTGATGTACCCAGTGTTTCTTTACCATCCTGCCAGAAGCATTTTGTAAATTCCAAGAAGGAATTCTCTTGCTTGTCGTAATCTGATCGCCACGTGTCTCGTGAGGTTATGTAATGCTCTCTATATGAGGTGAGCTCTTATTTTACTTAGTTTGGTGTTTTATTTAGTTCTTATTTATTGTAATTATTACATAGTGTTTGGAGGGACTGGCCGTTTGAAGATAAGTTATGTTTTGGAGAGGCTTGTACTCGCTATAAGCATATGTTGTGGAGGGGCATATATGTTTGGAGAGGCTTACAATTGGGATAAGCACATGTTTGGTGCTGTCATTTTGGTTATGTAAGGGGGCCCAGTATTTGGAGGAGTAATAGCAGGAAGTCTATTACTCAGATTTTTGGTTTTATGTGGGTCCTGCTGACGTTTAGAGAAGTTTTGGTTGGAGAGTTGTTCGCAGCAGTGTCCAAGAGATTTGGGCAGAATTTTGGGAGCGACACCGAGTCGCAATCGTAAGGAACGTCTTAGGAAGTGGTAACAGGTCACGCAGCAGTCGCAGAAAACGCCAAGGCCCTAATCAGGTTTTATTGTTTCATTTTAGCTACATAATTTTAAAGAAATTTTTATAGTTTCATTCAGTGATTTTTGTTGAAACATTAGAGTAAATTACTTATCGATTTTGCAACTACATACTAGCATGATGAAATATCTTAAGATTTTTTACTGTAAGTAATGCATGGTACCACGTGATATTAATTTACCTTCTACTATGTCACATATGAAGTACTTTTAGTTGAACATAATTATTTTAAATCATTCTTTAACATTCTAGTGCACACAGCGAGCATAGTGAAAATTGTCTCATAGAATCTTGTTAGTTACATAATATTTTATTGATGAGCTGTAATTTGAATCCATTATGAATCTTTAACTCGCTATTTTAAATCTAAAACTTATTGTTGGTATCATTTAAGCCGTAGTTGCATTTCTATAGAAAAAGGTCAAATCACTGGAATAATTTTAGAAGGGGTCATTTACATATTTTGCATTTCTTTTGCATATATAGATTAAGTTTAGGGGATAACTGTGAAACTATTTGTTTTATATTGTTGTACATCTCATGTGTGTTGTAATAAATGTCTAATGTCTACACGTTCTTATTATTTGCACTGGTACACCTGATATTTGTTTAAATTTTGAGATTTGAGAGAGTATAGTAAGAGTTTTGATATCATAGAGATATTTTGAGAATTCCATCGCATGGTAACTTAATTTTGTTCCATGCTGGCAAAATTATTTAAATCATATTATGTAACATACAGCCGGTGGCGCCCTTTTGAGTGTCCACACATAATCGTAACCCACGGCCCTATGCTCTCCAACAAAAATCGGCTACCGTTCGCACTGATGTAACACGTTTTAATATTTAGGTATTAAAATAGGTTACAGAAACACTTGGAAAGGTAAAACGCTGGTCTGCTGTTGAAAAACAAAAAGTTGATATCCGACAACCTCGACTCTTTAATAAATACAATGCCTCTATGGGTGGCGTTGACCTTCTCGATCAGATCGTCAACAACTACAGAGTCTCTATACAAAGAAAGAAGTGGTGGTGGTGCCTTTTTACTCATTTAGTAAATGTATCAGCTGTAAATGCCTGGAAACTACGGTTGCTTGCTGGTAACGAAAAGACTGACTTACTCACTTATATTAGAAATGTCACACGTCATTATTTGTTATGATAAAGCAATTCACAAAAAAGACCTAGTGGATCTGTCCCTAAAACTATTCGCCAAGAGGTAGGTGGACATTTTCCAGAAAAAATTGAAAAACCACTACATTGTCGATACTGTCATCTTAGAGCTAGATGAAGATGTCTCAAATGTAACGTCACTTTATGCATTGAACATAAATGTTTTATAAGGTATCATACTGAGGTCTAAGCTTATGTATTACATTATATTTATTGCAAATAAACAAGTTTCTTAAGATTGAGCTCTTTATCCAAAATACACCCCTTAGATTATATTGTACTCATTTAGGTACACATGTTTTTTTCAAAAATTAAAAATCAAAATATTCTGTTTTATGTTTTTTCCAATTCAGTATACTGCATATGCTAAGCTAAAGAAAACATAGTTTTTGAAAAAAAATACCCATGGGATCAAATGGGTTTTAAGCATATTTCGAATTCTTTTAGAAAAACATGGTTACTGAAAATTTTCCAGTCATTGAACACCAATGTTCAAATAAGTATCTAGTTCCGCCACTGTCTCTTGGATTAAACGCAAGGCGCCTTAGTCGAAATGCATCTCGTCTATCTCTCCTAGAGAATTAGCTATTGAGTTCACGCGAAATTGATGTAATAATCATGAAATAAAATGCTGCAACAGAGGCAGCAACAGGGAGAATGTACTCGCAAGGTCGTTTAGTCAATGACCGCCTTTACTACTTCCTTGAACTTGGCAGAAAACTGGATCGTATCTGCATAAACAAACTGACCTCACTACTGTTGAATAACAAGATCTATGCTTATTAAATTTCAAGTATTGTCAGCTGTACAGTGTACACTAAGGGTATAATATAGTCAGTGTAAGTATAATATAGAACTTAGATACATGGTATGATAAAACGCTATGTTTACTCTTTTCTTCGTGATGTACAGAGTGGGACACTCGAGAGAGCACGTACATTTATAGCTTAGACTTTCAGATACATTCTAAAAAACAATTTGAAAATGTAAATATGCAATCAGAAAGACGTTGGAGGCAGGAATACTCACAGAGGAAAAGTGATATACAACCAGTCCTATCTTTTTGCAAAGAATTTCTCGATGACCATCATATAGTTCATCATCGTTTTGAATTAAAATTCTAATAAAGATATTATTTTTTGTTATACATATAAAATGCATTTCTCCTTTGCGGCAAACGTTATTTAATTGCAATATAAGCCGCTTAAATAATATTGCAAATAATAGGTAGATAAGTAATTAATGGTATTAATAATGAAGAAATATGATCCGATTTTAGTAAGAACTATAAAGGGTTTACATCCGAGCTACCGCAACGCATAGTGCTTATACTCCGTTCGCCCAAGAGATGCAGTAACGGCACTCTCCATTTTGCTTAGCAAATTGAGATCAACAACAGTTTCACACGCTACAAATTTATAAAAGCGACGAAATTCAAAAAAACCGCTGCCTAAGGAATCACTACTTCCACATCCAGATTTTTCATTCAAGTCACTTTAAAGGAAACATTTTGACTAGATTTGCACTCTAGTACGTGGAAATTATTGGTCATAGAATTTTAATAATATTTGGGGCAGATATTATAGAAAAGTTTGAGGCGTTGGTTTCCACTATATACGATAAAAATGACGTTTCTAGTTAACCCTACTTATTTTCCCCTATTCACAACCTACCACCACCCACCCCTTCAATGGAATCATCTCAATCTGATGTCATTACAATACATAATAATTGTCCTAACTTTCAAGTGAATATCTCAATTCTATGTTATCAATTTCATTAATAATGGAGCGGACATGGCGGAGTCTGAAAAATATTAGAAAAAAATCTGAGGCCTTGGTTTCTAGTATATACACCAAATCCCAAATTTCTGTACTCTTACCAGCTAGATTTACTTATTTTCCCCGATATACTCCTACTTAACACCCAACACTTCAACGGAATCATCTCAAAATATAATCTAGTTCCAGATATCGTTAATATATACGTCTAAAATATTTCAAGTTAATATCTCAATTTTATTTTATCAACCTCTTTAATAATGGAGTAAGGGTGGTGGGTGGTTGAAAAATATTATTAAAAATCTGAGACCTTGGCTTCTAGGACATACACCGAATATCAAGTTTCTGTACTCTTATCAGCTCGCTTTAATTTTTTCCCTATTTGCCTTTACTTACCCCCCACTTCTTCAACGCAATCATGTCAAAATATAATTTAGTTTCAGATATCGTTATAATACATACCCGTACCAAATTTCAAGTGAAAATCTAAATTTAATTTTATCAACTATTTTAAGGGAGTGGTGATGGTGGGGGATGGAAACTATTATAAAAAACTTGAGAACTTCGCTTCTAGTGTATACACCAAGTCTCAAATGTCTGTAGTCTTACCAGCTTGCTTTAGTTACTTTCCCCTATCTACCCCTATTTAACCTCCAACCCTTCAAGGGAATCATCTCAAAATATAATCTAGTTCCAGATGTCGTTGTGGTACACACGTGTACCAAATTTTAAGTGAATATCTCAATTTTATTTAATCAACCCCTTTAATAATGGAGTAGAGGTGGTCGGGGGTTGAAAAATATCTATATTTGATATCTTGGCTTCTAGAACATAAACCGAATTTCACGTTTCTGTACTCTTACCAGCTTGCTTTACTTAATTTGCCGCACTTACTCCTATTTGACCCCCAACCCTTCAACTGAATCATCTCAAAATATAATCTAGTTCCAGATGTCGTTATAATACATACGTGTATCAAATTTCTAATGAATATCTCAATTTTATTTAATCAACCCCTTTAATAATGGAGTAGGGGTGGTCGGGGGTTGAAAAATATTATTAAAAAATCTGAGGCTTTGGCTTCTAGTACATGTACCTAATTTCAAGTTACTGTACTCCTACCAACTCGCTTTACTTATTTTCCCCTATTTACCCCTATTTAACCCCCAACCCTTCAACGGAAACATCTCAAAATATAATCTAGTTCCAAATGTCGTTATAATACATACGTGTACCAAATTTCAAGTGAATATCTCAATTTTATTTTATCAACCCCTTCAATAATGGAGTAGGGGTGGTGGGGGGTTGAAAAATAATATTAAAATATCTGAAGCCTTGGCTTCTAGTACATACACCCAATTTCAAGTTTCTGTACTCTTACCAGCTTGCTTTACTTATTTTTCCCTATTTACCCCTATTTAACCCCCAACCCTTCATCAGAATAATCCCAATATATAATTTAGTTCCTGATGTCATTGTTATATATACGTGTATCAAATTTCAAGTGAATATTTCAATTTTATTTTATCAACCCCTTTAATAATGAATTGGAGGGGGTGGGGGGTTGAAAAATATTATAACAAATTTTGAGGCCTTGGCTTGTAGTAGATACATCAAATTTGAAGTTTCTGTACTCTTACCAACTTGCTTTACATATTTTCCCCTATTTACCCCTATTTACCCCCCAACCCTTCAACGGATTTCCTCAAAAAACAATCCAGTTCCAGATCTTGTAGACGTATATATGTCTACAAAATTTGAAGTCAATATCTTAAGCCGTTCCGGACAAAAAAAAAAAGTTACAGACAGACAGACAGACAGACAGACAGACCGACAGACAGCAAATTTTTTTTTCGCTCAAATTTAAAATCTCGACGTTTCATGACATTCTAAACCCATTTCAAGAAAAAAAAAATTTGAACTTTTTTTTGCGATTATTATACTTCCAATCCACTACGTGGATGTGGAAGTAATTATTGAATGGTATTAGATTATATATATTCACTCACACCTAAATTATGTATAATTAATATAGATAATAATAATAAACTCAAATATAAACTATAATAAATATACATTGTTAAACTAAGAATGCCTCGAGATGCCTTTGAACATGACTCTATAATGCAAGAAAGAAAATTACCTGCTGCCTTTGCAATAAACTCGACGTTTTGTGTCTTAAGGTTGTCTGGGTTCTTTGCAGCAGAAGCCTTAAAGATATTCACAATATTTTCCTTCTCTTTAACCCAAAAATGTTTGCTTTTCCGTTTTTTCGGTGGAGAAAGAACATGAGCTTGATTCATAATTAATTTGACAAGAATGAATTTTTAACCTAAAATAGAAAAGTGGTTCTGACATTTAATCAATATTATAAATGGTTTTTATTACGTACCTTGATATACACAAATATGCACCACAGTATTGAAAAACACTGTTTTATTAGATGAATAGGAATAACAGCAAATAACAACAATTATTTCTAAAAACCATGCATCAGATTTGAGGCTGAAAACGATTCCACATCTACGTAGTGGATTGGAACTACAATAATTGTAAACATTTTTGTTTTCTTGAAATAAGTTTAAAATGTCATAAAACGTCGATATTTTAAATTTGAGCGAAAAAAACTTCTGTCTGTCGGTCTGTCGATCTGTCGATCGGTCTGCCTGTCTGTAACTTTATTGTCCGCACGTTTTCTCCGGAATGGTTTAAGATATTGACTTGAAATTTCGTACACGTATATACTATAACGAGATCTGGAAACGAATTGTTTTTTGAACATATCCGGTGAAGGGTTGGGGGGTAAATAGTGGTAAATAAGGGGAAATAAGTAAAGCAAGCTGGCCAGAGTACAGAAATTTGAAATTTGATGTATATTAGAAACCAAGGCCTCAATTTTTTTTTTATAATATTTTACAACCCCCACCAGCCCTACTACATTATTAAAGGAGTTGATAAAATAAAATTGAGATACTCGCTTGAAACTTGGTATACATATATATTATAATGACATCTGGAATTAGATTATATTTTGGGATTATTCCGTTGAAGGGTTGGGGGTTAAATAGGGGTAAATAGGGGAAAATAAGTAAAGCAAGCTGGTAAAAGTACTGAAACTTAAAATTCGGTGTATGTACTACAAGCCAAGGCCTCAAATTTTTTTATAATATTTTCAATCCCTCACCACCCCTACTCCATTATTAAAGGGGTTGATTAAAATATAATTGAGACATTTACTTGAAATTTGGTACACGTATGTATTATGACGACATCTGAAACTAGATTTTATTTTGAGCTGATTTTATTGAAGAGTTGGGGGTTAAATAGGTGGAAATATGTGAAAATAAGTAAAGCGAGCTGGTAAAAGTACAGAAATTTGGGATTTGGTATATATACTAGAAGCGAGGGTCTTAGTTTTTTTATGATATTTTCCACCCCCCACGATTAAAAGGTTGATAAAATTAAACTGATATTTTCCCTTGAAATTCTGTACACATATGTATTATAACGGCATTTAAAACTAGACTATATTTTGATATGATTCCGTTGCAGGAGTGGAGGTAAATAGAGGTAAATAGGGAAAAATAAGTTAAGCAAGCTGGTAAGAGTACAGAAACTTGAGATTTAGGGTATACACAAGAAACTAAGGCCTCAGATTTCTTTTTAATATTTTTCAACTCCCCCACGCCCAAAATTGAGACATTCACTTGAAAGTACATGTATGTATTGTAATGTCATCTGATTGAAATTATGCCATTATAGGGGTGGGAGGTGGTAGGTTGTGAATAATGGAAAATAAGTAGAGCAAGGCTAAAAACTTCATTTTTAACATATATGGTAAAAACCAACGCTTCAAATTTTTCTATGTCAAGAGATAATCGACGAGGCCTGGGGGGTAGTAATATACGGCTGCCACCAATCTTCAGTATAAATTGCGAAGGGCGGGGGGCGGCATTCATAATAATAAACTACTTATATCTATAGAAATTTAATTTTGAAGAGCGGTGGGTGACATTCCATAAAATTAAATATTTATCTCGATCAACATTTTGAAAAACGGGGAGTAATGTTCCTCAAAATTGAATAGGTATCTCAATTGAAATTTTGAAGAGCAGGAGATGATATTCCTTAAAATTAAATATTTAACCTAACAATTTCTTTTTTATCTCATTATATACAATACGAGTTATTCGTTATTATTGCTAATCATTTAAAAGTATACCTCTCTCGCTTTAGCTAATGCAAATGCTAATCTTCAACTTCGGATGAAAGCCGGGCCCCCTCAAAACCACCGGCGCCCCCTCAAAACCACCGGGTCCCCTTGAAAACCCCCGACCCCTCCCCTCTCGACGGGGCTAGCGCCAAATATTGTTAAAATTCTGTTTCCAATAATTTCCAAATACTAGACTGTTACATAAATTCTATCAAATAAGAGATATTTTAAATAAAACACTGTTAATGATAATCTATAATGCCTTAGTTGAATCCATGATTAGATATTGCATATTGATATGGGGCGGACTTTTTAATAATTCTATAAATTGCCTTCAAACAATGCAAAACACCATTTTAAAAATATTATTTAAAAAGAAATATGATTATTCCACTAAACTGTTGTATGATGAGTTAGGCTTATTCACAGTAAGAAAATTTTATACTTACCACACATTACTATGGGCATTAAACAACACTTCAAAGATGTCAAAAGCTACCCCATAATTATGCAACAAGAACGAAAGATAAGAATTCTGTCACTTTACCATTGTGTATCAAAAGCCATACCCAATGATTTATATTTTACTACGGACCAAAGTTATATAATATGCTTTCAAAAAATTTAAAGGAAATTAAAAATAAAACTAAATTGCAGAATAACATAAAAAAATGTATTACTGAAAACATTGAAATCATTAAAAAAATGTACTACTAGTGCAATATACCCAACCTCTAAATAAATCTACTGTCACAACAACTACGTTTCTCTTAGTCTGTCACTATACTGAAAATGAGAGAAAAACATAAAATCTCCCCTTTTTACTTCCCTCGCATACCGAAGGGAAGTATTGTATTCGAGAAAAAATCACCCTCCGAGATTTTTTCGGATTCTGACGTTTCAGAACACGTAGATTCCGAAAATATAGGTTTTTCAATTCCGTCTGTCTGTCTGTCTGTCTGTCTGTCTGTCTGTCTGTCTGTCTGTCTGTCTGTTGGTGCATTAACTAAAAAAACTACTTGACGGAGAGCAGTCAAATTTGGTAGGTAGTTAACCCTACTGTCAACGAAGAACTGGTAGAATTTTCACTGAAAAATATACAGGGTGGACCGTCTAAACGGAATAAATAGTGAAAAAAATTTTTTTTTGCTCAAATTTAAAATTTTCACGTTTCATGACGCGCTAAACCTATTCCAGGAAAAAAAAATTTTTTGAAAAGTTTTTTCATTTTTCAAAAAATTTTTACCACTAAAAAAAATTTTTCTTTGTTCAAATTTAAAATTTCCACGTTTCATGGCATTCTAAACCTATTTAAAAGAAAAAAAAAATTTGAAAATTTTTGAAAAAATTTTTACCACCAAAATAGATGATTTTTTTTTTCTCAAAATTTAAAATTTCCACGTTTCATAGCGTTCTAAATCTATTTAAAGAAAAATTAAAAAAAATTAAAAATTTTTGAAAAAATTTTACCACAAATAGATGGAATTTTTTTTCAGATTTAAAATTTCCACGTTTCCATGTCATTCCAAATTTAGTAAAACAAATTTAAAAATGTTTTAGAAAAATTTAAAAAAATTAAAACATGTTTATGTAATCTATTTATCACCATTATAGAATAGACGAAATATTTCTTTTGCTCAAATTGAAACTTTCCACGTTTCATAACATTCTAACCTATTTCGGAAAAAAAAATTTGCAACATATTTTCACCAATTTGGAGAAAAAATTAACACTAGAATAGACAGAAAACATTTTTGAAAATTTGTTCTATATTTTAATCACCACTATACTCCCACTCCATTACGTGAATGTGGGATTGAGAATGTGAGAGATGGCAATAATATTTGGCATATCCTATTATATACTTTTATTGAATAATGGCATCCCAAGAAATAATTGAGTCATGGTGGACATTTATAAAGGTATTTACGCAAGCCTTCCATATTTGGCACCTGTTATTTAGTATATTGAACTTTTGCTGTTGGATGAACACTCTGTATATTTTTTTGACCAAAAGTTATCAGGTTTTCTTTGTAATAATACCAATAATTATATTCCGATTATTATTCCCAATGTCATTTCGTAATTAATAATTTTTTGAATGACTGTCATGCACAATTAACGAGGGAAGTTCTGTGTAAATAACTTTACCGATTTTTTTCCTCAGGAAAGTAAATAAATATAATTATTGCATCCATTACAATATCTTAAACAGTCCTCAATACCCTCAAGAAAAAACTATTAAATTATTAAATTGTTCCTTTTTTCCTCTATGATACTGCAAACAAACTTTTATAGTTTAGGCAGGTCATCGAGGGAAAATTAGTATTGTACGTTAAAATAATACATATTAAAACTTAATATAAAATTGTACATAAACATAGTGTCGTAAAATTATACTTAAATATTAATAAACTGAAACTGAACTGAACTGAAACTGAAATATAATCAAAATAAACATTTTGGAAAGGAAATCCTTTAAAGTGACTTGAATGAAAAATCTGGATGTGGAAGTAGTAATTCCTTAGGCAGCGGTTTTTTTAGTTAAAACGAGGGTAGCAGAAAATAAAAATGACTCTCTAATAATAACTAGATACTCTATAGTTGTCGCTATTGTAGGAAGAAAACATAATTAATAAAAAAATGATACCAAACGGACAAGGGAATTTTACGTAAATACCTTTTGAGTTACTCAGTCTATCGTTTTTAAGCATTAAATTAGCATTAAGTTAGATTTTCGTGAACTACCACAACATTACCCTTTGACATTTGCATTGTGTAACCTGTTAATAGTTCCGTTTATCAGTTGTTGATGAGAGCAAACAATGAATCTCCCAGTCTCGCCAGAGATGCTAGGAATTACTAACGTTATTAATTTGAAGATATTATATATACAATATACATCCTACACAAATACCGAGGTATTGTAAACCAACCGCACTGCAAACAATCTCTATTTATAAAATAGGGGTTATGATATTGGCTATAAGATTGCACTCACAATGGGATACAAGAGCACATAGATTAAAAGCAATTGTATATAAATGCTCGTAATAACTAGTCTAATGCCACAGCGTTGAACTTCGAACATCAATTTAATGAATGCGAAGCGGGTAATACGCAGCAAGCAATAAAAATTACATGCAGTTTTTCTTTGTTTCCCTTTATTAAATATCTATAATATCCCTTTATCCTTTAAACAATTGCAGAGCTGCCTAATGAGATAGCTGCTAGTAAAAGATTATCGATTTAGTTCCGTTTTTACTAATTCGTACTTGAATTCGTACTTTATCGTCTCAGTGCACGGTGGTACCGTCGACATCAAAAGTGCGATAAAATTATTTTCGGCAACTTCTTGTTGCAAATGAGAAAAATATGTTAAATTTCAGTAATAATAAGTGCATTAACATTAAAAAGTGTTAGATATTTGTGCCATTTTCGTGAAAATAATAAATTTCTGCTGAATCTATTAATTTTATTTTTCGCGTTCAATAATAATCTTTGATAATATTGATGCTTTGTGAATTTTGCAATTGTAAACAAGGACAATGCTTCATTTTTAGTAAACTTTTGGCTTTCATTGTGTTTGGAACGATAGGCTGGACATATTTTTGTCGCACGTGCAGGTGTAGTACAGAGTAGGTGGATCAGATCGTTTCCAGCTATATCAAATCAATGTAATTAATGATATAACGCTAATTTCTTGTGTTGAAATGCCGAATCACCGACCTCAAAAAGATATACTAGTATTTTCGTACAGCTTTTGCATATTTATTTATTTTTGTAGAAATACGCCTTGTGGTCAGGAGATCCCAAGATTATCCGACTGCCAGTATATGCTAGCTCATTTAGCGTTATTCACAGTGCACCACGTAGAGGCGAACTAGCTCTACACCCCAGCTTTTTGCATAATTTTTGAGATTAGGTCCAGTTATTTTAAATCACTAATTTTAGAACTATAATGTAAAATTCGAAATCAACGATCTCAAAAACACCTAAGTGAGTGCTTCCTTATGACCTTCACATGATTTTCATGTTTAAGTCTGCCATATTAAATCGATCATTTTGAATTTTGAAATAGTAGCACAAAAATCGTGATCAACAACTTCGAAAACGCCTGTATGAATCATTTCTTAATTTTATGATCTAAATTTTTTGGGTTATCACAGAATCAAAACGTTTTATTTTTTTAATTTATTTATTTAATTATACATCATCCAACAGTACAAACCCATTTATAAGATGGAAATCTAAACTAACTTAACCTAACCTAACTAAGGAGTACAAATAAAAGTTATGGAGGCGGTTAGACTGCACGGCAGTAAATGAAATTTCTGGGTGCTAGGCAAATATGTCCAATTCACTGCAATGAGTTTCATAACTAGTACAAATATTAAACAAAGGAGAAAACTTTAATACGTTAGATCTAGGAGTGGATAACTAAAAGCTATGAGAATAACGAGTTGGCTTAATATTTCACTACAATCTATTTTATTATGCATAATTTTGTCTAAAGAACGCAAAGCAAGGGACTCAAGTTTTTCGGAGAGACTGGTAATATAAAAATTTTCAAGTAATTTATTTTGAGAAGCTCCGATTGGTGGATATGTACTTTCAGTTTTACAGTTCAAAAATTTCAGGAAGGGGCGCTGAACGTTTCTCAATTTATCATTATGAGTGTTATAACCAGATTGCCAGACAAGTGAAGCATACTCCAGCTTAGATCGAGAGAAAGCAAAATAAAGCATCTTTAAGGTTTTCGCATCATTAAAATCATGGCTGTTACGCAAAATGAAGCCTAAAATTATATATGCATGCGAAATTACAGCATCAATATGGCTAGCGAAGGTTAATTTATTATCAAAAGTTAAACCTAGATCCTTGAACGTAGATGATCTGTTCAGCGTGCCGCCATTAACATTATAATTATATATATAATTGGGGACTCCTTGGTTGTATAACTCATAACATTGCACTTGTCAACATTTAGGTGAAGGTCATTTTCATCGCACCAAGCCAATAACTTAGTTAAGTTGTTTTGAAGTATTTCGCAGTCATTAAAATCATTAATCCTATGCAATATCTTGACGTCATCGGTATATATTAAGAAATACACGTCTAAGTGATCACTGACGTCGTTAATAAAAATATTAAAGAAAAGGGGTTCAAGTATTAATCCCTGGGGTACTCCTGACGTGGCTCGGTATTCAACAGATTTATATCCATTATAAGAGACGAATTGAACTCTATCAGTCAAGTAACTCTCAAGAAACTAAAGTAAACTGTCAAATATGTCAAGTTTCCTATGGTTCAGTCTGTCAAGCGCCTTAAAAAAGTCAATATAGACTGAGTCTACCTGTATGTGAGAATCAACTGATTCAGCAATGCACTGAGTAGGGCAGATTAAATTCGTTACGGTGGAGCGGCCTTTCATAAAACCGTGTTGTTGCATAGATATTTTCAGCTGAACATGTGCATAAATGCAGTAGCATTTCGAAAGCTTTACCAAAGTTCCATATGATT
This sequence comes from Stenurella melanura, assembly GCA_963583905.1. Classification (NCBI taxonomy): domain Eukaryota; kingdom Metazoa; phylum Arthropoda; class Insecta; order Coleoptera; family Cerambycidae; genus Stenurella; species Stenurella melanura. The sequence continues at coordinate 36,027,469 of OY757317.1, read as the reverse complement.
GTTATCGGTCTATAATTGGTAACATCATTTATTTGATTGAGATATTAAGGAAGTAAGATTGCTCGAAAAAGCTAGAAATGCATCAACGATATCATTAGGGGTGTCCAGAGGTTCATTGTTACAAGTCATATCTTTAAGTATGCTAGTTTTCACTGTTCTTCCATTGATGTAAGCCCAGAATTTATTGGGTTCAAATGTGATATTATTTTCAATTCGATTTGTATAGATTTGAAATGCAATTTTAATATCCGACTTGATTTGTGATCTAAGTCTACGAAATTCAGTTAGCGGCTCATTTTTACCATGGCGTTTAAATACTATCAATTTCTTATGCTTTAGCTTTACATTTTTTATAATTTCGCCCTTAAACCAAGGCCAACTGTCTTTCATATTTTGGAGTTTTGAATTTGGGTATATTCTCATTAAAAACATCAGTTAATTTCTTATAAAATAAGTCAGCATAGATTTTAACATCATCATAGTTGATCGAACGACCAGTTAATGTGCAGTAGTTGTTCATACAGAATAAGACTAAGTTGAAAGAATTAGTAGATTTTATTGGAAGTTTCACATTCGGATTCACAAATTGAGTTTCGAAGTTAACAATAAGAGTAGGATGATGTATATCTTCTGAAACTAATTATTCAATTGATTTTTCAACAACGCAATGTGCCTTACATATAACCAAGTCTAAAAGTCTATTGGTATTACTAAAAACAAAGTTGTATTGGCGCAAGTTTAGAAGGTTTATAAAGTATTGATACTTTAGGACATTTAATACTATTCGAGACATGAAGAGAGTACAAGAGCAAATTAAAGTCTCTTAATATAGATGTGATAAAATGTTTATTTTCTTGATTTTTTTTTCAAAGAGTTTTCACTTACACACTTTTTAATAGGTAACTCTTAAATTGGTGATTTCTAAAAAGTACGTTGCAAAATTTAACCATTAAGAACTATTTAATACAGTAACCTTTTTCTTCTAAATCTGGAATATTATTTGTGAATTGTACAAGGGCTATAAATAATATCCTATGAATCTTCGTGCAGACATGCTTGCATAAAAAGAGGTGAAATTATTGTTTAATGTACTGTACCACGTTAAACAAAATATTTCTAGACTAGACTAAACTCAGTTTTCCTATCAATCGAGGAAATGATGCATTTAACCCCAACATGAAACTCACCCCAGATGGTGCAAAATATTCCTAAAGATGTATAGAACAGTTAGGGTCATGGGAACTAGTGCTATTTCGATTTCTGGTCGTAAACTGGGACAGAATTTCGCCATTTCTGGTCACCAATATTTTTTTAAGTTGAAAAAAAACCATTTCATTTTATATTTTACACAATTCTAAGCATTTTTTGACTCTTGACATTTTTACCTAATAGTAAAGTAAAAACAGGGTTTGAACTACATAAAAATCAGTCCGTTCATAAAAATTTGGCATGTAGTTTAAGAATCCAAAGGGTCCCCAAAAAATGGGCAGGTGGAAATGAAGTTGTTGGGTGGAGGTAGGGGTGAGTAATTTTTGAAACTGTGCTTTTTTGAAAGTAGAGGTGTGGGGAGTCGTTTTCTATATTATTTTGCATGCTGAATCGAATGAGACCAAAATCAAGTCGATAGGATCAATCCTTAACGAATAAAAATGGTTCTAATAATAAAAATACGATAAAACACATGAAATTTTATTGAAAAGGAAAAAATAATGTACAGTATTAATGTAGTACTTACAACATTTTTGTATGAAGTATGTGGTACCTACTTGGTAATAAGTATTTCATTCATCGAATATGTTATACTCTTCGCTAGTGATGTTATCAAAGTCTGAATCTTCATCAAAGGCCTCTGTTGATATGGGTAACACGTCTGACGAAACTGCAATTTCTTCGCAACTGTTCATGCAGGCCCCTCCCTCGCAAATTTTGCATAAAATTGAGCATTCCACGCCGATACATACTGATGCACTGAGAAGTGCAACAATTTCCCTTGCAGGTACATGAAATCAACTTAAGGATGGCCTCTGGAGAGGCGTCAAGAGTTGTCCTGATTGGGTGCAAATTATTGCCACGACGAACCCAACCCCACTGTTGTGGATCCAGTTATTCCCGAGCCACAACTGTACTTGATAGAAGGTTCGATATGAACCTTCTGCGGCACTTACTGAAGTAGGAGGAAGTGATTCCAGCTTTGCTACATTTCTAGTGAGTGTTCTCTGGAACATTAAGTTCATCTAACGTATGTTTCCCATCTTTGGAGCCATAAATATCCAAAAAGGAGTCTCTCCGGCTTTTTCTTTTTCACCGTGAGTTGCTGTAGCTGTTTGGGATATGTGTGTGGTGTGGCGTAATCCAGGTTCTGTCCCAAGCAGCTTGATGATGTTCTTTTTTTCTTTTCCTTAAATTGCACTTGTGGTGTCGCAACCACTAAAAGAGTGATCAAGTAGGGTGTACGTGTTGATGTGCATATGTTGGTTCTGAAGGCTAACTGATAAAAAAAGTTTGTTCTTCGTACATCCGATTTTTGGTTTGAGTAAACATGTTTCTTGATTCAAAGGAGCCGAAGCAGTCAACAATACTAAAATATCAGTATTCTGACAAACATTGGCAGAGCCGTGTTTTCCTATGGCTGTCTGGACTATTAGTACGTCCGCATCTCCACTGGTTTGCCTTACCTCAATGTTACTGTCCTCAAATTTTTTTTAAGCAGCTGGATCAATTGCTTTTTATTTTCCACATTGGAAAGAAATTGTTCTTGGTTGAAATAGATGGGGGTGTTCTCTAATATGTCGAATTGAGGAGTACAATGTTTGAACCTGCGTAGATGTTCGGATATCTTGATACTGTCATGATCATCATATCGATCGAAAACAACAATAGCGGATTCATAGTTGGTTTTCCTGTAAGTGAGATATGTTTCACAGACATCTGAATATGTTTGATTTTTTTCTCTTCATTTCCCACTTAACTGCATGCAGCAAATGCCCACCATGAATGAAGTAATATCTGACGCTGTCCATCCTGCCGTCGTCGACATTTTCAAACTCTTCATATAATGCAGACGACGTTCTTAAGCATCTCACTGCTAGTGAACAATGACAATGGGAATGGCGCTATTTCGTATTTGAAGAACGTGGACAGGTCTTCATCTGTTCTCAATAGCATCCTTTGATACAAAATCAATGGGTCCACATTTACAACTTTGATCCTACCTATTTGATTTTGGTCTCATTCGATTCAGCATTCAAAAACATAGAAAACGACTCCCCACACCTCTACTTTCGAAAAAGTACATTTTCAAATATTTCTCTTAACTCTAAAACTACATGTCGAGTAGCACCAACAACCAAAGTTTCAAGGACGGACTAATTTTTATGTTGTTTAGGTACTTTTGGCTGCAATTTTTACTGTAGTATAACCTCAATCTTTTCAAGATGTAAGCGTTTAAAGAATCGCGTGTATTTAGGCTTTTCTTCAAAAAACTAGTATTTATGATTATTTCTGGGCATTTATTTTGGATTAAAATATGTGGAGTTTATATTTTGGACAACTATAAGACTTTTTTGACTCTTGATATTTTTTACTCACCCTTCTCGAGATATTAGTGTTTAAAAGAAAAGTGTATTTAATTTCTAGGTTTTGTAAAAACTAGTAATCTTGATGGTTTACTACGAATTGAAACATATGAACTTTATATTTTGAGCAATTCTAAGCATTTTTTGACTGTTGACAATTTTTACCTAACCTCACCCTTCTCGATATATTGGCATGCAAAAACAAAAAAACGCGTATTTAAGATTTTCTCTTTCAAAAAACTAGTATTTACGATTGTTTATGGGCATTTATTATAGATTAAAACATATATTTTGTAGAAATTTAAGCATTTTTTGACTCTTAACATTTTTTACCTAACCTCACCCTTCTCGAGATATAAGCGTTTAAAAGAAAAAAGAAGTGTAGTTAATTTGTATTTTCTTAAAACTAGTATTCTTGATCGTTTATTATATAAAACATAAAGCCCAACTATTTTAATTCATAACAAACGCCCAAAAACAATCGTAAATATCAGTTTTTTGAGAAACAGCCTAAATACATGTTCTCTTTTTTAAAACGCTTATATCTCGAGAAGAGTCGAAAAATGCTTAGCATTGTCCAAAATATAGAATTCAACATATTTTTCAACTTAGGAACATTTTTTGGTGACCGAAAATAACGCACTTCTGTCCGAGTTTACGACCTGAAATCGAAAAATCTCCAGTTTCCATAACCCTGACTTTGTTCCATACATCTTTAGGAACATATTGCACCATCTCACATAAAAATCAGGTGGGGCGGAGTCTCAAGTTTGAGGTTTAGGCCTTTTTTCTGCTTGATTTCCTCGACTATATACAATCCCGTCTCGTAATAATTTGCAAATTTATTACTAACGAAAACCGCTCGTGTCACACACGAGTGGCTTTCAAGAATTTGTATATTACGTCCACATAATGTAAAATTATTATCGACCGGTTGACTATATATTAAAGTGATTACTATTGAAAAACCTGGTTGTTACTCTTAAGTTTAAATATGCCTGTTGTTTTGCATATTGCCCGTATTGTATTTATAATCACGCTACGCCGACTTTTTCATTCATTGCAGTGGGGAAGGAATAATTTATAAAGCCCATTACTTTTTAAGTGTATTGTCTAGGGAATGAGTCACATTATGCTTACATGGACGCAATAAAATCAAAAAATTTAAATGCTATTACCAACAATGGACGCAGCTCTTTATTATTATCTGCTTATACGACATCCATATTCGCTTGGAGTTCGGGATAAGTATAAATTATTTACGATAGTCGGATTGTGTTCCAGGAACCTTTCTAGATAAAAGGCCAAGTTAATATTTAGAGCAAAGACGAGCTTCGTTGAAATGACAGTATAGAGTATTGAAGCCGTATATCTTGTTTACGAAGCCATGTGCAGAACTAAAAAGTGCATGAAATAGTTGTTTGATGTTTTTGTATAATAAGTATAGAGTTGGTCCAACGTGGTATAAAGAATAACTCGTTTTTTATATTAAGAAGTTGCAGCGCTTTTAAAAAACAGTCCCTAATAAATATGAAATAAAATAATACCATCGTTCGGTTAACTGAACTTTCTTATCCAATATGGGTTTTGAGGATAAAAATTCTTTCCGTTTTGTTATTTGTTCTTTTTACACCAAGCACTCTCAGACGCCGGCACTAGCTAGGGTAAGGGTACCGAGCTGGTTGTTTGCTTGGTACCCCCGGGATCGGGCAATTGGATGTATTTGGTCATTGTCTCCTTGCGGTGTGGCTTGAAGATCGGGCTGAAACAGATAAAGGGTTAGTTAAACTTACCTATTATTCAGGATCTGGAGCTTCGGCCTCTTGCGCCTCGAAGCGTCGTTGGGGTCATAGTCAGTCACCTGTGTGACCAGCGGGTTCCCATGCTCTGCTGCACGGGCGTATAGGTTCTTCGCTCTGTCCCGGATGACATCACTTACTGGGGTGTATTCCAGGTCTCTGAAGATGTCGGCATTTCTGACAAACCACGGTTTGTATCCTCTTTAGATGGGTGGCTGCTTGGATCCCCAGGCAACGGTGGCGTACCAATTTTACAAATAATTAATATCGTTTTACAATAGACAGTTTGCGATTCAAACATGTTTTACTAGTGGATCTTGAGTGATGCGTACTCCTACACGTGAGACACTGAGACATGATTGATCTACCAAAAACATGATATCAAACAAGTCTAGACAAAAATTAAGAAAAAAAAAATTGTTAAGTACTTTCTTTTCCCTATATCGATCGATTGAGTTCCCGGTAGTTTCTAGCACCCCGAAATGGAAGCCTGTATATCACAGGTCAGCGCTAAATCAAGAGATGTTCGCAAACATTAGGTGGGAGGGCTCCAGCCGCTTCCAGCAGCTGCCAGTTTTTTTAAATAAATTTAAGATCATAAGTCCTTTGGGGCATTTTGCATAGTAAATAGGACTTATTTTTTATACAGTAATGAAATACATATAATTTAACTTCTGATTTGATGAAAAATTACATTATTTATTTTTGAGGTATCCTGGAATTTTACCTGAATCGCCCTGTATATACCTTTGAAGGTGCTTGAAGAATTTTGAACTTTTCTATGCTTCTTGAGGTATTAAGTAGGGAACATAATGTTACGATATTTTAAGAAATCGTAAAATAGCAAGAGTTCCTGGACTATGAACGATTATATTTATTACCTTTTGATACTCTAGGAGACACCTATTAGCGAGCGTGGAAAGCTTTATGTTTTGTTTCAATTTAAACTTTTGCGAGTGATAAGAAAGAAGCAAAAAAGGTAAATTTTTTTTAAAATAGAACGGGTGTTCTAGAAAAACAGAAGTAAGAAAGACAAGGTAACGGCCGTGTGGTAGATTTGATTAAATATTTCGTAATTTGCGGATAAATATACCCATAGTGACCCTAAGAGGGAGACTTATTAAATATTTGCTATTTGGTCAAAGATGCCCTCTTTAGGAATTCATTATATTGTTTTTATTTTGGATAATAGAAATCCTTGCATAATGATGTAAACGTCTCCTGATGATGTTAGGGAAATCGGCACGAGGAGGTAAGCGTTTTGCATAAAATAATCATAGAAACTATTAACAATGGCTACTTGTTAATTATTATGTATAAAACATTAAGACAGGTTATTATTATCTTCTTAGACGTTTTTGTTTTGCTCCTCTTATGTTTAAGTTGTAAAAGTAATATTTTGAGTAAAATTAAGTTAAGTATCATAGTAATAAAGAGCAGTTGGTGCGAGCCCCTTCCTCTTTGCGATCTTAAGGTACATGCTGTCAAGACGCGCTTCGTTTCGCCGGTCCGTGCCCGCCTCGAAAGTGATCGGGACGGAATTCTACAGTGTATAGGCTATACTCGGTTCCGGTATTTTTCCGGGTTTTTGCGTTACAATCGGACGAAAGTCACCTATCTCTCTCGCCTGCTTTTTTGGGGAATGAGGAGTCGAGGGGTAAAAGAGAAAATAGGGGAAGGCGATTTGGTATTTCGTAAACGTCAAAAATGTACGATTTCCTTTCGCTCCTGCCGGGCTTAATTTTCGATTTGGACCTCGCAGTTTGCGGCTAGCTACAACTAGAATCTCTCCCCGTTCCGCCGCGACGCCGTACGGCGCTCCAAAATATGTATTTCGAAAAATACGGACGTTTTAAGATTGCACGTTTTTGCGCTGTTTCGAATCCGAAGCGAGACTCCTTTTTTCGGTTTTTCGCCTATAACTCGAAAACGGCTGGAGCTAGCTCAAAATAAAAAAATCTCAAAGGACAAGAGCGTTTCTTTCCGCTTCCTCCGGTATCTTCAAAAATTCCGTACGGCGCTTCGTTTCGGAGATATCGGCCGGAAGGTGCGGCGGTGCAAAAAGGCGAAAAATTTGACATTTTTACCTTTAAACCTCCATATCTTCTAAACGGGGCCTCCTAGAGCAAAATACTTCGCCCTAACGAAAATGTAGAAAAATGAATTATCTAAAAGTCGTTTTTTTTGTTTTTTCCCAGCTTCAAAAATTAACGAGATACGGGCTGTCAAAGTGGAAGAATTTTTCGAAATTATGTGATATTTTAAATTTAAAATATCCCAGAAACGCTAATTTTGTCGCGCTCGCCGCGGGCCTAATTTTCCATTTTTCCGGTCAAACTTGGTATCGCCAGAAAGCTACGTTCCTCTTTTTTTCCGGAGAGACGTCGAACGCCGTTCCACTTCCGATTTTTATTCACTTATGTATTTTTAAAGTACTTACGGTTTTCGATTTTTACGAAAATATCCATTCTTATTTCGCACAGAACTACACTAAATTTTGTATTTAACCCACAGCACGTACTGCGTGGATAAAATGCCAATCTCCATGTTCAAATAGAGACTAAGATCGAGCTTTTACGTCAAGTATTAACTAAAATATGAGTGTTTTAAAATTTCATGTTTTACAATTTTCTAGGTTACGTTTTAACACACTCAAATTTGTCACATTTGTCTCGCCCCTGTGAGGCCGAATTTTCGATTTTCCCTGTAAAATTTGGGATCACGGGAAAGGGCCAAGCTCCCCCTTTCCATCGAGACACAGAACGAGCTTCTATTCTATGTACTTGCTTAATTATGAATTTTTTTGTACGTAGAAGTTTTTCACTTTCTCACAAAAAACCCAAGTTTCACACGCCCGTGTCGGGCCGAATTTCCGATTTGGCCCGCACACTCCACTATCACAACAAAATATCGTCCTTTACGAGTAATTTGAGACCTAAAAAGCCTCTCAACTCCCATTATTTTTTCCTGAAAAATCACAGTTTTTAAAGTCCATGTTTTCCTTTCCGAGATAAATTTTTGTTGGCAATGCAGACCACTGTAATAGGCGGTAAAAATTATGTGTGTGAAGTTAGCAACGCGTTGCTGGCAACGCGGCGTTGCTAGCAACGCGGAAATAAGTTTTGATGTAAAATTTTTACAAATTAAATAGAATGCCAAATCTCGATATAGGGTGAGCCAAATTTATCGAATTAAATTTATTTGTCGTCCGATTGGCCTGAAATTTGGTACTCGGGGATTATCGACCACGGTGCTCACGAATGTGACGTCGGAATCGCAAATTTCAAAATGGCGGCGCCAAAATGGCGGACGATGTTTGTCGGTTATGGCGTCACACCGCTCAAAATCGGTATGTGGGGGTTTTCGAGGTCGCCGATTACGAATCCGAAATCTAAATTGAAAAATTCAAGATGGCGGCGGAGCTGCAGGACACATTTTGCCATTTACGATGCTATTCGACTGAAAATAAGTACGTATGTGTTATCGAGGTCAGAGATCACGAATATGTTATCGTAACTCAAAAATTCAAAATGGCGGCGTCCCCATAGCCTAATATTCATCATTTACTGTAACTTCCTTATTTTTCAATCGATTCAAATGAAACTCGGTATGTTGAAGTTATCGAAGTAGCTGATTGTGAATATGACGTCGAAATTGAAAAATTCAAAATGGCGGCGGAGTTGCAGGACCCATTTTACCATTTACGGTGCCATTCGTCTGAAAATAGGTATGTATATGTTATCGAGGTCACAGATCACGAATATGTTATCGTAACTCAAAAATTCAAAATGGCGGCGTCCCCGTAGCATAATATTCATCATTTACTGTAACTTCCTTATTTATCGTCCGATTCAAATGAAACTCGATATGTTGAAGTTACTGAAGTAGTTGATTGTGAATATGACGTCGAAATTGAAAATTTCAAAATGGCGGCGTCCCCATAGCCTAATGTTCGCTATTTACTGTAACTTTTTTTATTTGCCGTCCGATTCAGCTGAAACTCGGAATGTGAAGGTTGCTGAAGTACCTAATCGAATATGAAAGTGAAAAACTGAAAAATTGAAAAACTGAAAAACTAAAAATCTGAAAATCTGAAAAACTGAAATAATGAAAAACTGATAGACTTGAAAACTTGAAGACTTGAAAACTTGAAATCTTGAAAACTTGCAAACTTGAAAAATTGAGAAATTGAAATCTTGGAAACTTGGTAACTTGAAAACTTGAAGAGTTGAAGACTTGAAAACTTGAAATCTTGAAAACTTGCAAACTTGAAAAATTGAAAACTTGAGAACTTGAAAACTTGAAATCTTGGAAACTTCAAAACTTGAAATCTTGAAAACTTGAAAAATTGAAAACTAAAAAATCGAAAGGTGAAAAACTAGAAACTGAAAATCTGAAAACTGAAAAACCGAAAAACTGAAATAAAAGGCTGACAAATGAAAAACTGAACAATGAAAAACTGAAAAACTGAAAAACAAAAAACTGAAACACTGAAAAACTTAACTTAAAAACTTCAAAACTTAAAAACTGCAAATCTTCAAAACCAAAAAACTTAAAAACCTAAAAACTTAAAAACTTAGAAACTTAGAAACTTAAAAACTTAAAAACTTAGAAAATTAAAAACTTCAAAACTTCGAAACTTTAAAACTGAAACTGAAAAACTGGAAAACTGGGAAATTGGGAAACTGAGAAACTGAAACACTGAAAGACTAAAAGACTGAAAGACTGAAAAACTGAAATACTGATAAACTGACAAACTGAAAAATGAAACTGAAAACTGAAAACCACAAAAACTGAAAACTGAAAAATTGAAAAACTAAAAACTGAAAATTGAAAAGAAAATTAAAAAATTGAAAAAGTGAAAACTGAAAATTGAAAAATTGAAGAACTGAAAAACTAAAAACTGAAGACTGAAAAACTGAAAACTGAAAAACTGAAATAAATAAAAACTGAAAACTGAAAAACCGAAACACTGAATGATGAAAATCCGAAAAACTAAAAAACTGAAATTTAAAAAACTGAAAACTTAAAATTTAAAAAACCCAAAAAAAGTGAAAATTGAAAACTAAAAATCAAGCTTTCTACAATGATTCAAGCGTTACCTAATCGAGTGCGGAGCACTCGCATTGACAGCTTTAGCTGTCACCCCTCCGGAGGAGCTAGAATGGGCGATAGCCCATTCTAGTTACTAAGAATAACTTTTGGAATAGTCGCCAATCCTAGGAAAATCATGAAAGTCTTGAAAATCTTTAGTACGAACCTGCCCGAGAGAAATCTGAAACTGACATCTCGTTTCATCTTTAAAGGAAGTATATTTATAGTCGAGGGGTAAACCGCTAGACCCAATTTGTACACCTGATTTCCCTTTTTGGGCAAATCTTGTATGATTTCCCGCGATTTCCTTCTGATTTCCCCTGATTTCCTCTTATTTCCTCCTGATTTCCCCTGATTTCCTCATGATTTCCCCTGATTTCCCCTGATTTCCCCCTGATTTCCCCCTGATTTCCCCCTGATTTCCCCCTGATTTTCCCCAGATTTCTTCTTATATCCTTTGATTTGTTTCTACATTAATACTAGACTTTGTAGATATATTCTATTAATCATTTTTTTAATTCGTTAATATTTTTAAAATAATGTTTATAATGGTGGGTTTTTGTTGTCTTATGCCTCTAATTATGGTCAAAAATGTTCCTTTTAGAGGTAATTTCAAGGTAAAACGATTAGGTAGACAAGTAGTGAGTTATTAGAGTCCTTAATACACATGATGATAAGTTAACCTAGCTCAACACCCATGTTAAAGGTGTATTTTTATGTACACTAAGACAACGCGTGTAAATAAAAAGTACATATAAGACATTTCATTAAAAAAAAATCTGCTAGGAAAAAAAATCAGGTGTTACAATGCAGATAATATTTTACAAAACTTAAGAACTTTCTTTTTAAACTTTGCATTTTTATTCGTGCTACAGAAGAAGGCCTCTGTTATCGCGAATGTGGTTTGTAATTTCTTCGGGTATTTAAAATTTAAATTAAGATATATAGCAAACGTTATTTGAAATGCCTCTAAAAATGATGTTATGAGTTCCTCAATTTTTATGTGTTCCACATAGACGGCATATAAATTAATCGAAACATTTAGGACAAGTTAGATGTATATTTTAATTTCTCATATCAATATACTCGCCAAATAATTTTACAATGGATGGAGTTCTGATTTCCATTATTTCTATGTCCATTAAGTCCTCTTTCTGCAAAATTTAATTTAGTTAAATATTATAATATTACCTGAGATTCCATATAAATTTCATTAAAATACGTAGCTATAGTTCTTATAGCAATCATGAATATTTCAGTATTGGTCACGTTATTAGCGGAATTGCACCGAATGCCCTCGTTTTGTCCAAACTTCAATATTTGAGCCATCTTTTTGTCGCCATTAAAAACATTAATATCAATTTTCTTTAATGCGTTAAAGTTCCAAAACAATCCTTTTTTTTAAACTAGAGAGGCCAATGTTTTTTTATTTCCTCGATACTGGGATTTTTATTAATAAATTGCCTCTGCTTTACGTAACATTCTTCAGCAAATTCTTCATTAAGTATAATATCTTGTCCTTCCTTTTCATTGTCTTTGGCATCGTCGAGTCCAACGTGTTCATCTTTCTGTTCATCTTCTGAACTATCTATGCCTGTCGGGGTGTCCGTGCTGTCATCAAATTGTACTTCCTCGCTATCATCCGAGCTCTCATCGGTAGTGCTTTCCTCATATGAATATCGGTTTTTGAATGTGGTCTTGGCTATTTTTTTAGGTTTCTTGTAAGATTCTTTATTTATTTCTGTCTTTCTTTTCTTTGACCTCACATCTTGATATTTGCTATTAATAGCCTCTGCTATTTCTGGCGATAATTGCAAGATACATTTGTCATTTTCTATAGATACATCTGGTTTTGGTAATGTAGCTTGGTAGGTGGTCAATTCGCAGGAAAAATGTTGGCTTAACTCGACGCTGTTCAAATGACCATCGCGTTCGATTGAAAACCAATTTCCTACACATTTTGTATTTTTGTGCTTTGCTATATCAATTTCTGTAATATCCTTAAGAGAGTCAAAATATAAAATTCGTCCAACAATAACAGTATTACCCGAAACGTTTACATCAATGATTTTACTTCCGCTAGCCATTTGACTTGCTGAATTAATCTTACATTTGAATAAACACCAATCTCCAAATTTAACGGATCCAGTTTTCCGTACCGCTTGCGCTTTCCTTTTTGTTCCCATCAATTCTTTGTTTTTGCCCCGAACAAAGCGTCTTAGTCTATCTGTACTAACTTTTCCGTTTTTTTATCAAGCAGCCAACATGGATGATTTGCGGATAACTGTAGTTTTATTATTAACTGATACACGAACGTAAGGTCCGGTTTCGAGTATCGTGTCGGAACCTTTATCTGTATAGTCTTTTATATTCAAATTTTTCGCAAAACGAGGTGCAGCAGGTAGCTCGGCCGGTAGGCTAGGTTAGTTACTGATTTAATATGTAGATATTAAATCAGTAACTAACTGTCCGTCACTGTTTATTTTGCGAAATAGAAAATCTTATATTATGGTACTCTACAGCCACGTTAGTACGATATTATATGGTTTTCGATGTTCCACTGCAACGCGGATCCGGTTAAAACGCATGGTATGTCGCCGGCCTTATGGTGCCGAAAAATTTTTCAAACTACCCTTTTTTAAGCAAAAGATATTATCGGAATTACCTATGTGCATAATATATTTCAACAAAATGGCAGTAGATTTCCCCCTGATTTCCCCTGATTTCTTCCTGATTTCCCACGATTTCCCCTGATTTCCCCTGATTTCCCCTGATTTCCCCCTGATTTTCTCCTGATTTCCCATGATTTCCCCTGATTTCCCCCAATTTGTACACCTGATTTCCCCAGCGGTTTGCCCCTCGTTTATAGTTTAGGGATTATATAAGGTAATGTAAAGATATAATTACTTATTTATGATATTGACACTTTTCATCGCAGTCTTACATTTTCTTAAGTTTATTGTAAGGGTGTTTGGACAACTAGGTATTTTTATTTCTCGGTATCCAAAAACTCCGACTTTTGCAAAGGGAAAGTACACCACTGTTTTTATAATTTAGGTATTTGCTCTTAATACATTTATTTATATACAAGTAAGGTCCGTGTTCTTTAATTTTGACATCATTATAAATTTGTAACTCAGATTTATTTAATGATTTACGGCTGAGCTATCATAAATTTTAGTTAGGGTAATATTATTGTGTAAATCACTTGGCGCCCATTAGTATTCACTTACGCCAGTCATCTTAAACAAAAATAAAGGCAAAGTTCGCAAAAAATGCGGTAATTCCGATTTCTTGATATGTTGTTAGGATTCATATCAGCTGCATAAGACCAAGTTTGCAGCTTTGAAAGACTTTTGCTCGCTGCATGATGGGGGGAAAACCACGATATTTTTGGACTTTTCTTAGTTTTTGGGTTATAACTCGCAAATAATGGATCCTACGTAAAAAAATAATCTTAGCTTATTTCAATCCAATAAAATTTCCTTCATTTAGAGACTAAGTGCAGTTTTGGACGATCAATAGGTTTTGAGATACAGTACTTCAAAAACTTGATTTTTTTTCGTTCGAGCAAAACATCAACTCTATAATCCATATTACAAATAAAATCACGAGGTATTATAAATGTAATGTAGCTCTTTCTTAAATTAAGCATAAAACAAAGCATGCATAGTAGTTCTCACGATATTTTATAAATAACATATCAATAACTGGCTAAATCAGATATGTTGCAAAATAAAGCTTGAAGATTTGTTGAGTTGTAAAGGAGAGTAAAAGGAATAGCACAATGTTATTCTAGTACTTAATTTATATTTATATAATACGCATATTTATTATTTTCCAAAATCAAAAAAATTGTAATTTAATTTATTTTTGTTTATTAAAATTTGAACCGTTTGGATGGCCCCGGTTTTGGTGGGTCTGATGCTCCCAGCCCAACTAGCACAATTAGTCGTGGGAACGTAGCAATGACTATTGTGGGCACTTTAAAGTGTTTTGATACTAGTCACAGGCACGTAATAGGAACGTTCCTAATACGTGTTTATGACCAAAATGGGGAATATTTTTTGGTGACGATAACGTTCCAGCCACGTTCCTGGAACTTGTCTGGCTACGTTCCAATGACGTTGTTGCTCCGGAGCGGCGACGTCGCGGCGTAGACGCCGCAACTTTCAGAAAACTTTACCACACCCTACTCTTTCAAATCGATGTTGCCCCTACTTTGTCTTGCAACCGATTTTATTATATTTATGTTTCATTCTTACATATGATTCTTGTTCTTGTTCATTTCCCTAACTTAGAAATTTAATAGAATATCAGAAGGTAATATTAGACATCAAAACTTGTGCTATTTTCCAATGGTCTAAGGATCACAATTAAAACGAATGCAATTTTACTCTGACAAACATAATGATAAAACGTCCGAATCTAACCACGCGCCTTTAAAATTTGCACCTTTTAATGAAAATATTGTTTTTAAAATATGTAATGTCATGCGAGAATATGACACACTAGATACCGAAACCTATTTTTTATTGTTCTTCGGAACTTAACACTACTTTTTATGTATTCATTTGTTGCATTTGGTGAAGAAATGGCGATAAATTAAATTTATTAGTCAATTGTGAAATTATGGTTCATGTGTTATAACAACGGTGTCGATAATTTTGGCCATCAACATGGCGTATTTCAGAAAATATGACTTTAAGGTCGTTATCACCAAGAAATGCTACTTGAAAGTAATTGCTACTTGGCGATAGTGACGAAAACTGCAA
The DNA here is from genome assembly GCA_963583905.1 of Stenurella melanura. Classification (NCBI taxonomy): domain Eukaryota; kingdom Metazoa; phylum Arthropoda; class Insecta; order Coleoptera; family Cerambycidae; genus Stenurella; species Stenurella melanura. The sequence continues at coordinate 36,012,226 of OY757317.1, read as the reverse complement.
ATACGCAACTTTAAAGTTATATTTACCACAAATCTGCGAATGGAACTGTAGCATCACTTCAAAGTCGAAGCAAAGTTGTGACTACCACAAATTACCTCTTCAAAGTTGCCGCTGCCACTTCATGGTTACATTTTTTCCGAGATTGATTCGGAACGTACCTGTTAGCCGTACGTTGAGGTCTAGACTGAACGCGTTCCTAGCTTTTGCTGTTTATCATTTACCTAACTTCACATTGAAAAACCTATCAGCTGTCGCAATTTACTTGTATGCAGCCATATATCAACGACTTAATAAACACAAATCTTGTTGGTCTAATATACTATTACAGCGATAGATAACAGAGAAGAAATGGTAGGTGTAATAAAACTGTGTTGAAATATTAAATTTTGTTGCCTTATTTGGAACATAAAATGTTGCATAGCATAATATAGTAGCATATAATTCTAGTCTAGGTTAGGCAAACATATTATATAGGTTAGGTTTGTTGCATTAACTTTATCTATGGTCAACATTGGGAACTAGATGGTGAAATTTACTTCATGGTAAATTTCAGAGGTGATGTGCACTTTGTAGTAGCCGTACACAGTTCTGTAAGTAGCAGTAACGTCATTAACATCTATGAATATTACTTACAAGTTACAAAGCTTTAAAGAAATAATGAAGGTTCCTAGAACGTCGCGGCAACTATTAAAGCTCCTTGAAGGTGACTGCAACTTTGAAGTCACATTTCAGTGATGCGGGTTAGTCGTTGCTACTATAGTTTACCACCTTTAAGTTCTGAAAACCCGAAAGTCGTCCCACTGGTAACTACCACGTTCCCATGTACCACGAAAGCTACGTAGAAGTTGCATAACTATAAAGTAATCATTAGTGGTAGAAACTACGAGGCAGGGGCTATAGACTTGTCAAATGAAGTTATTTTTACACCAAAGTCGTAAATTTAGTCGCAATTACGTAATGGTTACTCATACGAAGTTCCTATCTCAGTTACTGTCACTTTGGTGCTAGTTGGGAGCGGAGTCACAAAGAGCTCTTGAGGCAGTGTCTCATCAGATACAGCTTTATTGATTCCCTCCTCGTTATTGGGCTCCTCTATCTTAATTGTCGGGACTTACCCCGACAGAACTTGCAAAGAGTAGAGCATTTAAGGCCTGTATTTTGGCACTGCACCCTTTGCGGCATTTACATGAAAACAGTTTAATTAGGTCTTGTGAAGCTGGTTCTTTGGTGGATGTCACGTGTACCAATCTCTGTGGGCCTTTAATCGAGCCCCAGTCGGTAGGTTCTTTTTCTCTTCCCAACCACATCTGCACCTATAAATAAATAAACAGTGTCTATTATACGCGGATTAACAATTTACAGAATATTATACCTGGTGGTTGCGCGGCAGCCTCTTCAGTTGGCGGCAGACGACCCAGGTGGACCTTGGCGTTGGCAGCTTTCGTAACGGAGGTCGAACAGTGTGCTGTCGGTTCTTCCTCCATACATAGCCACAAGAAGCTTATTTCCAGCCGAGCTTGTCTCTTGGTGGCATCAGATTTCAGGAAAATGGTAGCTGCATTAACCAGCTGTGGATGTTTTTTAAGAACATCTAGCATCTTCATTTTTCCATGCCAGAAGAAAGCAGAAGTGGTATCGCAACCTGTGAATACGTGCAGGGCATAGTTCATCCGAGGGGTAGTGACAGCATACAACGGTCCGCGTCGACTCGAAATGTTAGGTGGGAACAACATACGATATGACGCATGTGGGCGGAGTCTAGTAGAGATCACAACAATGTATCGATATTTATAAAACATCGACTCTGTCTTATGCTTAATTTCATAAAGAACTGCATTACTTATATACCTCGTGATTTTATTTGTAATAGGGATTATATAGTTGATGTTTTGGTCGAAAGAAAAAAAATTTTTGAAGTCCTGTATCTCATAACCTATTGGTCGTACAAAATTCCGCTTAGTCTCTAAATGAAGGAAATTTTGTCGGATTGAAATAAGCTAAGATTGTTTTTTTACGTAGGATCCATTATTTACGAGTTATAACCCTAAAACTAAAAAAAATCCAAAAGTATAGTGGTTTTTTCCCCCACCACGTAGCGAGCACAAGTCTTTTAAATCTGCAAACTTGGTTTTATACTACTGATATGAATCCTAACAACATATCAAAAATTCATAACTACCGGATTTTTTTCGAACTAGAATGTATTAAATGTGGCCTAACTATTTTTATTGGTTCATTAAGATCTTCGATTCACGACCCTTATCACAAGCAAGAACATTACTTGCCGAACTTAAACCTTAAAAAACCTTATCACCTGTAAACTAACAAACACCCAGGTGGGCATTGTAATAAATATAAAAATAAATATGAAGTACAAAGTACTATTTACTTTGTACATCATATTTGTACTTCTCAAACAGAATGCCTGTTTCTTTTCCATTATTTTATAAGTGAAAAATGTTTTCACATTACTTTTGTTTTCAGTAGTACCTACACAATAGTATTTTCATTACCATTTTAATCTCTTATTCCAGTTCACTAACACCTGCAGAGCAAATTCCAATAAAATCGTTCAACATATTCAGTACGTTCCGCACTTATGTAAATTGATGTATTTCTTCTATGTTTATTATTTTCTCTGTACCCATATGGAGTGCTTCCTCTAAGCTGGAGGCTATCTGCTCTAATTAGATTTCGTTGTCTATCAGAAAGCGTATTAAAATATAAATTTCCTTAACTCTTTTTGCGTTTCCTGTCTCACCATAATTTTCAGTTTTTATTGCTTTATAATATCATCCAATATTAAAAACTGTCTTATAATAATTGAACCTTGCCAAATATCTTATAACTAGATGTGATTTGTAATTTTTTTTATTACGGGGATCTACTTATAGGTGTTGACATGATGTAATTTTGAATAATGTAATAAATCATAGCACTATATTTATTAAATTTAAAATTAATTGACTCCTAATATAAAAAGTTATATTATAACATGCTCAATCAGACATGAGTTTCCGCTGATTCAACTGTAGAATAAAAAACACCATAGATAATCATATTGAAAAAATTAGGAACTAATTTACTTAAACCTTTATATAAGTGTCTACACTTCAATCCACTTTTCATAAGTACAACATTTTATCTCAGGAATTGCATATAAATCGAAATAATTTGGGCGGTATGGAAAAATTAAAAATGTAATTCTTTTCTAACCAACGTTATGGTAGGAAAATGTCAGCGTTTCGATTTATTTGTATACTTCTACAAAACTGAAAAATAGCTGTTGACGAGAAGATATTTAATTTCATAAATACGATAAATATAAATTTTAGAAAACAAAATTACCAAAATGTAAACATAAATCTATGAACATTTGAACACCACGGTATATAATGAAACATATTCTTTATAGGATTTTGAAAACAGCAGAAAAAACTATCTATAAGAACTAAAATAAAAACCATTTTTAAAACTATTGACTTACAATCTTTAAATTCTTTCGATAACTTGAATTCTGGTTATGTTAGCAATTCAAATTCTAAAATCAATTTGCCTTTCTTATTGGACAATTCTCATGCTAACACTAGTTTCTACACAGTCCCCCACGACTATGTAGAATAAACCAGTATCCACATAACCCCTTACGGCTATGAAGATTAAGTTAAAATGAGAACAAAGGCCTAACATTTACATACCTCGTATTTTGGAGGTATGTAAATAAATTCATTTTAGACCTTTGTTCTCATTTTAACTGAATCTTCGTATCCGATAATTTTTTTCAAAATTAATGGACAGACAGATGGATGGAGACAGACGATGGACATTTTGATAGCTCTGAATTCTATGAGTAACAAAACTTATTGCCCTATAAGAATATAATATAGTGAGGCGTATTTTATTTAATTTATAATGTGAAGGATTGCTGTGAGTGATATTGCAATGTCAGAATGAATTGCACTGGATTTGGAAAGTGAAATTGTTGTTTAAAGTTGTTAAAATGAATTTGGAATTGTTAAACGCTAACGTTGTTTCTCTGGTAAAACGTAATCATTTATTACTCACAGCTATCTAAGAACTTTGAATCTTATCACCGGAGCAAGTTCAGTTCCCTCACAGAATAGAATGAGACGCATTAAAAAATGTATGAACGATCTACCTATATGAAGAAGCACTAACTCTAAATATAAGAAAACTGTAAACTCGCAATGTAAAATAACGAACAACTACCAAACTACGCTTTCTGATGGTGTCCTTGTTCAACTGATTTTCTACATCCAATATGTCTGCCTCTTAGATAAACTATGCGCGCAGCGCACATTTAACTTCGTTGGTGGCACTCTATTTTAAATTAGATGCACTAAATTATTATTTGTTGAATCATTTATGGAGCTCTATGGATTTCGAGGAACTTGTTTTAGTTTCACTTGGGATTTTTAGTTTTATACAAGTAGTACAAGTAAATACATTTGTATCTCTATCTTTACAATGTCAACTTAACTGCTTTAATATTCGATAACTTCACTACGTGGAAGTAAAATAAATTGGTCCAGTTTATCAGTAATTTCATAGTGATGTATAATACTTTACAATTTTGATTAACGCAGTCCAATGCTCAAAAATCCCTGCCCCAATTTTATGAACTATATAGTTTTAAAATGCCGTGACAGCCGTTACACGGGACTTTCCCAAAAAATCGTACCATAATTTTTCCAGGACGGCGCACAGTGATTCAAATATGAATTTTTGCGGACAAAATTCGATCTACACTTCTGACTTTTGTTTGAAATGACTAAAGTATTCTCAAAATAATACTATACACCGCCTAACTGCGCAAATTGGAGCAAATTGGCTAAGAACTTTAATTTTGGTTTAATATGTAAGAGATTAAAACACTCGTTACAAATTTTTTGAAAATTGATTTTTCCGGTCTCTAAGCACAAAAATTGATGCAATTTTCACAAAAATAACTTTAATGGCATTATGTTAGCCTATAACCTTCCAGATTTTTGCCGCAATATTCCCTGAAAGTTTGAGCTGAATCGGTCAAGCAGTTTTTGAGTTATAATCCAACAAACAAACAAACAAACATATATTGAATTTTCTATATTAGTAACATTAGTAAGATAATGGATTTCTTAATTGATATTCAAAAAATCAACACTTCCTTATTTATCAATCCAAAAAGCTTAGAATACTGTAATCATGTTATAGTTTAATAAACTATGCAATGAAAACCTCGAAACGTTTTCAAAAACTCCCCGAAATTGGCCAATTTTTCAAAATTAAACAACTTTTGGGTAAAACGAATATCATTTTCGTAATCCACTACCCAAAAACATAATGTACAACCATTAAAAAACCGCTGCCTAAGGAATCACTACTTCCACTTCCAGATTTTCCTCCAAGTCTCTTTAAAGGTAAACTTCTTGACTGTATTTGCACTTTAGTATGCGGAAATAATTGGTCATGGAATTTTAATAATATCTGGGACAGATGTAATAAAAAAATTTACACAAGTTGCAATTTAGCAAGTTTCGTTAAGACATCGAAAATGAACTTGGCTAACTTTCAAGTTCGTCATGATATTTACAAAATTTGCAAAATGTACAGGGGATAGAAATAAAGAAAAGTTCTAGAAATTTTCAAACATTTATTAAGCTGCGGATAGAAAATTTAAAAAGTTACACAACTCGAAGTAATTATAATAGGCTATACATTAATATTCCACAAAATAGAGAACATGAATCTAAGTATAAACATTGATCAAATACACAAGTTTTACCAAAACGTTGCTAGGTGTCGGTCGGCGTCGAGACAAAAAAACGCAAGGATATGAATTTAGGTATTAAAATTGATCAAATACACAAGTTTTACAAAATCGACGCTGGGCGTCGGTCGACGCCGAGACGTAAAATGTAAGAACATAAATTTAGATATCAAAATTTATCAAATACACAAGTTTTACCAAAACGACGCTAGGCATCGGCCAGCGTAAAGACGTAAAAATTCAAGATATGATTATAGGTATCAAAATTTATCAAATTCAAAATCACATTTGGATATTCCAAAAAGTATGCGATCTAACAGCACCGAACGCATTCGTTCGCAAAAAAACAGCCGAATATACAAGAGTTGCAAAAATCGCTACCGTTACAACTTCGATTTGTTAAACATTCTCAATGTTAAAAATTAAGTCATTGGTTTCTAGCACATACGCCAGAAATGAGGTTTCTGGACTCTTAGTAGCTTGCTCTACTGATTTTTCCCAATTACACAGCCCCCTCGACCCCTCAACAAAAAAATACAAACGTGTACCAAGTTTCAAGTGAATATATCAAGTTTATTTCAACCCCTTTATTAGTGGAGTGGGGGATGCTAGGGGGATGGAAAATATAAAAAATGGTGGTGATGGTGGGGAGGGTGTTTGAAAAACATTATAAAAGAATCTGAGGGCTTAGCTTCTAATATGCCCACCAAACCTCAAGTGTTTGTACTCTGCTTGTTTTACTCATTTTGCCTATTTGCCTATAATTACATCCCCACCCCTTCAACGGAATCATCTCAAAATATAATCTGGTTCCAGGTGTCGTTGTAATACATACGTGTACCGAATTTCAAGTGAATGTCTCAATTTTATTTCATCAACCCCTTTAAAATGAAGTAGGGGGAGGGGGGTGAAAAATATTATAAAAAATGTCAGGGCTTCTAGTACATACACCGAATTTCAAGTTTCTGTACTCTTACTTGCTTTACTTATTTATTCCTATTTAACCCCCAACCATTCATCAGATTAATCCCAAAATCAAATCTAGTTCCTGATGTCATTAAAATATATATACGTGTACCAAGTTTCAAGTGAATATCTCACTTTTATTTTACCAACCCCTTCAATAATGGAGTAGGGGGTGGTGGGGGGTTCAAAAATATTATAAAAAAAGCTGAGGCCTTAGCTTCTAGTACATACACTGAATTTTAAATTTCTGTACTCTTACCAGCTCGCTTTACTTATTTTCCCCTATTTACCCCTATTTAACCCCCAACCCTTTAACGGAATAATCCAAAATTATAATTCCAGATGTAGTTATAATACTTGCGTATACCAAATTTCAAACGAATATCTCAATTTTATTTTATCAACCCCTTTAACAATGGAGTGGGGGGTGCTGGGGGATGTAAAATATCACAAAAAAATTTGAGACCTTGACTTCTAGTACATCTACATCAAATTTCAAGTTTCTGTACTATTACCAATTTGTTATACTTATTTCCCCTCATTTACCTCTATTTACCCCCCAACCCTTCACCGGATATGTTCAAAAAACAATCCAGTTCCAGACCTAGTTACAATATATACGTGTGCAAAATTTCAAGTCAATATCTTAAGCCGTTCCGGAGAAAACGTGTGGACAAAAAAAAAGAAGTTACAGACAGACAGATCGACAGAATTTTTTTTTTCGCACAAATTTAAAATCTCGACGTTTCGTGACATTCTAAACCTATTTCAAGAAAAAAGGGATGAAGTTTTTTTACGATTGCTAGGCTTCCAATCCACTACATAGATGTGGAAGTAAAAACCAGAGATCTTAAATGTAGGAAGGTCCATCCTCGCTATTTCACTAAATATTCTGTTTCTTGTTGGATTATGAGGTCGTGGCAAGAAGCAATACTGGAGGACACTTGGTTCAATGTATAAACGTTTTTATTTTAACTATGACAATAACAGATTGACGTACACTTATGATATTTATTATAGTAACAAAACAAATGACTTTTATTCTAGAACAATAACATTAGAAAATATCCTTCTATTGTTGAATGGTTTCCAACACATTCCCTCAAAATAAGGACATTTTCTTAAGTTAAATTTGTATTTCCAATACCAATCCAACTTCGGCATTTTTCTAGCTTAGGCTTAGTCACTGCTTTGGTAAGGGCATCTGCAGGCATGTCTTCGGTAGCCATGAAATTTACTGACATTCTTTCACTTTTCAGCACCTCTCGAATGAAATGATGCCTTACGTCTATATGTTTGGTTCGGGCATGATAAACAGGATTATCCGAGAGTTTTCGAGCTCCCTGATTAACGTTAAATATTTTAACGTTCCCAAGTTCCTCGAATCCCATTTCTGTTAGAAATCTTTGTAGTGGAATTGCTTCCTTCGCAGCTTCTGTCAATCCCATGTACTCCGCTTCGGTTGATGACAGTGCTACTGTTCTTTGCTTTCTGGATTCCCAGCTGATGGCTCCTCCACTCAATACAAATACGTATCCTGTATAAGAACGTCTGTCTAATATACAGTTGGCCCAATCAGCATCTACGAATCCTTTTAGGTTTTCATTGGTCTTTCTGTAGATTATTCCAAGATTTGAAGTTCCTATAAGATATCGCATAACACGTTTTGCTGTCTTCCAATGCTCGTCCCCGTAGCATAAATTAAACTGGCTCAGATAACTTACTGTATATGCATTAGCGCTCCAACTAATTCTCTATATGGTATATTCTTCGTATTACTTTCCGATGCACTGTCCTGTTTTATTAATTTAATTCCAGGATCCATCGGTGTTGATACTGGTTTGCAGTCATTCATTCCAAATTTCTCTAAAATATCTTCAATATATCCTTTTTGAGATATGGCATATCCTCCTTCAGTTTGCTGGAATTCTATTCCTAAGCAATAATTTATTTCTTCCAAATCCCTTATCTCAAATTCTTAGCTTAAACTTTTCTTAAATTTATTAATGTTGGATATATTTTTACATCCAATGATAATGTCATCGACGTAAATAGAGACTATTAATATATCTTCCCCTTCTTTTGTATATACACAAGGGTCTGCAGTAGTCGGCTTGAGTCCCAAAAATCTTAATCTGCCATCAAACCTCTTATGCCATTGTCGTCCAGCTTGTTTTAATCCATATAGGGATCTCTTTAATTGACATACTTTATCCCCCCCTCGAAGGTGACGTAGCATTGCATTTGCTTTTCTTCTAACAGCTTCTTCATTCTCCTTGGATAATATTGCTTCTAATGATTGTTTTAACATCATTGGCATTTCCATGTATATTTCCTCGTCTATAATGCCGTTTAGATAGGCCGTTGTTATGTCTAGTTGATGAATTTTCATTTCACGTTGCGCCGCCAATGCAGTGATCAATCTTATCGATCCCAATCGAGCTACTGGTGCGTATGTATTATGAAAGTCATTTCCTGGTTTCTGTGTGAAACCTTTAGCAACTATTCTCGCTTTTCGTCTTTCGAGTGTACCATCAGCCTTATGTTTGTTTCTCAATACAATTCGAGAACCAATTACGTCGCGATTTCTTGGTCGATTCACAATTTCCCAAGTATCATTCTTGATAAGCGACTTGACTTCATCGGTGATAGCTCTTTTCCATTCTTGAGCTTCAGGGCTCTAATTTGCTTTTCCTAATGGAATTTCTGCTAAATTCGCATATTTATCCAGTTCGTCCTCTTCGTCCGATTCTTCTGCACCTGTGACATTTACCACTTTGTACATTTTTCTAGGTCGTCCTGGTCTGCCAGTTCTCTTAATTTGTGGTCTTCCAGGAGCTCTCTTCATCACTGAAAGTGGTGTATTTTCCTTTTTGTTTTTCTGGTTGTACCAGTTGATTTACGCCATTGTCTTCAGTATTATTTCCTGGGATGTCGTCTTCGCTTTCGATTCCATCGAAATGAACGAGTCTCTCGTAATCAGAAGGTATAGATTCAGAATCGTTTTCCGATGAAACTTCATCATTCATCAAATTTTCTCGAATTCGATTATCCCCAATTACATCATTTATTGACATGACGTCTATTTCAGTCTGACGTTTATTTGTCATCTCATTTAAATTTGGTGATTTCCGATTGATTTCTTCCCCAAGAATTTCCTTGGTAACGAATTCTTCATATTCGGTTTTGTGGTTAAATTCGAATTTCACATCTCGAGTGATATCAATTCTACGATCATCTGGTATCCAGACTCGATAAGCTTTGGACCCTTCTGAATAACCAACCATGATTCCTTCCTTTGAACGAGGCTCAAACTTCCCCTTAGTTGGACTTCTATTCAGAGTGAAGACCTTGGATCCAAATATTTTAAGATGTTCCACATTCGCGATTTTTCCTGTCCATTTTTCAAAAGCAGTTTTTCCTTTAATACTTCGCGTGGGACACCTGTTTCTTATGTATGTTGCAGCTGCTACCGCTTCCGCCCAAAATGATGGAGATAGACCTGATTGAATCAACATGCATCTTGCCATTTCGGTTAGAGTACGATTCTTACGTTCAGCTACTCCATTCTGTTCTGGCGTGTAAGTCTTCTCTTGATTCCGTTTTCTTTCAGATAATCATCGAACTCTTTATTACAAAATTCTTTGCCATTATCTGACTGAAGGCTTTTAATTTTTCGTCCCGTTTGCTTCTCCACCAAGATTTTGTAGCTCTTGAAAGCTTGGAATACATCATTTTTGTTTCTTATGAAACGAGTTTCACACCATCTGGAGTGATCGTCGATAAACGTTACGAAATATCTCGATTTTCCATTAGATTCAGTCCTCATGGGTCCGCACAAATCTGTATGTATTATCTCCAATAATTCAGTACATCTTGTAGATTGTCGTGGAAATGACATTCTTGTCAATTTGCCCCTTAAGCAAGTTTTGCACTGTGGCATTTTTCCATCTTCGAATTTTAGACCTCGTACAAAACCACTATTTTTCATTTGAAGGAGATCTTTTATGTTCAAATGTCCGAGACGCTGGTGCCAATCTTCAATTTTGGACAACGAATCGATAGATGTGGTAGCCTTTCCACAAACATATGACATATCTTCTTGTATTTGGTACAATCCACCAACTCGTTTCGCAATCATTTGAGTATTAGCTTTTGTATCGATTACCATAGCTAAATCTTTCTTGAAGATTACGTCACAACCTCTGTCAGTAATTTTGCTTACAGACATCAAGTTTACACGCAAATCGGGCACATGCAAAGTTTCTCTCAGATTTACAATATTTTGTTCCGTTCCTACTTTTGTTGATAACGTGACTTTGCCTTTTGCAGTAATATTTGTTGACGTATTGCTTGCTAGGTTTAGAACTTCGTGTTCTGTTTCTAGATCTTCGAATCTCTCCTTACTTCTGCAAATATGTGCAGTACTTCCACTGTCCAGGCACCAAATATTGCTTGTAGTGTTTTCAACTGAAAATGTTGACTGATTGTCCATCATTCCCATGGAAACATAACAGGTAACTGTGTCTGCCTTTTGAGAAGTTTCCGCCTTTTCAAATTTGTATTTGTCGATCTTTGCGTAGCAATTTGCAGCTTTGGTCCCTGTTTTCCACAACGGTGACATTTAAATTTGAACTTTTCTTTGGTACCGTGTCGTTTATCAGTTTTCTTTTGATTCTGCTGATATTTCCTCGGTCCGTTGAAATTTCACTTCGACATCATGGCATTCCGCATTTCTTCGTATGAATTTTCCTTACGAGCATCATTTTCCTCTATAATTTTGATTCGCAGGGTCTCTGGTTCCGGCAGTGTATCACGTGACTCGATAGCACACCTAAAGTTTTCAAAGTTCTTCGGTAGGCTATAAAGAAGTAAAATTGCAAGCATATCTTTGTTAATTTCGACTCCCATGTCGTTTAATTTGTCGACGGCATCGAAAAACTTTCTTAAATATTCATGGACTCCTTCTTGCATTCGCTGCAAAATAAGCTGTTTCAGTAAATTATCTTTTCTCGCTGGCCCTTTTGACTGATATATTTCCTCAAGCTTTAGCCAAATATCACGTGACGTTTTACAAAATTTGATCTGTTTCAGTTCAGAAGGATCAATGGATAAAATGAGATCTGACCTTGCCATTTTGTCCGCTTCTTCCCAGACTTTAACTGCTGCTGCTGATCCTTCCCTGTCATCTGCCTGTATTGCTGGCTTTAAAGTCTCTCCACTGACGTATTTCCAGGCCTTGTTTTTTGTTAACAGCACTTCTACCTGAATTCTCCATGTGTCGTAATTATTTTTATTTAGTGCTTCAAGCCTGACCGTGCTACCATTTCCACTCATTTTTGGTATTATTTCCGTATCCGACGTGAATGACACTTGACAGTAATGTTTTTCACACTTTTTTTTTATTTTCTTTAAACTTCCTAACTTACTCCACGTACCTGGGTCCATAACCTGTTGGATTATGAGGTCGTGGCAAGAAACAATACTGGAGGACACTTGGTTCAATGTATAAACGTTTTTATTTTAACTATGACAATAACAGATTGACGTGATGATATTTATTATAGTAAAAAAACAAATGACTTTTATTCTAGAACAATAACATTAGAAAATATCCTTCTATTGTTGAATGGTTTCCAACATTTCTCAAAAGACAAAAAATTAAGGTTTTTAGCTATAATTTGCCTCAATTTGCGCAGTTGGGTGTTGCAAGGTATTGTTTTGAAAATACTTTTAAAAAAATTTAGTCGTTTCCAGCAAAATTCAGGTGTAGATCGAATTTTGTCCACAAAAATTCATTTTTGAATCACTGTGCGGCGAATCGAGTGCAACAGATAGAGATGGGGACATTTCGTATGCTCAAGTCTCAAAATAGTCTTTTCCAAAAGGGGACTTTCGTATGTTCAAGTCTCAAAACAGTTTTTCCATCAATCGTCGAAATTTGTTTTTAAATTTTTTATTTTTTTTTCATTTTGATATTTTTCTCCTCTTTTTTTCCATTATCGGGACAGATTGGCAACTAAGCAGGCACATACAGAAATACTCCGTTTTCATTATTAATATCAGATATTGTGAAACTTCACTTTGTGTAAAACAAATTTCAGACGTTAATAAGTATATTTTTTTGCGCAAACATTGAAAAAAGGTAACAGAAACATTATTGTCACAGTTTTTAGCTAGGTCATAGAAAAATGTGTACCTACACTAAGTTACTAATTGGTTATGCAGACATGCCGTCATTTTAACTACTTCCATACGTGACCAATTTAAGAAATGAGCTTTATTTGAATAAAATTACCACTTAAAATGCGATATTGTTATAAATCCTAAGCACATCTTATAGATAGGGGATGTAACATCCGGCGAAATATAAAACCAATTTACGCAAGGTAGTTTGAAACAATTGAACAAACGATTATTTGACCACACGAGTCGCCTTGGTGGTAATATAAAATTGTTTCTTATAAAAGATACGTTATTAAATATGGCAGTTTCTAAATAAAAATACAACGATATTATATACTAAATGTCTTTTGAATAAGTTTTCAATACCTAAAATTGTATCATTTTAGTTCCGATTTGGCCAAAATAGTTCAGTTTTTAAATTGAAATGCTGTTAAACATAGACATAACTGACAAAAGAAGAGTCTATACAGAATGTTTTTCATATAAGATAATATCTTTTAGAAAATAATTCTTGAGTCAATTCCTCATCACCTAGCATAAATATTATGGCTATGAGGATTAGGTTTTTAAAATTAGAGATTAATTGAAAGAATACATCAGTAGCTTGCACAATGCAAATGCCTACTAAACTTATTTGGAAAAACGTTGCAAGTTGTTTTTAATAAGTGGCACCATTATGTTGTTGTTTACCGATCGTATTGTTTAAGACATTTGTAACTTATGAAACGTTATGAAATTTCCTTAAATTCAATTTTTACTCTGTTATCGGTAGTGATATACTACATGATATATGCATATACAGGGTGTCCCGTCAGTAAAGGATATTCCTGAAAATTGTAACAGGCCAGGCCATGATCTAACAAAATATCACAAGCTTGATCTTATTGAAAACCGGTTTTTGAGATATGGGCACTTTCTTTCAATTTTGAAAATGTCTAGTGTAGAATAGCATTTCGCATGCCACTGCCACATAGTAAGGATTTTTTAATTCTGTTTTTTGGTGAGTATGCCAAAACAGTTGTGCTATCAAACATGTATAGGAGTTTTTAGATAACCAACATGCTATTTTGGAAAGAAAAATTATGCATTAGATTTCGGTTCCACCAAGATTCCGTCTACTGATTTTGACCTTTGCGCCAAACGAAACTTGTCACTTAGCTTAAAAACTTGCCCACTTATTACAAAATATTACAAAATGTTTAAAAATTCTGAGACAAGAGGACGAAGAAAGATCAGAATAAAGTAAAAACAGCTGCCTAAGGAATCACTACTTCCACATCTAGATTTTCCTTCCAAGTCTTTTTAAAGGTAGACTTCATTACTATATTTGCACTTTAGTATGTGGAAACAATTGGTAATACAATTTTGATAATATTTGGGGCAGATATCATAAAAAAATTTACAGAAACTTGCAATTTAGCAACCTTCGTTAAGACAGTAAAAATGAATTTGGAACTGGAACCTTCAAGTCTGACATAATATTTACAAAATCTGCAGAATATAGAGGGGATGGACATAAAGAAAAGTTTCAGAAATTTTCAAACTTTTATTAAGCTGAGGATAAAATATTTAAAAAGTTACACAACTCGGAGTAATTGTAATAGGCTTTACATTAATAATTGGGAAGAAAACTATATTAGTTTTTGATTTTCACTTTATTTCTTGTCAACATGACAATTGTTTCGCCACGCAGTGGCTTCTTCAGATATTGAGTACTGGTATACCAGTACTCAATATCTGAAGAAGCCACTGTGTGGCGAAACAATTGTCATGTTGACAAGAAATAAAATGAAAATCAAAAACTAATATAGTTTTCTTCCCAATTATTATCATGGATTTTCATCAAGTAACGGCCCAATCTGTTCAATATTTACATTAATATTTCAAAAAAAAATGGGTTTCCTAAAAATGCGACCACATGAATCTTGGTATCAAAATATATCAAATACACAAGTTTTACAAAAGCGATGCTAGGCGTCGGTCGACGTCGAGACTAAAAAATGCAAGAATGAGTATCTAAGTATCAAAATTTATCAAATGCACAGGTTTTACAAAAACGATGCTATGCGTCCGTCGGCGTCGAGACATAAAAATGCAAGAATAGGAATCTAGGTATCAAAATTTATCAAATACACAAGTTTCACAAAAGCGAGACTAGGCGTCGGTCTGCGTCGAAACGTAAATATTCAAGAATATGAATCCACGTGTCAACATTTAACAAATTCAAAAGTACTACAAAAACGACGCCAGGCGTCGGTCGGCGTCGAGAAGTAAAACATATAAAGAATATGAATTTAGGTATCAAAATTTAACAAATACACAATTTGTGTAAAAACGACACTAGGCGTCGGTCGGCGTCGTGACGTATAAATGCAGGAATTAGAAACTAGGTATCAGAATGTATCAAATACACAAGTTTTACAAAAACGACGGTAGGCCTCGGTCATCGCCGAGACGTAAAAATGTACGAACATTAATTTAGATTTTAAAATTACACAAATACACAAGTTTTACAAAATCGACGCTAGGCATCGTCGGTGGGCATCGAGACGTAAAAATGCAAGAACACTAATATAGGTATCAAAATTTGTAAAATACGCAAGTTTTACAAAATCGACGCTGGGCGTCGGTCGGCGTCGAGATGTAAAAATGCAGGAATATGAATCAAGGTATCAAAATGTATCAAGTACACAAGTTTCACAAAAACAACGCTAGACGTCGATCAGCGTCGATACGTAATAATGCAAGTACATGAATTTAGATATCAAAATTTATCAAATATACAAGTTTTACGGAAACGACGCAAGGCGAGGATCGGCGTCGAGACGTAAAAATACAATGTGAATCTAGGTATCAAAGTTTATCAAATACACAAGTTTTACGAAATCGAAGCTAGGCGTTATCTGTGTCGAGACAAAGTAATGGAAGAACATGAATCTTTGTAACAAAATTTATCAAATTCGGAAGTTTTACAAAAACAGCGCCAGGCGTCGGTCGGAGTAGAGACGTAAAAATGAAAGAACATGAATTTAGGTATCAAAATTCATCTAAAACACAAGTTTTACATAAAAGACTCTAGGCGTCGGTCGGCGTCGAGACGTGAGAATAGAGAACATAAGTTTAAATGCCCAAATTCATCAAAGACGAGTTTTATAAAAGCGACGCCAGGAGAATTTTGAGGCCTTGGCTTCTAGTACGTATACACCAAATTTTAAGTTTTTGTACTCTTCCTAGCTTGCTTTACTTATTTCCCTCTATATACCCCTATTTACACCAACCTATCACTGGATAAGCTCAAAAAACAATTCAGTTTCAGATCTCATTACAGTACATACGTGTATAAAATTTCAAGTCAATATCTTAAACCCTTCCAGAGATATCGTGCGCACAAAAAAACTTACAGACCGACAAACCGACAGACAGAAAATTTTTTAATTTTGATTTTTTTTTTTTACGATTACTATAATTCCAATCCACTACGTGGATGTGGAAGTAAAAGTATTTTCACCTGCATTTATTAAACATTATTAAAAAGAAATAATCAGGCAACTTATAATAAACGTTCGAATTGCTTCTTTAGTTCTGATGCAGGCTCTGCACCTTTTAATAAAGGAAAGTTTTAAATGGCGTACCTTCACCGGCTACTCCGATGCGCTCATGCAATTCATTTAAGGATTGAACAGGTCGCAAGTACATCTTTTTGTTCATGCATCCCAGGTAAAAATAATCTAAAAGATTTAGGTATGGTGACCTGGGTGGCCACAGAATTGGAGTTAAACGACCGATCTTCCCGGATATTTTAAATTTTGGTATGCTCTCACCTTTCTTCCATAATGTGCAGGACATCCGTCGTTCTGTAGTCACATTGTCAGCCTCAGAGATAGCAAACACAAAATGACTACAACTCCTGATTGAATTCTTGCCTTCCTAGTTTGGAGACAGACATTTTGAAACAGAATTGTAGTTAGTTGTATTACATTGCTTCATTACAATTTAGGTGTGTTCTCTTAATTTTGTGTCATGATTTTTGATAGAACCATTTTTGATTAATTAAAATAAATATTAGGTGCATTATTTCCTCAGTTACTTCACTCCCAGATAATTGATACTCTTTTGACAAATTCTAACAGAGAAAAATTCAATTTATTATCGCCAAATTAAATTTACCTATGAGATTACTGACGTTTTAGTAGCCGGAAGGCGCCTAAATATTTTTGAAATTGATTTATTGTGATACTCAACAACTCAGTTGTTAATTCCTGAAGCAGTAAAAGTGTGCAAGAAAACATATTACATGATTTAAATACATTATTAGCGTATTTTTAAATTCAGTTTTGAAAATTGCCATAATCCGTATACAGGGTGATAATTTTAGGCAAATATCAGACGACAAAAATTGAGCCCATTCCTGATATTTTTCTCGTTTACGGGACTGAACTGTGAAGACCTCTGTTAGTGAAACATGCCTACTAAATTTGGTTCGATTTGGTGAAACCAATAAAAAAACATAGCCGATTGAAGTTTTGGTAAGAAATAGGAAATACGCTGTATATCAGGAACCCTTCGTTCCTGATATACAGCGTACTAGAGTCACGATCAATTGAACAAAGGAATATGAAATGTGGGTATACTTTGTATTCAACCCTATGAAAGCAAATTGGCGCCATTATACAATAATTCGAATAATATTATTCTTAGACTTAAAGAAGCAAATTATGTTAAATAAAAAAATATTAAATTTTTGTTAGTTTCAGTCCACCGCACCGTGGGAAAAAATAAATTGAAATGGCGTTGCTGTCAAATTATTTAATTACCACTCTATTACTTAAATACATAATTCAAATTAATGTGGAAAACTTGCAATGGCAATCCATAAAAAGGTGGATCGAAATGATTATTCGCTTGTAGCAAAAAAACCTGTTGAACATTCGGTTGCACTGGAAAAAGACACTTAAAAGCTACTAAACGTAAATGGTCAATCTGTGAGTTGGTACAAAAACATATTAGAGTATTAAAACGGTATAATCTTAATACACCTTTTTCAACAAATCGTCTTTACGCTCATCAGATCCAAGCTTTTTTCGGTATACGTATAAAATAACGGGAGTTTAAAAATTGTCTTTAATATCATATTGTACTGGCCATAGTCCGGTACGTTTAGATGAAAAAGGTGCGTAATTACGGAAATATCCAGAAGTTCACGAAACCATTTGCAGTGAACTTTAGAAATAAACAATTTAAAAGTTTATCCATTAAAAAAATGTGTAAATAAAAGTTGTCTGAAAAAAATCAAAATTCTATGTAAAGAAAAAAAACCGCTGCCTAAGGAATCACTACTTCCACATCCAGATTATTCGTCCAAGTCACTTTAAAGGAAACATCTTGACTATATTTGTACTCTAGTATGTGGAAATTATTGGTCATAGAATTTTAATAATATTTGGGGTAGATGTCATAGAAAAGTTTGAGGAGTTGGTTTCTACCATATACGTTAAAAATGAAGTTTCTAGTTTACCGTACTTATTTTCCACTATTTACAACCTACCACCTGAATGGAGTCATCTCAATCAGATGTCACTACAATACATACGTGTACTAACTTTCAAGTGAATATTTCAATTTGATGTTATCAATCCCGTTAATAATGAAGCGGAGATGGTAGAGTTTGAAAAATATTAGAAAGAAATCTGAGGCCTTGGTTTCTAGTATATACACCGAATCCCAAATTTCTGTAGTCTTACCAGCTTGCTTTACTTATTTTCCCCTATTTGCCCCTATTTAACCCCCAACCCTTCAACGGCATCATCTCAAATTATGATCTAGTTTCAGACGTCGTTGTAATACATACGTGTACCAAATTTCAAATGAATATCTCAATTTTATTTTATCAACCCTTTTCATATTGGAGTAGGGGTGGTTGGGTTGAAAAATATTATAAGAAAATCTGACGCTGTGGCTTCTAGTACATACACCGAATTTCAAGTTTCTGTAGTCTTACCAACGTTTTACTTATATTTCTCTATTTACCCCAAATTAACCCCCAACCCTCCAACGGAATCATCTCAAAATATAAACTAATTCCAGACGTCTTTATAATACATACGTGTACGAATTTTCAAATAAATATCTCAACTTTATTTTGTCAACCCCATTAATGGAGTAGGGGTGGTGCGGGGGTTGAAAAATATTATAAAAAAATCTGAGGCTTTATCTTCCTGTACATACACCGAATTTCAAGTTTCTGTACTCATAACAGCTTGCTTTACTTATTTCCCCCTATTGACCCCTAAATAACCCCCAACCCTTCAACGGAATCATCTCAAAGTATAATCTAGTTCCAGATGTCGTTATAATTCATACGTGTACCAAATTTCAAATGAATATCTCGATTTTATTTTATCAACCCTTTTAATAATAAAGTAGGGGTGGTGGGGGTTGAAAAATATTATAAATAATCTGAGACCTTGGCTTCTAGTACATACACCGAATTTCAAGTTTCTGTAGTCTTACCAGCTTGCTTTACTTATTTTCCCCTATTTACCCCTATTTAACCCCCAACCCTTCAACGGAATTATCTCAAAATATAATCTAGTTCCAGATGTCGTTATAATACATACGTGTAGAAAATTTCAAATGAATATCTCAATTTTATTTTACCAACCCTTTTCAAATTGGAGTAGGGGTGGTGGGGGTTGAAAAATATTATTAGAAAATCTGACGCTTTGGCTTCTAGTACATACACCGAATTTCAAGTTTCTGTACTCTTACCAACTTGTTTTACTTATATTCCTCTATTTACCCCAAATTAACCCCCAACCCTTCAACGGAATCATCCCAAAATAAAATCTAATTCTAGACATCGTTATAATACATACGTGTACGAAATTTCAAATGAATATCTCAACTTTATTTTATCAACCCCATTAATGGGGTAGGGGTGGTGGGGGGTTGAAAAATATTATAAAAAAATCTGAGACCTTAACTTCTAGTACATACACCGAATTTCAAGTTTCTGTACTCTTACAAGCTTGCTTTACTTATTTCCTTCTATTTACCCCTATTTAACCCCCAACCCTTCACCGGATTTCCTCAAAAAACAATCCAGTTCCAGATCTCGTTATAATATATACGTGTACAAAATTTCAGGTCAATATCTTAAACCGTTCCGGAGAAAGCGTGCGGACAAAAAAGACAGACCGACAGACAGACCGACAGACAGACCGACAGACCGACAGACCGACAGACCGACAGACCGACAGACCGACAGACAGACAGACAATTTTTTTTTCGCTCAAATTTAAAATCTCGACGTTTCATGACATTCTAAACCTATTTCACGAATAAAAATTTTTGAAAATTTTTTTGCGATTACTATACTTCCAAGCCACTACGTGGATGTGGAAGTAATTATATACGTCAATAATTCAAGTGATAGAATCACGAAAAAATTTCAACTACGAGTTTTACTAAAGTAACCTTGTTATCAAAGAGGAGGGTTACCTGACATCAAATCGGGTAACTGTGTTTTTTTTAATATTATTTATAGGATTACAAATTAATGTTAAATCCAAGTTCGGAGCTCGATCAAAAGTCCAAAAAATTTGCGAGATTATTTCCTTTTCTTCAGTTCTTGTCGATTTTGACCCCTAAGGTCTACTTTTTCGGCGAAAACAATTTAGTGTTTTTTAAAGTAAACTGGATCTACTAAAAGTTGTTATGAGAATGGGCTCTGTAGATTTAATAGTTTCCGAGACACAGCTGTTCAAAATTTAGCAAATTTCTCATATTTCGCCATTTTTCGATTTTCTCGGTTTTTCTTAAAATGTTTCTATGAAGTGAAATACATATTATGTACATATTACAGGTTTTTAATGAAATGTGCTAGGGGGCAGAGCACCCTGCTTATCTCCCCCCAGGCCGATTCGGTAATGGTATTTACACAGAACATAATATGAGAATTATAATCGCAATGTAGGTAGCCCTATTATCGCAAAGAAAACCTGATAATTTTTTCCACCATCTACTCTATAGTGGTGGGGGAAAAACAAATTTTTCTTTTAATTTCCAAAACGTTTTTTGTTGAAATAAGTTTAGAATGTAATAATACGTGCAAATTTAAAATTTTTGCAAAACATTTTTTTCCATCATCCATTTTATAACAAATTTTCAATTTTTTTTATTTTCAAAATTAATTTTTTAAATAGGTTTAGAATGTCATGCAACGTGAAAATTTTAAATTTGACGAAATAATATTTTTTCCATGATCTATTCTGTAACCATGTAGAAAATGATTTTTTTTATTTTCAAAATTCTTTTTAAAATATTTTTAGAATATTATGAAACATAGAAAGTTTAAATTTGAACAGAAAATAATGTTTTCCATCATCCATTTTATACAAAATTTTCATAATTTCAAATTTTTTCTTTTAAATTAAAATAAAATCCATCTTCCATTTTACACAAAATTTTCAAAATTTCAAATTTTTCTTTTAAATCAAAAAATGGAATAGGTTTAGAATGTCACGAAATGTGGTGTTACGATATTTTAAGAAATCGTAAAATAACAAGAGTTCCTGGACTATAAACAATTATTATATTACTTTTTGATACTCTAGGAGACATCTGTAAGCGAGTGTGCGAATCTTTATGTTTTGTTGCTCTTCATAGGCAATAAGAAAATAAGTAAAAAACGGTCAAGTTTTAAATAAGAACCAGCATTCTAAAAAGAAGTACGAAAGGCAAGGTAACGGCCGTGTGGTAGTTTTAATTAAGTATTTCGTAATTTGCGGATAAAATATACCCATAGTGCCACTAAGAGGGAGTCTAATTAAGGATTGGTTGTTTGGTCAAAGATACCCTCTTTAGCATTTTATTTATATGTGTTTTTGGATATTAGGTAACCTTGCATAATTGTATAAACGTCTCCTGTTGATGTTAGGGAAAATCGGCACGAGGAGGTAAGCGTTTTGCATTAAATAGTCATAAAAAGTAATAACAATATGTATATTTGTTAGTTATGGTTGATAAAATATTAAGACCAGCCATTATTATCTTTTTAGACGTTTTTGTTTGGCTTCACTTACTTTTAAGCAGTAAAAGTGATATTTTGGGAGAGATTAAGTATCACTAAGAATAACTTTTGAAATAGTCTCGAATCCTAGGGAAGCAGAACAGTCAGGAAATTAGGAAGTATTGAAAATCTTTAGTACGGAATTTTTCGGGAGAAGCCTGAAACCGACACCTAGTTTCACCTTTAAAGGAAGTATACATTTAGCTATAGTTCAGGGATTGTATAAGGTAATGTAAAGATCCAATTGTTTATTATTTGTGATATTGATACCTTCATCGGAGTCTTACATTTTTTTAAGTTTATAGTAAGGGGTGTTTGGACAACTAGCTGTTTTGATTTCGCGGTGTCCAAATACTCCGACTCTTGCAAGGGTAACGTGCACGTTATAGAAAAATATTTGTACACCACTCTTTTTGTCATTTAGGTATTTGTTGTTAATATATTTATTTATACACAATTAAGGTCCGTGTTCTTTAATTTTGACATCATTATAAATTTGCAACTCAGATTTATTTAGTGATTTTTGGCTGAGCTATCATAAATTTTAGTTAGGGTAATATTATTATGTAAATCACTTGGCGCCCATCAGTATTCACTATTTTTATTGGTTCATTAAGATCTTCGATCCACGACCCTTATCACGAGCAAGAACATTACTTGCCGAACTTAAACCTTAAAAAAAAACATTAACGTTATCACCTGTAAACTAACAAACACCCAGGTGGGCGTTATAGTGGAAATTTTAAATTTGAGCGAAAAAAAATTTTTCCATTATCTATTCTCTTTAGCCGGTCCATCCTGCATATTTTCCAGTGAAAGTTCAACCATTTCTTCGGTGGCAGCGGCGTCAGCTACCTACCAAATTTCACTGTTCTCCGTCAAGTAGTTTTTTAGTTAATGCACCAACAGACCGACAAACAGATAGGCAGACACCGACAGACACACTGATGGAATTGAAAAATCTGTATTTTCGTAATCTACATTATTTGAAACGTAAAAATCCGAAAAAATCTCGGAGGGTGATTTTGAAGACAATACGGACGACATTCCCGTACTATCCAAGAGAACTGAATTAGTTTTAAAAAATCGGTAAAGATATTTACACAGAACGTCCCTCTTCATTTGTGCATGGCGGTCACTCTAAAAAATTAATAATTACGAAATGACATTGAAAATAATAATCAGAATATAGCTATCACTAGAGAATAATAATCGGAATATAGTTATTGCTATTATTGCAAAGAAAACCTGATAACTTTTGGTCAAAGAAATATACAGAGTGCTCATCCAACAGCAAAAGTTCAATACTAAATAACAGGTGTCAAATATGGAAGGCTTGCGCAAATACCTTTACAAATGTCCACCATCACTAAATTATTTCTTGGGATGACCACTCTGTACATTTTTCAATAAAAGTATAATAGGTGCATATGTCAAATATTATTGCCACCTGTCACATTTTCTATCCCACATTCACGTAATGGAGTGGAAGTATAGTGGTGGTTAAAAAATTTAATTTTTTTTTGAAATTTTTCAAAAATGTTGTTAAAAAATTTTCAATTTTTTCTTCTTCTGAAATAGGTTTAGAATGTCATGAAACGGAGAAATTTTAAATTTAAGCAAAAAGGAAAGTTTCCTTCTATTCTATAGTAGTGGTAAAAAAAGTTTACAAATTTAAAAATTATGTTTTTTTAAATAGGTTTAGAATGCCATGAAGCGTGAAAATTTTAAATATGAGCAAATAAAAAAAATGTCCATCTACTTTAGTGGTAAAAAATTTTTCAAAAATGTTGGTGAAAAAAATTGTCAATTTTTTTTTTCTGAAATAGGTTTAGAATGTCATGAAACGTCAAAATTTTAAATTTGAGCAAAAACAATTTTTTCCGTCCATTCCAGTGTTAATTTTTTTTCCAAAATGGTAAAAAAATGTTGCAAATTTTTTTTCAGAAATAGGTTTGGAATGTCGTGAAAATTTTAAATTTGAGCTAAAAAAATTTCTCGTCTATTCTATAGTAGTGATAAATAGTTTAAAAATGTTTTCAATTTTTTTTTTACATTTTCAAAAACATTTTTAAATTTGTTTGAATAGTTTTAGAATGCCTTGGAAAGGTGGAAATTTTAAATCTGAACAAACAAAAAATTTTACACCTATTTTAGTGTTAAATTTTTCTTTAAAATGGTAAAAAATGTTGCAATTTTTTTTCCGAAATAGGTTTGGAATGCCGTGGAAATTTTAAATTTGAGCAAAAAAATATTTTTCGTCTATTCTATAGTAGTGATAAATAGATTAAAAATGTTTTCAATTTTTTTTTTTACATTTTTCAAAAACATTTTTAAATTTGTTTGAATAGTTTTAGAATGCCATTTAAAGGTGGAAATTTTAAATCTGAACAAAGAAAAAAAACATCCATTTTAGTGGTAAAATGTTTTAAAAAATGGTAAAAAAAATTCTTTTTTTTTTAATAGACTTAGAACGCTATGAAGCGTAGAAATTTTAAATTTGAAGAAAGAATAAAAAATTTCCATCTGTTTTAGCGGAAAAAAATTTTTCAAATATGTTGGCAAAAAAACGTTCAAATTTTTTTTTTTTAATAGGTTTAGAATGCCATGAAACGTGGAAATTTTAAATATGAAAAAAGGGGAAAAAAAATTTCATCTATTTTAATGGTAATGTTTTCAAAAATGTTGGTAAAAAAATTTTTCAACATTTATTTTCTGGCGTAGGCTTAGAATGCCATGAAACGTGGAAATTTTAAATTTGAACAAGGAAAAAAAATTCTTCGTCTATTTATAAATCTCGGAGTGTGATTTTTTCTCGAATACAATACTTCCCTTCGGTATTCGAGGGAAGTAATACAAGATCTGTTTACAACCAATTTTTAAATTTAAAAAAAAATAATATTCCTTCCTGTTTTCCGATCTATTCAATATAATGGTAAAATTTTATATTATTTTTTAATTTTATTTAGCTCGGGTAAAACGAATTTTCTGAATCCCGATTTTTAAATTAAAAATTGTTAAAAATGGCAAAATATGACAACTTTGCATAAATTGGAAAAATTGTATCCCGGAGACGATTTGGTCTACAGAGTCCGTTCTGATACCATTTTTAGTCTAATTGACTTGTTCTTACCAAAACAGTAGATCCTAGAGGTCAAAATTGACAAAAACTGAAAAAAATAAAAAATCTTTCTGTTTTTCTGATGCTGTAAATTTGAAAATCATGAAATCTTGTACACATCCCATTCTACAGGTCGTAAATCTTAACAGATTCATTGGATTTTTCTTCAATACCTGCTTCTAATATTACAATCACAACTATCTGTGATGTAGTTCAATATAAATAATTATTTATCATCGTTCGCGGTGTCTCGTTGATAATAAAAATAAAACAATAAAACAATTATTTTCTCATTTTACTTGCTCTATTCAACCCCCTCATTTACCCACATTTATCACTATTTACCCCCAACCTTTCACCGGAATTCCAAATAAAATATGTTCAAGATCTCGCTATAATCCATAAGTGTACAAAATTTCTTGTCAATATCTTAAACCGTTCCAGAGAAAACGCGCGCACAAAAAAAAAGGCAAACAAACAGACTGACCGACAGACAGACAGATATACCCAGCAACAGACAGACAGACAGAAAGAAATTTCTTTTTCTTTAAAATCTCGACGTTTCATGACATTCTAAATTTATTTCAACGAAAAAAATACTATACTTCGACTGGAAGTAAAAATAAGAATAATAAATATAGACTTCGAAAAATATAGTTGACTACTCATATTTAATGCACATAAGAAAGTCATAAAAACTGGCCGTAAGTCTCTGTCTCGTTAGTATAATATCCCACAGAGCCGTACTTAAAATGTTTGTGCACAATAACAGTAGAAATTTAGAAGTATTGTGGTAAATAAATAGTTATTTGGTACAGTGATAAATTAAAAATTTTAGTCTGTTTTGTTTATGTCAAGATAGGAATAATATCTTAGCTATAAGATCCTGGTATCGTAAAATATATTTTAAAAATGTTGTCAATGTTACAGCTGTTGAAAGATTGATAAACTTAGCGGATACGATTTCGACTCTCGACTTTTCTGCGAATTTTTCGAAAACAGTAAGTAAATTGTATTTTTTTTTTAACGTGACACTACATCTCAAAGTACGTTGTTCAAGATTTAATATCCACGCTACAAAATTTAGATGGTTTATTTATTAACCGCGCTAAAGTCAAGTATAATGTATGACAGGCAGAAACATATTGAAAATTAATTTCTTCCTGATCTACATGATGTTATTCACACGGCTGTATTTTCGAACCTATTTTTTTTTTTACAAATTCTCTCACTCCATAAATCTAATAATATTTTAGGATTTTAGCCTCACAATATGAAGTGAATAAGAAAAAATTATGAGAATGACCGCTGTTTAACTAAAATAAGCAACAAATTTCATATCGCATAATTTTACCTATCAATAGTTAATAATTTAAAATGCTCTTTGAAAAACAAATATATACATGAATTACTTACAAGGAAATATCTACTTTAAAACGTATTTTAGTTTTTGCCATTTAGTCTTGTCAACGCTGTCGAAATGTGATCGAGTTTAGCCCAAATAAAAAAAAATCGATAAAGGTATTTACACAGAACTTCCATCTTTATTTGTGCATGGCGGTCACTGTAAAAAATTAATAATTACGAAATGACATTGAAAATAATAATCGGAATGTAGTTATCACTAGTATTACAAAGAAAACCTGATAGGTTTTGGTCAAAAAGTATACAAACTGCTCATCCAACAGCAGAAGTTCAATACTAAATAACAGGTGCCAAATGTGGAAGGCTTGCGCAAATACCTTTACAAATATCCACCATGACTGACAATATTATAGCCAGCTATCACATTTCCAATTCCACATTCACGTAATGGAGTGGTTCGGTTCAAAAATTTAATTTTTTTTTATTTTCTTATTTTAAATTTGAGCAAAAAGGATAGTTTCCTTCTATTCTATAGTAGTGGTAATTTTTTTTTTCTGAAGTAGGTTTAGAATGTCATGAAACGTGAAAATTTTCAATTTGAGCAAAAAATTTTTTTCCAAAATGATAAGGAAATGTTGCAAATTTTTTTTTTCCGGAATAGGTTTGGAATGTCCTGTTTCTTTCCAATTCATCTCTCATCATTTTCTTGAAAAATTCAAACTAACAAAGTTATCAAAAGATCATGGTAGTGTAAGTAAGTCTAGACCTTTCAACGTAAGGCTTGGTGAACATAGAAATTACGCTAGAAGGGGAGAATTTGAAAAATCCAAAATTTGTGAACACGCATGGGATAATACTCATAGAATTAAATGGGACTCGGCGAAGATTTTGGAAAAAGAGAGCAACGGAACTAAAAGAAAACTTAAAGAATCCGCGATTATTTTATTAAACGAGGATAGATGCGTTTCTAATTATTCAATAGATTTTTGTACTAGTTGGTTGCCCATCCTTAGAGACGAAGTAAGTAAAAATAAGATAAATATAATTTAATGTCTCACGTGACTATGGAAATACATAAACAAAGAACTGTCATGGTTGACGGCCAAAAAAGTTTTGAGAACGGAAATAGATTCTCTTCCGAAACGTTAACTTCCTATAGCTTTGATTTTGAGTTTTTAGTTTAAAACATTGTTCTAGTTTATATATTTTTAGGTGTGAGACTTTTGAAACAGTCAAGTACTCAAGAACCAACCTCTGTCTGATTCGTTTGGTGCAGAGGTTTTTTCATTAAAAATATTTAAATATTTTTCAGTGGCAAAATACCCAATAAAAAGTAAGAAAATAAGTCTGGTAATTAAATAAAAAAGTGATTAGCAGTTTAAATTGGAAAAAAATTGATTTATTTATGTTTCATAATTAAACAAAGAATGTCTAAAGCTAATATTATATACAAAAAAATTGGTAAGAGTATTTACACAGAACTTCCCTCGTTATTTGTGCATGGTGGTCACTCTAAAAATTTATTAATTAGAAAATGACATTGAGAATAATAATCGGAATATTAGTTATTGCTATTGTTATAAAGAACACCTGATAACTTTTGGTCAACAAAATATACAGAGTGCTCATCCAACAGCAAAAGTTAAATACAAAATAACAGGTGCCAAATATGGAAGGCTTGCGCAAATACCTTTACAAATGTCCACCATGACTGAATTATTTCTTGGGATGACAACCCTGTACATTTTTCAATGAAAGTATAATAAGTGCATATTCCAAATATTATTGCCATCTGTCACATTTTCAATCCCACATTCACGTAATGGAGTGGAAGGATAGTGGCTGTTAAAAAATTTCATTTTTTTAAATTTTTCAAAAATGTTGGTAAAAATAATTTCATTTTTTTTCTGAAATAGGTTTAGAATATCATGAAACGTAGAAATTTTAAATTTGAGCAAAAAGGAAAGTTTCCTTCTATTCTATAATAGTGTTAAAAAATTTTGCAAATTTAAAAATTAAATAGTTTTTTAAATAGGTTTAGAATGCCATGAAACGTGAAAATTTTAAATTCGAGCAATTAAAAAACATTTTCAATCTATTTTAGTGGTAAAAAGTTTTTCAAAAATGTTGATGAAAAAAATTTTCCAAATTTTTTTTCTGAAATAGGTTTAGAATGTCATGAAACGTGAAAATTTTAAATTTGAGAAAAAAAAATCCATCTATTCTATTAAATGTTTTTTCAAAATGGTAAAAAAATGTTGCAATTTTTTTTCCGAAATAGGTTTGGAATGTCATGAAACGCGGAAATTTTAAATTTGCGTAAAAAATAAAATTTCGTCTATTCTATAGTAGTGATAAATAGATTAAAAATGTTTTAAATTTTTTTTTAATCTTTCAAAAGCATTTTTAAATGTTAGAATAGTTTTAGAATGCCATGGAAACGTGGAAATTTTAAATCTGAACAATGAAAAAAAAAATTTCCATCTGTTTTAGTGGAATAATTTTTTTAAAAATGGTATAAAAAAATTCTGAGTTTTTTTTAAATAGATTTAGAACGCTATGAAATGTGAAAACGTTAAATCTGTAGAAAGAAAAAAAAATTGTTCCATCTATTTTCGAGTTAAAGAATTTTTCAAAAATGTTGGTACAAAAATTAAAAAAAAAAAAATTTTTAAATAGGTTTAGAATGCCATGAAACGCAGAAATTTTAAATTTGAACAAAGAAAAAAAAATTTGATCTGGTTTAGTGGTAAAAATTTTTCAAAAATGTTGGTGTAAAAAATGTTAATTTTTTTTTCTGTAATAGGTTTAGCGTGTCATAAAACGTGAAAATTTTAAATTTGAGAGAAAAAAATTTTTTTCATTATCTATCCCGTTTACATGGTCCACCCTGTATATGTTCCAGTGAAAGTTTAACCATTTCTTCGCTGACAGTAGGGTTAACTACCTACCAAATTTGACTGCTCTCCGTCAAGTAGTTTTTTTAGTTAATGCACCAACAGACAGACAGACAGACAGACAGACTGACTGACGGAATTGAAAAATCTATATTTTCGTAATCTACGTGATCTGAAACGTCAGAATCTGAAAAATCTCGGAGGGTGATTTTTTCTCGAATACAATACTTCCCTTCGGTATGCGAGGGAAGTAAAAACTGAGAAGAGTATCCTATAGAATGTGCAAGTGTTATATAAAAACCGCTGCCTAAGGAATCACTACTTCCACATCCAGATGTTTCATCCAAGTCACTTTAAAGGAAACATCTTGACTAGATTTGCACTCTAGTATGTGGAAACTATTGGTCATAGAATTTTAATAATATTTGGGGCAGATGTCACAGAAAAGTTTGAGGCGTTGGTTTCTACCATATGCGTTAAAAACGAAGTTTCTAATTTACCCTACTTATTTTCCTCTATTCACAACCTACCACCCCCCACTCCTTCAATGAAATCATCTCAATCAGATGTCATTATAATACATACGTGTAGAGGTGTTTTAAAACCTAATGAGCTGTGACCTTCATATGCGCAGAGACATAATCCGTCCTGTTGACTCAGTTACATTTCTTAAAAATATTATATTTATTGTTTACAATTTATCCCGAGTTCTTGTTTATGTATACAGCAAGGCAGCCTCCAGTGTCTTCAAAAACATACTTACAACTCAGATTAAACTTTGCCTTTTGCGCATTTCGCGGCTCATGAGATTCTGAAATACCTCTACTAACTTTCAAGTGAATATCTCAATTTTATGTTATCAATCTCATTAATAATGGAGCGGTGGTGGTGGGGTTTGAAAAATATTAAAAAGAAATATGAGGCCTTGGTTTCTAGTATATACACCAAATCCCAAATTTCTGTACTCTTACTAGCTCGATTTACTTATTTTCCCCTATTTAGTCCTATTTAACCCCCAACCCTTCAACGGAATAATCTCAAAATATAATCTAGTTCCAGATATCGTTATAATACATACGTCTACCAAATCTCAAGTGAATATCTCAATTTTGTTTTACCACATCTCCTTCAATAATGAAGTCCACTACGTGGATGTGGAAGTAAAGGTGCAGTAGATCAGCGAAGAGTATAATGGTTAGCTTGTTACATTTTTTTAGAGACAATACTGTTCTGTTTGGTTTTTACTGTCCGCAATGAATCAAATCAGATGAAATAATTTATCAAGTTAAATGTGTTGTAATACTTGGTATATAATAAATAATTTTTTAAAGCTTGGATTCACTTTGGTTGAAATTTGATGAAACTTATTAATTTGTAGATTACTGTTAAAACTGTTTTTCGCTTGTATATATAACTGTTAAATTGAGTGGAATACTGAATTAAGTTAATTGAATTTTCACTCGCATACAAAACACATAATTGATTTCCGACAAATTTGTTAGTATCGAGAAAATAATGTGCCTATATAAAATGTAGCAGTACTTAATTGTGAAACGATGACGTCAGTCGATAAAAAAGTTAAAGTAATAATTATATTTAAGAAAAACGGTTTATCAATTAATTTTATTGTACTCCTTTCTTGGCAATAGTTTTATTATTCATTTTTACTTCCCTCGCATACCGAAGGGAAGTATTGTATTAGAGAAAAAATCACCCTCCGAGATTTTTTCGGATTCTGACGTTTCAGATCACGGAGATTGCGAAAATATAGGTTTGTTCAATTCCGTCAGTCTATCTGTCTGTCTGTCTGTCTGTCTGTCTGTCTGTCTGTCTGTTGTTGCATTTACTAAAAAAAAACTGCTTGACGAAGAGCAGTCAAATTTGGTAGGTAGTTGACGCTACTGTCAGCGCAGAAATGGTAGAAATTTCACTGGAAAATATACAGGGTGGACCGTCTAAACGGAATAAATAGTGAAAAAATTTTTTTTTCGCTCAAATTTAAAATTTCCACGTTTCATGACACGCTAAACTTATTTCTGAAAAAAAATTTTTTTGAGAATTTTTTTCACCCACATTTTTGAAAAAAAATTTACCACAAAAAATTTTTTTTTCTTTGTTCAAATTTAAAATTTCCACGTTTCATGGCATTCTAAACCTATTTAAAAGCAAAAAATGTTTACCACTAAAATAGATGGAATTTTTTTTCTTAAAATTTTAAATTTCCACGTTTCATAGCGCTCTAAATCTATTTAAAAAAAATGAAAATTTTTTAAAAATTTTGAAAAAAATTTTACCACTAAAATAGATGGAATTTTTTTTCTTTGTTCAGATTTAAAATTTCCACGTTTCCATGGCTAAAATTATTCAAAGAAATTTAAAAATGTTTTTGAAAAATTAAAAAAAAAATGAAAACGTGTTTAGGTAATCTATTTATCACTATTATAGAATAGACGAAATATTTTTTTGGCTCAAATTTAAAATTTCCACGTTTTACGACATTCCAAACCCATTTCGAAAAAAAAATTTGCAAAATTTTTTTACCATTTTGGAAAAAAATTTACCACTGGAATAGATCGAAAAAATTCTTTTTTGCTCAAATTTCAAATTTTCACGTTTCATGACATTCTAAACCTATTTCAGAAAAAAATAATTTTGAGAATTTTTTTCACCAACATTTTTGAAAAAATTTTTACCACTAAAATAGATGGAATTTTTTTTTTCTTTGCTCAAATTTAAAATTATCACATTTCATGGCATTCTAAACTTATTAAAAAAAAATAATTTGTAATCTTTTTTAACCACTACTATAGAATAGCAGGAAACTTTCCTTTTTGCTCAAATTTAAAATTTCCACCTGACATGACATTCTAAACCTATTTCAGGAGAAAAAATATTTTTACCTACATTTTTGAAAAATTTCAAAAAAATTAAATTTTTTAACCACCACTATACTTCCACTCCACTACGTGAATGTGGAATTGAAAATGTGACAGATGGCAATAATATTTGGCATATGCACCTATTATACTTTTATTAAAAATTTTACAGGGTGGTCATCTCAAGAAATAATTCAGTCATGGTGGACATTTATACATTTATATGTATTTGCGCAAGCTTTCCATATTTGGCACCTGTTATTTAGTATTGAACTTTTTCTGTTGGATGAGCACTCTGTATATTTTTTTGACCAAAACTTGTCAGGTTTTCTTTGTAATAATAGTTTTAACTATATTCCGATTATTATTTTTAATGTCATTTCGTAATTATTAATTCTTTAGAGTGACCGCCATGCACAAATAAAGAGGGAAGTTCTGTGTAAATACTTTTACCGATTTTTTTACTTGCCGCACATCTAATACAAGAGACCGAATGCTTCACTTACCCTCAGAAGAATGGTATATAATACATTATGCACTTCTCGCCTAAAATTGCATAGCTTATGCACACATGCTGATATATAAGCTGTTAGAAAGTGGGGCGGAGTCTCCGTATTTCATCGAAGCCACTCCTCCAAGTACTAACAGTGACTAAGGTTGCTTTACTTTTTGTATCGAAATGCTAGTATCGTTAAGACGGATCTGCGCTCGCTTCTAAGTAATAGCGATAATATACAGGGTGTTTCAGTCTCGCGTCGTCCAAATATCAAGAGTCTCAAATTTTCAAAAGCGGGTTGGTAGAGAGCACATATTATTATTTATACAGATTTAAAATATATTGAAATATACGGGGCGATTCGATTAGGCGTGACGCCATAAATGTATGTTCTTTAAACGTTTGGGATTCTACCACGTCTTTAGATTCTCTTTCTAAAGATGACTCAAGTGATATTTTATTTAATGGGGTTGTCATGGGTCGGCACCAGGATGTAGGTGAATTTGAGAAAAAAAAATGGCAACTTCCTGAGCTTACTGTAACGTCTTGAACAAACATCTTGCCTAAAATTGTCGAAAATCTTCTATTTTACGCTACTGGTACCATAAATCGGTCGTTTTATATCAGGTATGCCAGAAAACACCAAATTTGCTTTTCTCATTTTTTCGTTTCAGTGGAACACCCAGCATGCATGGTACCAAATGATAACCAGTTGAAAGAGATTTCCACAGATATTAGGTATCACTGGTCTCTTTGTGATGTGTCAAGATATTTAGGAACAAATTAACGTACCCCGAAATTTATTTAAACATGTTAAAGATTCTTCTCGCTTTTGAAAAGTTTTTAAAATATTTTATTTACCTTGCTTTTTTGGCGAAGTGATAATTTAAATATCGGATAATGATTTCAATTTTACCGTGGTTGTAAAATATTCATCTATAATATTTCAACCTATCGAATAATTAATCGGATATTGTACAAGTTATTCAACGTCCAGAACAATTCTGGGTAAGTTATAATTTTCTATATTATTTAACCACGTGCTAATAATTTCCTTCGCTATTAAGCCACGTGCTGTATTTGAGGTTAGCTCACGCTAGTAATTTATAATATTATCGTAGACGTTTTGTGCTGGATGGTTTTTCTAGGAGTAATCTTTCGAATAGCAATAACGTTTTTGGATAATATTCGAATAATTTTTAAGTATATCATTGCTGGATCTTTGTTGGTTATTACCACGTGATAAAAGGACTGAATTTGTGAATTGGCATATTGAACATAGCATTTATTGGATGGAAATCTTTTATGAATAATTTAGTTTACCTGATTTTTGGAATTTCGAATCGGAGCACCTGGTATTGGCGGTTCCATAATTTTAAAAGGTAAGTTATTCTTTATTAAATTTATATTATACCTTTAGCGAGGAATATTCATTTAAGTTTTACATTAAATTTGGTAACTTAGTAGCGTAGATAGGTATTCACGTAGTTAGATTATTGTTATAGTTTTATTAGTTCACAAATCTTCTCTATTATTGACAACTGTTTAGACATAATTTTCAGACATGTTATTTGTGGTAATATTACATTTAATTATATATAAAAATTTCGTTTTTTATTATTTTGTTTTACATATCACCGTATCTGTATTGTAAACTTTTATAATATGTAATAAACATAATTCTCTTTTAGTGTATCTTTTTATTGTCACCCCTCTCACACTTATCTAGGATTTATAATACCTGGGGCCTCATGTCTGTTACCCTATGTACGATTCTTTCATTTTAGATCGTAGGTTTAAAATTATTTCACCATCAATCTGCTATTAATTGTTAACCAGTTATTGTCATTTTGTGGTATTTTTTTTTGGTCGTCTTTTGTAACAACTAAGTAAGTAAAATAAATAGATTTTACATAATATTAGTGCTTTTAATTAATTAATTATAACAAATATCTATTTTCGTAAACCATGGCAGATTGGTGGTTTAGTCGAGGGGCATTCGATAGCACATCATGTGCACAATGTACTACACATATTGTGTAAGACTGCAGAACTGTATATTATTTTAGCAGCCCTTGTGGATTGTAATGTAGAGCCCTATGTCTGTGAGGGCATCTAAATCTGCCTTTCAGCAATCCGTTTGTGTTCAATAGTTACTCTAATTTGTGATAATGCTGTGTTAAAACTTTTCTCTGGAGAATTTTCAGGTGAATTGTCGAGTCGAACCATCAACCAAAGTTCTACAGGATATTCACTATCCCCTATAAAATGATTCGTAGACCCATTTGCCTGGGACGTCATCCAGATATCCGCATCATACACAGATCTGGGAAAACGAGCGTTAATATTAACAATTTTTCTATGGGAATCTCCAATAATTTGGGTATTAACTGAATACGAATTCTTCCGTCAATAGTAAGGACGACCAGGATCCATTGGATGAATTGCACTTGGTGCAATTATTCATATTTGTGTATCACCTACTACACACACCAATAGGATGAGAGAGTGATGCAGCAAATCCCCATGTTGCAGCTTGCCTGGTTTCAATTAAACTTGAAAATTTAATTCAGGTATTGGGAAGACGTTCGGTTATATCATCAGACACTTCAGCTATGCACCTACTCTTTAAATGTTCTCTAATAATATAATCTATAGTTTGTCCAATACTGTATTGTCAAAAGCGTATGGTAATCTACAGAACAATGATACATAGGCCATAATAGTCTCTTACCTCCTCGAGAAGTTGCCGCAAATTTTTCAAATTCATATTTGCTTGCGTGTATTTCATCCTTTAACAAAACCTGCTTGCTGCGGAGATATTTCTTAAGATAGATAATGCCAAAATATCGATTGAAGCATATACAACATTATTAACTGAATCGTCATGATCGTAGGGGGTTGTGTAGATACTAGTTTAATCTGCATGTCCGTAGGGGACTGTATGGATGCTAGTGTTCGAATGAGAATTGTCAAATAAGAAATTAGACAAATTCATTTTAGGATTCTAATTTGCTAACATAACCAGAGTTCGGGTTATTGAAAGAATGCAAAGATGTCATTAATATTTTTACACATAGTTTTTCTTTAAGTTATAGACAGTTATTTTTTTCTGCTGTTTGCAAAATCCTATAAAGAATATGTTTCAATATATAACATTATGTTACCAATTATATTAAAAGAGCTTTAATCATCTCCAGGTAATGCTAACGTGGTTATCGAAACGCGCACCAAATGCTGACATTCGAGTTTTTGATATTCATGGAAACTATGAATCCACTGGAGTGATGAAAACGCATAGTCAATGCAAAATATTTTAAATAAGAATTTCGGATCGATCTGCAAAAAAATAAATTAAGCTACCCTATTATGCCAAAATTCGAAACACATTTGGGCAGAATTGATTAGAGAATAAAACCTGATAGGATTTAAAGAGTTCCTAGTAATTTTTCACACATTTAGTAGATGATTGAAAATTGTATAATAAAAGGGTTCAGCTTCAACTGTAAAAAGGAAACGGTATAATTAGCAAAGAATATTATTAGACCTTATTACTTGCTCTGAATGTTCTTTCAGGATAAAGAAATCTGCATACAAATTATAGAATTTTCAGAGAAAATATCCAGCATTTGGTAAAACTTCAATTGTCCAGAAGTATATTTTATATGCTTTAACCTCTCTCATTATTTATAGCATGGATATCTTTAAATAATAAAAACTGTAAGTAATGAAAAGTAACAAATACTAACTTTGCCAAGTGGTTTCAGCAACAGCGACAAAATCCCTTCCACATTAGGGGACAGTAGCTTTCGACACAAATTATCATAGTACATCAGGGGTTAAAAAGGTTAAAAAGTCATATATATCAGTTTCACCAATGTGAGGGAAGAGACAGAATTCTACATTTTATATTTATTTATAACGCCTCGTCGCCCCTGCTAGCTGAATTATTTTATTTGGCGATTAGTTTGATTTATCGTACCTAAAAAATAATTCATCATACATAAATTGACGTCACTCTTTACAAATATTTATAAAAAAAAACACCTTAAAATCAAAGTCATTTATCAAATAGGACCTTTAGATATTTGCTATGTATAAAATAATAAAAGTTAGATATGATATAATAATTATATGTTGATTACGAATTATGGTCAAAAGCTTGAGGTATTTGAGGTATCTATACTATAGAAAGAGCCTACTATCAAGTGTTTTTTTCGATCATTTGGAAACAACACACATTTTGGTATAGTCGTGAAGTGTATTATATAGACGTGCATCAGCGTAATCAGGAAATTTTTTATATTTACTAACCCTATAATTGTCGATGTGTATTTGATTTGCTCCATGGGTATTATATTGGTGTATGTCTATGTTAGAACAGAAGTTTTTCATATTACTGTGCATGAAACATAAAATGATAAATAAATATACCGGGTAACATTAAAAATTTTATTATAAAATCTATTTCTGAATCCAGAGTGCTGTGGTGCCCAAAATATATTTTAGTTTGTGTGCTACGTTACTATAAAAATAAAAAGAGCAATATGATTGCATTACTTAATTCTCTAGAGGCGTTTAAAATTTTTAAATGTGATTTTTACCCACTAACTCGGTTTTTTTAAATGGGAATTTAATCGTTCACCAACATTTTCAAATACCTCATTTTATTTTATATTTTATAGATTTTTTATGTTTATCAAAAACTGACCAAAATGGATGTATTGTATTCAAAATTTCCTCTAGATTCCAAAAATGTAAAAATATATAGGGTGTTCCATTTACAAATCGAAAGTTGTGCGCATTTCCGGTCAAACCGGATGTGCACCAAACTTGATTTTTTATTGAAAAGATGGCATTTTAGTCGTGTAATAAGGCCTCCAAATTTCAATTTTCTATTCCAAATATTTTAGGAAATATCGGGGCGAGCGCAATTCGTGACTCACTCGGTATACAGGCTGTGGTCATAATTCTCTTCTTTCTGAAAGTGTCACGACAAGTCTGTTCGTATGAAAGATTAAACATCATTCTGATTTTGGAAAACAGAGACTCTAATGTCTTCTTATAACTGAACCCAGATAATAATGTTATAGGTAAGTCTTGAGTAGACTAAGGAGTAAGCCTTGAATAAACAACGTTCATCATTTAGGTCTCTTTTAAGATTTATTAACGAACATGTATCCTTAGCTAGTTTCGAACACATATTGTCTATATGACTAGAGAAATCAAGTGATGACGAGAATTTTTCCTAGAAATCTCGCGTCATCTTTAGTTTAACAACCACTGCCCAGAATCACTACTTCCACGTCCAGATTTTCCATTCAAGTCTCTTTAAATGAAAACGTCTAGACTATATTTGCCCTCTAATATATGGGAATAATAGGTAATAGAATTTTAATAACATTTGAGTCAGATGTAAAAAAATGGGAGGTGTTGGTTTCTTGCATATACTCGAAAAATGAATTTTCTGGTCTTTCATTAGCTTACTGTACTTATTTTCCTCAAATTATACCCCCCCTTCTCCCCTTTAAGGGAATCATCACAATCAGATATCAAATTTCAAGTGAATGTCTCAATTTATTTTATCATCACCATTAATAATGGAGTGGGGATGGTGGAGGGTTTATACGTTATAATAAATCTGGGGCGTTGGCGTCAACGGGGATATTGGGAATATTGAGAATATTAAAGAACGACACAGTGCGCTTCGACACAGTCATGTAACTCCAAATTTGCCAGGGAATCAAGGGTTGGCACGTACAGTCGTTTTGTTGGCTCGTCAGATCCCATTCATGAAAGAATATTAGATATCATTTTTTTGAATTATCAGAAATATCCGGATCAAAATATGCCAGACTTATTAACTCTTCGGACAAATACCACAAGTACCCTAAAAATTTTCGGGCAGCAGCTTCAGCTACTTTCTTATTTACTGTAGAAAATACTAACAAACTTTTCGCAAAAGCTAAATCATTTCTAAGAGCATATGTGGAAGAAGGTGCTGAAAACCATACCTGAATGTAAAGTAAAATGACAAAAATAGTAATGTCACGAAGAGCTTTATATTCTCTCTCTGTTAAATGGAATTGTTTGTGAAACATCAGAACTTTTATTGAATAAATCCCCTTTGCATCCTCCGTGCGTAATGCATTGATCCAGGTACTTTAAATGTGACTTTTTCACGGGGGTTATTTAGGAAGCTAGTTTCAGAAATTCTTTGTAATCATCACTCGGCTGCCAGCTTTTAAGCTGATTTTTTGTAAACAAAGCAATTTCAGTTTTTTTACGCCCCAGTGCATCATAAACTTCTTCATCTTCTCTAAATGTTACATAGCTCGTTGTGTCAATCTTGTCCCAGAAAGTTCCAAATCTTTTAAAAAGTTGTACTTCAGGAGACGATGTAGCACCTATGCACTCTTCAACTACAGCTTTGAGAATAAGCTCGAATATATGATGACGACAGGCAAGGTGGAACAGCTTTGCTTGTATTTGTTGTTCTAAGAACACGCAGGCTCCATTAATTCTGCCCGTATTAGCACTTATTGTATCAAATGACATACCGGCTATCTTTTCAATAATTCCCCAATCTTCCAAAGCCTCTGCCACGGCATTCGCTTGAACAGCACCCGATCTTGTCTCACGCCTAGAAACTCCTAAAAACTGCAGCACAATCTATCTGAAGTTTTCCTGTTCGATTAGGTAGTAGTTTACCATCGCAGTGAACTACCAACGGTCCGGAAAATTTAACACTATTTTTTTTTCATTCTTTTATTCTTTTTATTTTCCTTCTCATTTAGTACGCAAACCATCTTATATTTTTCACTGTCGCTCTCTGAGATGTCTTTGCCACTGGAATCCTCTATCAATAAACTTGACAAGGAAGACGTCCCTTGACTTTCCTCATCTGCGGTATTTTTTCGTTTTTGTTTTTGTAACTTTCTCTTTTCCGCTTTCTTCTCTAGTTTGGTTAATGTCATGTCTACTTCAGCCATGCAACCGCGTCTATTTTCTCGCTGAGCCTCTAAAAAATCCCTATCTTCTTTAATTTTTATCATTTTCATTGCGTTCTAATGTGCAATGTCAAAAAGCTTTTCCAGTTGTTAAACAAAATTTGCTTCATTTTTCTTTTGTGTTCCTGTATGCCTATTTTCGCTTCAAGCCTGCGTACGTGGGACACTACATAAATTTCTGTTTGTTGCCAAATGTATTTAGAAGACAACATATACAGGTAAACTTATCAAAGTAAATGTATTAATACATTTACAAGAGCGCTATTGGTATCGAATAAAATATATATTTTTTTAATTAAGGCCTTGGTATACCTCTAAATTTTTTTTTTTTCAAAATAATTTAGGAGGATAATTTCCACCGTTAGTGTCATTCAAAAATACGGCGTCGTCTAAAAAAAATATAAATAATTTTTTTGCTATATACTTTAGCTCCACCCTGTTCAGTTGACTTTCATCCACTGGCAGGAGTAGATTCGGGACACGGCGATTTCCGATGCACGTCCATTAACCAGCATATGTTCATGCATCATACTAAGCAGCAAAATGAGCAATAGTTATTTTGCTCTGAGAGAGAAATAGTAAAAGTGAGTCGTAGAGACCCTGAAACTCGTTATCAAACAAAATTGAAGTTTCTAAGTAACAAGAATGGAAAGAATTCACGAAGATAATAGTTTGCTAGTTTTCACTGATGAACCACATTTTTTATTACCAGGTAGACGTGGTTTATCGATAACACGGTACTGGGCTACGGTCTACTATTTAAATCTATATAGGGTTCTCGTCCTCTGAGCAC
Organism: Stenurella melanura; assembly: GCA_963583905.1. Taxonomy (NCBI): domain Eukaryota; kingdom Metazoa; phylum Arthropoda; class Insecta; order Coleoptera; family Cerambycidae; genus Stenurella; species Stenurella melanura. The sequence goes on along the minus strand of OY757317.1, from coordinate 35,971,676 downwards.
AATATTTTCAAAAAGCTTGGAGTAAATATTTGGAGAAAATATGATTTAATCATTATTTATAGAGGGAAATTTGACTATAGCCAGGTACTAGGAATTACTGCAATACCAAATTGTATAAAAAAATTCATCGATTTGCTGGAGCTTGATTTCAACAGAATGGTTGTCCATCCCACAATTCAATTCGGTTTAAACATACAAGTTCCGTCCTTAGTCGCTTTTTATATTTCTTATTTAATTTTATCTATTATTAACCGCTAGCTTTAAGTAAAAATAGATATACTCCGCTGTCTTTCATTTTGGCTCATCCTGTAGCTTTGCGCTTTTGAAAATTGAGATTTTTTGTGATACATAATCCAACACATTCGGTGTCTAATCTTGTGTCACCGCAGACTGTTTTTTGATAACTTTCCGCTTGTGAGTTCCCTTTTCCTGAGTGTGTGCGAAGGTCATTTTGATCTTTGAGTATTACGTCAGCTTTGGATCTGAAGGCCTCCGAAGGATGGATACTGAATTCTGAAACATCTCTTTTCTTTACCGAAAATGAGTCTGTCTCTCTCATTTCTTTTTTTAAATAAATATAAATTATTTCTCCACCGCACCAGTTAGCGATTGTTCTCAGTTCGTTAACAATACCTGAACTGATCTTCTCCAAATCATTTCAATAGTGAAATGGGAACTATCCTGTGGTCATCCAAATCACCATATCTTCCTCTTAATTATTTTCTAGGGAATACTGAAAACCATTGATATATTGAAAAATGTTCTGCAAGTGAAGCTTCTAGCTTGGTCTACTTCATTACTATACATACGTGTACTAACTTTCAAGTGAATATCTCAATTTTATGTTATCAATCCCTTTAATAATGGAATGGAGGTGGTGGGATGGGGAGGTTGAAAAATATTATAAAGAAATCTGAGGCCTTGATTTCTAGTATATACACCAAATCGCAAGTTTCTATACCCTTACCAGCTTGCTTTACTTATTTTTCCCTATTTAGCGCTACTTTTCCCCCCACTTCTTCAATGGAATCATGACCAAATATAATCTAGTTTCAGATGTAGTTATAATACATATATGTACCAAATTTCAAGTGAAAATCTCAATTTAATTTACCAACTCTTTTAATAAGGGAGCGTTGATGTTCGGAGGGGGGGAGGTGGAAGAATAAAAAACCTGAAGCATTCGCTTCTAGTATATACACCAAATCCCAAATTTCTGTACTCTTACCAGCTTGCTTTATTTTAGCGGAATAATCCTAAAACATAATCTAGTTTCTGAAGTCATTATAATATATACGTATACCAAGTTTCAAGTGAATATCTCAATTTTTTTATCAACCCCTTTAATAATGGTGTGGAAGGGCGGTGGGAGGATGGAAAATATTATAAAAAATGTTGAGGCCTTGACTTCTAGTACATACACCAAATTTCAAGTTTCCGCACTCTTACCAGCTTGCTTTACTTATTTCCCCCTACTTACCCATATTTACCACCCAGCCCTTCACCGGACATATTCAAGAAACAATCGAGTTTCAGATCTCGTTATCTCGGGAGAAAACGTGCGGATAAAAAAAGTTACAGGCAGACAGGCAGATAGAAAATTTTTTTTCGCTCAGATTTAAAATATCGACTTTCCATGACATTCTAAATCTATTTCAAGAAAAGAAATGTTTGAATTTTTTTTTACGATTACTATACTTCCAATCCCCTACGTGGATGTGGACGTAATAGACCCAATGCTTTTAAAGAATTACGAGTTAAAATCTCGCAAAATTTCCAAAGTATTATTATTCCCATCATGTTATTAAACGTCAAGAACAGCTTCTACGATAGAGTGAGATACTGTCTTTTGCCAAAATAGGATATTTTGGTATATTTGCTCTAATAGTTTCTATTTAAATTTCACTTTTAGTTCTCTTTTTTGAAATCCTTCTAGAATTCTTATTTGCAGGAGACACAGTAATACAGATCACCGTGACTAATAGAATGGGGCTGGCAAATTCTGACAAAGGGCATGCAAGTTATAAAAAAATTTTCAAGCAGACACTAACCACCAAAAAGCTTATTCGGGAAAGTGACGATAAAATGGCTACCGACGCCGGGTAGACTTAGACACATCATTGTCTCCAAGACTTGATAACACTACAGGTAATACAGGTATACACGCTCACTTTTATCTCCGAAGGATCTGGGTCTTCTGTGGGGAAGACTCTACAAGGGATACACATCCAATATTCAAGTATACTGGAATTAATTTCCTTCTTCTGAAAAAACTCCAGTGCCACGACTGGGAATCAAACCCGATGCTCCGGGATGACGGTCTTAACCATGCAGAAGTATTAGATACTAACAAATATCCTACTATGTCATCGAATTGCTAGTATCACACAGACCAGTGGCTCATAATTATCTAGGTGAAGTGAAATACTAAGTCCAAGGTAAAACATTAAAACGTTGTAATATTCGATCGATTTGACAAACCATTTGCCATTCACAAGACAACATAAGTGAAAAAATTGAAACTGAAACAACCAGTGTCATTAGTTGGCTGCTGACGTCAACTCAACGTCTACCAATTGTAAAATAAGAATGTGGTCTAACAACTGTTTGTGAAACTGTGACAACATCGTCCCATCAATTTATCGCAACTTATATATTTAAGCCATCGAGCGACAGCATTTTGTGCTGATATTAAAGTTGTAGTTTATGCAAAAACAGACAAATGTTGGAATAATATTTACCATACTAATTTTTGTCCCTGTGCAAAGTTTGATTTAACATATTTGACTGAATATTGGCAACAACTGAATGCTCATATGTTTTGAATGAGTTTGCTTTGGGTGGTCTTTATAGATATATGTATTGTAAATTTTGAACTGATAATTAATGATGTTAACAGAACAAACATAAGCTTTTACGTTTGTGCTGCGAACTGTTATAACCTTCATTAAATATAAAGCGTGAATTGTTATGTTTTCATTAGCATTTCATTACCAACACAAATAGATGTATTTACTTTCATTAAAATCATAATAAATACATTATTTTGTTAATTAAATGAATTTTCGAAGCAAAATATATTCCAAATTTTTACCAATGCAGCAACGTCCCTCTCATATACAACTGATTTTACATTCACAAAGAAATACGTGTATTATCCACTATTAATAATATACAAACTTTTAATATTAAGAAAACATTTTAAACGAAACTTTTAGATCTACCTCAGGAACAATCAACGATTGTATCAATATGTTATAAATCGCGTCACAGCGAATCTTCCATGGCGCGGACAACATTTTTTCTGTTTTTGTATTCAAAATAACTGAAAATATGCAAATGAATACCATTATCGTGAGTAAACTAGCGCACTGTGCTAAAGCGTTTTAGTGGCGAGCGTACGGTCCCGCTGTCTACCGTGTACTGGGTTCGATCCCCGATACTGGCAATGCCGATGAGTAATGGTGAGACTTCATCCCTTAAATCACTTAAGTATGAAATTCCTCAATGATCCATTTTAGGCCCAGTATTATTCATTATGTATATAAACGATACCTCAATTTCCTTGAATTTAAGTCTATTGGCTGTGCTGATGATACAACACTACTGACCATGAGTAGGGATATTACCGCTCTTCCTAATATATTTAATAAAATGCAATCAAAAGAAAGTCTATTTTAATAACATTAAATTACTTTCAAACACAAACGTTGATTCTTAATTTAAACACGCACATAAATTCCACTATTCATCCTGTAAAATGTCTCGGCGATTTTCTTGACAAAAGGTTAACTTGGGAAACAGTGTGAATACCTTCAAAAAATAATTATCAAGTAGTGTTTATCTATTAAAAAACCTAACCAATAAATCAACACACTTCCGCTATCTCCCCACGCCCTATTCCATTAGATTAGATTAGGAAGGAGGAGCTGGCTAATTGGCCTTGACCACCACGACTCCCATGGATCTATTGTGGTCCTCCTGATTGCATTCCTTAGAGCTCCTTATCTAGCTTTGTCCTTTGCATCAGACTCCGCAGCCTTGATAAGGACCCCTTAGTGTAGCTATCAGCTCTTGGTATTTCCTCACCAAGTAGTTGGAATCTCAGTCTAGCAAGGCCCTCGCAATGGCACAATGCGTGGACTGAGGTTTTCTCTGCCTCCTGGCAGAATCTGCATGTTGCGTCGGCAGTGGCCGGTTAGAAGACTCACTATTATTCTAATGGCCTTTCTGCTTTGGCATAACAGGTCCTCCGTAAATTTGGCCGATCGTTCTTTAATAAACTCTTTGGCCTGCCTCTGCCGTGGGAAATGTTCCCACCATTCCAGAGATTTGGTTTGCACCTATTTGTTAATGGATGCTCGTATCCATGGCTTGGCAACACCACAAAAGGCTTCGGGTCCTTTGAGGGCACAACCGCGCCTTCTCTGGCCAGTTCATAAGCCTTTCCATTTCCCTTGTGTCCTGGTAACCACACCACCGTCACTATATTCTGACTTCCTAGGTCTATAAGGGCATTTATGCAGTCCCATACAAGTCTTGATTCTACTTGCATGGAACAGATTGCTTTTAGCGCAGCCTGGTTATCGGGAAAAACGGCAATCGACTGATCTACAGTTCCTTACCTTACAATTTCTTTTGCGCACCACTGTATTGCGGCCACTTCAGCCTGGAATACTGAGGCGTATTTTCCTAGACTTACTGGGATTTTCGTTTTTGACCTTATTCCATAAATCCCAGCTCCGACTCCCTGTTCTTTCTTAGAGCCGTCTGTATACCAGACTGTTTGTGCCGGTATTTGAGGCCGTTTATCCAGTCATCCCTGTCTGGGATTTTGATTTTGAAATTCTCATTAAAGTTATACTTTGGGACTGTAATGCCTGGGAGCATTCCTAGAATAGGATCCGCCTTCAGCTCCAAGTATAACTTTTGGTGCTCTGTTCCGTACTGCAGCCTTATTGGTGTAGGGCCTTGCATTAGCCTACGCAGCACTGAGCGAGCATCTCCTTGGATAAATATGTGTAGTGGTGGCAAGTCCAGAAGGACTTGCAGCCGTGAAGTAGTTTTTATGGATCCCGTGGCGCACAAGCAAGCTTTTATACGCCACTTAGCAGCCTTACAGCTCCCAACTACACTGTCTTGGTCCACCATGCTACCGATCCGTAGGTTATCATGGATCTTACTACCCTAGTATAGCCGAGTCATTTTGAGATTTAATCCTGAATTATTTTCCACACATCTGCCTGTACCTTCCGAGGGCTATTGTTGCTTTCTATGTGACTTTCGATGTGGCAATTCCACGTCAGACTTTGGTCAAAAATGACTCCTAGGTATTTTACCACACTGACAAATGGAATTTCCACACCGTTGAGCACTAGGGGCTTTAGGCCTACCAAGATTCTTTTTCGTGTGAAAGTGACCATTGTGGTTTTGTGTGGTTTAACGGAGAGTTCATCCTCATTACACCACCTGTCAACAATATTTAGGGCTCTTTGTGAACGCTCTAATATCGTGTTCGAAAATTGCCCCCTAACAACTATTACTATATCGTTAGCATATCCTAGGTAGTAAACGCCTTCCGCAGAAATTTTTATTAGGAGGTAATCAACAAGGGTTGCCTACAGTAGTAGACATAGTACCCCTCCTTGGGGGCAGCCTTGTACTCACCTTTGCCTCAATGGTAGCCTCGCCTAAAGTGGATACTATTATCCTTTTCTCTAAGCTGGCCTTGGTCCACTGGCAGAGTACTGTTGGGACTCCTCTGTTTAACAATGCATTTGTTAACGAATTCGTTGTTGCGTTGTTAAACGCTCCTTCTATATCTATAAAAGTGGCTACTGCAGTTTCTTTGTCATCTAATGAATTTGCTATATTCCACAGTGTATTCCATAGTGTTATGTCAAATGTAAGGCGACTCAACACATGTGTCTAAAATATTACGTATCCAAAAACGAGCTGTAAGTTATTACGAATTCTAAACATGATAAAACCGTTATTTAAAGAGCTAGGAATTCTTACCTTAACTAATCAATATATAAATGTATGCCTAAATTATGCTAAAAAATCGGTAAAGTTATTTACACAGAACTTCCCTCGTTATTTGCGCATGGCGGTCACTCTAAAAAATCATTAATTACGAAATGACATTGAGAATACAGATCGGAATATAGTTATTGCTATTATTACAAAAACACTTGATAACTTTTGGTCAAAAAAATATACAGAGTGCTCATCCAACAGCAAAAGTTCAATACTAAATAACAGGTGCCAAATATGGAAGGCTTGCGCAAATACCTTTACAAATGTCCACCATGAATTATTTCTTGGGATGCCATTATTCAATAAAAGTATATGATAGGTGCATATGCCAAATATTATTGCCATCTGTCACATTTTCAATTCAACATTCACGTAATAGAGTGGAAGCATAGTGGTGGTTAAAAAATATAAAATTTCAAAACTTTTTTTTTGAAATTTGAAATTTGAACAAAAAAAATGTTCCCTCTATTCTAGTGTTAAATTTTTTTCCAAAATGGTGAAAGGATGTGGCAAATTTTTTTTTCCGAAATAGGTTTTAAATGTCATGAAACGTGGAAATTTTAAATTTGAAAAAAAATATATTTCGTCTATTCTATAATAGTGATAAATAGATTACCCAAACATGTTTTCAAATTTTTTTAAAAATCTTTCAAAAACATTTTTAAATTTGTTTGAATAATTTTTGAATGCCATGGAAACGTGGAAATTTGAAATCTGAATGAAGAAAAAAAAATTCCTTCTATTTTAGTGGTAAAATTTTTTTAATAGATTTAGAATGCTATGAAACGTGGAAATTTAAAATTTTAAGAAAAAAAATTCCATCTATTTTAGTGGTAAAAATTTTTTCAAAAATGTTGGTAAAAAATTTTCAAACATTTTTTTCTTTTAAATAGGTTTAGAATGCCATGAAACGTGTAAATTTTAAATTTGAACAAAGAAAAAAATTTTTTTTAGTGGTAAAAATTTTTTCAAAAATGTCTGGTGAAAAAAATTTTCAAATTTTTTTTTTCAGAAATAGGATTAGCGCGTCATGAAACGTGTAAATTTTAAATTTGAGCGAAAAAAATTTTTTTCACTATTTATTCCGTTTAGACGGTCCACCCTGTATATTTTCCAGTGAAGTTTCTACCATTTGTGCGCTGACAGTAGCGTCAACTACCTACCAAATTTGACTGCTCTCCGTCAAGTAGTTTTTTTAGTAAATGCACCAACAGACAGACAGACAGTCAGACAGGCAGACAGACAGACAGACAGACAGACAGACAGACAGACAGACAGACAGACTGACGGAATTGAAAAACCTATATTTTCGTAATCTCCGTGATCTGAAATGTCAGAATCCGTAAAAATCTCGGAGGGTGATTTTTTCTCGAATACAATACTTCCCTTCGGTATGCGAGGGAAGTAAAAATATCCAACTAACTAAAATTCAAATAAAAATGGAACCAGACTTAATCTCATATAATTGCTCCACGTTTCTGCCTCTCCGAAAATCTGAGCTGATTTAGATATACTTTCAGAAAAAAACACTGCCTAAGGAATCACTACTTCCACATCCAGATTTTTCATCCAAGTCACTTTAACGGAAACATCTTGACTAAATTTGCACTCTAGTATGTGGAAATTATTGATAATATAATTTTAATAATATATGGAGCAGATGTCATTGAAAAGTTTGAAGCGCTGACTTCTACCGTATACGTTGAAAAATGAAGTGTTTAGTTTACTCTACTTATTTTCCCATATTCACAACTTACCACGCCGCGCCCTTTCAATGGAATCATCTCAATCAAATGTCATTACAATACATACGTGTACTAACTATCTATATAGTAAATATCTCAATTTTATGTTATAAAATCCATCAATAATGGAGTGGAGATGGTGGAGTTTGAAAAATATTAGAAAGAAATCTGAGGCCTTGGTTTCTAGTATATACACCAAATAAATATATTTTGTATATATAGGTCACCAACTGGAGACGTAAATTTATTTCTAACTGAATTAGCATCATTTTTAGATAACCACACCAAAAACATGAAACAACAACAACAAACTATAATTACTGGCGATTTAAATATTGATTATCTAACAAATTCTGTTTACAAAAAGGACCTAAATGATATTCTTCACTCTTACGGTTTTAACAACTTTATTGACAGCCCTACAAGATGTACCTCTATTTCTTCTAGCGCAATAGATTATATGTGTACCAATATTAATCAAGACATTTTACATTTCTCAACGAATATAATTTTCAATGGTTTATCAGATCATTCTGCCCAAATTTTAGAATTAGACTGTAACTGGGAAATGAATAATGAAAAAAATGCTTACTCAAAAATTTATAGCGAAGCTAATTATAAAAATTTTCTTAGCTACTTAAGCAAAGAGTCATGGTCCGATATTTATGCGACTAATGATGTCAATGTCGGTTTCGAAACTTTAGTTAACATGTTAAAATATTATATAGATATATCATTCCCAATTATGAAAATTAACCAAAACAAATCTAAATCTAAAATGTGGTTAACTCGAGGTATTAGAATTTCATCAGAAAAACTCAAAGAATTGCACCAAAATATGCGTTTAACGAAAAGCCAGTATGCCTCAGATTACTATAAAAAATACAAGAATATTTACAAAAAAGTCATCATAGCTGCTAAGAAAATGTATAATGATGGGCTATATCAGGAATCCAGTAACAAAAGCAAAACTGTTTGGAGAATTATTAATAACAACATAAACAAAAATAAAAATTCTAGCGAAATACCCCATATTATTTTAAACAATGCTAAAATAACAAATCATGAAATCATGATTTGTAGATTATTGTAGATTATTTTGCTGAAATTCCTTATAAGGTAGGTATAAATCAGAATAAAATTAATGATAACATATTTTTTTCGATAAAGCAAACAACTCATAGTATGTTTTTAGGTCCTGTATCTGAAAACACTGTTTTTAATGCAATCATGAATTTAAAAAATTCAAATTCGACGGGAATTGATTTAATTTCTTGTAAACTTTTAAAAGTGGCAATAAACTATATTACATATCCTTTAACTTATCTTATTAATATTTCTTTAGAACAGGGTATTTTTCCAGATATATTTAAAACAGCTCGAGTCATCCCATTGCATAAAAAAGGAGATAAAGATAATATTGAGAATTATCGTCCCATTTCTTTACTCAGTTCGATTTCTAAGGTACTGGAAAAAATAGTGTTTGACCAAATCGTTAAATTTTTAACAGATAATAGCATATTGCATAACGCACAACACGGTTTCAGAAAAAATAGAAATACACAGTCAGCTATATTACGATTCATTGACAAATTATACACATCTATAAATGATGGGAAAAAATGTTTTGGTTTATTTATGGACTTAAGCAAGGCATTTGACCTGGTCAACCATGACTTGCTTAAGGATAAACTCCAAAGTTATGGTCTTAGGGGAAAGGTATGTGACTGGTTAACTTCATATCTTTACAATAGGAAGCAAGTTGTGGATGTAAATGACGTTCGTTCCAAAGAAGTTAAAGTAAGTATTGGTGTTCCACAAGGGTCCATTTTGGGGCCTTTAATGTTTTTAATCTTCGTAAATGATCTGCCTTATATAGAGAACTGTGAAAATAGACTAACTATGTTCGCTGATGATAACACCTTCTTGTGTGATGAATCGTCTATTACAGATACAATCGATGAGATGCAACGAATTATTATTAATTTTAACAGTTGGTTCACCAAAAATAAACTGTGTCTGAATACTTCTAAAACAGTATTTATAAATTTTACACCTCGTACATCGACAATTAATGAGAGTTATTGGTTAAGAATTGGAAGTAAGTCGATAGCTCAAGTTCAAACTACAAAATTTCTTGGTTTGCACATAGACAATATATTAAGTTGGGACATACATACTGAAAATCTTTGTAGAAGACTTTCATCATTTTGTTACGCACTACAAAGGCTAAAAAATATTAGCAACGAGCCAACTTGGATGTCATTTTATCATGCTCATTTTGTGTCACGCTTGCGTTATGGTATATTGTTTTGGGGCTCATCTAGTCATATAAATAGAGTTTTCAAAATCCAAAAAAGAGCACTTAGAATTATGGTAGGTATATCCCAGCGAATCTCATGCAAACAGTATTTCAAAAAGCTAAAACTCTTAACATTGCCATCTATTTTTATTTACGAATTACTACTACACGTAAAATATAATATAAATGAGTTTACCATGAATAGTAACTATCACAATTATGAAACAAGATCAGGATCATTATTATCAATTCCAGGACATAGTCTGTCATTATATGAAAAAAGTCCTAATTATATAGGAGTAAAATTGTATAACAAATTATCCCAGGATCTAAAAGATATAATGAATATTAAGCTATTTAAAAATAAATTGCAAATGTTCTTACTGAATAATGCTTTTTATAGTATTTCTGAGTTCTTTAATTACTGATCACAATTTTTACATAATACGTAGTAACATACTTTTGGTCTCGCTATTAGTACGTAGCTAGATTTTACTCAATTG